>CM062291.1:200847269-201447269 GCA_031216915.1 Pictodentalium vernedei | reverse complement strand
AGATACATTAATATTGTATGTAAGTGTTGCATTAATTTTTTGAAATGTTTTAAAAAATTTTG
Organism: Pictodentalium vernedei; assembly: GCA_031216915.1. NCBI lineage: Eukaryota > Metazoa > Mollusca > Scaphopoda > Dentaliida > Dentaliidae > Pictodentalium > Pictodentalium vernedei. Next base: position 201,447,207 of record CM062291.1, on the reverse strand, counting down.
TCCACACTTTGGCTTTTTTGGGATCCATTTGGGCTCGTTGTTCCCATTGGGAATTTGGGCTCTTCTGAAAAAAATTTTTTTTTGAAAATTAGTTCCTTTCAAAGATTATAATGGATTATATTATATTATGTATCTTTATTTCAAGGGATAGTGCAACTAATATGACTGTATTTTTTATTGATAAAAAAAAAAAAAAAAAATATTTTTTATTTATAATGCGAAGATATCTTCCTCTAATTCTCAGGTTCAATGTATTTGCACTAATTCCTGCTCTGTGTGTGTTGATTGAAATGACAACGTTGGAGGCATGTGACACGATATTGTGTTTGCGGGGAGGGGTCCATACCGGTCCTCTCTCCGTAGGGTCACTCTATATTATCATTTTATTTTTCAGAATTCAGAGTGATGTTTTCGTGATGTCTTCAACAAGTGTGTCTCCGTCGTTGCAGTGTTAGGGCTAGCGGCTAAGTGCTCGGGGTAATACAACAATTGCCGAAGAGGTCCCTAGTAGGATCAAAGGCATTGATCGTCCGCTAGTCCACTCGGTGTAGCGACCATTCATCGAATGGCTTGGCAATCTAGTTTGTCCGTTACGGTTCTGGGAAGCAGTGTGGGTGATGCGAGCACTATAAACTTGGAATGTGCACACCCAGCAACGACGGATCCGAGGATAGTACGGAGGAAGCCTGTCAGTCTAGTAGCTAGCTCGTCCAGGTCTATCCGGACCGCGAGCGAGAGAGGCCCCCTCTCTCTTACAACTACATTTGAGTCGCAGTGTTGTTGTATGTTTGTTTGTTAGTCGGAACATACGTCCAATCCTCCTGTTCGGGACGTTCCGTCACATACACAGTCCGAACTGGCTGTGTTATGGGCTTCCTCATCCTCATGTCAACACACACCACCGCACCTTGGCTTGTGACCACAGAGTTCCAGGGGACGTTCGCATATTATATAAATGCAGGAATGAACGTTCCTAGAGCTCCTGCTTTGCCGACCAGGGAATATTGTCGACCAGGTTACTTCATCTGTTAGCCAAGGATATGAGGTCTTTCCTGATGGGACGTTTGCATATTATATAAATGCAGGAATGAACGTCCCTGGATCTGCCAGTGGATATTATGTAAATCACGGCTCCACAGGCCTCATTCAGGAATAAGAATGCGGTGATTTTCTGTGATGTCTTCAAAAAGTGTGCTTCCGTCGTCACAGTCGTCACAGTCGTCACAGTCAAATGAAGAGCTAGCAGATAAGTGCTCGTGATATTACGTCAATTGCCTAAGAGGTCCCAAGTAGGATCGACGGCTTTGGCGTCTGCTAGCTCGCCTGGTGTAGCATCCATTCATCGAATGGTTCGGTAACCGGGTTCGTCCGTTGCGGTCCAGGAAGGAGATTTGGGTGATGCGAGCACTATAAAATACACTACGTGCACACCCAGTGATGATGGATATGAGGAGGGTACGGAGGAAGCCTTTAAGTCCGGTTCCTAGCTCGTCCAGGTCCACCCGGGCTGCGAGTGAGAGAGGTCCCTCTCTCGTACAACAACATCTGAGAACAGATGTTGTGGTACAAATGTTTCTTTTCAACCTACTCACAATTGTTTACAATTGGCTGTAACATAAGTGCAAGCCCTACTTCGGAACTAACTCAAGCTTTTAGAATCTTTTCCAAACGAGTTGGAAAAGTACTAGAGTGCAAAAGCACGAAAAAGATCGAAAAAAGGGTCGAGCGAGACCAGCGCTCGAAATTACAGGTACTCTCTCTGCACACCTCTTGCGTTTACCGAGCGCATGCGCAACAACCGTGACGTCAATTCCTTTATTTTCCGCCATTGTTCATGGTCGGAAATTTTTGTGACTGTGCTGTTTATGATATTAATTCTTCGTGAACAACTTATTAATCGTCTTTAGTGTGCTACTGGATTGTATCCTTTTTCAAGCTACCAAATTATTACTATCATTTAATGTTAATTTGTATTATTATTGCTGTGCTTTTCACACTTTATCTTGCCTTTCCCCCACGTGTGAACACGACCTTCGTTCTGTTTTCCGTCGGCGGGAAGCTTGATTGTTGTATTTATATCATGCCTAAGACTATTCCTTGTACCTCTTGTTTGCAGGTGAAACATGTGGACGATTCCCATACCACATGTGTCACTTGCAACAATTGCACTCAGGCCCAATCATGTGGTATCTGTGGGGTTTGGTCCTCTAAATTTTGGGCTTCTGTTAACAAGGTGGTTCTTTCCAGAGCTAGAACCCCTCGTTCTCGGGGTAAGGGTAGCCGTGCCGTTGCAGACATTTCTGCTGGTGCACGTGGTGACTCTGTCACACAGGATTCGGATCTGACTTCTGTGGCGAGCTCCTCTGCAACTGTTGACGGTGTTTGTTCTGTGATACCTGATGAGGAGACCGCGGTCTCTTTGTCTTCGGATGTCACTATTGAGGCGTCTGTTTTCGTTGAGAGCTTTTCCGAGGTCAACTCGGTAACCCTCTCCGATCTGCCTCCAACACCGTCGACCGTTGTTGAGGGGGTTGCTACTCCAGATCCTATTCTGTCTGATGGTGGCTCTTCCATCTCTTCTGGGGATGGTCTACAGTCTCGGGGGACCGAGGCTGTATCTGCTGGTGTGTCTGTGTGTTCTCAGCCTCCCCCAGCCTCGCGGCGAGGCTGTGCGGGTTTGCTGTCTGCTCCGTCTCATCTGGCTAGGTTTGCTCCTAGTCGGTTGAGCCGGCCGGTCGCTTCGGCAGCGATTCCTCGTCCCTCGAGTGAATCGTTTATTGTTCCACCTTCGCCTGCTAGTGTGCCGACTAGCGGGATGGTGTTGGGACGTTGGCATCCAGGGCCTGCTGTTCGGCAGCGGTCAGTGACAGCCCCGGTTAGCTGTCACTCTCGGAACCTTCCTCCGGTGATTCCTCACTGTGTTCCGAGTCTGGGTGTCGATCGATGCTTGCCGTCGGTCTCAGAGGATAGGCAGTTGGGGCCGTCTGCTGCGCAGAGGTCAATGACAGGTTCCTGTCATTCTTGGGACAATCCTCCAGTGTCTTCTCACCGTGTCCTAGGTCCAGCTACCGATCGACGTGCGCCGTCGGTCCCTTTCGAGGATTTGCAGGCAGGGCCTTCTGTTTCGCAGAGGCCAGTGATGGCTCCTGGGCGTCACAATCGGGACTATCCTCCGGTGTCTTCTCACCGTGCTCCTATTCTGTCTGCCGATCGACGTTCGCCGTCGGTCTCTTCTGAGGATTTGGGTTCTTCTACCAGAAGGGTCCATTGGGAGGACACTCCGTCGGGCGATTCTGCTGCGACGGATTCTCAGGGTGACCTGCGCCAGGCCGTTTTGGCGCTCACCCGGTTGCTTTCTGGCAACCCTCAAGTTGGCCTCCCTGTGCCTCCTGAGGCACAACCTCCTTTGGTCGGTCGCCGAGATGTCTCGCCTGGCCCCTTGGATACTGCACAGTATTCACAGGAGGTTTCTGCTGGTCAGCCCGAGTTGGGCTACGTCTCCTCTGCTACGGAGGATGACGAGTATCTTGAAGGTGATGGTCCCCCCTCGTCAGTCTTGGGGCAGGCTTTGGATTTCGTCTTTGGCTTATTGCCGGACGTTCTACCTTCCGACCAGCCTTCTGTGACCGTCCGGCCGCGGTCCACTGCGGAGCGCCGTAACCCTGTTGAGCCTTCTAGCTCCGAGGCTTTGCGTCCTCTGCAATCGGCTCAGGTGGTTGAGTCCTTCCAGGGCTTAGACGCCAAAATGCGTTCTAAGGCCCTCAAGGGTTCCTTCTTTTCTAGAGCTGATGCCTTCCTGCCTCCATCGCGGTTTCGTGTTTACGATTCCGTCTCTCCACCAGTCTTCCAAGGGATGACTACTGTGGATGAGGATTCTTCTTCCCTCGGGTTGACTAAGCCTAAGTCGGCAGTTCTCCCGATGTCGGTAGTTGAGTCTATGGTGGGCCTGTCCCGAGAGATGCTGGGTATGTTATCTCTCGCGGACCATGTCGTCGCTGCTCTGGCTGAATATTTTCCACCAGGGGAGTTTGATGACGCTCAGGCGCCTTTTCGCGTTTTGTCACAGGCTCTTATGAACTTGACTCACGCTCACGCCTGTAACACGGCCAATTTGGAGCTGGCACGCCGGGATGCGGTTTTGGATTCTTTACCATCCCTTCCTTCTGAGCAACGTGCTGTTCTGAGGTCTGCCTCTTTGGTAGGACCTCAGTTGTTCCATGGTTCCGTGGAAGCTGTTCGTGGCGAAGTTCTTCGTCATTCGAAGGACCAGCTTTTGCTGAGACAGCTTGACCCACCTGCTGCTATTACAAATAGGGTGGGGGTCGTTCCAGGCCCGCCAAGCGTGCTGCTGCGTCTGCCTCGTCGGCGACGTCGGCTACGCCTTCGGCTCCGTCTGCTCCTTCTGCTCATAAGAAGCGCCGACGTGGCCAGGCCCGCTGGCAGCCTCAGGCTGGAAAGTCTCAGGACTCTGTCACTTCCCGAGGTGGTTTCTCCTCTCGGGGGCCTCGTCGAGGCCGCAAGTGAAGGTTCTCACCTCGATTCGCCTCCAGTCGGAGGAAGGCTGTCGCTGTTTTACGACCGTTGGACAGAGATAACGTCGGACTCTTGGGTCCTCGACGTCATTCGTTCCGGTCTGCGACTGTCCTTCCATCGGCACCCCAGTTTATCTCGGGTGCCCCTTCCGACTCAGGTCCCTTCAGATTCTCTGCGTCGGGACCTTCTGGTGCAGGAGATCGACAATCTCCTCACCAAAGGGGCGATCGAGGTGGTCAGGAACACCCTTTCACCGGGGTTTTACTCGAGACTTTTCTTGGTGCCGAAGAAAAACGGCCAATTTCGTCCTGTCATCGATCTGAGTACCCTGAACGAGTACATAATTGCTCCTCGTTTCAGTATGGAGACTTTCCGGTCGGTTCGACGTTCAGTTCATCAGGGCGATTTTGCGGCCAGTATCGACCTGAAGGATGCCTACTTCCATGTACCCATTCATCTGGCGTCACGGAAATACCTTCGGTTCTCGTTTCGGGATCGAGTTTTTCAATTCAGAGCTCTCCCGTTCGGTTTGAACCTGGCTCCTTGGGCCTTCACCCGACTGATGTCACATGTGCTTGCTTTCCATCGCACTCAGTCGGCGGTGACTTCGTCCGCCTACCTAGACGACATCCTCCAACGGCACCACGATGCTGCTGTTCTGGAGTTCGATGTCCGGCAGTTTCTTTGCCTGCTAGCGTCGCTGGGTTTCAGAGTCAATCGCGAGAAGTCGGATCTTCTTCCTTCTCAGCGATTCCGTCATTTGGGGATGGATTTCGACACTCTTCACAATGTAGTGTCGGTTCCCCAGGCTCGGGCGACGATTCTTTCCGCCTTGACTCGGGACCTGCTTCAATCTTCCTCGGTCTCGGCCAGGACTTTCCTTCGGATGCTGGGCCTTTGCGGTTCGGTGACCGATCTCATTCCGCTCGGTCGCTTGTTTGTCCGACCTCTCCAACACTTCCTGTTGGATCATTGGCGTCCGAATGTAGATCCGCTGGACCTGGAACTCACTATTCCTCGGTCTCTGCTTTGTCACCTCCGCCCTTGGGCAAATATTCCCTGGCTGACACAGGGTGTTCCGTTGGATCTTCCTTTGGCCGATCGCATCCTTACTGCGGATGCCAGCGATCGGGGCTGGGGTGCGACGTTGGACCCTCTCGGTCTGTCTACTCACGGAGAGTGGGACAGCGAGCAGGTGGGCCTTCATATCAACCAGAAGGAGCTCCTTGCTCTTCTGTTGAGTTTTCGGCTTTGGATCCCTCTTCTGTCGGACCATGTTGTCCTACTTCTTTCGGACAATTCAACAGTAGTGGCCTACATACGGAATCAGGGAGGCACTCATTCGATTCCTATGTATCGGCTGTCTCGGGATCTTCTTCTGTTGGCACGGGATGTGAACGCTCGGGTGTCTATTCGACACATTCCCGGGCGTCTCAACGTCCTAGCAGACTCCCTGTCCCGACGCGACAGTGTCCTTCCAACCGAATGGATGCTACATCGGTCGGTGTTTCAGGCGATTTGCGAGCAGTGGGGTCGTCCTCAGGTCGACCTTTTCGCTACTCGCTGGAATCATCAGGTAGAGACTTTTGTCTCCCCTTGTCCAGATCCTCTGGCATTTGCAGTCGACGCTCTGTCTCTGGACTGGACAGGCTGGATCGGCTATGCCTTTCCTCCTGCACCGATTCTTCCTCAAGTTTTAGCGAAGATTCGTGCTTGCAGTTGCAGGATCATTCTGATCACACCCCTGTCTCCACAGAGGGTGTGGATCAATCTGCTGCGGCCTCTATTGGCCGATCGACCGATTCGTCTACCTCTACGTCGCGATCTTCTTTCACAGGGTCGTCCCAGGAAGTATCACAACAACCTGGCGAGCCTGTCCCTTCACGCCTGTCTTTTATCAGGTCCAGTCTCCGACGTAGAGGTTTTTCGAGACGATCAGTGGAGTGCATTTCTGCATCGCGGCGACCTTCCACTGGAATGACTTATGCCGCCAAGTGGAAGGTTTTCTGCCGCTGGTGTTCAGATCACAATGTGAATTACCGTGATCCGTCTATCGCTCAAATTGCGGATTTTCTGGTTTTTCTTTTTGACTCCAAGGGCCTCCAGCCTATTACGATTAAGGGCTATCGGTCTATGCTGTCTGATACTTTCTCTTATGTGGGAAAGCGGTGTATCGGTCGCAATCTTTTCCTCTCCAAACTTATTCGGCACTTTTCTTTGAAGAGGCCTCGAGTTTTGCGTCTTACACCCAAGTGGAACTTGGCATGGGTGTTGCACTGTTTGGAGGGGGCGCCTTTCGAGCCTTTATCTGAGACCGACATGCGTTTTCTCACCTATAAGACGGCTTTTCTTCTAGCGTTTGCTTCTGCTCGTCGAGTCAGTGAGCTTCATGCGCTATCTGTTGATTCTGCCTTCTTCCGAAATGAGACTAACAGTGTCACATTCACTACTGATTGCTCTTTTCTGGCTAAGAATCAACTCCCCGATTCGGTACCTCCTCCCATCTGCATTCGGGCTCTCCCTGCTGTAGATGGACGGAGGCCTCTTCTTTGTCCTGTTCGTGCGGTCAAGACTTACATTACTCGCACTCAGTTCATTAGGAGGGATCGGAAGAGATTTTTTCTGTCTCTCATTCCTAAGCGGCAGTCTATCTCTTCCCATTCTATTTCCAGGTGGATCTGTCTTGCAATCAAGCTGGCTTATTCTCGCTTGTCTGCATCGGATCTTGTTTCGAACCGGCTTAATGCTCACGAGGTTCGTGCCATTTCTACATCCTGGGGCGTTCTCCAATTCTGTTTCGCTCCGTGATGTTATGAATGCGGCTTACTGGAGGAATGCTTCTACCTTCTCCTCCTTTTATCTCCGCCACCTTCAGCAGCAATCTGAGGACCTTTATTCTTTAGGCCCTCTCGTGGTTGCTCAGGCTGTGGTGCACCCTCGTTAAATTGTTTTTGTCGAGGTTGCGCTTCTCTCAGCCTTGTTCTTTTCAGGTGCCTTCTCTCTTTCTTCATTACAGGTTTTAGTTTTTGTTCTCTGCCATCCTTGCTTTCGTTCTGCTACTCTTGTTGGTATTGGTTATGTGATTCACCTCCTCCTATTGTTTATTCAGCCAATTGTAAACAATTGTGAGTAGGTTGAAAAGAAATTAAAATTTTTTAGTAAATTTTGTTTCTTAACATACCTACCACAATTGTTTACCGGAGGCCCACCCTCCTTGGGGATATCTTTGATATCGATGCCTCCCCGCTAAATCACAAACTTCTCGTTGGCGGAAATACGGAATTGACGTCACGGTTGTTGCGCATGCGCTCGGTAAACGCAAGAGGTGTGCAGAGAGAGTACCTGTAATTTCGAGCGCTGGTCTCGCTCGACCCTTTTTTCGATCTTTTTCGTGCTTTTGCACTCTAGTACTTTTCCAACTCGTTTGGAAAAGATTCTAAAAGCTTGAGTTAGTTCCGAAGTAGGGCTTGCACTTATGTTACAGCCAATTGTAAACAATTGTGGTAGGTATGTTAAGAAACAAAATTTACTAAAAAATTTTAATTTCTCATTCGGAGCATACGTCCACCGCTCGGGACGCTCCGTTATATAAACAGTCCGGAGAGACTGCTCTAATGGCTTCCTCATCCTCACGGCAGCGCACACGACCGCACCTTGACTACATGACCACTGTTATCTAGCCAGTCTCGCCAACCAAGGATTTCACCAGGTCACGCCATCCGGTAGTCGGGAATACGAGGCCTATAGACTCCGGACGTTCGCATAAGAAATATGCAGGAGTTAACGTCCTGGGAGCTTTCAGCGGCGGTCTCCGTAACGGATGTGCTATTACAAATAGCACAAATTATCGCAGCATCCCAGCAGATGACAGAATCTCTGTCGGATCAGGATTTATCCGACAACGCTGGGTCGGTACGCTCCGCTGAAGCATCAGGTACGGACGACCGAGAATTTCAAGTGGTCCGACAGGATGGCAAAGGGATACCGAGGAGTTGGTTTTTCTCTTTCGGAACAACATAAAGTTGCCGTAGATATCATCCGGCATTATCTTTCAGAAGTTGTTCTGTCGGACCAAAAGGCTGCGATGCCGGATAAGAAACTGTTAGCGTCACTGGACACAGAATAATTTTATCGGTTTAGGGACATCGTCCCTGAGTTTCCGACACAGTCCAATAATGTCACAAGAACATTTGAACTATTGTAGGATGCTATATATAAGCTTGCTACCAAAATGAGCAAGTCAGGTTTCTTATCGGCGAATGCTCTACATCTGCCTTTCATCAATTCAACGAATAATTTCGAAACGGCAGGACAGGGCATACCGAGAGTTCCTCTGCGTCTAGACGATCAGGCCGAAGATCTAGAATGATCTATACCGCCGTCTATGTCAATTTCAACCGCGATGTTGGAAACGACAATAATGTCTAACAGAGTTATCTTAGACGCATTAACATACGCAGATCACCTTACTAAAGCATTTTCATTACGCCTTGAAGGGAAAGAATTCCAGGATGTACTATCTTCCTTAAGAGTTCTTTCAAAGGCAATAGCTTATTCCACGTATAACTCCGCCCTTTCAGTGGCAAACCTGGAGTTGGTTAGACGTGACGCGGCCCTAGCTACATCCACACGCGTGGATGGTAAGGTGAAAAACTCTCTCAGAGTCGCTTCGGTCTCCGGAGAGCTTCTCTTCGACGGCAAGCTTTCAGCAATCTATGATCAGATAACTAAGAAAGCTTCGGATTCTCTGCTATTCAAATCCGCTTCTAAAAAGTCGGATACAGCAGAAAAGAGTAAGACAGGCACTTCGGGGACAAGTACTCCCAAGAGAAGTTCCTATAGAGGTTCCTATGCGTCCTCTAGGTCTTATTCTAGAGACCGTCAAGGCAGCGACTCACGTGAGGGACGTTATTCTGGCCGAGATAACCGGTCAGACGTCCCTAGGTCGACGGGACGAGGTGCGGGTCGTGGAGGATGTAGTTTCTCCTTCCACAAGCCTCGCAGGTCCAGGAGGTGATGGTATGAACCTCTATCGTGTTTCGGTAGGCGGAAGATTGTCGAGTTTTATAAACAATTACGGACGACCCCTGGGTTCGAGGGGTAATTTCGGAAGGACTAAGAATATCCTTCAAACGAAAGCCTCCATTAACTCGAAGTCCAAAATGGACTCAGCTTCTGTTAAATCCGCAGAAAAGAGACGCTCTTCTATCAGAAGTACAGTCTATTCTGGAGAAGAACGCGGTAGAGGTCGTAGAAGACCAGGAATCACCGGGTTTCTACAGCCATCTGTTTCTGGTTCCGAAACCAGACGGCTTGGCTTGTTCCGTCCAGTCATAGATCTGAACTGGATAAACAAGCTGATCGTCGCTCCGAAGTTCTATATGGAGACAATTCGATCAGTCAGAGCGAGTATTCGGGTGAACGACTATGTTACAAGCATAGATCTTAAGGATGCATACTTTCACGTCATGGTACATCCGACATTCAGAAAGTATCTACGCTTCGCAGTCCTAGGAGTTGTATATCAGTTCCGAGCGATATGCTTCGGTTTGAACCTAGCACCCTGGGCTTTCACTCGAATAATGAACTCGGTAATGATACATTCCCGAGCTCATTCGTCTGCGGTAACGTCGGCCTACCTGGACGACATTCTTCAGAGGTATGGCAACGAGTTAACACTTCAGAACGATGTGCAGAATCTGCTTCTATAACTCCGACGTCTCGGTTTTATAATAAACGAGGAGAAGTCGGATCTGGTGCCGTCCAAGTCATTCACCCACTTGGGAATGAGCTTCGAGACGCACAACAATCTCGTTCGTCTGCTGTTAACCAGAGCGATATTAATCAGTTGTTACGCTCGCTATTGTCTTCACTCAGACAAAGTTACAGCGAGAGAATTCATCAGACTGATAGGGTTGTGTGGAGCTGCTGCGGATTTTATTCCAATGGGGCGGCTACGCACTTGTCCTCTCCAAATCTTTTTGACTCAAAAAGAACAGAGTTGGAGGGTGAAGATTCTTTCACTCGTTACGTACATCCTCTTGTAAGTCAAGTGAAACAGATTCAGACTTGGGCAGATATTCAGTGGTTTATTCAGGGAAATAACTTCCACTGCAATTGCCAGATCCGAGTTTTACAGTTTTGACGGATGCCAGTTAAATAGGTTGGGACCCAACATTGAGCCCAACGGTTTTCAAGTGCCAGGGTCCTTGGGATCCATAGTTTCTAATCAAGCACATAAACATCAGGAATTGATGTTATTTTGGCTTGCGTTACGTCATTGCATGAATGTTATCCAGATTGCCCACAGGCAATTCTGTCCGACAATTCGACGGTATAAGCGTATTTTCGGAACTAGGGAGGTACTCATTCCATTCTCTTATTCACTGTAACGGAATGAATCCTTCTGTTGGTACTAGAACATCAAGTTCTCCTATCGGTCCGTCGTATTCCGGGTCGTCTGAACGTATTAGCGGACTCCCTTTCACGAAAGGGCCGCTTGTTGCAGTCAAATGGACTTTTAACAACGAGTATTTATATCAGATTTGCTATCTATGAGAGCGGCCAATGATGGACTTATTTGCGACGCATCTCAACAATCAGTTGCAAGTGTATGTGTCAACATGTTCGGATCCTCGAGCGTTTGCAGTTGACGCTCTATCCATCTCGTGAGACGGGATAATAGGATATGGGTATCCTCCAGCGCCGTTGATTCAGCAGATATTGCTTAAGTTAAATAATCTCAATGCAATTCTGTTGGTAGCACCTCTGTCTCCACAAAGACCGTGCATTAATCTGTTCAGGTGTCTGTTGTGGCTTATGCTGTGGAAGCTTCCTCCACATTTCGGTCCATTCTATAGCTAGATGGATTCTATTAGCTTTCAGTACTGCTTATGATAATATCTTCAACACAGCAGTCTGCGATTAAGATTTTAGCTCTTGAAGTAAGAGTTCTTTCTGCTTCAGAGGCTTATGCTAATAGCGTTGCTATTACAGTTCTAATGATGGCTGCATACTGGTTTTATCCTTTCACTTGCACGAATTTATACCTCAGAAATATTGAGTCCATTTCTAGAGATCGGCATTGTTTAGGTTCGTTATCTGTTGCTCAGAATGTCGTCCACTAAACAGTTGCAACTATAGTTGTGTAGGCTTTTGGTTCCGGCAGTGACTCTGTGCTGCCGCCCTCTTCGCTCTGGGGTATTTGACCCAGGGCAAGGGGAAGGGGGGGGGGGGGGGGCAGGTGTTCCCTTAGGTCACCTGCTTTATAGTGAAAAGCAAGGGAATACCTCCCCTAGAGTCAGTAATTCTAGTCGGTACCGGGATGATTTTTTAAGTGTAAAAATAATTTTTTACTCATCCATGTAATATTTTTAAGTGTACCTCGGTGTGTAGTATTTGTATATGTCACATATCATGCAGACATTAATATACAATTATCGGTCACTTTTAATGAATTTAAGAGTCTCAGTTATCTGGACTACTTTATTTATCGGCTTTCCTTTAAAAATAATTACCATAATGGATTATACTGGAGGTTAATAGACATCAGTGATGTTATTATGCTCAAGTACAGAATGGTATTGTGTCTTTCTTGTTTTGATGCAGAATAGAAAGATACATGTAAAGCCTATTTCTCCTTTCTCCTTGAGGGGATAATTCTGTATATATATAGTTGAGTTATTGGATTGCTTTATGTCCTAGGCCCTCCAACCTTTTTACTATTCAGCTAAGTCTGGGTCATTGGTACAGTATAAAAATGTTAAAAAATTTATAGTAATTTATATATTTTTTATACTTACCAATGACCCAGACGGGGATGGCCCTCCCATGAGTTGGGAACTCATACCTCCCCGCTGAGTACATAACGCTCTTCCAGCCACTGCTTGTAGAATGACTTTTGGCACCAATTTCGAGACCTCCTTGACACTGCGCATGCGCAGTGGAGGAAAGGTATGGAGGACCATATAGGACATGTAATTTTCGGTTTTAGATGCAATTTTTGGGGATTGGGGGGTAAAATTTGTGTTTGGCCCTAGAATTTAAGAGTTAGCACCAGCTAAGTCTGGGTCATTGGTAAGTATAAAAAATATATAAATTACTATAAATTTTTTAACTTTTAAGTAAAGAAACAATTTTTTTCTCATGTGTCAGTTATGAAGTTGCACAATCAGCTCTTGCCACATTGCATATTAAAACTGTCCTCATAGTTTTTCTTAATTTTTTTCATCATCTAAAAAACAAAGTTATGAAGAAATATCCAATTAACCCCCTTCACACTAATGTCAAAATACCAAAATTTCAGGAAGCTGTTTTTTCTCATAATGCATCTAGAAATTTAACCAATTCAATCTCGTTTGACAAAGCTCATTGAGCTCTGTCAAACGAGATTGAATTGGTTAAATTTCTAGTAGCATTATGTGAAATTTTTTCTGTTTGAAATGTAGATATTTCGACATCAGTGTATAGGGGGTTAAGAGGCCTCCACAAAACCTAAATATTGTTACTTCAGCAGCAGCATAGTGTTGTTGGTATTAAAAATAAAATATAAATACAGATTTTTGTAAGGATGAAAACTAAGGTATGCATGAAACTAATGAGCGAGAAGTAAATACCATTATCTATTGACTAAAGTGAATTTTTTGATTTGATTGGTTGATAGATACGTGGTATGAGACCATATTCATTGAAACCCACGATATGTCCGCCCAGCCACTGACAAATTTCCCATACCCAGTGGAAGCCTCGTTCCGAAATCTACAAATTGTCCATACCCTGTAGAAGACGTGTCATTCCAGTTTTACAGTGTACATGTATTATATTTTAATTTTTTATCTCCAAAATATAGCTCATGACCCCTTATTGGAATGAGCTTGTTATATACCCTCCAATGTGGGGTTCATAAGCTATGTTTTTGAGACAAAAAAGAAAAAAAGAACTTCAATAATTTTTTTATACTAGTCATATCGGCATATTTTCACAAAAACTCTTTTGCACAAAAATTCCACAGAAACCTGTATGGCTCAACAATGGACGATAAAAGATCTCATGCTGTGTGTGTTCACACATGAAATAGATTGTACTTCTAAAACGGAAAGTCAATAGATAAATTTGTTACCCTGTGTCTGATCACGTGGTACGGGTTTTTACCAACCCCAAAAAGGGTAGGTAAAAACCCGTACCACGTGATCAGACACAGGGTAACTAATATTACCATTGTATCATAACAAAGCATTGGTATGGACCATCAGGAATGCTCTAAAAGGAAAAAATGACCGAGTAAATATTTTATTTAAAACACTGAATACCAATTAAAGGAAGGTACTTTTCTGCAGAGTTTTTTCTCCTCGTATCCATAATAAGGACTTTTCACATCTCAGCTCTTCAATAATATCATGGAGAGTCCAAGAAAAATATATTTAACCCTCTGCACACTGATGTCAAAATACCAAAATTTCCAGCAGGAATTTTTTTCTACAGTGCAACTAGTAATTTAATCAATTCAATTTTGTTTGAGAAAGCTGTATTTGTAGGGTGAAATTTTCATTTCTTTCCAACCTACTCACATTTGTTTACTATAGGCTTGCCATAAGTGTAAAAATCCTAGCTAGGAGTTATGTAAAAGTTACTCAAAAGAAAACCTCTTGGGAAACAGAAAATGGGTGTAAAAGCAGTTGAAGCACCAGATTTTGACCAAAATGCATCTACTGGGCGAGCACAGTATCGTTCCTCTGGTGTCTATCGAAATGAAAAAAAACAGATAACTGAAAACTTGTTCATCTGTAACTACGAACAGTTTGTCAAAAAGTTGTGTCTCATCACCTTATTTGATAGCACTGTTTTAAAATGTTCCTGTGGGATGACCCATCTCTTCAATGCTCAAACTCCCTAAGACAACTGACGCCCCCCTGTGCTTGCCACAGATGCTTTCGAAATCTGTGAACTGTCATACAGTAGGGCCATCGTGGATGGGTCAAAATCCACGGGTTGTCATTTTTTCCATGCTAGCAAAATTTCCACCAATGAAACACCGGGATTACCCCAGTGCTTCATTGGTGGAAATTTTTTTTTGCTAGGTGTCATAGCAGATCATCTCTGAATTATATGCGTGGAAAAAAATGCCCTCCCACAGCTTTTGACCCATCTGGGTCGGCTGTACTGTAATCGGTTCTCTTTATTATATCCAGATGAACGGTAAATAGGTTATCTCAAAATTCGAGATTTTATTCTCTGGATCCTAATTGCTGCAATTTCGATATTTTCATAATCTACGCTGATTTTTGCCAGTGGCAGGAATCGCTTTTCCTGTCCTGTTCTACAAGGTCCACAAATAGGGCTGGATGGATTAGAAATTTGTGTTTCGGTTTTGAACAAAAAGTTGGTTTTCAGTTCGGTTTTCAGTTTTTTCAAAATACATTGTAGAAATCCACATTTTAGAGGTAATGTACACATAAAATGTGTCTGTATTTGCCATCCTAGTCATTTGGCTCCAGCAGCGTTTAGGGTCACCCTTGTTACTCGGTGTTCACCACTCTTCTCAGCTAATTAATAGACATATTGTGGTGGGTGGCGGAGCCATGGAGTATCTAGGGAGCCCAGGCCCCCCCCCCCCCCCCCCTACTCCCTTGCTCCTTCCATCCCCAAATTTGAAAAGATTCCTTTTGATTTCCTGCCCTCAGTACAAGCACAGTACCTTCAGTCCTGGGATTCCCACCCCCCCCCCCCCCTCAAACTCTTCACCAGTATGGTCCCCCGGGATTTCAAACCATGGGTCCACCACTGGTGGGTTCTGCCTTGTTCTGTCAGTGATATTTGGGGCCTTGTCAAGATGTAAAAATTTACAAGAAAAGCCACATTTTAGCAAAAATCAACATTTCCTTATTTTTTAAGGAGTTGCTAAGCTCTCCCCTTGGTTTTGGTGTATAATTAATATGCAATTGTTGTGCTTATTTTGGTAATTATCACATCGCTTCAAAATAGTCTATACCGGTTTCTTAATGGTTCCTGCTTCAAATGACAGTGGAATAAAAGGAACACAAATCATATTTCTTGTGATTTTGATAACTATTATTGAAGTAAGTCGCGATATACGAATCACTTTTATTGGTAACTCACTCATTCCAATGTTTTCACAATATCTCTCCTCATTTCGAATGTAGAGGTTCGTTTTTTACTTTAATTTTGCCCAAACATAGAAGTTGGGCGAAGTTAGCAGTGCCAAGGAGAAGATATTGCCAGCTTCATTTTGCCCTCTTGGCTGATCCCTGTGTTGATTTCATCTCAGTCAAGACAGGTAATTGAATGAAAGTTTGCAATATTGCATCTTGGGATTTGTTGTGTACACAAAATACACATGGGGAAATCATGTGTTGATTATAACAACTGCGTATGGGGAATGCAGCGTTAACTTGACACTTGACAGTTTATACCTGACAGATCTGCGGTACTGTGCAATTTCTTAAAGTAAATTCAAATAGTATACAAACAATATCGCAATAAATTTAAAAAACTTTCAATAGTTACCTGCCATCCATTTAACAGGATATGTTCTATTTTAATTTAACCATTTTATAGTTGACAAAAAACAGAACTGCCAATGCACAGCATTATTTCTGAGCATGTGACACTTTCAGAGAACGTGCTAGAGGTCTGCTAATAAACATAATTTATCGGTCATTTTTCACCATGAGAACTTTGAGGTTTCAAAACTCAATAAATTTTATGTTTACCTCCAATCTAATTTACTACTTGCCCTACGCAGATGATTTTGGGTCAAAGATAATTTATATTACTTTTACACCATATGTTGCCAGGTAACTTTCAATACCTATTTGGTTGAATTTGAGTGAGCCTGAGGCTTCATTAAATTTACTTAACCGTTAACGTTTCCTGAATCGCATGTCTGGATTCTAACTAATTATAAAGACTTTTTTAATTTTTCATATTCCTTCTGGTGATGGTTCTGTAGATATCACTATTTTGAGGGGAATTGTTGTCAGTCCTCTCAAAGTAAGCATAAATGGCACAGCGTTTACCTTTGCCCGACATTTTTAGCCTTTGGCGTGTGGAACGCATGCGATAAACTTAGCAATTCTGGGAAATTTGTCTGGATGAGAATGTCTCCATTTGGTCTTGATGGGTCAACTGTGTTGGCTACAGGGGCCCGAAAACCTTTAGCACAGGCTACAGGTCGTATTTATGAAGGGATTTCATTGTAACTTGGTAAGATGACTCCAGATAATGTCTAGATGAGAACGTCCCCTTTTGGTCGCAATCATTCAACCGTGATGGCTGCCCAAGCCCAAAACTCAAAAACCTTTAGCACAGACTGCAGGTTGTATTTATGAAGGGATTTCATTGTAACTTGGTAGGATGACTCAGTATAATGTCTAGATGAGGACATCTCCTGTTGGTTGTGATCGGTCAACCGTGATGGCTACACAGGCATGAAGCCAGAAAACCTTTAGCACAGTCTACAGGCCGTATTTTTGAAGGGATTTCATTGTAACTTGATAGGATGACTCGTTTTGGAATAATTTTACTGTAACTTGGTAACTTTGGTTGACATACATTAACTGTGAGGGTCACATTAATCCACCCCTCAGGTCTTTAGTACAGTCTACACCTCAAATTATTTTTATTGAAAACATAGAATACAGGGAACAGAAATTAACATATTCTCAATGATCACAGTTCTTGTCGTGCTTCATAATCCTTTCATAAACATTGAACATTATCCTTTTTATCAAACACAACACACATTCAAGTTCAGCTACAGTGTCATTGACACTTTCATTTGTTATGGCAGTGGTTCTGTTTCGGTTTTGAAAAAAAAACGAACCGAACCGAAAAACCGCCCAGCCCTACTTACAAAGCATGTGATCTACAGCAAGTTACCACTTACCTGCACTTTATTATAGCTTGCATTCTTATTGATTCCTTTTTCCAAGAGATGTATGTTGGTGGGTTTATCCCACCATTGTAACTTATTGGTTTATGTGCCTAGTTGTTGGTACACAACCCTGTTATGTATCTAGTCAAAGTTATGTGACTAGCCAAATAAATTTGGCTAACAAATGGTGTTATGTATCTAAAAAAATGGGTTATTTGTCTAAAATGTTTTTTTTTTTATGTGGCTAAAATGTTTTATGTGGCCAAAAAGTGACGAAAAGTGGGTATTGTATTTTCAGGGATTTTATGTTTGGGTAAGGTCTAGGTTAGGGTTAGGGACAGTAAGCTGAAAGGTTTAGGGTTTGCTATCACCCAGAATTAGACTTAAAAAAGAGTAATTTTATACTAAAACCTTTGGCCCAGACTTAGCTGGTGCAACCTCAATATTATTAAGGGCCAAACACAAATTTTGAACTCCCCATCCCCAAAATTTGTATACAATACCGAAAATTAAGAGTCCTATCTGGCCCTCCATACTTTTAGTACTTGCACATGCGCAGAAGCTCGGGAAGAGACCGGAATTGGCGCAAACATCATTCTTCTGTTTGGCCCAAAGTCAGTAAACAACTGAACTGACATTTGTGCAATAAAATCTCATTTTTGAAGATGCCAGACACAAATCAATGATGGTTTTCATGGAATCAACAGTTTAGCAGGCTGTTGGAAGTGAATAACTGGTTTTGGATGTTCAGGGCTGTAACTTTATAATATTTTTATACTGTACCAATGACCCAGACTTAGCTGGTGCTAACTCTAACAAAACCAGGGCCAAACACAAATTTTGCCCCCCAATCCCCAAAATTTGCATCCAAAACAAAAAGAAATCATGTCCTAAAGGACCTCCATACTACGCCTCTACTGCGCATGCGCAGTGACGCAGACGTCCCGAAATTGGCGCCAATTATCATTCTCTGTTTGGCCCTTCATCAGTCAACATCTCACTGATCTTTGTGCTTGTAAATCTCAGTTTAAAGGATGCCAGACACGTAATTTTTGGAGAAAATGTGATTCTAAGGAGGATAGAAGGAGGAGAGGAAAAAGAAGTGACAAAAAATAATCAGGGCTGTACTTAAAATTTTTTGATGAAATTATGTTAAGTTGCCTATTTTCGAGGCATGGGCCTCTTGTTGTCATTCTTGCTAATTGTTGCACTGCTTATTAAGTGTTTCCTCTCCCCTAGCCTTCTAAAGTCCCCCCTTGCAATTCTCCCATGCTTTTGGCATATTTTTGAGAAATTTCATTTCTAAAATTTCCTGGGAGAGTTGCTTGGTTACAGAATGTTTTCTGTTATTTTCCCCATAGTTACGTTTTCACCCATTGGTGTATAACGTTTGTGTTCTGCATCTTCCATCTGATGTTCTACAGATTCTCCCCTGGGAGTCTCTGTTTTGCATCAGATAGAGTGTAATTGATGACTGATTCCGGGCCAATTTTTTCAGTGCCTGGAGTCATGTTTTCTGGTGTTTTTACACTGTTTGTTTTCATTGGCAACAGCCTTTTTTGAGGGGGGCTGTTTGCCTTTGTTGTAGTTTATCTCACTATAAGATACATTTATATTATCCGAAAGTGTCTCATTAATTATTTAATATAAATTTAAAATTTTTGACCACACTTTGCCATCGGATCCATCGGGGCTCAACGTTACTTTTCAGCAACTTGGGCTTCGCTGAAAAAATATTTTTTCAAAATTATTTTGTTTTGCAATTGTTTTTTCATTTATTAATGGATCATGTTATTATGTATCTTTGTGTCAGGGGTTTTTGCGAGTAACTAGGACTTATTGTTGTTCTTTCACAATGAAGGGACGTTGTTCAAATTGTAATAGGAAGAAATCTTCCTCTGACTTTCATGATCATTGTATTAATTGTAGTCAGTGTTCTCGCATTAATCCCTGTCCTATATGTGAACATTGGGATGAGAAACATTGGAAACATGTGTCACGATATGTTGTTTCTGGAGAAAGAGCGATGCCGGCTCTTTCTCCGCAAGGTCACTCTACTCTCTCAGTTTCTATTTCAGAGGAACCAGAACAGGGTGATGTTTCCATGTTATCTTCTTCAAGTGTGCGTCCGTCGTCACAAATGAATTCAGAGCTAGCGACAAAAGTGCTCATGGAGATTAGACAAATGTCGTCCGCTAGCTCGCCCGGTGTAGCGTCCATTCACCGAATGGTTCGGCAGCCGGGTTCGTCCAATGCGGTCCAAGAGGAAATTTTGGGTGATGCGAGCACTATAAACATAATAAATGCACACCCAGTGACGGCGGATAGTAAGCGAGAACGGAGGAAGCCTTTGAGTCCGGTTCCTAGCTCGTCCAGGTCCAGCCGGGCCACGAGCGAGAGAGGCCCCTCTCTCGTACAACAACATCTGGGACCAGATGTTGTGGTACAAAATGTGTCTTTAGCGGAGCATACGTCCGTCGCTCGGGACGCTCCGTTGTATAAGCAGTCCGCAGAGACTGTTAAGGCTTCCTCTTCTCGTCAGCGCACACGACCGCACCTTGACTGCGTGACCGCCGATATATTACCAGCTTCGCCGATCAAGGATTCTTCGGCGACCAGGTCACACCATCCGGCAGCCAGGGATTCGAGACCGATGGACTCCGGACGTTCGCATAGGAAAAGTATGCGGGAGCCATCTGATGCGGAGCTGCCCTCGGCGAAGCAGCGAAAGACTGCGCCTCCGCAGGTCTCGACGCCGGACATTCTTGTGCAGATAGCACAGCTTATCGCAGCATCCCAGCAGCCGACAGAAACGGTGTCGGATCGAGAATTATCTGACGGCGCTGGGTCGGTACGCTCCGCCGAAGCATCGGGGGCGGACGACCGGGAACATCATGAGGTCCGACCGGATGGTGAAAGGGATACGGATGACTTGGAGCTATCCCTTTCGGAACAACATAAAGCTGCCGTGGACTTCATCCGGCACTTTCTCCCTCAAGTTGTTCCGTCGGGCCAGACTGCTGCGCTTCTGGACAAGAGAATTATAGCGTCATTGGACTCCGAATTTTTTGAGCGGTTCAGGGACATCGCTCCCGAGTTTCCGTCGCAGTCCAATAATGTTGCAAGAACATTTGAATTATTGAACGACGCTATATTTAAACTTGCTTCCAGGATGGGGAAAGCAGGTTTCTTGTCCGCTAATACTCTCAACCTGCCTTTCATTAATGCAAGGAATAAATTCGATACGGCAGGACAGGGTATACCGAGAGTTCCTCTGCGTATGGACGACGAGGCGGAAGACTTAGAGCTATCATTACCGTCGTCAGCTTCTATTCCAACCGCGGTGTTGGAAACAGCTATTGCGTCTAACAGAGCCAATTTAGATGCCTTATCTTACGCAGATCACCTTACTAAGGCGTTATCACTGTGCCTTCAGGGGAAAGAGTTTCAGGATATACAATCCTCTTTAAGACTTCTTTCAAGGGCAGTAGCTTATTCCACGTGTAACTCCGCCCTTTCAGTGGCAAATCTGGAGTTGGTTAGACGTGACGCAGCCCTAGCTACATCCACACTAGTGGATTCTAAGGTGAAGAACTCTCTTAGAGTCGCTTCGGTCTCAGGAGAACTTCTCTTTGACGGCAAGCTTTCCGCTATTTATGATAAAATTACAAAGAAAGCTAAGGATTCTCTGTTGTTCAAATCTGCTCCTAAGAAGTCGGATACAGCAGACACGAATAAGACAGGCACTTCTGGGTCTAATGCGCCCAAGAGAGGTTCCTATAGAGGTTCCGGTGCGTCCTCTTGGTCTTATTCGAGAGACCGTCAGGATAGCGACTCTCGTTCGGGACGTCCTTCAGGCCGGGACAATCGGTCGGACGCCCCGAGGTCGACGGGGCGAGGTGCGGGTCGTGGAAGACATGGTTTCTCCTACCGCAGGCCTTGCAGGTCCAGGAGGTGATGGCTTAAACCTCTGTCGCGTACCGGTTGGCGGAAGGTTGTCGAGCTTTTCACAAGAATGGGCGTCGATTACGGACGACCCTTGGGTGAGAGGAGTGACTTCGGAAGGTCTAAAGATATCCTTCAAACGAAAGCCTCCATTAACTCGAAGTCCAAAGTGGACTCATCTTCCGTCAAATCCGCAGAAAAGAGACGCTCTGTTATCAGAGGTGCAGTCTCTTTTAATGAAGAACGCGGTAGAGGTCGTAGAAAACCAGGAATCTCCGGGATTCTACAGCCATCTGTTTCTGGTTCCGAAACCAGACGGCTCGTTCCGTCCAGTCATAGATTTGAGCTGGATAAACAAGCTGATCGTCGCTCCGAAGTTTTATATGGAGACGATTCGATCGGTCAGAGCGAGTATTCGGGTGAACGATTATGCAACGAGCATAGATCTCAAAGATGCGTACTTTCACGTCATGGTACATCCGACATTCCGAAAGTATCTACGCTTCGCAGTCCTAGGAGTGGTGTATCAATTCCGGGCGATGTGCTTCGGATTGAATCTAGCACCCTGGGCTTTCACTCGGGTAATGAACTCGGTAATGATCTACTTCCGAGCTCATTCGTCTGCGGTAACGTCGGCCTACCTGGACGACATTCTTCAGAGGTACGGCAACGAGTTAACGCTTCAGAACGATGTTCAGAATCTTCTTCTATTGCTCCGACGTCTCGGTTTTATAGTAAACGAGGAGAAGTCGGATCTGGTGCCGTCCAAGTCATTCACTCATCTGGGAATGAGCTTCGAGACGCACAACAATCTCGTTCGTCTGCCGTTAACCAGAGCGAAATTAGTCAGTTGTTACGCTCGCTATTGTCTGCACGCAGACAAAGTCACGGCGAGAGAATTTATGAGACTGATAGGTCTGTGCGGAGCCGCCGCGGATCTCATTCCGATGGGGCGGTTACGCACACGTCCTCTTCAAATTTTCCTGACTCAGAATTGGAGTGTGAAAATTCATTCGCTCGATGTAGACGTTCTCTTGTCAGATCAAGTGAAACAAGAGATTCAGACTTGGGCAAACATTCAGTGGTTAACTCAAGGAGTTCCGCTGCAGTTGCCGGATCCGAGTTTTACCGTTATGACGGATGCCAGTCAAACAGGTTGGGGTTCATTATTAATCCCAACGGATTCGAGATGCCAGGGTCTTTGGGATCCTCAATTCCTGTGCAAGCACATAAACATCAAGGAAATGATGTCAATTTGGCTTGCGTTACGTCACTGGATGGACATTATTCACGATGCTCATGTCCAAATCCTATCCGACAATACGACAGTAGTGGCGTATATACGGAATCAGGGAGGCACTCATTCAGTTCCGTTGTTCAATCTAACGGAAAGAATCCTTCTGTTTGCGTTAGAACATCACGTTCTTCTTTTGGTCCGTCACATACCGGGTCGTCTGAATGTGCTAGCAGACTCCCTTTCACGAAAGGGTCGCTTGTTGCCCTCAGAGTGGACTCTCAACAAACAAGTATTCAATCAGATTTGCTACCAATGGGAACGGCCAATGATAGACTTATTTGCGACACATCTCAACAATCAGTTGCAGACGTATGTGTCTCCGTGTCCGGATCCAAGAGCATTTGCAGTAGACGCTCTGTCGATCCCTTGGGACGGAATGATAGGATATGCGTATCCTCCAGCGCCGTTAATTCAACAAGTATTGCTAAAGATAAAACTATCTCAGTGCAAGATTCTGTTGGTAGCATCTCTGTCGCCACAGAGACCGTGGATAAATCTACTCAGGTGTCTGTTGTGGGACCTACCGCGGAAGCTTCCTCCACGGGAGGATCTTCTTTCGCAGGGGAAATCGCGCCAACTCCATCACAACCCGCAAGGTCTCAACCTTCACGTTTTTCCGTTGTGCGGTCCTTCTTGCATGGCAAGCACTTTACAGGACGAGCAGTTGACGCGATTTCTAACTGTAGGAGGACCTCCTCTTCGCTAAACTATGCGGCTAAGTGGAAGGTTTTTCGTCGTTGGAGTAGGGATCATTCTGCAGATATATTCGATCCCTCTATACCAGACATTGCAAACTTTCTAGTATACTTGTTTGACGAAATCAAACTGCAGCCTGTTACTATAAAGGGTTATAGATCTATGTTATCTGATACCTATGCACATCATGATAGTTTACAAATTGGATCTAATGTCTCTTTATCGAAGTTGGTTAGAAACTTTTCGATAAATAGACCCAGAACTCTTAGATTAATTCCTAAGTGGAATTTAGCTTGGGTTCTTCTTAAATTGAAGGAAAAGCCATTTGAACCTCTTGGGACAGTAGATTTCAAATTCTTATCTTATAAGACAGCTTTTCTCTTAGCTTTCTCTTCTGCTAGAAGAGTCAGTGAGCTTCATGCACTATCGGTGGATGATTCTCATTATCGTAGTGTTGGGAACACTATCACCTTCACTACTAATGTGGGCTTTTTAGCTAAGAATCAGGCTCCTAATAAATATCCGGAACCTATTGTTATTAAGGCTCTTCCGTCTTCAGACAGGCGTAGGCCTTTACTCTGTCCTGTTAGAGCATTACGTATCTATAAACAGAGATCTCAGTTTATCAGAAAGGGACGGAAACGTTTCTTTCTGTCTTTGATGCCTAATAGAAAGGATATTTCAGTCCATTCTATTGCTAGATGGATTCAGTTAACTATCCGTACTGCTTATGAAGATTTATCTTCTTCTCAGCAGTCTGTGCTTAAGATTTCTGCTCATGAAGTAAGAGCTCTTTCTACTTCCTGGGCTTATGCTAATAGTGTTGCTATTACAGATTTAATGAAGGCTGCTTATTGGTCTCAGCCATCCACATTTACGAATTTTTATCTCAGAAATATTGAGTTCATTTCTGGAGACCTGCATTGTTTAGGTCCGTTATCTGTTGCTCAGAATGTCGTCCACTAAACAGTTGCAACTATAGTTATGCAGGCTTTCTGTTCCGGCAGTGACTCCGTCCGGCTGCCCTCTTCGCTCTGGGCTATTTGACCCAGGGCAAGGGGAAGGGGGGGGGGGGGTGGGTGTTCCCTTAGGTCACCTGCTTTATAGTGAAAAGCAAGGGAATGCCTCCTCCAAGTCAGTATTTCTGAGTCGCTTCCGGGATGGTTTTAAAGTGTAATATTAATGTTTAAATTCATTCATGTCTTATTTTTAAAGTGTAGCTCGGTGTGAAACATTTGTATATGTCAAGTGTCAAACGGGCTTTAATATACAATACTCGGACACTTTTAAATGACTATGAAGAGTCTCAATTCTCTGGACTACTTTATTTATTGGCTTGCTTTAAAAATAATTAGTATAAGGGTTATACTGGATGTTAATAGAGAACATGAATGTTATTGTGCTCAATTATTAAGGGTAGTGTATCTTTCTAATTTAATATTAAATAAGAAAGATACATGTAAAGCCTAATACTCCTTTTCTCCTTAAGGGGTTACCTCTTTACTATATAGTTGAGCTTATTGGATTTTCCTCTATGTCCTAGGCCCTCCAGCCTGTTTACTATTCAGCTAAGTCTGGGTCATTGGTACAGTATAAAAATGTTAAAAAATTTATAGTAATTTATATATTTTTTATACTTACCAATGACCCAGACGGGGATGGCCCTCCCTGGAGTTGGGAACTCTTGTCTCCCCGCTGAGTACATAGCGCTGACCAGGCACTGCCAGTAAGAATGATAATTGGCGCCAATTTTGGGACGTCTGCGTCACTGCGCATGCGCAGTAGAGGCGTAGTATGGAGGTCCTTTAGGACATGATTTCTTTTTGTTTTGGATGCAAATTTTGGGGATTGGGGGGCAAAATTTGTGTTTGGCCCTGGTTTTGTTAGAGTTAGCACCAGCTAAGTCTGGGTCATTGGTAAGTATAAAAAATATATAAATTACTATAAATGTTTTAACTTTTATGTAAAATTATTCATGTTCCCCAATTTCAGGATATGCTTCTGAACGTTGTCATTATAAATTGACTCCACTGTTGTTTTGTTAGTATTACTTTCCTTGCCTCTCCTGAACCCTCCTGTTTTACTCCCAAGCTCCTTCGGCTTTTTTTATTGAAGAATTTTTTATTAAATTCTTGGGAGTTTAACCTGTAAAACGGAATAGGTATTCCATTTATCCCCTATGTTTATGTCCTGTTCATTACTTTTCGGGACGTTTTGTATTCTTGCATCTTCTACCAGATGCATTGTTTTTTCCTCATATGAAGAACTCGCTTTGCATCAGGTTGTTGTTGATCGGTTATTGACTTTGGGCATTTGTTGTGCCTGTTGTTTGTTAGTTTCTGGTTTTTCCTCTTGACATTGTCTGTTCAATAACGTTTTGGATTAGTATGAATTCAGTGTTTAGTTAAAAATAATTTTTACAGATGGTAAACAAGCTCTGTTTTACTGGTAAAATAGGACTCAGTAACTAAAGCTTTGGGCAGAAGTCCTAAGCGGGCAGCATATAAACAATTAGCTAAGTTTAACTTTATACCCATATTGGAGTCATGATATGGCCATAGATGTTGATTATGTCCTTAAACAGCAGTAAATAAAAACATAAATCATGATAGGAAGCTGTGGTACATTACAGAATTCCAATTAGAAAAGAGTATGTCTTTGAAGAGCTCTTTCCGGCAGAGCTGTGCTCATAATGTAAACATTTAAATGTGAACAAAGTCAGTTACAAAAACCCATTTTGGTATATTAGGATGCAAAAGGCTCCCTCTTTGGTGCCCAAACTAATCTGGACAGCTCAAAATAATTTTGCCCATTGTTGAAAGCTTGTATTTGTGCGTGAAAATGCTTATTTTCGAAAACTGCAATTCTCGGACCAACAAAATGATTGACAATTGTATTTTCTTGGAAAAGGTCATAGAAAAATAAACTTTTGGATAATTGTTTGGATCTTTTTGGGTCAGATTGTGTACTTACAAGGTGTGGTGTTAAGTTGTGTAAATTGTGTTGTTTTCCAGTGAAATAATATCGGCACCCGATATTGATCCTGATGAAATACAGCACATCGTGCTCAACAGAATATGCTGTTATAATTGTCAGGAGTTTTGATAAATTTTTCCAAGGGAGATCCCTTGGACTCCCACCAACAAGGTGTAGAAACAGAGAAGTGTGTGTGGGACAGGGTGGAGTGGGGGAGGTGAGTGGAGTGATGTGATGGCCACTGGATGACCCTCCTCCTCCTCCTCCCCCTCCCAAACATTTTTCAGCTCCTCAGGAAAATGCTCAGGCTTTTGCTGATATAATTCTGGAAAATGAAAGGAAAATTGTTGATATTTTGGATAAAACATGTGTTTGGACTCAATTTCTGATAATTAACTCATTGGGGATACCAAAATGATTGAACTTGGTTGACAAATCTGAAATCTGTTGAACAAGTTATGGGGTCTGTCCGAAAAGTTTTGGCTTTTCACCCCTGTCTGTGCCACTGTACCCCACTCTTGTGCCATCCTTCCATTAGCCATTATGCAACTTGGATTGTGCATGTTGTATCATGTCCGTGATAAAATTGATAGCTCATGTCCGTGATAAAATTGATAGCATTTTGAAAAGCTGGCCACCAGCCTGATTGTGTGTGCTGGGAGTGGAGGGAAGGGGTGATATAACATTATTTTGTTGAAATTTCTGTTAATTTCAAATTAAAACATAAAGTAGTGAAGTAACAAATTTTACACTGGATACAAAGCAAATGTTAAAATATTGATAGTAGAAAAGTCAGTGGTGAAAATGTAAAAATTTCTCACAGATGTGTTTAGGGTTAAGCTCAATAGCTGTTCTAATTTGTTTTTAGGTTTATAGACCAACAAAAATCATGTAGACAGATTCGTGACAAGTCCACAAATTTTCTGACAAATATTTGAGGGGCATTGGCCAACATCCTCTCTACCAGGTAATGATGTGAGAAAGAACCCTATTTATTTTGGCTCATTGTACGAAAGGTCAAGGTCACAGTGACCTGGAACTTAAACTTTTTCCTGAACTTTTTGGTTTCTGCTCCATGACATTTGATATGGATGAACTTACTGTATCAGGGTGTGTTTTTGTGGGGTTTGGGGTTTTTTTTTTTGGGGGGGGGGGGGCTGTGCAGGGGATTAGCCATCCCTGGCAGCCACCTCTAGTTTTTGCTGGCAGATTTCCGATTCAATTCAATCCACTGTAATGTCAGACAGGCCTGAAAATAAGCAGTCTGACATTTGCAGAATGAGGTCCCCAGAGGGAGAATTTGATGATGCTATCCCATATATTGGGCCAATTTATCCTCTGGGTACCTCTTTCCATTTAGTTTTGAAACCCTGATGCAGATTGAGGTTCACAGAGGGTAAATTTAGTGATGCTACCCTGCTGTGCAGGGTAGCATCACTAAATTCACCCTTGGGGGACCTCATTTTGCAGATGACTGTCTGCTTATTTTCTGGCTTGATGTCAGACCACTTAGCAAAATCTTCTTATTAAAAGATTTTGCTTTCTTTCAAATGCATGATAGATCATGACAATAGAGCAGTTTTATTGTCATAGTGTAGTGAGGATTTTTCACTCTTGCTTTGGATATACAGTTTAGCATATTACTCTGAATTTCTTCTTTTTTTTGTTCCAAGTGCCTACCCTATGAAACATTACAGGAGCTGAATGATCTCATGCTTAATCTCAATGAAGAAATGAACAAGGGAGGAGTAAGTTTTATCTTATTTTTCATCTTTGCAATTATTAGTTCATTTATCCTTGATGGACAACTTTAATTTTGAGGAATTCAATATTCCCATAGTCTGTTTGATTCAAATATCTTCTTCAACTCCAAGTAACTAGAAAAAGGTAAATTTTAACATAATACTTACATGTCATTTGCCTATCTGCTTAAGTCAGCATTAATTCCTGGGAATTGTGTAATTTTTGACTAACTGATTCAACAAATGTTAACAGTTTATATTAGAAAATAGATACTTCTGGCATCGGTGGCCAGACAGTCACAGTTTGTCTTGTTTTATTGTAGATTATGTCTGACTAGAAAATGATTCCTTTCAACAGCTAGCATTCTAGTATATCCACCGTGGCTGCCATTTTTAGCTCAACTTTGACGTAAGTCAAATTTGAGCTTATGCCATGGCCAGTGATGCGTCAACAATTCAATACGGCTTGGGCAAGAGGCCGCATTTATGAACCAATCTTTACGGAACTTCTTGGGTACCTTTGTTAACACCGTGGGACGAGAACAAGTGTTTTGGGGTCCGATTCGAAATTCAAGTTGGCAGCCATTTTATACAAAATTAGGTGCAATCAGATTTTTGTGCAGAACTTCCATATGAAAGCTCTGATTTGAATAATTTTTTGTATGAATGTTTAGTACCATGGGATACATCACATATAATACGGGTTTTTTTCTCGTGCGTAAATTATGCAAATTAGACTAACTTTGATGTATTTAGTGTTACTTTCAGAACTGTAAGTGCAAATGCCAATATGTCTCGGGCTAGAGGCCGTATTTATGAACCGATCTTTATGGAACTTCTTGGGTACCTTTGTTATCAACGTGGAACGAGAACGAGTGTTTTGGGGTCCAGTCTGAAATTCAAGATGGCCGCTGGCAGCCATTTTGTACAAAATTAGGTCCAATCAGATTTTTGCGCAGAACTTCCTTATGAAAGCTCTGATTTGAATAATTTTTTGTGTGAATGTTTAGTACCATGGGATACATCACATATAATACAGGTTTTTTTCTCGTGCATAAATTATGCCAATTAGACTAACATTGATCTATTTAGTGTTACTTTCAGCACTGTAACTCCAAATGCCAATATGGCTCAGGCTAGAGGCCGTATTTATGAACTGATCTTTACAAAACTTCTTGAGTACCTTTGTTATCACCGTGGGACGAGAACGAGTGGTTTTGGGTGCGGTCCAAAATTCAAGATGCCCACCAGCAGCCATTTTGTACTTCAGTTAGTGCAATCAGTTTTTTGAACTTCTGTATGAAAGTTCTGATAGTTCTGATAGTAACATGGAATACATCACATATAATACAGGGTTTTTTTCTCGTGCAGAAATTATGCAAATTAGATGAACTTTGATTTATTCAGTGCTACTTATACACAGTAAGTGCACATGTCAATACGGCTCGGGCTAGAGTCTGTATTTATGAACCGATCTTCACGAAACTTCTTGGGTACCTTTGTTATCACCTTGGGACGAGAACAAATGTTTCTGGGTGCGGTCCAAAATTCAAGATGGCTGCCAGTGGCCATTTTGTACCAAAATTAGGTCCAATCAGTTTTTTGTACACGACTTCTATACGGCTCAGGCTAGAGGCTGTATTTATGAACCGATCTTTACAATACTTTACATGTACCTTTGTTATCAGGTCATTACCTAGATGTTTGTCAATGCTGTGTCATATACTATACATGTACATGTCTTAAATAAGTTGAGCTACAGTGTCATTGATACTTTCATTCATGGTTCTTGTAGTAAATTGAGAAGCATTTCAAATGTGCAAGATATATTTTATCACACAAAATTATTGAATTTACATAAAGTGGACCTATAGTGATCCCAGCAACTGGTAGTGCTCATTTTAAAACTTTGAACATGTAGTTAGGTCTAATAAAATAACCATTTTTCAGAAGCCAATAGACAAGATTGTCCTAGAATAGGATGCTATATCGGAACACCATTTTAACATCCGAGATAATGAGAAAAATACAAAAAGTTTTCTCTTGAATCAGTTACTCAACTGCTCACATACTTTTTACATTTCTGCCATGTTTTTAAATGTCAATTGTGTTCAAATCCAGTCTCGTGTTCTTGGAAGATTCTTACCCTTGCTAAACAAATTAACAAAATTGTTTCACTTCAGCTCCCTCCTCCTCCCCCCATTTACACATACTTCCATTTTTTGTAAACAACATGGATCAGGTGAGTGTTTTAGCCTCACTTGAACATTTGGTTTATAACTGATAAATTTATTTGCAAAATGATAAATTACAAAAGTCATTCAGTTTTAGGTGAATGCTAGCACATGTTTGTGACTTTTCAACTTGGAAATTTTATGAGATTATAGAGGCTATACTTTAATTACTTTGTCCGGTTATTAGTTCTGTAATCATTTTTTACAACAAATTTTGTGTCAGTAGCTTGAGGCCACCATCCTAACCCCCCTCAATGGCCATGCAATGTGTCTCAAGTCCAGCAATGCATCA
The DNA here is from genome assembly GCA_031216915.1 of Pictodentalium vernedei. Taxonomy (NCBI): domain Eukaryota; kingdom Metazoa; phylum Mollusca; class Scaphopoda; order Dentaliida; family Dentaliidae; genus Pictodentalium; species Pictodentalium vernedei. Next base: position 201,416,600 of record CM062291.1, on the reverse strand, counting down.
GGGGTATGAATTGTATTCTGCAATAGCTCAAAATTCTGTTATTTTGACAACTTATATGGATTTGATTAGGGCCCTGCAAATCCCAAATTTGGCATCAAATCTAACCAGGCAAAGGATTTCGAATTTAATTTAATCAAATCTCACAGCTATTCAAATTATAAATATTACAACTTATAACTGTAACTATTGAAAGAGGGAGTGTGGTGGCTCAGTGGTTACGGTATTGGACTTCAAACCGAAAGGTCCAGGGTTCAATCCTTGCCAGGGTTAACTATGTTGTATCCTTGGGCAAGGCACTTAATCCTGATTGCCCATGTGGGGCACGGTGGCACTGTGTACTGAGGCATACTGCTCGTCAATGGTACACTTGTCTTCAACCATTGCTTACTGTGCTTGTGTGGAGTAAGTATGTTGGAGAGTCTAACAGTTGCTCGCAGCTCTCGGTGATTCTCTCTGGGTACTCTGGCTTTCTCCACCCGTAAAACTGTCCAACACAAGGTGACCCTTGCTGTTGAAAATGGCATTAAACCCTAATAAATAAATAAATAAATAAATAAATAAATAAATAAATAAATAAATAAATAATAAGTTCTCTCGGAGTACTCTGGTTTCCTCCACCCGTAAAATTCTCCAACACTAGATTACCCTGGCTGTCGAAAGTATCCTTGAACCCAAATAAATAAATATTGTCAGTTTCTACTCAGATATTATATCCAAGGATGACTCATCTGTTTGGTCAAAATCAAAATATTCCATGATGGAAGTAGTTACAGAAGCAGAACCATCTTGAACTCTTCTTGTGTCATCAGGTCTCCTGTGCAGGAGACCTGATAACAGAAGAAGAGTTTAAGGAGGGGACCCCTGGTAGGATTTTTTAGAACGTCTTGATAATTCAAAAATTTTCGAATCAGTACAACTGAAATCTAATCAAATCCTCAGGACAAAATCAAATCAAATTTTGAAGTTTTCTTCATCCCCAGATTTGATGTGCCCCTTGAGCAGAAAACACAAGTTAAGTGGATAAAAATATGTTTTCTCTGTTTGTTTTGAGTGTTTGTCCAAACGTTCCACATTCAGGTCAGGAATTTGGTAACTACCAGGAATTATATAATTCAAAGTGTATTAACCTTTTACCCAACATAACAGCCAAAACTGGCCAGCGCTATTCCCAAAAATCAACATTCAATGTTTATTATTTTTTCATCTTTTGTCTCAGAAACATAGCTTATGACCCCTCATTGGAACAAGCTTATTGAGCTCATTCCAATGAGAGGTCATAAGCAATGTATTTGATGCTAAAAATGAGAAATTAGTTATTCAAGAATTTTATTTCCAAGGGTCAGCTGTCTTTTGTGTTTGGTAAAGGTTTAATGATTGCTATTTGCATTTCAGGAATTTTTAACTGAATCCAGTGGTATTGCAGATGGTCAGATTTATGCTGTTTTTCATGAAAATATGTGGTGTCGTGCAATTGCCAGAAATATTGTGTCACAGGGTTTGGTAAGAATAGTTTATAGAATCGTAGAAGGAAACCAGTGTGAAAAATGGAATAAACATACATTTTTAAAAAATTTAATTTTTCCAACTATCCACTGAACAAAATAAACAAATTTACTTGCCATCCAGCTAGGGCTGTCTCAGTTAACCATCGATGGTGTTTAGTTGATTATCATTAATTTTTAGAGTGGTGCAAGTTGTTTTTAAATTGTACTTTATTATGCAGAGAATAAAGTTTAAAAAACTGTAATTTACTGTTTTAAATGCTACTCTTTAATACACTGGAGCCCCTTAATTGGATATCTCTTAATTGAATAACCCTGTTAATTGAATATAATTTCCCAACACAAAACCATTTACCATACCTCCAGTACAAATTTGACCTGTTAATTGAATATGGGTTAAGGGTAAACTCCTGTTAATTGAATAAAAAATCTTGTAACCTGTTGAGAAATTACCCTGACTCTCCCCAGCTCTCCTTTGCTTATAGACCTATTTCAGGGTTTCCGCTATACCGGCAGCGGGTCCGTCGACCGGACCCATTCCCCCCGCCGATCATACTATGATCAGTCAGAAAAGCTGGTGGTTAAAATGTCAAGTACAATGCTGTATCGTAACGACACTCGGGATCCTTTGTTTCCACGTAATATAGGCACAATTATGTTGTATACTATGCCTACTATTACAGGCGACAACCTGATACCTTATAACCCCCAGACGAGAGGGGGAAACAAAGTTCAAACCCTAAACGTCGCCTATAAAATTTTGGACTCAAATTGTCGTGTTGGGTCCGAAATCACTGGCTTTTATTTTGAGCGACAAATGATATACTCGTTTTGGAAGCTGTCACTCGTTTCAAATGAGTGTGCAGGCTGCTGTCAGGAGTTGTCTGAAACACGCCCACAACATGTAGTTTTCACAGTGGTTGAATATCATCAGAAAGATACTGATTGAACACTGCCACTTTCGAGCGGTGCATAACTCATTGTGAAAGAACACTGCCACTTTCGAGCGTGCACAACTCATTGTGAAAAACGGGTGTTCAGAAATTATGAGAAAGTGGTAATTAAAAATAAAAAAAAATTACAACTCTGGTATTTGAGAATTAAATAACAATATAACCAGGGATATGATTTATGACTTATTGGTTCAATAAAACATGCTCATTTATCATTTCATCATGCCCTGCAACATGTGAAGTTATGACTTTCAGTGTAAAATCAATTTTTCGAATGGTGCCAAGGGAGGCAACTATTTTGTTATTCATATTTCGCTGTGTAAATTTTATTTGGTCTTCATATTATGATTCTTTTATTGAGTTTGTGTGAAGCTATATTTTGTTTTATTCGTAAAATTTTTTAATAAATGTATATATTTTAAAAAAACCTCTATTTTTAAACAGACAATGTTTGTCTGTTTTCAAGGGGGTGGTTTGCAGTGCTGATTGACATACTTAACGTCCATTTCTGGCTTCGACTTTCGAGAGTAGCCTGTACAAAAAAAAAAAAAATGAAAACAACACCGCATGGTTTTCTGTTTGTTTTATTCATTAAATTGAGGATTAAAACCCGAAATCTGAAAATGAAACGTATGTACAAGATAATTATGAGAATTTTTAAAGCAAATTCTATAAAATTGGTAGGTGGTTTCCAAAGAAACATAACATACCCAGTGGATATTTACTTGCCTTATATCGCCAATTTCAGACGCATCCCAACGCGTCTTGCAAGCACTTTTACTCGTCCCAAAGCCCCCCCCCCCCCCAATCCCCCCCCCCCCCTCCACACACACACTTTGCAATTTATCCACAACAAGCACCCCCTGGGCTTCTACACGAGTCAGTACGGTAATTGCATGCACGTGCATGACGTCACACTCCGCATCATGGTTCTTTTCGAATATTACTGCGAGCGGTTGTAAACAAAGCTCAGTCACTGTTAGGATTCGTGGATTTTGTGTTGTTTTGGGTTTGTATTTTTATGAAACCTCCGACCAGATGTAGTATTGTGTGTCCCGTGGTAATTTAGAGAATTGTAGGAGGAAAAAATACATATATTTTTATACTGTACCAATGACCCAGACTTAGCTGGTGCTAACTCTAACAAAACCAGGGCCAAACACAAATTTTGCCCCCCAATCCCCAAAATTTGCATCCAAAACAAAAAGAAATCATGTCCTAAAGGACCTCCATACTACGCCTCTACTGCGCATGCGCAGTGACGCAGTCGTCCCGAAATTGGCGCCAATTATCATTCTCTGTTTGGCCCTTCATCAGTCAACATCTCACTGATCTTTGTGCTTGTAAATCTCAGTTTAAAGGATGCCAGACACGTAATTTTTGGAGAAAATGTGATTCTAAGGAGGATAGAAGGAGGAGAGGAAAAAGAAGTGGCAAAAAATAATCAGGGCTGTACTTAAAATTTTTTTGATGAAATTATGTTAAGTTGCCTATTTTCGAGGCATGGGCCTCTTGTTGTCATTCTTGCTAATTGTTGCACTGCTTATTCAGTGTTTCCTCTCCCCTAGCCTTCTAAAGTCCCCCCTGGCAATTCTCCCATGCTTTTGGCATATTTTTGAGAAATTTCATTTCTAAAATTTCCTGGGAGAGTTGCTTGGTTACAGAGAATGTTTTCTGTTATTTTCCCCATAGTTACGTTTTCACCCATGGGTGTATAACGTTTGTGTTCTGCATCTTCCATCTGATGTTCTACAGATTCTCCCCTGGGAGTCTCTGTTTTGCATCAGATAGAGTGTAATTGATGACTGATTCCGGGCCAGTTTTTTCAGTGCCTGGAGTCATGTTTTCTAGTGTGTTTACACTGTTTGTTTTCATTGGCAACAGCCTTTTTTGAGGGGGGCTGTTTGCCTTTGTGGTAGTTTTATCTCATTATAAGATACATTTATATTATCCGAAAGTGTCTCATTAATTATTTTATATAAATTTAAAATTTTTGACCACACTTTGCCATCGGATCCATCGGGGCTCAACGTTACTTTTCAGCAACTTGGGCTTCTCTGAAAAAATATTTTTTCAAAATTATTTTGTTTTGCAATTGTTTTTTCATTTATTAATGGATCATGTTATTATGTATCTTTGTGTCAGGGGTTTTTGCGAGTAACTAGGACTTATTGTTGTTCTTTCACAATGAAGGGACGTTGTTCAAATTGTAATAGGAAGAAATCTTCCTCTGACTTTCATGATCATTGTATTAATTGTAGTCAGTGTTCTCGCATTAATCCCTGTCCTATATGTGAACATTGGGATGAGAAACATTGGAAACGTGTGTCACGATATGTTGTTTCTGGAGAAAGAGCGATGCCGATACACTCTACTCTCTCAGTTTCTATTTCAGAGGAACCAGAACAGGGTGATGTTTCCATGTTATCTTCTTCAAGTGTGCGTCCGTCGTCACAAATGAATTCAGAGCTAGCGGCAAAAGTGCTCATGGAGATTAGACAAATGTCGTCCGCTAGCTCGCCCGGTGTAGCGTCCATTCACCGAATGGTTCGGCAGCCGGGTTCGTCCGATGCGGTCCAAGAGGAAATTTTGGGTGATGCGAGCACTATAAACATAATAGATGCACACCCAGTGACGGCGGATAGTAAGCGAGAATGGAGGAAGCCTTTTAGTCCGGTTCATAGCTCGTCCAGGTCCAGCCGGGCCGCGAGCGAGAGAGGTCCCTCTCTCGTATAACAACATCTGGGACCAGATGCTGTGGTACAAAATGTGTCTTTAGCGGAGCATACGTCCGTCGCTCGGGACGCTCCGTTGTATAAGCAGTCCGCAGAGACTGTTAAGGCTTCCTCTTCTCGTCAGCGCACACGACCGCACCTTGGCTGCGTGACCGCCGATATATTACCAGCTTCGCCGATGAAGGATTCTTCGGCGACCAGGTCACACCATCCGGCAGCCAGGGATTCGAGACCGATGGACTCCGGACGTTCGCATAGGAAAAGTATGCGGGAGCCATCTGATGCGGAGCTGCCCTCGGCGAAGCAGCGAAAGACTGCGCCTCCGCAGGTCTCGACGCCGGACATTCTTGTGCAGATAGCACAGCTTATTGCAGCATCCCAGCAGCCGACAGAAACGGTGTCGGATCGAGAATTATCCGACGGCGCTGGGTCGGTACGCTCCGCCGAAGCATCGGGGGCGGACGACCGGGAACATCATGAGGTCCGACCGGATGGTGAAAGGGATACGGATGACTTGGAGCTATCCCTTTCGGAACAACATAAAGCTGCCGTGGACTTCATCCGGCACTTTCTCCCTCAAGTTGTTCCGTCGGGCCAGACTGCTGCGCTTCCGGACAAGAGAATTATAGCGTCATTGGACTCTGAATTTTTTGAGCGGTTCAGGGACATCGCTCCCGAGTTTCCGTCGCAGTCCAATAATGTTGCTAGAACATTTGAATTATTGAACGACGCTATATTTAAACTTGCTTCCAGGATGGGGAAAGCAGGTTTCTTGTCCGCTAATACTCTCAACCTGCCTTTCATTAATGCAAGGAATAAATTCGATACGGCAGGACAGGGTATACCGAGAGTTCCTCTGCGCATGGACGACGAGGCGGAAGACTTAGAGCTATCATTACCGTCGTCAGCTTCTATTCCAACCGCGGTGTTGGAAACAGCTATTGCGTCTAACAGAGCCAATTTAGATGCCTTATCTTACGCAGATCACCTTACTAAGGCGTTATCACTGCGCCTTCAAGGGGAAGAGTTTCAGGATATACAATCCTCTTTAAGACTTCTTTCAAGGGCAGTAGCTTATTCCACATGTAACTCCGCCCTTTCAGTGGCAAATCTGGAGTTGGTTAGACGTGACGCAGCCCTAGCTACATCCACACTAGTGGATTCTAAGGTGAAGAACTCTCTTAGAGTCGCTTCGGTCTCAGGAGAACTTCTCTTTGACGGCAAGCTTTCCGCTATTTATGATAAAATTAAAAAGAAAGCTAATGATTCTCTGTTGTTCAGATCGGCTCCTAAGAAGTCGGATACAGCAGACACGAATAAGACAGGCACTTCTGGGTCTAATGCGCCCAAGAGAGGTTCCTATAGAGGTTCCGGTGCGTCCTCTTGGTCTTATTCGAGAGACCGTCAGGATAGCGACTCTCGTTCGGGACGTCCTTCAGGCCGGGACAATCGGTCGGACGCCCCGAGGTCGACGATGTGAGGTGCGGGTCGTGGAAGACGTGGTTTCTCCTACCGCAGGCCTCGCAGGTCCAGGAGGTGATGGCTTAAACCTCTATCGCGTTCCGGTTGGCGGAAGGTTGTCGAGTTTTTCACAAGAGTGGGCGTCGATTACGGACGACCCTTGGGTGAGAGGAGTGACTTCGGAAGGTCTAAAGATATCCTTCAAACGAAAGCCTCCATTAACTCGAAGTCCAAAGTGGACTCATCTTCCGTCAAATCCACAGAAAAGAGACGCTCTGTTTTCAGAGGTGCAGTCTCTTTTAATGAAGAACGCGGTAGAGGTCGTAGAAAACCAGGAATCTCTGGGATTCTACAGCCATCTGTTTCTGGTTCCGAAACCAGACGGCTCGTTCCGTCCAGTCATAGATTTGAGCTGGATAAACAAGCTGATCGTCGCTCCGAAGTTTTATATGGAGACGATTCGATCGGTCAGAGCGAGTATTCGGGTGAACGATTATGCAACGAGCATAGATCTCAAAGATGCGTACTTTCACGTCATGGTACATCCGACATTCCGAAAGTATCTACGCTTTGCAGTCCTGGGAGTGGTGTATCAATTCCGGGCGATGTGCTTCGGATTGAATCTAGCACCCTGGGCTTTCACTCGGGTAATGAACTCGGTAATGATCTACTTCTGAGCTCATTCGTCTGCGGTAACGTCGGCCTACCTGGACGACATTCTTCAGAGGTACGGCAACGAGTTAACGCTTCAGAACGATGTTCAGAATCTTCTTCTATTGCTCCGACGTCTCGGTTTTATAGTAAACGAGGAGAAGTCGGATCTGGTGCCGTCCAAGTCATTCACTCATCTGGGAATGAGCTTCGAGACGCACAACAATCTCGTTCGTCTGCCGTTAACCAGAGCGAAATTAGTCAGTTGTTACGCTCGCTATTGTCTGCACGCAGACAAAGTCACGGCGAGAGAATTTATGAGACTGATAGGTCTGTGCGGAGCCGCCGCGGATCTCATTCCGATGGGGCGGCTACGCACACATCCTCTTCAAATTTTCCTGACTCAGAATTGGAGTGTGAAAATTCATTCGCTCGATGTAGACGTTCTCTTGTCAGATCAAGTGAAACAAGAGATTCAGACTTGGGCAAACATTCAGTGGTTAACTCAAGGAGTTCCGCTGCAGTTGCCGGATCTGAGTTTTACCGTTATGACGGATGCCAGTCAAACAGGTTGGGGTGCATCATTAATCCCAACGGATTCGAGATGCCAGGGTCTTTGGGATCCGCAATTCCTGTGCAAGCACATAAACATCAAGGAAATGATGTCAATTTGGCTTGCGTTACGTCACTGGATGGACATTATTCACGATGCTCATGTCCAAATCCTATCCGACAATACGACAGTAGTGGCGTATATACGGAATCAGGGAGGCACTCATTCAGTTCCGTTGTTCAATCTAACGGAAAGAATCCTTCTGTTTGCGTTAGAACATCACGTTCTTCTTTCGGTCCGTCACATACCGGGTCGTCTGAATGTGCTAGCAGACTCCCTTTCACGAAAGGGTCGCTTGTTGCCGTCGGAGTGGACTCTCAACAAACAAGTATTCAATCAGATTTGCTACCAATGGGAACGGCCAATGATAGACTTATTTGCGACACATCTCAACAATCAGTTGCAGACGTATGTGTCTCCGTGTCCGGATCCAAGAGCATTTGCAGTAGACGCTCTGTCGATCCCTTGGGACGGAATGATAGGATATGCGTATCCTCCAGCGCCGTTAATTCAACAAGTATTGCTAAAGATAAAACAATCTCAATGCAAGATTCTGTTGGTAGCATCTCTGTCGCCACAGAGACCGTGGATAAATCTACTCAGGTGTCTGTTGTGGGACCTACCGCGGAAGCTTCCTCCACGAGAGGATCTTCTTTCGCAGGGGAAATCGCGCCAACTCCATCACAACCCGCAAGGTCTCAACCTTCACGTTTTTCCGTTGTGCGGTCCTTCTTGCATGGCAAGCACTTTACAGGACGAGCAGTGGACGCGATTTCTAACTGTAGGAGGACCTCCTCTTCGCTAAACTATGCGGCTAAGTGGAAGGTTTTTCGTCGTTGGTGTAGGGATCATTCTGTAGATATATTTGATCTCTCTATACCAGACATTGCAAACTTTCTAGTATACTTGTTTGACGAAATCAAACTGCAGCCTGTTACTATAAAGGGTTATAGATCTATGTTATCTGATACCTATGCACATCATGATAGTTTACAAATTGGATCTAATGTCTCTTTATCGAAGTTGGTTAGAAACTTTTCGATAAATAGACCCAGAACTCTTAGATTAATTCCTAAGTGGAATTTAGCTTGGGTTCTCCTTAAATTGAAGGAAAAGCCATTTGAACCTCTTGGGACAGTAGATTTCAAATTCTTATCTTATAAGACAGCTTTTCTCTTAGCTTTCTCTTCTGCCAGAAGAGTCAGTGAGCTTCATGCACTATCGGTGGATGATTCTCATTATCGTAGTGTTGGGAACACTATCACCTTCACTACTAATGTGGGTTTTTTAGCTAAGAATCAGGCTCCTAATAAATATCCGGAACCTATTGTTATTAAGGCTCTTCCGTCTTCAGACGGGCGTAGGCCTTTACTCTGTCCTGTTAGAGCACTACGTATCTATAAACAGAGATCTCAGTTTATCAGAAAGGGACGGAAACGTTTCTTTCTGTCTTTGATGCCTAATAGAAAGGACATTTCAGTCCATTCTATTGCTAGATGGATTCAGTTAACTATCCGTACTGCTTATGAAGATTTATCTTCTTCTCAGCAGTCTGTGCTTAAGATTTCTGCTCATGAAGTAAGAGCTCTTTCTACTTCCTGGGCTTATGCTAATAGTGTTGCTATTACAGATTTAATGAAGGCTGCTTATTGGTCTCAGCCATCCACATTTACGAATTTTTATCTCAGAAATATTGAGTCCATTTCTGGAGACCTGCATTGTTTAGGTCCGTTATCTGTTGCTCAGAATGTCGTCCACTAAACAGTTGCAACTATAGTTATGCAGGCTTTCTGTTCCGGCAGTGACTCCGTCCGGCTGCCCTCTTCGCTCTGGGCTATTTGACCCAGGGCAAGGGGAAGGGGGGGGGGGGGGGGGGGGGCGGGTGTTCCCTTAGGTCACCTGCTTATAGTGAAAAGCAAAGGAATGCCTCCTCCAAGTCAGTATTTCTGAGTCGCTTCCGGGATGGTTTTAAAGTGTAATATTAATGTTTAAATTCATTCATGTCTTATTTTTAAAGTGTAGCTCGGTGTGAAGCATTTGTATATGTCAAGTGTCAAACGGGCTTTAATATACAATACTCGGACACTTTTAAATGATTATAAAGAGTCTCAATTCTCTGGACTACTTTATTTATTGGCTTGCTTTAAAAATAATTAGTATAAGGGTTATACTGGATGTTAATAGAGAACATGAATGTTATTGTGCTCAATTATTAAGGGTAGTGTATCTTTCTAATTTAATATTAAATAAGAAAGATACATGTAAAGCCTAATACTCCTTTTCTCCTTAAGGGGTTACCTCTTTACTATATAGTTGAGCTTATTGGATTTTCCTCTATGTCCTAGGCCCTCCAGCCTGTTTACTATTCAGCTAAGTCTGGGTCATTGGTACAGTATAAAAATGTTAAAAAATTTATAGTAATTTATATATTTTTTATGCTTACCAATGACCCAGATGGGGATGGCCCTCCCTGGAGTTGGGAACTCTTGCCTCCCCGCTGAGTACATAGCGCTGACCAGGCACTGCCAGTAAGAATGATAATTGGCGCCAATTTCGGGACGACTGCGTCACTGCGCATGCGCAGTAGAGGCGTAGTATGGAGGTCCTTTAGGACATGATTTCTTTTTGTTTTGGATGCAAATTTTGGGGATTGGGGGGCAAAATTTGTGTTTGGCCCTGGTTTTGTTAGAGTTAGCACCAGCTAAGTCTGGGTCATTGGTAAGTATAAAAAATATATAAATTACTATAAATTTTTTAACTTTCCACATCAATTATTCAGCCTTTTAGCAACCAGAATGTCCCCAGAGGCCACCAGAGAGCACCTAAAAATCAAAACTCATGGAGCTCTGTCAAACAAGATATAATAGAATAAATTCAAAGTTTATCTCTAGAATACAAGAAAGTGACGCAATCCCTGTTAATTGAATACTCCTATTAATTCTGGTTAATTTAATAATTTTCATTGGCAAGATAGATATTCAGTTAACAGGGTTCCACTGTACTGTATAACTTGGTACAAGTTTTAATATAGCCAGAACTCAGCATTCAGTGCTAAAATGTAATGTAGCATGAAATAAGCATGTGTATAATTCACAGTTTCAGAAATTATTAAAGTGTAAACAGAATCTTCTGTTGTGCACACTCTGGTGATGCCATTGCACTAAACCAAAACATGAACGTGAAGAAGTTGTCTTTCATGCAAATTGTAAGAAACACTCGCTGTAAGATGTGTAGGAATGGAGGAAGGTTTATGATTAAAATCTCTGGAAAGATATGGTGAATACTATAGACCTGAAACCTTTGCACAAACTTTCTATTTAAATTATACAGATCCAACTGACATTAAATAAACAACCTCGCAGAGATATTTTTTTATTTACCTTTTTTATGTTTTCATTTTACCTCAATACAGAAGTGTGCAAATTTATACATTGTCAGTTTTAAATGTTTAAGTATGGTTAGAGATTGTTATTTTTATGAGGATCGACTGTTAAACGATTTACTATTGATTTATGGAGACAAATAGTCAATTATAAGAATTAATAGTCATGACAGCCCTGAACTAAATAATTTTTTCTGATTTTTATCTCATAAATACAGAGGCTACAGGAGTAAATTATGAAATGTCATAAATATCAAGGACAATCACGTGTGCTTTGTGTTGCCTTCGGGAAATCAGTCATCCTCCTCCATATGTTAACTGGTAGAGTGCCAAATTATTTTTGGTCACCACATTTATTCATGTGTCTTTGCCTTGTTACAATTTATGGGAGAGTGCTCAAGGCACTCTCCCACAAATTGTAACAAGGTAAATCCTAACAATCAGAATTATTTAACTTCAGAGTTACATTGAAGCACATCCACAGAACATGATGCCTTTTAGCTACAGCACATGCACTTCAGAATAAAGCCCAAATATGGGCTCCCAACACTCTACCTGTTAAGAACTTTGAAAAGATGGGTCACAGGTCACATTTACTTTATCCTTGGGCAAAAATAGTGAAATAGTTTGGTTCATGTAACATGCAGTAGAAAAATAGGGTCATTGGGCCAACATTTTTAGCTCAACTTGACGAAGTCAAGCCGAGTTGTTGCTGTCACTTCCAGTCCGTCGGCATACTGCACAGGTCACATTTATGATCAGATCACTTTGAAACTTGTATGCTTGTTTGGGGTGACCTTCAGTTGGGAGCTATCAATTTTCTTCCATTTCCATCAAGAAACTTTGCCGTTAGCAACAACCTTTGAATTTGTGCATTTGTGTATCAATATATTCCTTTGGCATGCCCGACAAGGCACATTTATGAATTGATTGTTTTGAAACTTGGTATGCTTGTTTGGGGTGACCTCTAGATGAGAGCTATCGATTTTCTTTCATTTTCACCAAGAAACATTGCCATTAGCAATGATGTTCAAATTTTCCATTTTGTACGTCAACAATTTCCTTGGACACATGCACAAGTCGCATTTGTCATCATATTACTTTGAAACTTGGTATGTGTGTTCGGGGTGACCTTTAGATGGGAGATATTGATTTTCTTTCATTCCCATCAAAAAATGTTGCTGTTAGCAACGACCTTTGAACTTTGTGGATTTGTACATCAGTTTTTCTTTTATCACGCCCTGCAAGGTGCATTCATGAATGGATTGCTTTGAAACTTGTATGCTTCTTTGGGGTGACCTCAAGATGGAAGCTACTGATTTTCTTTCATTTCTGTTGAGAAAGATTGCCATTAAAAATGACAAATGAACATATCTGTTTGGATGTTGACAATTACCTTTGACACACTACGAAGGTCGCATTTATCATCGAATCGCTTTGAAACTTGGTATGCTTTTACAGGGTTGACCTCTAGATGGGAGTTATCGATTTTCTTCCATTTTCATCAAAAAAAGTTGCTGTTTGCAACAGCCTTCAAACTTTGTCCATTTGTGCATCCTCATATTTTTATACTGTACCAATGACCCAGACATAGCTGGTGCTAACTCTTAAAAATCTAGGGCCAAACACAAATTTTGCCCCCCAATCCCCAAAATTTGCATCTAAAACCAAAGAAATCATGTCCTGAATGGCCCTCCATACTTCGCCTCCACTGCGCATGCGCAGTGTCAAGGATGTCCCGAAATTGGCGCCATTAATCATTCTTTGTTTGGCCCTTCATCAGTTAACATCTGACTGATCTTTGTGCTTGTAAATCTCAGTTTAAATGATGCCAGACACATAAATATTAGAGAAATGGTGGTTCTAGGAGGATATAGAAGGAGGAGAGGAAAAATGAGTGACAGAAAATAATCAGGGCTGTAACTTAAAATTTTTTAATGAAATTGTGTTAAGTTACCTATTTTCGAGGCAACGGCCTGTTGTGGTCATTATTGCTATAATGTTACACTGCTTGTTCAGTGTTTTCCTCTCTCCCTTTCCTTTAAGTCCCCCCTTGCTATTCTCCCATGCTTTTGGCATATTTTCTGTAATATTATTACTAAAATTTCTTGGGAGTTTTAGCTGGATAACAGAATGAATTCTGTTCTTTTCCCCATGTTTACGTCTTCACCCTTGGGTGTTTAGGCGTAGTGTTCTGCATCTACCATCTGATGTTCTGTAGTTTCTTCCCTGGAAGTCTCTGTTTTGCATCAGATAGTGTATTATTGGTAACTGATTTCAGGCCAGGGTTATCAGTGCCTGGAGTCGTGTTTCTGGTGTTTTTACACTTCTTGTTTACTTTGACAACAGCCTCTGTGTGAGGGGGATTTCTTGAAAATAATATCTTGATGTTAGTTTAATCATAACTAGATACATCATTATTATTCGTAAGTGTTGCATTAATTTTTTAAAATATTTTAAAAATTTTTGTCCACACTTAGGCTTGGGATTCATTGGGGCTCAACGTTACTTTTCAGAAACTTGGGCTTTTCTGAAAAAATATTTTTTCAAAAAAATTTTTTGATTTCAATTATTTTTTCTATGTTAATGGATCATGTTATTATGTATTTTGATTTGCAGGGGTTGGTGCGAGTACTAGGACTTTGTTTTCTTTTCACAATGAAAGGATATTGTTCAATTGGATTAAGAGGAAATCTTCCTCTGACTTTCATAATCATTGTATAAATGTAGTCAGTGTACTCGCACTAACCCCTATTCAGTATGTGTTATTTTCGATGACAACATGGGAAGCGTGTGTCACGGTATGTTAGCGGGGAAATGGCCATGCCGGTCCTTTCCCCGCAGGGTCACTCTAGTTTATCAATCTCTATTTCAGACGATCAAGAACAGGGTGATGTATCCATGATGTCTTCCAAAAGTGTGCCTCCGTCGTCACAATTAATGAAGAGCTAGCGGAAAAGTGCTCATGGGAATACGTCAATTGCCTAAGAGGTCCCTAGTAGGATCGACGGCCTTTGACGTCTGCTAGCTCGCCCGGTGTAGCGTCCATTCATCGAATCGTTCGGCAGCCGGGTTCGTCCGTTGCGGTCTAGAAAGGAGTTTTGGGTGATGCAAGAACTATAAATCAACCAGGTGCACACCCAGTGACGGCGGATTAGAGGAGAGAACAGAGGAAGCCTAATAGTCCGGTTCCTAGCTCGTCCAGGTCCATCCGGGCTGCGAGCGAGAGAGGCCCCTCTCTCGTACAACAACATCTGGCCCCAGATGTTGTGGTACAAAATGTTTCGCATTCGGAGCATACGTCCGCCGCTCGGGACGCTCCGTTATATAGACAGTCCGGAGAGACTGTCAATAAGGCTTCCTCATTCTCATGGCAGCGCACACGACCGCACCTTGGCTACGTGACCTTGGATATCCAGTCAACTTCACCAATCAGAGAATCCGCGGCGACCAGGTCACGCCATCCGTTAGCCAGGGACACGAGGCCTGTAGACTCTGGACGTCCGCATAAGAAAAGTATACAGGAGTCAATGTACACGGAGCTTCCAGTGGCAAAGCATCGTAAGACCGCTACTGCACAGGCCTCAGTGACAGACGTGCTATCCCAAATAGCACAACTTATCGCAGCATCCCAGCAACGACAGAATCTCTGTCGCATCATGTAATATCCGACGACGCTGGGTCGGGACGCTCCGCTGAAGCATCAGGTACGGACGTCCGAAAACTTCATAGGGTCCGACAGGATGGCGAAAGGGATTCTGAGGATTTCGAGCTTTCCCTTTTGGAACAACATAAGCTGCTGTATATGTCATCCGGCTTTATCTTCTTGAGGTTGTTTCGTCGGACCAAAATGCTGCGATGCCGGATAAGAGACTGATAGCGTGGGTGGACACAAAAATTTTTGGATCGGTTCAGGGACATCGTCCCTCAGTTCCGACACAGTCCAATATTGTCACAGGAACTTTCGAATTATTGAACGATGCTATTTATATATATATGCTTGCTATTAACAAGCAAGTCTGGTTTCTTGTTCGCAAAGTTACTGAGATGTCTTTCAAAAGTGTGCCTCTGTCGTCATAGTTAAATGATGAGCTAGCGGCAATAAGTGCTCATGGAATACGTCAATCGCCTAAGAGGTCCCTAGTAGGATCGACGGCGTTGACATTCGCTAGCTCACCCGGTGTAGCGTCCATTCATCGAATGGTTCGGCAGCCGGGTTCGTCTGTTGCGGTCCAGGAAGGAGATTTGTGTGATGCGAGCACTATAATAGACAATAGTACACACCCTGTGATGACGGATTAGAGGAGAGATCGGAGGAAGCCTGTTAGTCCGGTTCCTAGCTCGTCCAGGTCCGTCCAGGCTGCGAGCGAGAGAGGTCCCTCTCTCGTACAACAACATCTGGGACTGGATGTTGTGGTAAAAACGTTTCGCATTCGGAGCATATGTCCGCCGCTCGGGACGCTCCGTCATATAGACAGTCCGAGTATCCTGCCAGCTTCGTCATTCAGTGATTCCACGGAGAACAGGTCACGCCATCCGGTAGCCAAGGGACACGAGACCTGTACACTCCGGTCGCTCGCATAATAGAAGTATACACGGGGTAACGAACACGGAGCTTCCAGCGGCAAAGCATCGTAAGACCGCTTCTCCACAGGCCTCAGTGACGGACGGGCTATTCAAAATAGCACAGCTTATCGCAGCATCCCAGCAAACGACAGAATCTCTGTCGGATGAGGAACAATCTAACGACGCTGGGTCGGTTCGCTCCGCTGATGCATCAGGTACGGACGACCGAACACTTCATAGGGTCTGACAGGATGGCGAAAGGGATTCGGACGATTTCGAGCTTTCCCTTTCGGAACAACAGAAGCTGCCATACATTTCTTCCGGCATTATCTTCCAGAGGTTGTTCCGTCGCACTAGAATGCTGCGATGCTGGATAAGAGACTAATAGCGTCATTGGACACAGAGTTTTTGATCGGTTCAGGGACATCGTCCCTGAGTTGCCGACACAGTCCAATAATATCACTAGAACTTTCGAATTATTGAATGACACTATATATATATAAGCTTGCTACCAAAGCACGCTAGTCTAGTTTCTTGTCCACAAATGCTCTAATCTGCCTTTCATCAATTCTATGGAATAAATTTGAAATGGCAGGACAGGGCATACTGAGAGTTCCTCTGCATCTAGACGACGAGGCTGAAGACTGCGTATTGTCTTTTTCGCCGTCTATGTCAATTCCAACCACGACGTTGGAAACGACAATGATGTCTAATAGACTTAACTTAGACGCTTTATCATATGTAGACCACCTTACTGAGGCGTTATCATTACGTCTTCAAGAGTCTGAATTCCAGGATATAATTCTTAATGAGATTTCTTTCAAGGGCAGTAGTTTTCCACATATAACTCCGCCCTTCAGTGGCAACCTGGAGTTGGTTAAACGTGATGCAGCCCTAGCTACATCCATGCACGTGGATAGTATGGTGAAGAACTCTCTCAGAGTCGCTTCGGTCTCGGAGAAGCTTCTCTTCGACAGCAACCTTTCAGCAATCTATGAATTGCTCGATATACACATTCTCTTGTCAATCAAGTGTAACAAGAGACTTGGGCAAACATTCGGTGGTTGACTCGGAGAGTTCCACTGTAGTTGCCGGATCCGTGTTTTTCGATTATGACGGATGCCAGTCAAACAGGTTGGGGCACAATATTGATCCCAAAGGATTCGAAGTGCCAGGGTCTTTGGGTTCCGCAGTTTTTAGGCAAGCACTTAACTTCCAAGAAATGATATTATTTTGGCTTGCACTACGTCATTGGATGAACATTATTCAGAAACGCATGTCCAAATCCTGTCCGATAATACGACAGTAGTTGCATATATCCGGAACCAGGGAGGCACTCATTCGGTTCCGTTATTGAATTTAACGGAAAGAATCCTTCTGTTTGTTATAGAACACAAGTTCTGTTTCGGTCCGTCATATTCTGGGTCGTCTGATTGTATTAGCAGACTCCCTTTCATGTAAGGGTCGATTGTTGCCGTCAGAATGGACTCTCAACAAACAGGTATTCAATCCGATTTTCTACCAATGGGAGCGCCCAGTGATAAATTTATTTGCGACACAACTCACCAATCAATTGCAGACGTATGTGTCATCATGTCCGGATCCTCGAGCATATGTAGTTTACGCTCTATCGATCTAGTAGGACGGAATGATAGGATATGCGTATCCTCCAGCGCTGTTGATTCAGCAAGTATTGCTAAGATAATACATTCACAATACAATTCTGTTGGTAGCATCTCTGTCTCCACAGAGACCGTGGATAAATTTACTTAGGTGTGGGACTTACCGCGAAAACTTCCTTCACGAGAGGATCTTCTTTCGCTGGGGAAATCGTGTCAACTTCATCACAACCCGCAAGGTCTCAACCTTCACGTATTCCGTTGTGCGGTCCTTCTTGCACAGCAAGCATTGTACAGGACGAGCAGTGGATGCGATTTCTAACTGTAGGAGGACCTCCTCTTCGCTATACTATGCGGCTAAAGTGGAGGGTCTTCCGTCGTTGGTGTAGGGATCTTTATGTTGATATTTTTGATCCCTCCATACCAGACATTGCAACTTTCTAGTATACTTGTTTGACGAGATCAACTGCAGCCAGTTACTATTAAAGGTTATAGGTCTATGTTATCTGATACCTATGCACACCATGATAGTTTACAATTGAGTCTAATGTCTCTTTATCTAAGTTAGTTAGAAACTTTTCGATAAATAGACCTAGAATCCTTAGATTAATTCCTATACGGAATTTAGCTTGGGTTCTTATTAAACTAAGCAACCATTTGAACCTCTTGAGACAGTAGTTTCAAATTCTGGCCTTTTAAGACAGCAATTCTCTTAGTCTTCTCTTCTGCTGAAGAGTCAGTGAGCTTCATGCACTATCAGTGGACGATTCTCACTTTCGTAGTATCGGAAACTCTATTACCTTTACTACTAATGTTGGATTTTTGGTTAAGAATCAGGCTCCTAATAAATATCCGGAACCTATTGTTTTTAAGGTCCTTCTGTCTTCGAACAGGCATAGGCCTTTACTCTGTCCGGCTAGACCTTTATGTATTTATTAACAGATCTCAGTTTATCAGTAAGGACGTAAAGCTTCTTCTGTCTCTGATGCCTAATAGAAAGGTCATTACGGTCCATTCTATTGCTAAATGCATTCAATTAACTATCGGTACTGCTTAGGATAATCTATCCTTAACTCAGCAGTCTGTGCTTAAGATTTCGGCTCATGAAGTAAGAGCTCTTCTACATCTTGGGATTACGTAAATAATGTTGCTATTATAGATTTAATGAAGGCTGCATATTGGTCTCAGCCATCCACATTCACGAATTTTTATCTCAGAAATATCGAGTCCATTTCTGGAGGCCTGCATTGTTTAGGTCCATTATCGGCTGCTCAGAATGTCGATCGCTTAACAATTGCAACTATAGCTATGTAGGCTTTCTGGTCCGGCAGTGACTCCGTCCTGCTGCCCTCTTCGCTCTGGGCTATTTGACGCAGGGCAAGGGGAAGGGGGGGGGGGGGAGGGTGTTCCCTTGGGTCACCTGTTTTATTATGAAAACAAGGGGATACCTCCTCCGGAGTCAGTAATTCTGAGCTGTTACTGGGATGGTTTTAAAGTGAAAAGTTTATGTTTTTAAAAATTCATTCATGTCATAGTTTTAAAGTATAGCATTTGAATATGTCATGTGTCAAACGGGCGTTATTATACTATCCTCGGACACTTTTAAAAGAGTATAAAGAGTCTCAATTCTCTGGACTAACTTTATTTATTGGCTTACTTTAAAAATAATTAGTATAAGAATTATACTGGATGTTAATAGAGAATATGGATGTTATGATGCTCAATTATTGAAGGTATTGTGTCTTTCTAATTTATCATAAATAAGAAAGATACATGTAAAGCCCAATACTCCTTTTCTCCTCGAGGGGTTGACTCTATTTTATATAGTTGAGCTTATTGGATTTTCCTCTATGTCCTAGGCCCTCCAGCCTTTTTACTATTCAGCTTTGTCTGGGTCATTGGTACAGTATAAAAATGTTAAAAAATCTATAGTAATTTATATATTTTTAGCTCACCTGAGCGAAGCTCAAGGGGAGCTTTACTAATCACTTTCTGTCCGGCGTCCGGCGTCGTCCGTCCGGCGTTAACTTTACATTATCGACTTCTCCTCCTAAACCACTAGCCCAATTTTATTCAAATGTTGGCTAAATGTTTATTACCTAATGCCAATTCAGATTTGTTCAAATGAAGTTGCCCCTCCTCCTGGGTGGTGCCACGCCCCCAAGGGGCACCAAAATCTTTGTAAATCTTCTTCTCATGAACCAGCAGTAGCAGAGACTTGATATTTGGTGTGCAGCTTCCTTTTGAGGTGTAGACTCAGATTTGTTCAAGAGAAGTTTGTGGGGCTATACTTGTCGTCGTTATGAGAGGGGCAAAATTTTTTGCCCCGCCCAAAATTTCTATTTTCCAAACCGAGAGGCTGATTTGAACCAAATTTTATGTGAGGGCTTATTGGGTCATGAGTACTTGATTTATGCAAAAAAAATTTTTCCTGCAGCCCCATGGGAACTGCAGGAGCTAAAAATAGAAAAAAATTAAAACGCCCATATCTCCAAAACTGCACGGCACTGAGAATTTTTATTTGGTGTGCAGCTTCCTTAGGACCAACAGAAAGGATTGGTAAAAAAAAATTGCCATCGGTTTTATCATAGGGTACAGTTTCGGGACTTCGAAAAAGTGCTGAGTCAGCACTTTTTAACACTGTAGGCAATGGGAAAAACATTAAAAAATCTTCTTCTCCAGATCCAGCAGGCAGAATCTTTTGATATTTGGTATGCAACATTGTAGAGTGGATCTGATTCAAGTTTGTTCAAATCGGCCCCCTGGGTTCATATTTGGGCTCAGTATAGGAGCGCGATTTCGAACTTAGTGCATTTCAGGCAAATTTCTTAAAAAATCTTCTTCTCCAGATCCAGCAGGCAGAATCTTTTGATATTTGGTATGCAACATTGTGGGGTGGATCTGATTCAAGTTTGTTCAAATCGGCCCCGTGGGTTTATATTTGGGCTCAGTATAGGAGCCCAAATTTGAACTTAGTGCATTTCAGGCAAATTTCTTTGAAAATCTTCTTCTCCAGATTCAGCAGGCAGAATCTTTTGATATTTGGTATGCAACATTGTAGGGTGGATCTGATTCAAGTTTGTTCAAATCGGCTCCCTAGATTCATATTTGGGCTCACTATAGGAGCTCGAATTCGAATTTAGTGCATTTCAGGCAAATTTCTTCAAAAATCTTCTTCTCCAGATCCAGCAGGCAGAATCTTTTGATATTTGGTATGCAACGTTGCGGGGTAGATCTGATTCAAGTTTGTTCAAATCGGCCCCCTGGATTCATATTTGGGCTTACTATAGAAGCCCGAATTCGAACTTAGTGCATTTCAGGCAAATTTCTTAAAAAATCTTCTTCTCCAGATCCAGCAGGCAGAATCTTTTCATATTTGGTAAGCAACATTGTGGGGTGGATCTGATTCAAGATTGTTCAAATCGGCCCCCTGGGTTAATATTTGGGCTCAGTATAGGAGTCCTATTTCGAACTTAGTGCATTTCAGGCAAATTTCTTAAAAAATCTTCTTCTCCAGATCCAGCAGGCAGAATCTTTTCATATTTGGTAAGCAACATTGTGGGGTGGATCTGATTCAAGATTGTTCAAATCGGCCCCCTGGGTTAATATTTGGGCTCAGTATAGGAGTCCTATTTCGAACTTAGTGCATTTCAGGCAAATTTCTTAAAAAATCTTCTTCTCCAGATCCAGCAGGCAGAATCTTTAGATATTTGGTATGCAACATTGTAGGGTGGATCTGATTCAAGTTTGTTCAAATCGGCCCCCTGGGTTCATATTTGGGCTCAGTATAGGAGCCTGATTTCGAACTTAGTGCATTTAGGCCAATTTCTTAAAAAATCTTCTTCTCCAGATCCAGAAGGCAGAATCTTTTGATATTTGGTATGCAACATTGCGGGGTGGATCTGATTCAAGTTTGTTCAAATCGGCCCCCTGGATTCATATTTGGGCTCACTATAGAAGCTCGAATTCAAACTTCGTGCATTTCGGGCAAATTTATTAAAAAATCTTCTTCTCCAGATCCAGCAGGCAGAATCTTTTGATATTTGGTATGCAACATTGTGGGGTGGATCTGATTCAAGTTTGTTCAAATCGGCTTCCTAGATTCATATTTGGGCTCACTATAGAAGCTCGAATTCGAACTTAGTGCATTTCAGACAAATTTCTTAAAAAATCATCTTCTCCAGATCCAGCAGGCAGAATCTTTTGATATTTGGTATGCAACATTGCGGGGTGGATCTGATTCAAGTTTGTTGAAATCGGCCCCCTGGATTCATATTTGGGCTCACTATAGAAGCTCGAATTCAAACTTAGTGCATTTCGGGCAAATTTCTTCAAAAATCTTCTTCTCCAGATCCAGCAGGCAGAATCTTTTGATATTTGGTATGCAACATTGCGGGGTGGATCTGATTCAAGTTTGTTCAAATCGGCCCCCTGGATTCATATTTGGGCTTAATATAGAAGCCCGAATTCGCACTTAGTGCATTTCGGGCAAATTTATTAAAAAATCTTCTTCTCCAGATCCAGCAGGCAGAATCTTTTGATATTTGGTATGCAACATTGTGGGGTGGATCTGATTCAAGTTTGTTCAAATCGGCTTCCTAGTTTCATATTTGGGCTCACTATAGAAGCTCGAATTCGAACTTAGTGCATTTCAGGCAAATTTCTTAAAAAATCTTCTTCTCCAGATCCAGCTTCAGAATCTTTTCATATTTGGTAAGCAACATTGTGGGGTGGATCTGATTCAAGTTTGTTCAAATCGGCCCCCTGGGTTTATATTTGGGCTCCGTATAGGAGCCCAAATTTTAACTTAGTGCATTTCAGGCATATTTCTTAAAAAATCTTCTTCTCCAGATCCAGCAGGCAGAATCTTTTGATATTTGGTATGCAACATTGTGGGGTGGATCTGATTGTGATTCATGAACGTATTTATTTATAAAGTTGATAGAATCTTACACAAAATTTGCAGAAAAGATCTACTATAGAAGGGGTGGTATCCAGGGTGAACCGTTTACCCAAATCTAGCAGTACTAATGCATTATTCACACAAATCTCTGTTCAAATTTTATGACCCCTCATTGGAACACACGCATTCAGCTCATTCCAACAAAGGTCATATGCCATGTTTTCGAGACAAAGGAATAAAAATTTTAGTTATTCATGAAATTTTTAGGCAACTGTTGTCTGTTATTCACATTGCTTCATGAAATTTCAGTACTTTTAGAAGTTACCTCAGTAATCAAGGGTTAATCTCCTTTAATTAAATGTCGCCTCTAAAAAACAACCACTTTGCATATCTTACCTTTTTACCAGCATAACTGCCAAAACTTGTCTGCATTCTTCGCAAAAATCGCTATTCAAATTTTAATTTTTGTCTCTTAAACATACATGTACTTATCGCTTGTAAATACCCCATTGGAATGAGCTTTTTGAGCTCATTCCAATGAGAGGTCGCACGCCATGCTTTTTGAGTCAAAAAAGCAATTTTTTTAGTTATTCCAGAATTTCGTACGTAAAACACAGCTTTATGACTTCACATTAAAATGAGCTCTCTAAGCTTGTTCCAATCAACATTCACGCACTATGTCTTTCACACAAAAAATAAAATTTTCCATTTATTCAGGAATTTTGTTTGCAAGAACACTCTTACCCCCCCCCCCCCCCCCCCCCCCCCCCCACCCACCCACAAACACACACAAACACACAAACACAGACACACACATCTAAAAGTTCGTCAGCAAAAAAACAGTTACTTCAATTTTTAAATGCATTATAGGAACAACTTGCCTAATCAAATTTAAATACTTTTGCATCATTCTGTATCTAGAACAAACCATTTACCATATCTTTACGCAAAATTCTCCAGCATCATTCTCAAAAAAACACCATTATTTATATATTCACATTTCTGTCTCAAAAATATACCTGATCTTCCCATACCCCTATTGGAATAAGCTGTTTGAGCTTGTTCCAATGATGATAAAAAAAACTAATATTTTGGAAAATTTGTGAAAATTTTTGTTTTCTTGCATGCAAATATATACATGTAGCACATGGAAGATATCCACAGTTGGGGAGAGATGTCCAAGGCTATCTCTTCACATTCCTTGTTTGTGCTTCATGCTAAACCAGTTTGTCTGCAGAGACAAATTTGCTTTATTAAAAATCATTGGAGATTGGCCACACACCAATGATTTTAAATGAAACTAATTTTAGGTAACAAATGTTGAACTTCAAACAAAATCTATCACTCAACCAGTTAATGTTGATGAGGCATGACATGGTGAAGGTGACCTAAAATACTTCTTAGAGTCACTTTGTCAGGTGAGCGATTAAGGCCACGTGGGGCCTCTTGTTTATACTTACCAATGACCCAGACGGGGATGGCCCTCCCAGGAGTTGGGAACTCATACCTCCCCGCTGAGGACATAGCGCTTACCAGGCACTGATTGTAAGAATGATTAATGGTGCCAATTTCGGGACGTCCTTGACACTGCGCATGCGCAGTGGAGGCGAAGTATGGAGGGCCATTCAGGACATGATTTCTTTGGTTTTAGATGCAAATTTTGGGGATTGGGGGGCAAAATTTGTGTTTGGCCCTGGATTTTTAAGAGTTAGCACCAGCTATGTCTGGGTCATTGGTAAGTATAAAAAATATATAAA
The DNA here is from genome assembly GCA_031216915.1 of Pictodentalium vernedei. NCBI lineage: Eukaryota > Metazoa > Mollusca > Scaphopoda > Dentaliida > Dentaliidae > Pictodentalium > Pictodentalium vernedei. The sequence goes on along the minus strand of CM062291.1, from coordinate 201,392,458 downwards.
TTACTATAAATTTTTTAACTTTCCTTTGGCATGCCCTACAAGGTACATTCATGAATGGATCGCTTTGAAACTTTGTATGTTTTTGGGGTTGACCTCCAGATGGGAGTTTCTTTCATTTCTTTCATTTCTGTCAAAACAGTTGCCATTAGCAACCAACAACCTTCAACTTTGCCTTTTTGTGCATTGACAATTTCCTTTGGCACACAGCACAGGTCACATTTATGATCCGATTTCTTTGAAACTTGATGTGCTGGTTTGGAGCAACTTTTAGATGCAAGCTCTTTATTTCCTTTCATTTCCGTCGACAAAACATTGCTGTTAGCAATGATCTTTAAACCTTGCTGTTTTTGATTCAACATTTTTCTTTGGTACACTCTGCAGGGAGCACTATATAGAATTGATAGTGGTTAGCTGTGACACATGCTATGGTGTTGTTAAATTTCTCTCATAGCAGCCAGTGATCTTCAACTTTTCCATCCCCCAAAAAAGAAGACAAAAAACATTGCCACCAGCAACATCTTCAAACTTAGTACATTTGTGCATTAACATTTAACTTTGGCATGCCTCAGAGGGTGCATTCATTATTGGGCTGTTTTGAAACTTGGTGTGCTTATTCAGGGTGACAAGGATAGGAGCTATCAATTTTCTTTCATTTCTGTGAAAAACTGGTGCCGTTAGCAACAAACTTTGAATTTTGTGCATTTGTGCATTAACATTCTTATTTGACATGGTCTACATGGTGCATTTATCATAGGATTGTTTTGGAATTTGGTGTGCTCATAAGGCGAGACCTCTAGATAAGAGCTATCGATTAACATTCATTTCTGTGGAAATATTTTCCATTTAGAATGACCTTTAAACTTACTGCATTTGTGTATCAACATTTTCCTTTAGCCAGCCCTACAGTTTACATTTAAAAATGCATGGATTGATCGGACGTTGTGCACACACAATGCTGTTATGTTGAAGATTCACCAAATAACATTGAAACCAATGATATTCAATTTTGCCATTTCACTTATAACTTACCAAGTTCAAGATTGTCAAGTTGAGCTAGAGTGTGATTGACACTTTCATTTCTTTTACATTCATATTTTATCTTCTCATACAGTTGCTTAACCCTTTATTGAGTGTCATAGGTCAAACTAGCCAGTGTTATTTACAAAAAATACCATTCAAATTTTGTTTTTTTCATGTTTTATCTAAAAAAAAGTAGCTTATGACCGCTCATTGCGATAAGCTCATTGAGCTATTTCCAATGTGGAGTCATAAACTATATTTTTGAGACAAAAGATGAAGCTTCTGTTCAAGAAATATTTTTTTGTGCTATTGAGGTTTAGTGATGGGTTAAAATGTATGGTGAACATTCATGGTGTACATGTTTTTGACACTAGGCCCATAAGTATCTTCAGATATTGTTAGCTCAAATTGACAACGTGAAGTACATGTATGAGCTATTGGGATGGGTTGCGATCTGTGGTGTGTCTGTAAGTCCATACCCCATCCATCCATCTGTTTGTCCATCCATCCATCTATCTGTCCATCCATCCATTCACAATTCCTTTAGCACACCCTACAGGCTGCAGCTCTCACCCAGTAAGTTTAAAATTTCATACGTGGATTTGAGGCAATATCTAGATGGGAGCTATCAAATTTTTCTGAATTTCATTGAAAAACATGGCCATCTTAGAGTTGACATTTTAATTGTCAAAACTTCCGTTGGCACACCTCTCACCCATTCTTTTTCAAATTTTGTATGTAGCTTTGGTATGATGTCTTGATGGGAGCTATCAAATTTTTCTGAATTTTGTTGAGAAACATGGCCGACAGTGGCCATCTTATATAAATTGTCAACAATTCCATTAGCAGACCCTACAGGTCACACCTATCACCAGATCTTTTCAAATTTTATAGGTAACTTAGGTTTGATGTCTAGATGGGAGTGGCCATCTTGGGTTTTACATATAAATTGTCAACAATTCCATTAGTACACCCGATTTTTTCAGATTTCATATGTAGCTTTGGTGTGATGTCTCTTCTGTAGAAAGTTGAGAGAATGACTTGACATTACTGAATCTTTCTATTCAGTTCAGTCCCTTCATGGACAAGTTGAGCAGCAGTATCACTGACACTTTCATTTTAAATGAATATAACCATTTATTATCAACCTACCTTACAATTGTTTACTACAGGCTTGCACTACAGTGGAAGTCCCTAACTCGGAAAATATACCCTCTATTTTAATCTTTCCCAAGCGATTTGGGAAAGAAAAGTGGTGCAAAAGCGCCAAGAAAAAATAAGCCAAAACTGGGTCGAGTGCTACCGGCGCAGACCCAGTAGGGGACACTCTTCTCCAAGTACAACTCCACGACTTCCGTTGCCAGTGCACATACACGTCGCTAATGACCCATTCTTTTTTTGTCCGCCATGTTGACAAGACGTCTTCTCAGCACTCAGTACTCGAAATCAGTGATCATCCTGGCTCGTTGATACTTTTCCTGTGTAAGTTGTTGGATCAAAGGAGCCACTATCATCAGGACTGGTTTTTATTTATATTCTCGTTTATAAAATTATTCACCATTTTGTATTATCTTCTCTTCTCCGCGTCATGTGCGAATTTCGTGAGCCGTGCAGTTCGGACATAGAAAATTTTCACAATTTAATTTATGTTATCATTTTTGATATTGTTAATTGTGTTAGAGTTAGGTGGTGTCAGCAGGGTACTTCTTAAACAGAATTTCTTCTCTCCGTTGAGAGTGGTCCTTCTGTTTTTTTGGGTCCCTGTCGACCATCTGGGATTTGTTGTGTTCCTGCCGGTCTATTTTCTTCTCTGCATCTCTCACTTCTGTCATGCCCAGGACTATTCCTTGTGGGCAATGCCTTCTACCTAAGCACGTGGACGATTCACATGCTTCATGCTCTTCCTGCAATGGGTGTTCTGCCGGTCGACCCTGTGGTGGACCATGGACTTTTTGGGCATCTGTGAACTGTGTTGTGCGCTCTCGTGGCCGTGCCTTCCGTTCCTGCGGGGAAGGGGAACGCTGTCGTTCGGGGCCTCCCAAAATGACCACATCTGGTGAGAGTTATTCCTCTTCCCTGGGGGATGTGCAGTCTTTTTCTGTGGTGGATACTGCGGGAGCCGTTGAGTTGTCTGGTGAAGAGATGCCTGGTTCTGGGACCGCAGTCCCTTTCCAGTCGACATCTGAGGCTGTCACTTGGGTTGTGACTCCTCCTTCGGAGCCGACATATCTGCTATATCTGGTTGTGACTCCTCCTTCGGAGCCGACATATCAGCTGCTACTGCTGTTCCGTCTGCTACGTCATCAGTTATCGTTTCAGCCGGCCTCTGCAGGGATGTCTGGCAGTGTGGATGTGGGATATCGGCCTCAGCCTTCCCTGACTTCAACTCGGCGAAGTTGGAAGGGGCTGCCGGCCGAACCCTCTACTGCCTGTGGAGCAATCTGCTTCTGATCGTCTTTGACCGTGCCAGCCTCCGGCGCATTATCGTTCCTATGATTCCGCCAATCCGTCAGTCTGCCAGACATTAACAGTCTTGGATCAGGACTCCAACTCCCCCTGGCTTTCCAAGCCCAAGTCGGCCGTTATTCCTATGGTGACTCTGGAGTCCGTATTGGGCTTATCGAGAGAGATGCTGGGCATGCTTTCTCTCTCAGATCACGTTGTCTCTGCCTTAGCTGCCCCCAGATAAGTTTGACGATGTACAGGCTCCTTTCCGTGTGCTGTCCAAGGCGCTCATGCATCTTACTCACACGCATGCCTGTAACACGGCTAACTTGGAACTAGTTTGCAGAGACACTGTCCTGGACACAGACCGTTCCCTTCCTGAGGGGCAGCGTGCTGTTCTTCGATCTGCTTCTTTGGCAGGTCTGTAACTGTTCCATTGTTCCGTGGCAACGGTCCAGTCCGGGATAATGTCCAACGTCATTCCAAAGATCAGCTGCTGCTTCGTTGGAGGCAGGGGCTGTTCAAAGCCTAACAAGTACCCTTCTGCTTCCAGTGCGAAGCAAAGGGCTGATCATCCTGCCTGGCCTACAGCCGAGGCAGGATGATCAGCCCTGGTTCAGGATTTGAGTATCCTGAACCAGTCTATCATTGCTCCCAAGTTCAGCATGGAGACTTTCAGGTCGGTTCGCCGTTCCATTCACCAGGGAGATTTCTCTTCCAGCATCGACCTGCGAGACGCTTACTTTCACGTTCCAATTCATCGGACATCGCAAAAGTATCTCAGGTTTGCTTTCCTGGAGCAAATTTACCAGTTCAAGGCCATGCCTTTCGGCCTCAACCTGGCTCCTTGGGCCTTCACCTGACTGATTTCAGGCAAATTTCTTAAAAAATCTTCTTCTCCAGATCCAGCAGGCAGAATCTTTTGATATTTGGTATGCAACATTGGGGGTGGTTCTCATTCAAGTTTGTTCAAATCGGCCCCCCTGGAGTCACATTTGGGCTCAGTATAGAAGCCCGAATTCGAACTTATTGCATTTCAGGCAAATTTCTTAAAAAATCTTCTTCTCCAGATCTAGCAGGCAGAATGTTTTGATATTTGGTATGCAACATTGTGGGGTGGATCTAATTCAAGTTTGTTCAAATCGGCCCCCTGGATTCATATTTGGGCTCAGTATAGGAGCCCAAATTTGAACTTAGTGCATTTCAGGCAAATTTCTTTAAAAATCTTCTTCTCAAGATCCAGAACCTTTTGATATTGGGTATGCAGCATGCTTAGGGGGATGAGATTCAAATTTGTTCAAGCCAAGTCCCTGGGTTTATATTTGGGCTCACTGTGATAGCCCGAATTATAACTTAGTTCAAAATGAGGAATTTTCTTTAAAAATCTTCTTCTAAAGATCCAGCAGTCGAAATGTTCTGATATTTGGTATGCAGCATCCTTAGGGGGATGAGATTCAAGTTTGTTCAAGCCATGTCCCTAGGTCCATATTTAGGCTCACTGTGGGAGCTTGAATTGTAACTTGGTTTGAAATGAGGAATTTTCTTAAAAAATCTTCTTCTTCAGATCCAGCAGTCGGAATGTTTTGATATGTGGTGTGTAGCATCCTTAGGGGGGTGAGATTCAAGTTTGTTAAAGCCAAGTCCTTGGGTCCATATTTGGGCTCCCTGTGGGGAGTCAATATGAGAAATTTTTCTTTAAAAATCTTCTTCAGAGTCAGCAGTCGGAATGTTTTGATATTTGGCATGCAGCATCCTTAGGAGGTGAGATTCAAGTTTGTTTAAGCCAAGTCCCTGGGTTTATACTTGGGCTCACTGTGGGAGCCCGAATGATAACTTAGTTCAAAATGAGGAATTTTCTTTAAAAATCTTCTTCTTCAGATCCAGCAGATGAATGCTTTTGATATTTGGCATGCAGCATCCTTAGGGGGGTAAGATTCAAGTTTGTTCAAGCCATGGCCCTAGTTCCATAAAATTTGTCTCTCATGACTTCATTCCTTTGTAGTGTTGATGAATCATGTCTAACTGAATGTGACCCCCAAATACTTCTTTGAACCACTTTGGCCGGTGAGCAATTAAGGCTCCTTGGGGCCTCTTGTTTCTGTCTCTTGTTCCTGGTCGACAGAAGATCTCTCCTCAATCAATTTCAAGATGCTGCTTTTTTTTATGGTTTAAGCATCACTAGAGGATGGTTCCTTTCGATAACCAGCATTCTGGCATATCCAAAATGGCTGCCATAGCCATCTTGGATTTTATGGTTGATTATTCATGACTAGGAGATGGTTCCTTTCGATTACCAGCATTCTGGCATATCCAGTATGGCCACCATGGCAGCCATCTTGGATTTTCAGGGACTTTTGATTGTCCACAAGATAACTTGAAAACTATAGATCCAACAGATACTGCTTTTTTATGGTTGATTAATCATGATTAGAGGATGGTTTCTTTCGATAACCAACATTCTGGCATGTCCAATATGGCCGCCGTGGCAACCATCTGGGAGTTTTGGTGATTTTTGATTCTCCACAAGCCATGAAAGTACAATTATTTTTGAAGGAATTATTGACCTTTTGTCAACTAAAAATGTCTTCACAAGCGCAATTTCTTCATAGGCGGCCGTATATTGATCCACTGCCTGGCGGTGCACTTGTCAAATTTCATATTTAGCTTTCAAGTGATGTCTAGAGCTACTGAATTTTTGTCAATTTCATTAAAAAACATGACCGCCGGTGGCCATCTTTGATTTGGCATATAAATTGTCATCAAGGCATATAAATTGTCAACAATTCTATTGGCACACCCTACCGGCTGTATCCCTCGCCTGATCTTTTTCAGATTTCATATGTAGCTTCACTGTGATGTCTTTTCTGTAGAAACTTGAGTGAATGACTTGGCATTACTGCAACTTTCTATTTAGTTCAGTCTCTACTTGGACAAGTTGAGCTGCAGTACCATTGACACTTTCATTTTAAATAGAGCAGGTCAGTTTTTCTTTTATTTTTAACAAAAAAACTTGATCTAAACCATTTTTGGGTTATAATATCTATCTTGTGTACCTTCCAGAAAATAGTAGGTGTTCTCAATATATTAGTTTGAGTATCAGAAATTAACAGACGAAGAACCGCATTCCACAGGCTGCAATTCAAATGAATAGAAATTTCTAGACATATGAGGAAGATAAAAATGTGATGAATAATAATACTGATTTGCCCTGGTCATATCATTACGTGCTTTTGTCCTTTTTATGTGTACCCATACTATGTATGGTACACATAATGCCGGCATCCGGGGTGGCCATCCATCGTTCGTCCATCCTTTGTCCGTCTGGCGTCCGTATCCATTTCTTTGTCATTCGATAACTTGAAAAATATTGTTTGGATTGTCTAGTTACTTTATATTTGTATTCAGGTTACTGATGTGCCGAGCCGTATAGTTTTTGGTGTAAATCTGATAATTTGATCCTGAGATATTAACCCCTTATCCTTCAAATTGAAAATTCCTCCAATCCCTTTGGCATTCGATAACTTGAAAAATATTGCTTGGATTGTCTAGTTACTTTATATTTGTGTTCAGGTTACTGATTTGCCGAGCTGTATAGTTTTTGGTGTAAATGTGATGATTTGATCCCGAGATATTAACCCTTTATCCTTCAAATTGAAAATTCCTCCAATCCCTTTGGCATTCGATAACTTGAAAAATATTGCTTGGATTGTCAAGTTACTTATATTTGTGTTCAGGTCACTGATGTGCCGAGCTGTATAGTTTTTGGTGTAAATCTGTTATTTTGATCCTGAGATATTAACCCTTTATCCTTCAAATTGAAAATTCCTCCAATCCCTTTGGCATTCGATAACTTGAAAAACATTGCTTGGATTATCAAGTTACTTTATTCAGGTTACTGATGTGCCGAGCTGTATAGTTTTTGGTGTAAATCTGATAATTTGATCCTGAGATATTAACCCTTTATCCTTCAAATTGAAAATTCCTCCAATCCCTTTGGCATTCGATAACTTAAAAAATATTGCTTGGATTGTCAAGTTACTTTATATTTGTGTTCAGGTTACTGATGTGCCAAGCTGTATAGTTTTTGGTGTAAATCTGATAATTTGATCCTGAGATATTAACCCTTTATCCTTCAAATTGAAAATTTCTCCAATCCCTTTGGCATGAGATAACAAAAAATATCAATCCGACTGTCATGTTACTTTATATATTTATTCAGGTTACTGATGTGCTGTGCTGTATAGTTTTTTTGTGTAAATCTGATAATTTGATCCGGAGATATTAACCCTTTATCCATCAAATTAGACACTCCTCCAATCCATTTCTATATGTACCCATAGCATGTATGGTGTACATAATGTCGGCATCCGTGGTGGCCCTCCGTCATACAGCTTTCTACTAGTTGCGCGTATGGGTACACATCTGACGATTTCATCGGCCTATTTTTCATATTCTAATTATTCATCATGAAACATTGTCATAAATAGTCTGGCATCCCCATTTGAGAGGATAGTAAACCACAGTTATTTCCTGCTTCCCTGTAGATGAATGTTCCAAGCATTAAGAAAAATCAGATCAGTATTAGTGTCAGGTATTTTCAAGCCAGAAAATGAGCAGACTGTCATCTGCAAAATGAGGTCCCCAAAGGGTGAATTTGGTGATGCTACCCTAAACAACAGGGTAGCATCACTAAATTTACCCTCTGTGAACATCAATCTGAATCACGGTCTCAAACCTAAACAGAAAGAGGTACACAGAGGATCAGTTGGCCCACTGTATGGGATAGCATCAGCAATTTCACCCTCTGAGTATCTCATTTTGCAAATGACAGATTGCTTATTTTCAGGCTTGAATATTTATAATAAATCGGTAAGGAAAGATTGGTTTCTTTCATAAAGAATCTATTTTTATGAATGATGAAAAGCATTTTTAAAGCTAGATTTGATCTACATATGAAAACTGTAGCAAGAATTTTCTTTTTTTTTAGATTTCAGTTTATTTGGTGGATTTTGGAGAATACTCAGTTGTTGAAACCAATGAGGTGAAACCTCTTCCCAAGGCATTTTGGTCCTTTCCAATGCAAGCTATAAAGTGTAGACTTGCAGGTAAGTAAAACACATGTTTCATAGAAAATTTCCTAAAAGATTTTAGGCCCAATAAAAAATAGATGGTTTTCACTTTAATATAATCTTTGAACACCTGGAGTGTTTTCCAGATTCACCATTAGATCACAGTCTGTGGTATATAGCAGTGATGTATTGTCAAGTCTTGACTACCTATAGAGACAGCCAAGACTTTCCTATAAATCCCCTTCAGGGTTATTTGACTGTTTTCTGCTGAATTTCCTTTCCTTATGATTGCTTATTTGGGCACCTGTATTTATTATTTTGGTGTATATTGATGCCCAAAGCTAACATTTCTTACTAAATTGTTCTAATTTACAGATAACGGGCCTGAATAAGTTTATAAAGGATGAAGTAGTGCAGGTAGAAATCCCGTGTGGAAGCAGAGGGCTTCCACACCAAATCAGTACTCACGATGCTATAATAAGCATTAGCTTTGGGCGTAAGCTCACATATACATAAATAATTGATGCTCACATATCAGATTAAGATTGTATCTGCTAAGTACGACTCCAATCGTCACTTTACTGTAACCACCAAAAATTACACACCTGAGTGTAACTGTCACTCATTGTAACTGCTGCACTCAACAATTGAAAGACAAACAATAATCGGTTGTAACTGACAATGACGTCTGCTACACAGTCATACTATGCATTTGCTAAGTACACCTCCTATTGTCATCTAAGTGTAATCAGCAAAATGTCACATTCATAAGTATAACTGCCCTTTTTTTAACCGCCTAATGAAAAAAGTATTTAAAGGGCAGCCATCCAGCAGCATTTTTAATTGCCTCACATGAGTCCAACATAGATGAAAACTAGTAAGGCTACAGATTAAGCACTGTACGGGATCTCGACTAATCTCCGAGTCCTCTCGAACTCCTATTCAGTTGATTATATTGTCTGTTAAATTGATCTCTCTGTTTGAAATTTGACAATTTTAACATGTTGAAGCCTGGAGAAAAACATTGAATTAACATCAAGACTTCTCTAGAATTTATTTCATGTTAACCCTTTGAACTCTAGTGGTATCTTCCATGCCAGTTCAATGGCAGCAATTAGAAGAGTCCATATTCTTTATTTGGGGTAGACCAATCAATATTTTCAACGTGCCGCCCTGAGGCTGCATGTTGAAAATATTGATTGGTCTACCCCACACATTTACTGAACAGCCATCCTATATAATGACGTTATGACGTATCATGTGCCTGGCCGGAAAAATGACCACAAGGGTTCAAAGAGTTAAGTATTGTCTACCTTTTCAGGCAGATGACATCCAACTGAAACTACTGCTTAACCCTCTGCATGTCAAAATACCACAACTTTTTTCCAATAATGTAACTAGGAACAAAACCAAATAGACTTGTTTAACCCTTTACCTAATGAATTCACCACAATTTACAAATTGAGCAGTTGAAAAAAAATTATTTTTCAAATTATTTCAACAAAACCATACCATGTGACCCCTCATTGGAATGAGCTCCCCAAACTCATTCTAATGAGGGGTCGCCAGGCCTGTTAACCTATGAATAGTGACTGTCAGTAAGATTTTGGTGAGCTGTCAGGGAGATTTCCATGCTTGTCGGGGAGATTTGTGTGTGCAACCAGCACATCAATAAATATTACAGTTCATGCTTCCCACCCCCACCATTACTCCATCCTAATACATTATATTTAAATTTATTTGAACAATTGAAATGATATTTGTCAATAAAAGCATCCAAGTAATACATGGATATCACCATATTTAAATGTTTTTCTTGACAATGTTCTAAAATATCCCAGGTTTTTCTGAGACCTGTTTTGGTTGTTTCCAGTAATTTGATATCCCCACATACCACTCATCAATGGGTGATTATATGGAGGTAGATTGTCATTGATGAAGGAGATTTGAAATGAAGATGATCTCATTTGTTAAAGAAACATGAAAATTTTATCACAAGACAAAATATCTCTGCCCTGAAGTGACGTAGATGGTAATGTTTATATTTTAATAACCTTGGGATGTGGCATTTTTTTACATGCACCAATTTCAGTGGTGGGATATTTTGGCCTTTGGGGTTGAGATTTTTTCTCATCATCAGAAATTCATAACTTTAATCCCACCTCCTGTGCAAATAACTTTTGGAAGTTTTTTGGGAATAGACATCTGTATTATGACTCATACATACAGAACGAAAATCAGTGTTATTGTAATATTTGAAAGTATGTCTGTTGTATATCGATTTCAGCTGTAACTTTTCAGCATATCACAAAATTTGGGTGCATATTTTTATACTGTACCAATGACCCAGACTTAGCTGATGCTAACTCTAAATTATTCAGGGCCAAACACAAATTTTGCTCCCCCAATCCCCAAAATTTGCATCCAATCAAAAAATCCAATGTCCTATATGGTCCTCCATACTTTTGTCCACTGCGCATACACAGTGTCAAGGAAGTACCGAAATTGGCGCCAAATCCTTATTCTTTGTTTGGCCCTTCTATCAGTAACATCTCACTGATATCTGTGCTTATAATCTCAGTTAAAATGATGCCAGACACAAAATCATGATTGAAATGGTGGATCCAAGGATGAAATATGAGGATGAGAGGAAGGAACAGTGGAAGGATGTGTTCAGGGCTGTAACTTATAATATTTTTATACTGTACCAATGACCCAGACATAGCTGGTGCTAACTCTTAAAATTCTAGGGCCAAACACAAATTTTGCCCCCCAATCCCCAAAATTTGCATCTAAAACCAAAAGAAATCATGTCCTGAAGGTCCTCCATACTTTGCCCTCACTGCGCATGCGCAGTGTCAAGGACGTCCCGAAATTGGCACCAATTATCATTCTTTGTTTGGCCCTTCATCAGTTCACATCTGACTGATATTTGTGCTTGTAAATCTCAGTTTAAATGATGCCAGACACATAAATAGTAGAGAAATGGTGGATCTAAAGTGGATATAGAAGGAGGAGAGGAAAAATGAGTGACAGAAAATATTCAGGGCTGTAACTTAAAATTTTTTAATGAAATTATGTTAAGTTGCCTATTTTCGAGGCATGGGCCTGTTGTTGTCATTCTTGCTATTAAGTTTCACTGCTTGTTCAGTGATTCCTCTCTCCTTTTCCTTTAAGTCCCCCCTTGCTATTCTCCCATGCTTTTGGCATATTTTTGAGTAATATTATTACTAAAATTTCTTGGGAGATTTAGCTCTGTAACAGAATGAATTCTGTTCTTTTCCCCATGTTAAAATCTCACCCATGGGTGTTTAGGCGTAGTGTTCTGCATCTACCATCTGATGTTCTGCTGTTTCTTCCCTGGAAGTCTCTGTCTTTGCATCAGATAGTGTATTATTGGTAACTGATTTCGGGCCAGGGTTATCAGTGCCTGGAGTCATGTTTCTGGTGTTTGTACACTTCTTGTTTACATTGGCAACAGTCTCTGTGGAGGGGGATTTTTTGTCTTTGTACTAGTTTAATTCATTACAAGATACATTATTATTATTCATAAGTGTTGCATTAATTTTTTTAAATATTTTTGAAATTTTTGTCCACACTTAGGCTTGGGATCCATTGGGGCTCAACGTTACTTTTCAGAAACTTGGGCTTTGCTGAAAAAATATTTTTTCAAAATTTTTTTTTGATTTCAATTATTTTTTCTATGTTAATGGATCATGTTATTATGTATCTTTGTTTTCAGGGGTTTGTGCGAGTACTAGGACTTTTTGTATTCTTTTCACAATGAAAGGATATTGTTCAAATTGTAATAAGAGGAAATCTTCCTCTGACTTTCATGATCATTGTATTAATTGTAGTCAGTGTACTCGCACTAACTCCTGTTCAGTATGTGTATATTGGGATGACAAACATTGGAAACGTGTGTCACGGTATGTTGTTAGCGGGGAAAGGGACATGCCGGTCCTTTCTCCGCAGGGTCACTCTAGTTTATCAATCTCTATTTCAGAGGAATAAGAACAGGGTGATGTTTCCGTGATGTTTTCCAAAAGTATGCCTCCGTTGTCACAATTAAATGAAGAGCTAGCGGCAAAAGTGCTCATGGAGATACGCCAATTGCCTAAGAGGTCCCTAGTAGGATCGACGGCGTTGACGTCCGCTAGCTCGCCCGGTGTAGCGTCCATTCATCGAATGGTTCGGCAGCCGGGTTCGTCCGTTGCGGTCCAGGAAGGAGATTTGGGTGATGCGAGCACTATAAATATTCAAGGTGCACACCCAGTGACGGCGGATAAGAGGAGAGAACGGAGGAGAGCCTATTAGTCCGGTTCCTAGCTCGTCCAGGTCCATCCGGGCTGCGAGCGAGAGAGGCCCCTCTCTCGTACAACAACATCTGGGACCAGATGTTGTGGTACAAAATGTTTTGCATTCGGAGCATACGTCCGCCGCTCGGGACGCTCCGTTATATAGACAGTCCGGAGAGACTGTCCAAAAGGCTTCCTCATCCTCTCAGCAGCGCACATGACCACACCTTGGCTTCATGACCACAGATATCCAGCCAGCTTCGCCAATCAGGGATTCCACGGCGACCAGGTCACGCCATCCGGTAGCCAGAGACAAGAGACCTGTAGACTCCGGACGTTCGCATAGGAGAAGTATGCAGGAGTCAGTATACACGGAGCTTCCAGCGGCTAAGCAGCATAAGACCGCTACTCCACAGGCCTCAGTGACGGACGTGCTATCCCAAATAGCACAAATTATCGCAGCATCCCAGCAGACGACAGAATCTATGTCGGATCAAGAATTATCCGCCGACGCTGGGTCGGTACGCTCCGCCGAAGCATCGGGTACAGACGACCGAGAACATCATGGGGTCCGACAGGATGGCGAAAGGGGTACCGAGGATTTGGAGCTATCCCTTTCGGAACAACATAAAGCCGCCATAGATTTCATCCGGCATTACCTTCCACAGGTTGTTCCGTCGGGCCAGACTGCTGCGATGCCGGATAAGAGACTTATAGCGTCATTGGACACAGAATTCTTTGATCGGTTCAGAGACATCGTCCCTGAGTTTCCGACACAGTCCAATAATGTCACAAGAACATTCGAATTATTGAACAACGCTATCTATAAGCTTGCTTCCAAAACAGGCAAGGCTGGTTTCTTGTCCGCTAATGCTCTCAATCTGTCTTTCATCAATTCAAGGAATAAATTCGAAACGGCAGGACAGGGCATACCGAGAGTTCCTCTGCATCTAGACGACGAGGCGGAAGACTTGGAATTGTCGTTACCGTCGTCTATGTCTATTCCAACCGCGACGTTGGAAACGACAATAACGTCTAACAGAGCAAGCTTAGACACTTTATCATACGCAGACCACCTTACTAAGGCGTTATCATTGCGTCTTCAAGGGAAAGATTTCCAGGATATACAATCCTCATTAAGACTTCTTTCAAGGGCAGTAGCTTATTCCACGTATAACTCCGCCCTTTCAGTGGCAAACTTGGAGTTAGTTAGACGTGACGCAGCCCTAACTACATCCAGGCGTGTGGATAGTAAGGTGAAGAACTCTCTCAGAGTCGCTTCGGTCTCCGGAGAGCTTCTCTTCGACGGCAAGCTTTCAGCAATCTATGATAAGATAACTAAGAAAGCTTCAGATTCTTATTCTAGAGACTGTCAAGGCAGCGACTCATGTACGGGACGTTATTCGGGCCGAGACAACCGGTCTGACGTCCCGAGGTCGACGGGACGAGGTGCGGGTCGTGGAGGACGTAGTTTCTCCTTCCGCAGGCCTTGCAGGTTCAGGAGGTGATGGTTTGAACCTCTATCGTGTTCCGGTGGGCGGAAGGTTATCGAGTTTTACAAACGAGTGGGCGTCGATTACGGACGACCCCTGGGTCCGAGGGGTAATTTCGGAAGGACTAAGAATGTCCTTCAAACGAAAGCCTCCATTAACTCGAAGTCCAAAATGGACTCAGCTTCTGTCAAATCCGCAGAAAAGAGATGCTCTTTTATCGGAAGTACAGTCTCTTCTGATGAAGAACGCGGTAGAGGTCGTAGAAGACCAGGAATCACCGGGTTTCTACAGCCATCTGTTTCTGGTTCCGAAACCAGACGGCTCGTTCCGTCCAGTCATAGATCTGAGCTGGATAAACAAGCTAATCGTCGCTCCGAAGTTCTATATGGAGACGATTCGATCGGTCAGAGCGAGTATTCGGGTGAACGACTATGCTACAAGCATAGATCTCAAAGATGCCTACTTTCACGTCATGGTACATCCGACATTCAGAAAGTATCTACGCTTCGCAGTCCTAGGAGTTGTATATCAATTCCGGGTGATGTGCTTTGGTTTGAAACTAGCGCCCTGGGCTTTCACTCGAATAATGAACTCGGTAATGATACATTTCCGAGCTCATTCGTCTGCGGTAACGTCGGCCTACCTGGACGACATTCTTCAGAGGTACGGCAACGAGTTAACGCTTCAGAACGATGTGCAGAATCTGCTTCTATTACTCCGACATCTCGGTTTTATTATAAATGAGGAGAAGTCGGATCTGGTGCCGTCCAAGTCATTCACTCATCTGGGAATGAGCTTCGAGACGCACAACAATCTTGTTCGTCTTCCGTTAACCAGAGCGAAGTTAATCAGTTGTTACGCTCGCTATTGTCTTCACTCAGACAAAGTCACAGCGAGGGAGTTCATGAGACTGATAGGTCTGTGCGGAGCCGCTGCGGATCTCATTCCGATGGGGCTGTTGCGCACTCGTCCTCTCCAAATTTTCTTGACTCAGAATTGGAGTGTAAAGATTCATTCGCTCGATATAGACGTTCTCTTGTCAAATCAAGTGAAACAAGAGATTCAGACGTGGGCAAACATTCAGTGGTTGACTCAGGGAGTTCCACTGCAGTTGCCGGATCAGGGTTTTACGATTATGACGGATGCCAGTCAAACAGGTTGGGGTGCAACATTGATCCCAACGGATTCGAAGTGCCAGGGTCTTTGGGATCCGCAGTTTCTAAGCAAGCACATAAACATCAAGGAAATGATGTCAATTTGGCTTGCATTACGTCATTGGATGAACTTTATTCAGAAAGCACATGTCCAAATCCTGTCTGACAATACGACAGTAGTGGCGTATATCCGGAACCAGGGAGGCACTCATTCCGTTCCGTTATTCAGTTTAACGGAAAGAATCCTTCTGTTTGTTCTAGAACACCAAGTTCTACTTTCGGTCCGTCATATTCCGGGTTGTCTGAATGTATTACAGTGAAACCTGTTTTGAACGACCACTGTTTTGAGCGACCACCTGTCTTGAGCGACCGGTTTTCTGAGTCACCGACGAGATTTCTTCTATAATACCACTGCTATGAACGAGCACCTGTCTTGAACGACCAGCGACCGCCCTTTTCATGTCCCGAAGTGTGTTTTCACCTGCTATGAGCGACCAGGGATTGGGAGAATGATCGAAAGCGATCGTGATTTATGAATAATATGAATGCCAAACAATTGTGTGTTGAAATTAAAGTTGAATAAAAAATATTAGAAATGTCTTTACCTGTGTTTATTCTTAATTTTATTCCTGCTATGCACGAGATTCATGCAGGGCAGTGAAGTTCTACATCACAGATCCTTGCATAATCCAGAAAGTTGAATGAATGAAAAGTTTGTATAATTGTCCAACTTTGACAGATATTTTTGTAAATGAAAGTGTTTAAACAACAAGCAGTGATTTCTTTTCATTCACAATACACTTTAACACAACACCAGTACACAGACACCGGACACTTTTGTTAGTAAAAACATGGGATGTTCAATCAAGTATAACTTGTCTGTAAAAACACTGCCATCTGTCCAAGTAGGCTAAACTGTCGGCATCCCTCTGATATCACAAGCGACTCTTTCAATATCGAAACAAACTTGAAATGAAAAGCCATTAGCTTGTTGTATAATTTATAAAAACTCTGGAAAATGTATATAAATGAAATGGTTGGCCCTGACCCTCAATCAATTCGATCAAGCATTTCCAGTTCTAGAAAATTGAGAAACAAATTGTACGATGGATACGGCAACAAAGAAAAGAAAAATGGTATATTTGGACACCCCTTCCAAAAAAAGAAAGGTTTTGACTTTGGAGGAAAGAGTTGGAGTCATTGATAAGTTTGAGCGTGGTGACAGTGCTAGAAAGATTGCGTCAGAATTATCAGTTGGGAAGACACAAGTCCAAAACATAATCAGAGAAAAAGAGAAGATACGACAGGAGTGGGAAAATGGAGCCTGCTCAAGAAGAAAATACAGCGTAGCCAGGAGAATATTATATGGTGTTCTAAATGAAGTAATTTGGCAATGGTTTTGCATGGCAAGAAAGAAGAATATCCCAATAACTGGCACACTTATTCAACAGAAAGCCATTGTGTGCTCCATGGAACTCGGTCACGATGATTTCACCGCATCGAATGGGTGGCTGGAGAGCTTTAGGTCCAAGTACAACATTAAGGCGAGTGTGTTAAGCGGAGAGACAGCTGATGTTGATAACGTGACCGTTGATGACTGGATCAAACACCTTCCCTCAGTGACAGAAGGATATGATCTGAAAGACATTTTCAATGCTGATGAAACAGGTTTATTTTTTCGTGGACTTCCTCAAAAATCGTTGGTGAATAATGAAGATTCCAGAAAAGGGGTGAAATTTGCGAAGGAACGCGTAACAATTCTACTGGCATGCAGTGCAACGGGTGAGAAGTTGGCTCCAATGGTGATAGGCAAGGCGAAGCATCCTCGTTGTTTCAAAGGAACGGACATGAAACGCTTAGGTGTAGTGTATCAAAACAACAAAAAAGCCTGGATGACAGGAGTTATCTTCACACAATGGATCAAGTCAATCAATAAAAAAATGGCAGCACAGGACAGAAAAATTTTAATGTTTGTGGATAATTTTAGTGGCCACCCAGATGTTTCGCAAAGTAATGTAAAACTTGTATTTTTACCCCCAAATACAACATCGAAGGTACAGCCATGTGACGCAGGAATCATCCAGACAGTCAAACTAAATTACCGTAAAAAAATGCTGAACCACATTTTGTGTAAAATTGATGAAGTTTCTTCTGCTTCGGAAGTGTGCAAATCAATTTCCTTGTTGTCGGCAATAATGTGGGTAAAATCAGCTTGGAGTGAAGTGAGTGTTAAAACAATTGAGAAGTGTTTTGCCAAATGTGGACTGAGAAATTGTACTGACTGTGATCTTGTTGAGGACTGTGGGCAAGGAGAAGTTAACCCACAGTTTAAAAAAATACTTTCTGGCTTCACAATGGACGAATATGTTCAAATGGACTCTAACATGGTCAGCCATGACGACAGTGACAATCCCAACTGGGAAAGTGATGTTTTGAAGGGGGCACATTTGTCACCGGAGGACGATAGTGACGACGATAGTGACAGTGACACTGAAGTTGAAGTTTCCTGTCAAAAAAACATTCCGTTAACAACTCATTCAACAGCATTAGATATGCTAACCCAGTTACGGGACTATAGTGCACATTACAGTAATGTAGAACTTTTATGCCTTTGTGCACAGATGGAAGAAAAGATAGAGGAGACAAAAATGTCTGTTCGGTGTGTTCAACCAAAAATTGATTCTTTTTTTACTAATTAAACAGTTTGTGTTTTTATTGTATATATATACGGCGTGTGTGTGTGTGGGGGGGGGGGGGGGGGGGGAGTGGCAGCAATATTAATTTTTGGATGCTACTCTTAACATAATTTTATGGGTTTGTACTTCTTTCACGAGAAGGCTGTACAAATCCATAAAATTTTAATACGCAGTTGCACCAAGGGTGGTTCAATACGGGTCAGTTGAAAAACTGTGGGGGTGGGGGTTGGCAGCAGTATTATTTTTGGGATGCTACTCGTAACATAATTTTATGGGTTTGTACTTCTTTCACGAGATGGCTGTACAAATCCATAAAATTATAATACGAAATTGCGCCAGATGGAGCGAGTTGACCCAGGGTGAAGTTGACCCATGTTTACATCCCTGTAGTTCTTCATATAATCGTGATTAAAATATATTGTTATAAAACACCACAGTATTTTACAACATCATATTTTGCGACACAAATTTGGGTATTGGTCGTACTTATTACTTCTGTGGAGATCAATTCCTTCGTCACTTTACGGCAATGGGCACTCTGCTACGAATTTACACAAACAGTGTTAGCTGCCATTTAAACTATTGTCCGGTGTGTTTTGTTTTTGAGTCGTTGTTTTCCGCACGTTTTCGTGCACATGTGAATGTTGTGTACAAACGTGGTATAATTTTGATTTGTACCCTTTATCAATGTATGGGTATGTAGCAACTTGATAATGACCGACACATCACTTAATTTAACCAGGTGAATCATCTTACATTTCATTGAGAAATTCCACTAAAATGGGCAAGGAATTTGAAAGCGTAAGTCACCTCTTTTCGTTAACACTTCAACTTCTCCTCTCCCAATTAGTGAGTTACCCCAACGAGAAAATTTTTCAAGGGGTTTTCAAGTCGCAGCTTTGTGGTCACATCCCTTGAAACAGAAAAGGATAAAAATATTTGGGGTTGTTTAAAGAAAGAATGAATGACAACAAAATAGCTTTATGACTTTTATTCAAATAATAGGAATAACAACAAAACTTGTACGTGAATGTTTTATTCAAAATTACAAAAATCTTTATATATTGCAAATGTATATTATATTTACATAAGAAAAATGATCATAATACACAAAACTAAAACAATGTTTTTACAGAGTGTACTCACACATTCCATGATATTTTATTGTTTATTTATGTAATGAATAAAATGCTAAAAAATGCTTGAATCTGAAATATAAAACAAATTAATTTAAATATGAATAACAATATATATATACATAAGAAAAATGATCATAATACACAAAACAGTAATTTATTATAATTTATATGTTCATGTTTTTACATAGTGTACTCATGCACACATTTTCATGATATTTTATTGTTTATTAATGTAATAAATAAAATGATAAAAAATACTTGAACCTGAAATATAAATAAAACAAATTAATTTAATAAAATAATAATAAATGCAAATCATTGTTTTAGTGTTTCAATTCACCCATATACAGCATTGTCAAGGAACTGTATAACTCAACTGATGGCTTGCCTTCCAAAAAACTCTTCACCTCTTTTGAGAGACCACCTGTCTTGAGAGACCGCTTTTGGCTGCACCGAGGGGCGGTCTCTCAAGACAGGTTTTACTGTAGCAGACTCCCTTTCACGGAAGGGTCGCTTGTTGCCGTCAGAATGGACTCTCAACAAACAGGTATTCAATCAGATTTGCTACCAATGGGAACGCCCAATGATAGACTTATTTGTGACACAACTCAACAATCAGTTGCAGACATATGTGTCACCATGTCCGGATCCACGAGCATATGCAGTAGACGCTCTATCGATCTCGTGGGACGGAATGATAGGATATGCGTATCCTCCAGTGCCGTTAATTCAGCAAATATTGCTAAAGATAAAACAATCGCAATGCAAAATTCTGTTGGTAGCATCTCTGTCTCCACAGAGACCGTGGATAAATCTACTCAGGTGTCTGCTGTGGGACTTACCGCGAAAACTTCCTCCACGAGAGGATCTTCTTTCGCAGGGGAAATCGCGTCAACTTCATCACAATCCGCAAGGTCTCAACCTTCACGTATTTCCGTTGTGCAGTCCTTCTTGCACGGCAAGCATTTTACAGGACAAGCAGTGGACGCGATTTCTAACTGTAGGAGGACCTCCTCTTCGCTAAACTATGCGGCTAAGTGGAAGGTCTTTCGTCGTTGGTGTAGGGATCGTTCTGTTGATATTTTTGATCCCTCCATACCAGACATTGCAAACTTTCTAGTATACTTGTTTGACGAGATCAAACTGCAGCCTGTTACTATTAAAGGTTATAGGTCTATGTTATCTGATACCTATGCACACCATGATAGTTTACAAATTGGATCTAATGTCTCTTTGTCTAAATTAGTTAGAAACTTCTCGATAAATAGACCCAGAACTCTTAGATTAATTTCCAAATGGAATTTAGCTTGGGTTCTTCTTAAACTGAAAGAAAAGCCATTTGAGCCTCTTGGGACAGTAGATTTCAAATTCTTGTCTTATAAGACAGCATTTCTCTTAGCTTTCTCTTCTGCTAGAAGAGTCAGTGAGCTTCATGCACTATCGGTGGACGATTCTCACTATCGTAGTGTCGGGAACACTATTACCTTTACTACTAATGTTGGATTTTTGGCTAAGAATCAGGCTCCTAATAAATATCCGGAACCTATTGTTATTAAGGCCCTTCTGTCTTCAGACGGGCGTAGGCCTTTACTCTGTCCTGTTAGAGCTTTACGTATTTATAAACAAAGATCTCAGTTTATCAGAAAGGGACGAAAACGCTTCTTTCTGTCTCTGATGCCTAATAGAAAGGACATTTCGGTCCATTCTATTGCTAGATGGATTCAATTAACTATCCGTACTGCTTATGATAATCTATCTTCAACTCAGCAGTCTGTGCTTAAGATTTCGGCTCATGAAGTAAGGGCTCTTTCTACATCTTGGGCTTACGCAAATAGTATTGCTATTACAGATTTAATGAAGGCTGCATATTGGTCTCAGCCTTCCACATTCACGAATTTTTATCTCAGAAATATTGAGTCTGGTTTCTGGAGACCTGCATTGTTTAGGTCTGTTATCTGTTGCTCAGAATGTCATCCACTAAACAGTTGCAACTATAGTTATGCAGGCTTTCTGTTCCGGCAGTGACTCCGTCCTGCTGCCCTCTTCGCTCTGGGCTATTTGACCCAGGGAAAGGGGAAGGGGAGGGGGGTGTGTGTTCCCTTAGGTCACCTGCTTTATAGTGAAAAGCAAGGGGATTCCTCCTCCGGAGTCAGTAATTCTGGGTCGTTACCGGGATGGTTTTAAAGTGTAATATTAATGTTATAAATTCCTTCATGTCATATTTTTAAAGTGTAGCTCGGTGTGAAGCATTTGTATATGTCACGTGTCAAACGGGCGTTAATATACAATCCTCGGACACTTTTAAGAGAATATAAAGAGTCTCAATTCTCTGGACTAACTTTATTTATTGGCTTACTTTAAAAATAATTAGTATAAGGGGTTATACAGGAT
This sequence comes from Pictodentalium vernedei, assembly GCA_031216915.1. Taxonomy (NCBI): domain Eukaryota; kingdom Metazoa; phylum Mollusca; class Scaphopoda; order Dentaliida; family Dentaliidae; genus Pictodentalium; species Pictodentalium vernedei. The sequence goes on along the minus strand of CM062291.1, from coordinate 201,370,753 downwards.
GTTAATAGAGAACATGAATGTTATTATGCTCAATTATGGAGGGTATTGTGTCTTTCTAATTTATCATAAAATAAGAAAGATACATGTAAAGCCTAATACTCCTTTTCTCCTCGAGGGGTTGACTCTATTTATATAGTTGAGCTTATTGGATTTTCCTCTATGTCCTAGGCCCTCCAGCCTTTTTTACTATTCAGCTATGTCTGGGTCATTGGTACAGTATAAAAATGTTAAAAAATTTATAGTAATTTATATATTTTTTATTCTTACCAATGACCCAGACGGGGATGGCCCTCCCAGGAGTTGGGAACTCATACCTCCCCGCTGAGTACATAGCACTGACCAGGCACTGCTTGTAAGAATGATAATTGGTGCCAATTTCGGGATGTCCTTGACACTGCGCATGCGCAGTGAGGGCAAAGTATGAAGGACCTTCAGGACATGATTTCTTTTGGTTTTAGATGCAAATTTTGGGGATTGGGGGGCAAAATTTGTGTTTGGCCCTAGAATTTTAAGAGTTAGCACCAGCTATGTCTGGGTCATTGGTAAGTATAAAAAATATATAAATTACTATAAATTTTTTAACTTTTATGTAAAATTATTTCATGATCCCTAATTTTGGGGCATGGGCCTGATGTTTTCATTCTTGCTATAAAATATCCACTGTTTGTTAAATGTTTCATCTCTCCCTTTCCTTGAAACCCCCCTTGCTAATCCCATGCTTTTGGTATAATTTTTGAAATTTTTTTATTGAAATTTCTTGGGAGTTTTAGCATAGTTACAGAATGTTTATTCTGTTATCCTCATGGTTACGTTCTCACCCTTGGGGTGTTTAGGCATTTTGGTCATGCATCTACCATATGATGTATTACAGCTTCTTCTGTGGAAGATTCTGTTTTACATCGGATAGTGTTTTAAATTGGTCACTGATTTCGGGCCATGTTTTTCAGTGCCTGGAGTCTTGTTTCTGGTTTTTATTGACTTTTTGTGTCGCCTGCCCCACGAAGTGGGGACCGACATATAGGGATTACTTTTGTCGTCTTGCGTCGTCCGCGTCACACTTTCTCTTATCCGCCACTCCTCTTTAACCTATGAATGGATTTTGATGAAACTTTCAGTGATTCTTTATCACATAATGGCATTGTGCACCTCCTATTTTATTTTTTGATCCGCTGTATTTTTTCCAGAGTTATGCCCCTTTTCAACTTAGAATTCTGTCTGAAACGCCTTGGGAGTGTATATATCTCAGTCATTGTCAGGTGGATTTTAATGATATTTGGTATGCACATGAACCAGGATGGGGGAAAGGATATCCACATACCACCGTTATCATCCACACATTTTTTCAGTTATGTCCCTTTTTCGACTTGGAATTCCATATAACTTACATAGAAGAACTTGATTAACAAGGTTTGAGGTAAATATTTAAAGACACCCTATTAAAATATAGTGCAGGTGACACACGTCTTCCATGGAAGACTCACATCTAAGTGTTTACGTTGACAACGGTTACTTTCTGTTAGTGATTCCTTGTCTTCTGTAAGGTTTATTATATAGTCAGATACATTAATATTGTCCGTAAGTGTAACATTAATTTTTAGAAATGTTTTTAAATTTTTATCCAAACTTAGGCTTTTTTGGGATCCATTTGGGCTCATCGTTCCCTTTGGGAACTTGTGCTCATGTCGAAATTTTTTCGAAAATTTTCTTTTGAATTATTTTTTGAAATTTTTTTTATGGATTGTATTATTATTATGTATCTTTGTATTTTCAAGGGTTAGTGCGAGTACTACGGCTACTACAGCTATATAATATTTTTTAATTATGAGAGAATATTGTTCAAATTGTAAATCAAGGAAGTCTTCGTCTGATTCTCATGCTCATTGTATTTGCTGTAGTCACTGTACTCGCACTAATTCTTGTTCAGTTTGTGCCAGTTGGGATGACAAACGTTGGAGACGTGTGTCACGGTATATTGTTAGTGGTGAGAGGTCGATGCCGGTCCTCTCACCATAGGGTCACTCTAGTTTTTCAGTCTCTTTTTTCAGAGGAACAAGAACAGGGTAATGTTTCTGTGATGTCTTCCGGAAGTGTGCTGCCTTCGTCGCAAACCACTGAAGAGCTAGTGGCAAAAGTGCTCAAGGAAATCAGACAAGTGCCTAGATCCTTAGTAGGATTGACTACCTTGTCGCCAGCTAGCTGGACCGGCGGATCTATCACTCGTAATGTGGGTGATGTGACACTGGGTACGTCCGTTGCGGTCCAGGAGAGGAGAAAGGGTGTTGCGAGCACTATAATCTCGGATCACGCACACCCTGTGACGACGGGTCGGAGGATAGATCAGAGGAAGCCCGTTAGTCCACTCCTCCTGCTCGGGATGCTATGTCACATAGACAGCCGGTGTTGGCTAGTCTATTGGCTTCCTCTTCCACACGCCAGCACACACGACTGTACCCAGCCTGCTTCACCGACAAAGGATTCCATGTCGTCTAGGTCACTCCATCCAGTAGTCAAGGACATGAGGCCTTACCAGTCGGGATGTACGCATAAAAGAATTATGCAAGAGCTACTGTCCCAGGAGCTTCCAGTGGCTAAACAACCGCAGCTCCACAGGCCTCCGTGACGGACTTGCTATCACAGATAGCGCAACTCATCACAGCATCCCAGCAACCTTCGGAAACGGTTTCAGATCAGGAACTGTCCGAGGAAGCTGGGTCGGTACGTTCCTCTGCAGTGTCAGACAGGGACGACCGAGATTCGCATCTTGTCCAGTCGGATGGTGAAAGGGAATCTGCAGAGCTGGATTTTTCCTTTCTGGAACAACAGAAGGTGGCGGTAGATTTTATCTGTCAACACCTTCCAGAGGTTGTTCCATCGGACCAGAGAGCTGCGATACCAGATAAGAGACTGATAGCGCCACTGGATACAGACTTTTTTGGCCTGACTAAGGATGTTGTTCCTGAGTTTCCGGTCCAGCCCAGCAATGTCTCACGGACGTTTGAATTGCTGAATGACGTTATTTTTAGGTTAGCCTCTAAGACAGGCAGACCCAGTTTCTTATCACAACATGCTCTACATCTGCCGTTCATCAACAGTACGAATAAATTTGAAACAGCAGGAAAGGGCGTTCCGAGAGTTCCTCTGCATTTAGACGACCAGGCCGAAGACTTGGAATTGTCTTTGCCGGCGTCTATGTCAATTCTCTCCAGTACATTGGAGACGACAAGCTCAACTAACAGAGCCAGTTTAGATGCTTTATCATATGCAGATCACCTTACCAGAGCGTTAGCGCAACGTCTCGATGGTAAAGAATTCCAGGATGTTCAAACTTCCTTGAGAGTTCTTTCTAGGGCAGTCGCATTTTCCATGTATAACTCCACCCTTTCAGTGGCAAATTTGGAGTTAGTCAGACATGATGCTGCCCGGGCTTCATCCACTAGGGTGGATTCTAAGGTGAAAAACTCTCTTTGAGTCGCTCCAGGAGAACTTCTCTTTGATGGTAAGCTTTCATTAATCTATGATCAGATTACCAAGAAAGCTTCAGATTCTCTGCTCTTTAAGTCCGTTTCTAAGAAACCAGACTCGGCAGAGAGGAGTAAGTCGGGAACTTCTGGGGCAAGTACATCCAAGGGAAGCTCCTATAGAGGATCTAAAAAATCCTCTAGTTCTTACTCCAGAGACCGTAAGAGTAGCGACTCAGGTAGGGGACGTAATGCTGGCGAGACAACCAGTCAGATGCCCCTAGGTCGACTGGTCGAGGTGCGGGTGGGGAGGACATAGTTTTTCCTCCAGCAAGCCTCGCAGTTCCAGGAGGTGAAGGTCAGAATCTCTATTGCACTCCAGTGGGCGGAAGGCTGTCAAGATTTTTAACCAATTGGTTGTCAATTACCGTATATGTCCATGTATAAGTCGCACTTTTTACCTGAAATGTTATGTCAAAATCGGGGATGCGTCTTATACATGGGTACGACTTGTTTCAGAGAATTTTCAGGGGACTGACTTCTTCGGACAAACGTTGTTCCTACCGTTTGTCAATTGAAAAAAGACAGAACAGTTGTGTGGTTTTGACTGAGTGCAGATTCATCAAAATTATTTTCATTTTATTTCGGTTTAAATTCTTCAGAAAATAAATTGTCAATAAAATATTATGTGTGTTTTCTGTTACTTATAAATAATAATAAAGAAGTATTCTATTTAGTCGTTGTTGTTCAATTGGCCCATGTGTTTACATCAGTGCGTGTACCGGAAATCAACAGGTTTGTGGGGCCAATATGGATGAAACCATAAAAAATACAAAATCATCAAAATAACAATGAAAAAATAAAATAATAACACATTAAGTGTATGCCAGCAATACCTGGAGAGAAGTATTTGTTTATTCCATGAACCCCAATTCACTGATGCGTAATGTCCGGTTATAAATTACGCACATGAGCACCAGGTAAAGTTAGTTTCAATAGCACCAACAATGCTTAAGTCTCGTGTCATACGAGCGTTAATATACAATCCTCGGACACTTTTAAATGAGTATAAAGAGTCTCATTCTCTGGACTATCTTTATTTATTGGCTTTCCTTCAAGAAATTAGTATAATGGGTTATACTGGATGTTAATAGAGATCATTGATGTTATTGTGCTCAATTACGGATTGGTAATGTGTCTTTCTTATTTTTTATAAACAAGAAAGATATATGTAAATCCTGTTTCTCCTTTTCTCCTTGAGGGGATAATTCTGTATATGTAATTGAGCCTATTGGATTTTCCTTTATGTCCTAGGCCCTCCAGCCTTTTTTCTATTCAGCTAAGTCTGGGTCATTGGTACAGTATAAAAATATGAAAAAATTTATAGTAATTTATATATTTTTTATTCTTACCAATGACCCAGACGGGGATGGCCCTCCCATGAGTTGGGAACTCATACCTCCCCACTGATCATATAACATTTACCAGGCACTGGTTGTAAGAATGAGGATTTGGCGCCAATTTCAGTACATCCTTGACACTGCGCATGCGCAGTGGACAAAAGTATGGAGGACCATATAGGACATTGGAATTTTTGATTTGGATGCAAATTTTGGGGATTGGGGGGGAGGGGGCAAAATTTGTGTTTGGCCCTGAATAATTTAGGGTTAGCACCAGCTAAGTCTGGGTTATTGGTAAGTATAAAAAATATATAAATTACTATAATTTTTTTCATTTCTGTGAGGAAATTGTGACCTGTTTTGTAACTATATTGTTTTGATTTGCCGTAGAGGATTACAGATTGTGTGGGTAATTGATAAAAAATTGAGTGGATATCTTGAACTAAATAAAGATATTTTCTTTAACTCTTTTTAGAGGATTTTATTCATCAGGAATCATTATTTAATTGAAGATGGATGTCGAGAGGTGATGTGCTTAAGTCACCTATTCCTTCTTCGGCACTCGTAAATTGATCTTGCTGCTCAATTGAAATTAATAAAACAGAAAAACGTGGATATAAGTGAAATATTTATAATAAAAGATTTCTTTATAAATATAATTCACTTGTATGCATATTTTTAACTCACCTGAGCAAAGCTCTGTTCGAGCTTTACTGATCACATTCCTTCTGTCGTCCGACCGTCATCCGTCATTAGCTTTGCATTATCGACTTCTCCTCCTAAACCCCTGGGCCGAATTGAACCAGATTTGATATGCATGCTCCTTATCATATGTCAATTCAAGTTTGTTCAAATAAAGTTGCCACACTTCATAGGGAGGGGGTGGGAGAACATGCTCCAAATTCTAAAAAAATCTTCTCATGAACCAGTGGGTACAATGACTCAATATTGAGTATGGAGCTTCCTTTTGAGGTGGAGAATCAAGTTTGTTCAAATGAAGTTCGTGGAGCAATATTTGCCTTCATAATGGGAGGGGGAAGATGTTTGGGGGAATTTCTTTAAAAATGTTCTTCTCCAGTACCATCATTAGAATCTTTTATATTTGGTATACAACATCTCTGGGGGTGGGGGTGGGGGGGGGAGGGGGGTGGGGGTTGGATCAGATTCAAGTTTGTTCAATTCGAATCCCTGGCTTAATATTTGGGCTCTCTTTGGGGGTAGGGGGAGGTTAGGTTCAAGTTTGTTCAAATCCATTCCTGTTTTTCCATAAAATTTGCCTTTCAAACTGCAGTGACATAATAACCCTTGGAAATTTGGCAGTGTTTGTCTACCGCTGATAGAATTGGAAGCAATCAGGAAGACCTATGATAATTATCTGACATGGACACCAGAGCTATGATTAATTTCATGACTTCATTCCTCAGCATTGTTGATGATCCATGACTAACCGAATGTGACCCAAAATACTTCTTTAGACCACTTTGTCAGGTGAGCGATTAAGGCCCCTTGGGGCCTCTTGTTTGTGTCAGTCGTTTTGATTGAAGCTCAAAGGCCTGTGAACAAAAATATGATAGTACTGAATGATTATTAGCTCACCAACAAAGTTGTGTGAGCTTATGTCAAGACCCGAGGCACGTCAGCTTCAACACTTGTGTTAAAATTATTGTAAAAGTCCACTTCGACTTTTCGCCCTGTTACTATGCATCTCACACTGTTTCTACGGCTTACAATTACCCACAGACCCTTACGATTTTTAGTGTTTTTGCAATGTTAGACGTTTTTGTCAGAGTGGACTTTTGAAAATTTCTGACCTGTTTTGGTATACATGAGGGGAGGCTATCACCAGTATGCTGTGGCTTTTATATTTCATATTTGTGTTAAATGCATGAATATAAGACAACATTAACCCTCGTCCGGACATTTTTTTTAGATTTTGGACTTTATTAGTGCAATGTTAGACATTTTTGTAAGTGTGGGCTTAGGTGTCAGAGCAGGAGAAATATGATCTTACCGTGAGGGCGGGAGACTGGGCATCAAAACAGGAGTCTCCCCATGAATCTGGGAGACTTAATAGGTCTGGGGATCCTATGATGTGGTGTTGTTGAGATATTTTGAAAAGTTTGAGAAAAGATAATTGAAATAACAAATTTTGATATTTTTATACTGTACCCAATGACCCAGACTTAGCTGGTGGTAACCCAAAAATATCTATGGCCAAACACAAATTTTGCCCCCAATCCCAAAATTTGCATGCAAAACCGAAAATTAGAAGTCCTATCTGGCCCTCCATACATTTTATTTACTCTCCGCGCATGCGCAGATGCCAGGAAGTCACCGAATCTGGCACCAATAAATCAGTCTTTGTTTGGCCCTTGTCAGATAATAACAAACTGATATTTGTGCTTTTAAATCTCAATTAATAATGATGCCAGACACAAATCAATGGTTAAATTGGTGGATCCAAGGACAGAACTGGATGAAGGAAGGAAGAAACGGTGGTTTGAAACGTTCAGGGCTGTAATTTTATAATATTTATTAAAATTAGTTCATGTTCCCTAATTTCGGGACATGAGCCTGACATTATCACTGATTGATTATGATCTATCCACTGTTTATTTAGTATTCCTTCCCTGCCTTTCCTTGATCCCCCCAGTTAAGCTCCCAAGCTTTTTGGCTTGTTTTAATAAAAAAAAATTTATAAAATTTATTGGAAGTTTAACATTTTATACAGAAGATTATTCTGTACATCCCCAGGGTCACGGCCTCATCCTTAGGGTGTTCGGGCATTTTGGTCATGCATCATACATCCAATGTATCGCTTTTTCTTTTGAGGAAGATCTTGCTTTACATCTGATAGTCTTGTTTCTGTTACTGACTTTGGGCCGTGTTGCCTGGGGTCTTGATTCTTGTGTTTTGTTTACATTACATTACTCTAGGTAGTTTCCTATTTTTGTTTAGGAACAACAGTTGTAAGTAACATTAAATATTCTGATAGTGTGGTAGTTAATTTTACACAGATTTTATAATTTTGTCCACCCGTAGGCTTTTTTGGGGCTCATCGTTCCCTTTGGGAACTTGGGCTCTTAGGAAAATTTTTTCAAAAATTTTTATTTTATTTTTGAAAGAGTTTTTCTTTTGGATATATTTATTTCATTGATTATATTTTAATGTTACCTTATATTATATGTAGATTTGGTGGTGGTACAATGACATATATTAGTATTTAGGTAATTATTTTTATCTAATAGTATGGCAAATAGAAGAAACCTTTCCTTTATTTACTTGGTCATTGTAATGAGTTTACTTGATGTACTACCGCTAAATCTACTCCATGTGTCAGATTTGATAATCTGAATGACGGGCGTCATGGTTTGTGTTAGGCGAGTGGACACTATCGGTCCTATCGTGGCGAGGAGACTCGGCTGGTCCTCTCATCAAAATGTCACTATAGTTTTTTAGTTTCTATTTACAGAGGAACAAGAACATGGTGTGGCTTCGTGACGCCATCAGGGAGTGTGCTGCCGTCGTCGCAAATCAATGAAGAGTTAGCGGCAAAAGTGCTCAAGGAATTTGACAAGTGCCTAGATCCTTAGTAAGATTGACGACCTTGTCGCTAGCTAGCTCAGCCGGCAGATCTCACTCGTATGTGGGTGATGTGATGCCGGGTATGTCCGTAGCGGTCGAGAAGAGGAATAAGGGTGTAGTGAGCACTATAAACATACGCACATGCTCAACCGGCGACGACGGTGTGGAGGAAGCATGGGAAGGAAGTAGACAAGTTCTGAGGTATGCTCATCCAGGTTTTCCATGATCCCGAGCAAGAGAGAGGCCTCTCTCTCTTATAACAACATCTGGAGTCAGAGGTTGTTGGTAGGAACTTGTGTCTGTCAGACAAGTTCCGAGGTATGCTCGTCCAGGTCTTCCATGATCGCGAGCAAGAGAGAGGCCCCTCTCTCTTATAACAACATCTGGGGTCAGAGGTTGTTGGTAGGAACTTGTGTCAGTTGGAACTTACGTCCACGGGACGCTCCTTCCACAGACTGCCGGGGTCGGCCAGTGTTATAGCTTCCTCTATGTTCAAAAAGCACACATGACCGCACAAGTCTGTTGTCGCCAGTTAGCTCGACCGGTGAAGTAGTTACTCAGGCCTCTGAGAACTGTATTTTTAATAGTTTGTGATTGTTCACATACTTTACTAAAAGTTCACATACTTTTAAAAACAACAGGGAAGATGTGGAGAGTTCCTCTGCGTAGAACTCGTCCGGCCGATTTTGACTGGAAGTGGATAATTAGGTTATTTATGATTATCTTTCAGTCGAACAGCGAACGTTCGGCAATTGTAGCGAGTATAGTTCTTTAGATCACTTGTTTTGTGAACTAGATTAATGTCTCATGGGATTTATGATAGGATACATGTATCCCACTATTCATTTGGCTGGTTCATCTGTTGTTTCACAGAGCGAATTAACCAGCCGTTTGGTTCGCTTTTATCTGTTATCTGACGCATTAACAGCGATAGTTTTATGCGCCGGATGGAGTTGTGTGGAGCGGCTTGGAATGTTATTTCGATGGGTCGCTTACACACATGTCTACTCCAGTTATTAACTGGAGTGGTAGACGTTTTTCCCTCTTGACCTGTTTTGTTTTAGAGAGTCTTTTAACATAAGGTCAAGTTTGGGCATATATTACGGTTTTCTCAATTATTTTGGACGTGAGTTGATATATTGCGTTACAATCCTGAGTCCGAGGGTCTCTCTATGCAGGGATCTTGGGACCCTTGGTTATTGGAAATCACATATTCAATGATATCTCATTGTTTACGTTACATCATCAAATTCTTTTCCGTTCATGTATTTATAAAAGCAGATCAGATCAGAGTTTATCAGAAGAGAAGTAACGCTTCTTTTGTCATTATTTTCAATAGAAGGGACGTTTATGTTCATTCTATTCTTAAATAAGTCAGTCAGCTATTCGTACTTATCTTCCACTTAGCAGTCAACGTTTAAGATTTCAGCGCATAAGTAAGCGCTGGCTATATCTCTTATTCTAACTGTTTGGCTATTACATGATCTTATGTCGGATCTCTTCAGGATAGACAAGTTTTCGGCGCATGAGAATAATAGTTTCCATTATTTGTGTCGCTAGTATATGGCTTTTGAGTGCATACATTTGACGCTCTGCCGTTTTCATGGGAATGAATGATAGGATATGTGTATCCTTCAATTCATTTGTTTCTATTGATTTCATAGAGGTTATGGGGTCTGCTATTGAGCATTCGCCAGAAGCTTCCCCATTAGAGGGTTTTCTTCTTTAAGGGAAGTTTTATTTTTCATGTCATTCACCGCTCTCAGTGGCATTACGGAGTATTTCAGATGTGAAAAAGCTTTATGGTCACTATATTTTTGCTGTCTGCACCAGCAATGATTAAGTAATGTGGGTGAGGAGGTTTCGACATATATTCAAATTCCCCCCCCCCCCCCCCCCCACACACTCACGCTGTTGCATATTTATTTTTTAAAACACATACTTTGCATCTGGGTCGTGTTGGATGGCGCCATCATAGGCATATATATGCAGTTCTGTTGCATTTGTTTCCGGTATTTATTTTCTTATTTTGGAGCCGGTTTATCATACCTACCTCCATTTCTAGATCCTGGTCTCTATTTTGTCGGTTCTCAAATCGCATATTCTCATGTGTTTATAGTTGTAGATACCAAATAGTACACGTTGGAGGGTGTTTTTTACCAGATTTAATATTACAGAGGCCTCCTGTGAATGATCTTGAAGCATGTTTTCTCTCTAGAGATTGTTCATCTTATCCTGCTTTTGTATGCATATGTTATAATTGATTTCTCACTGATTTCATCGTACCTGTATACGGCGTCTGCAGTGCATATTTTGTAGCGGATAATATTATTTACCAAAATCATCGCTATAGCCTTAGCTTGTGAAGTGGCGTTAAGCACCATTTATTTTTCATCAATTAATTTTTTGAGTGCCTGATCGATATTTATATCGTTTCTGGGTTCTGCTTATTGATTTCAGAGCTCTCGCCTCTTTCTTTTGAAGTTATGTTCAAAAAAAGGGGGGGGGGGGGGGGGTAATTTTGTCCACTTCTCTGCCTTATAGGATATGTAACTATTGAGGAAGCTGTCTTGTCCATACCATGTTCGTCGATCAGCTGCAGTATTATTGTGTGGCGTAGGTTTATAAATTTTCTCTCATTCTCAGTATGCCATAATAATTTTTAGGGCCTAGTCCAGACTAGTCTCAAAAATGGTTTATTTGTTACATCCTAATTAACATTATTTGTAGGATTTACATAATTGGGATCCATATTAGGATATGTCTCTTCTATTATGGTATTAAGAGACATACATGTAAATTCTAATTTCTTCATCATGGATTGAAGGATTTGATCTATGTTGATCTACTATTTTGGAAGTTCTAAGCCCTCCACCTTTTTACGATTCAGCTAAGTCTGGGTCATTGGTTACAGTATAAAAATATGAAAAAATTTATAGTAATTTATATATTTTTTATACTTACAATGACCCAAACGGGAATGGCCCTCCCATGAGTGGGCAGTACTGGGCACTCATACCTCCCCGGTGAATTATTATAATCTTTTTTTCTACAAAGAATGATTTATTGTCGCCAGATTCGGTGACTTCCTGGCATCTGCGCATGCGTGGAGGGTAAAATGTATGGAGGACCAGATAGGACTTCTAATTTTCGGTTTTGCATGCAAATTTTGGGGATTGGGGGGCAAAATTTGTGTTTGGCCCTAGATATTTTGGGGTTAGCACCAGCTAAGTCTGGGTCATTGGTATTTATTTATTTATGGACCTATTTGGCCTCAGTATCAAATACAGGCATTTAAACTATTGTATCTTGTTTGCAAGAGCTCCATGAGCTCTGTCATATAAGATATAAGAGTATAAATACTCAGTGTATCTCTAGTACTCTAAAGTGATTAAATCTCCTGTTAAATGAATACTCTTGTTAATTATTAAAATATTTTTTACTGGCAAAGTAACTATTCCTATTAACAGGATTCTGCAGTAGTTAAAAAGCTGAAATTTTTAACTATTGGGGAGTTTTTATTATCACCAGCATACAACTTAAGGGCTATTTTATAAGCAACATTATGTTTTATTCAAAATTTGATACATGTATGCATATTTCATTTCTGGGGCATTAAGATATGAGGTGTAATTTTTTATTTTTTCTTACTATTATAGGAATAGAACCAGTGGGAGACCGAGCATGGTCTGAGGCAGCCAAGTACAAGTTCATAAAGGCAGCTTACCAAAAAGACTTTGTCAGCCTGGTGTGTTACAAGGACAATGAGAAAGAGGTTGTATCACTGAAACTAGTGGATACGTCTCATGACACTGATGATATGTGTATTCATGAGGAATTAGTTAGATGTGGTTATGCAAAGTTTGCTTGTGTCAGACTGAAAGATGATGCATACCCATCTTGAGAAGCCTGATAATGGAAAAGAGCGATAAGACCTAAAAAGTTAAGTCTGTTTCTCAGGTCCTTCCACATGGTCCTTTTGGCTGCAGCACTCTCTTTGTATAACCAATGTAAAATAAAAATTAAATGGTTTATGCCTGATATTTTACACAATTTAATAAAATTGATATATTTGCCCTTTGACAACAATAAGGCTTTAGCATTGCAAAGCCTTCTTGCACTCAAGGGACTAATACACTGCCACCCATGCTATTCTGTAGATTATGGGTCCTAAAACATAAAACAAACCAAGAACCTGCAAGAACATGAACTTTCGATCGCAAAGAAATAATTACAAAATTAAAAAATAAAATAAAAAACTGCCCACTCACATGCAATTTACAAAAAAATGGCCTGAGAAACAGATGATCTACTTTGTGGAGCCCAATGCTCGCTTTTTGTGTGAAGTGGAAAAGACTATTTTGTTTCTGCAATCAGTATTAACATCATCTGAAATCTTGTGCTTTATTTGCAACATATTTGCAACAGTTTTTTTTATTACATTCCGGTTAGACTTTTCTCTGTTAACCCTTGGATCCTCATATTAATTTTACTATATTAACCATCTTGCATGCATGTAAACAGCTGCAGATTCCTTAACATGGTTTCTACATTACTGTTGGCTACCTGTAGAGGTGGCCAATAATGATGTAAACACATTGTCAATATAACTGCAGCCAAATGGTAGAGTTCTCCAGGTAGAATACACTTGGGGAAAGTTTTTCAAAGCAGTATAAAAGTAGCAGTATGTGGCTGTTGAGGGTTGTTAATACTTAACCCTTTATCAAACATGAATAGCATACAGCACTTGCAGAAAAAATTCTTGAATAGCTATAAAATTTCCTTTTTTGGTCTCAAAAACTTAGCTTTTGATCTTCATTGGAACAAGCACAACTAGTTCGCTCCATTGCGGGGCCATGGGCTATTTTTAGCTCACTTGAGCAAAACTCAAGGGGAGCTTTACTGATCACTTTCGGTCCATCTTGCATAAACTTTACTTTTTTGATCTTTTCTAAAAAACTACTGAACTCAATTATACCAAATTTGATGTGCATGTTCTTTATCATATGCCCGGTTTGATCAAATAACGTTGCCAGGCTCACTGCAGCACCACAAGCTTCATAACTCTGTTGGAAGTCAGAAAATGTGGGGTTTTTTTTAAATTAAGAAATTCTAAAGAACCACCACATCTTTTGAAATTTGATATACCACATCCTTACTGGGGGCACATTCTATTTGTTCAAATCAAGTCCCTGGGTTCATATTTGGACTCCCAAAAGGATCCTGAATTTTAACTTAACTGCAATATGATGAACATTCTTTAAAATCATCTTCAGATACACCAGTCAGAATCTTTTGGTATGTGCTATACAGCATGCTTTGGGGCATCATATTCAAGTTTGTTCAAATCAAGTTCCTGGGTTCTTTTTGGGTCTCCTTAGAGCAACCTAAATTTTAACTTAGGGCAATACAAGGAAAATTCTTCAAAAATCTTCCTTCTTCTGATCCACCAGCCAGAATCTTTAGATTGGTAAACAGCATCCTTATGGATGGGGGTGGTGGGGGTGGAGGGGATTCAAGTTTGTTTAAATTAAGTCCCTGGGTTCATATTTGGTCTTATAATGGGAGCCTGAATTTTAACTTAGTGCAGTATGAGGAAAATTCTTTACAAATCTTCAGACCCACCAGTCAGAATCTTTCCACAGTTGGTATACAGACAGCATTCTTATGGGGGTCAGATTCACTTTTGTTTCATAAAGCCTTTGGCTTGATATTTGGGGTCACTAGGCAAACCCAGATTTTTACTTGATGCCAATATGTGGAAAATTCTTTAAAAATCTTTCTTTCTTTTTTAAATCAACCTGCCAGAATCTTTTGATGTGAGGTCAGATTCAGGTTTGTTCAAATTAAGTCCCTGGGTTTATATTTTGGGCTCTTTATCCGATCCCAAATTTTAACTTGGTGCAATTATCAGGAAATTTTTTTAAAATCTTCAGATCAACCAGTAAGAATCTTTAGATATTTGGATTTGGTATACAACATCATTTGGGTGTCAGATACAAGTTGTTTCAAATCAAGTCTGGGTTCATGGTATAATAAAAGGAAAATTCTTTTAAAATCTTTTTCATCAGATCCACCTGTCAGAATTTAGTATATTGCCTTCTTAGGGAGATGGGGGTGGGGGAGGGGCTCAGATTTAATTTTTCAGATCAAGTCCATGGATTATATTTGGGATTGTGTCAGGAGCCTGAGTTTTAACTTGGTGTAGTATGAGGAGTACTTTTCAATGATCTTGTTCAGATCCGCCAAGCAGATTAATTTGATGTTTATTATGGAGCATTATTATGTCTCCTAGATTAAAGTTTGTTCAAGGTGCTAGGCAGAAAAAATATTAACCCTCAGTCAATCGGATGATTTTTTTTTTAAATCACTTGAAATCCTTCAAAATTCATTTTAAATTCCCCCCACCCACCCAAAAAAAAAAATCATCCAGTGAACTGCATGGTTTACCACCTACCCTGGAAAGTTAAAAAATTTATAGTAATTTATATATTTTTTATACTTACCAATGACCCAGACATAGCTGGTGCTAACTCTTAAAATATAGGGCCAAACACAAATTTTGCCCCCCAATCCCCAAAATTTGCATCTAAAACTAAAGAAAACATGTCCTGAAAGGCCCTCCACACCTCGCCCCCACTGCGCATGCGCAGTGTCCAGGACGTTCCGAAATTGGCGCCATTTATCATTCTAATAACCAGTGCCTGGTAAGCGCTATGTACTCAGCGGGGAGGCAAGAGTTCCCAACTCCTGGGAGGGCCATCCCCGTCTGGGTCATTGGTAAGTATAAAAAATATATAAATTACTATAAATTTTTTAACATTTTTATACTGTACCAATGACCCAGACATAGCTGAATAGTAAAAAGGCTGGAGGGCCAAGGACATAGAGCAAAATGGAATACGCTCAATAAAATAAAATAGAGTCATCCCCTGTAGGGAAAAGAAGTAATAGGCCTTACATGTATCTTTCTTATTTATGATAAATTAGAAAGATACAACACCTTCCAAAAATTGAGCTTCATACATCCATGTACTCTATTAATATCCAATAATCCTTATACTAATAATTTTTAAAGTAAGCCAATAATAAAGTAAGTCTAGAGAATAGAGACTCTTATACTCCTAAAAGTGTGTGAGAATTGCATAATCATGTCCGTTGACATATGCAATATTCAAAAGCTATACTTTAAAAACTAAGACTTGAATGAATTTTATAAACTTAAACTTCTCACTAAACAACCATCCCAATAACAGCTCAGAATTACTAACTCCGGAGGAGGTATCCCCTTGTTTTCATAGTAAAAACAGGTGACCCAAGGGAACACCCTCCCCCCCCCCCCTTTTTCTTGCCCTGGGTCAAATAGCCCAGAGCGAAGAGGGCAGCCGAACGGAGACACTGCCGAAACAGACAGCCTACCTAGCTATAGTAGCAACTGTTAAGTGAATGACATTCTGAGCAGTAGATAATAGACCTAACAATAGAGGCCTCCAGAAATGGACTCGATATTTCTGAGATAAAATTCATGAATGGATGGCTGAGCGCAATGAGCAGCCTTCAAAAATCTATAATAGCAACACTATTAATGTAAGCCCAAGAAGTAGAAGAACTCTTACTTCAAGAGCCGAAATCTTAAGCACAACTGCTAAGCCAATGATATACCATAAGCAGTACGCTAGTTAATAGAATCGATTAACAATAAAATGGAGCGTAACGTCCTTCTACTAGACATCAAAGACAGAAGAAGCTTACGCCCTTGTAATAAACAGATATCTGTTTATAAATACATAAACTGTACCCGGAAAGAGTAAAGGCCTATGCCCATACGAAGACGGAAGGACCTTAAAATAATAGGTTCCGGATAATAGGAGCCTAACTCTTATGCAACAATCCAACCTAAATAGTAACGGAAGTATTGATTCCGAAACTATGAAAGTGAAAATCATCCATCGATAGTGCATGAAACTCACTGACTCTACAGTAAAAGAGAAACCAACAGAATTACTGTCTAAAAGGTCAGAATTTGAAAACTACTGTTTCCAGAGGCTCAAATGATTACTTAGCTAAATAAGAACCGAAGTTAAAATCCGTATAGGAATTTAATCTAAAGATTCTAAGTCTATTTATCAAAAAGTTACTAACTGACTTAGATAAAGAGACAAAAGACTCAATTGTAAACTATCGTAGAGTGCATAGGTATGAGGTAACATAAACCTATAACCTAAATAACAACAGGCTGCAGTAGATCTTGTGAAACAAGTATACTAAAAACTAGCAATGCGTAGTATGGAGGGATCAACCATATGAACATAATGATCCCTACACCACGACGGAAGAGCCTCCACTTTAGTCGCATAGAATAGCGAAGAAGAGGATCTCCTATAGTAAGAAATCGCGTCCAAAGCTCGTCCAGTACAGTGCTTACAATGCAATACGGACCACACAACGGAATACATGAAGGTTGCGACCTTGCTGGTTGTGATAAAGATGACACGATTTACCCAGTGAAAAAAGATCCTCACATAGAGGAAGATTTCACGTTAAGATCCACAGTAGACAAGAGAGTAAATTACTCATGATCTCTGTGAAGATAGAGATGCTATCAACAGAAATGTATTGTGGTTGTTTATCTTAGCAATACCTGCTAAAACAACAGCGCCGGAGGATACGCGTATCCTATCATTGCGTCCTATAGATCAATAGAGCGTTAACAGTATTAGCTCAGAGATCTGGACAAGCCAACACATACGTCTGCAATTGATTAGCAAGCTGTGTCATAATAAAACATCATTGGGCGCTCCCATAGATAGCAAATCTGATTAAATACTTGTTTGTTGAGAGTCCATTCTGACGGCAACAAGCGACCCGTAAGAGAACGGGAGTGCGATAAAACAATCAGACGACCCCGAATATGACGGACCAAAACTGAACTTGGTGTACTATAACCAACAGACGGATTCTTTCCATTAAATTGAATAACGGAAACGAAAGAGTGCCTCCCTGGTTCCGGAGATACGCCACTACTGTCGAATTAAAGGACAGGAATTTGGGCATGCATTTCTGAATAATGTTCATGCAATGACATAAAGCAAGCCTAAAAAACATTATTCCGCGGAAGTTAAACTGATAGCTAAAAGACTGCGGAACCCAAAGACCCTGGCACTTCGAATCCGTAGGGATCAGTATATATCCCAATCTGTTTGACTGGCAACCGTCATAACAGCCACACTAGGGTCCGGCAACTGCGGCGGCACTCTCTGAGTCAACCACCGAATGTTTGCCCCAGTCTGAATCTCTTGTAACAGTAGATAGACAAGAGAATGTATAAACCAAGCAATTCATGGATTGCCGGAAAGTTGCCGTCGAAGAGAAGCTCCTCCGAGAACGAAGCGACTCTGAGAGAGTTCTTAACCTACTATCCACGCGTGGATGTAGCTAGGGCTGCATCACGTCTAAACACTCCAATCAGCCACTGAAGGGCGGAGTTATACGTGAACAAAATACTGCCCTCAAAAGAAATTACATTGAGAATAATATCCCGTAAATCTTTTCTTGAAGACGTAATGATAACGCCTCAGTAAGGCGGATTACGTATAATAAAGCGTCTAAGTTAAGTCTACTATACATAATGTCGTTCCCAATATTGAAATTGGAAAAGACATAAACGGCGAAAAAGAATATATGCAGTCTTTAATCACACCGTCTAGACGCATATGAACTCTCGGTTTGCCCTGCTCTGCCAAAATAAAGTATATGTAAAAAAGATAAAATGGCAGAAATGAGCCACGCGGACAAGAAACTAAACTATCATGCTTAGTAGCAGGCTTGTATATATATATATAATATATAGCGTCGAAAAATAAAACACATGTTGTAATGACAATATTGGACTGCGTCGGTAAGTCAGGGACAAAGTCCCTGTACCGATCGAAAAATCCGAGTCCAATGACGCTATAAGTCTCTTATCCAAGATCGCAGCAATGAAGTCCGAAAAATAATCACTGGAAGAAATGCCAGAAGATATGAAAGGCATCTTCCGATACTACTAAAGGGAAAACTCGAAATCTTTCGAATCCCTTTCGCCATCCTGTCGGACCCTATAAAGCGTTCGGTCGTCCGTAGCTTGATGCAACCGCGGACCGCACCGACCCAGCGCCGTCGGATAATTCCTGATTCGACCGAGAAACCGTCAATTGCTGGGATGCTGCGAAACAACTGTGCTAACTCGGATAGCACGTCCGTCACCGAGGCCTGAGGAGCAGCGGTCTTACGATGCATTGCCGCAGGAAGCTCCGAGATCGTTACCCCGTGCATACTTCCAATATGCGAGCGAACGGAGTGTATAGGCCTCGTGTCCCTTGGCTACCGGATGGCGCGACCTATTCGCTGTGGAATCACTGAATGCCGAAACTGATCGGATACTCGAGGTCACGTAGCCAATGTGCGGTCGTGTGCCCTGCTGTGAGGATGAGGAAGCATTAAAGACAGTCTCTCGGACTGTCAATATAACGGAGCGTCCCGAGCAACGGACATATGCTCCGAATGTAAAATATCTGAACCACAACATGCGGTCCCCTATGTTGTTGGCTTCCTCCGATCTGTCCTCAATCTGCCGTCACTGGGTGAGTACTAAAGTAATTAAAGTGCTCGCATCACCCAAATCTCCTTCCTAGACCGCAACGGACGAACCCGGCAGCCGAACCATTCGATGAATGTATGCTACACCGGGTGAGTTAGCGAATGTCATTCCGTAAGCGATAGACATATTCCATGAGCACTTATTGCCGCTAACTCTTCATTAACTATGACGACAGAGGCACACTTTTGAAAGACATCTCCATAACTCTTCGAACAAGAAACCAGAAATGCTTGGATAGCAAGCATAAAATAATAATATATATAGCGTCGTTCAATAATTCGAAAGTTTGTGTGACATTATTGGATTATGTCGGAACTGAGGGACGATGTCCCTGAACCGAACCAAAAATTTCTAAGTCCACCGACGCTATCAGTTTCTTATCCGGCATCGCAGCATATGTTGTTCCGAAAGGGAAAGCTTGAAATCCACCGAATCCCTTTCGGTATCCCGTCGGACCGGATGAAACTTTCGGACGTCCGTACCCGCTTCCGCGGAGCGTCCCGACCCAGCATCGTCGGATAAAATATATGCGACAGATTCAGTTGATGCTGGGATGCTGCGATAAACTGTGCTATTAAGGAAAGCACGTCCGTTCCCGAGGCCTGTGCCGTAGCGGACTTACGATGCATTGCCGCTGGAAGCTCCGTGTACGTTGACTCCCGCACACTTCCTATGCGAACGTCCGGAGTCTGCAGGCCTCGAGTCCCCGGCTACCGACCCAGCGCTGTCGGATAATTCTCGATCCGACACCGTTTCTGTCGGCTGCTGGGATGCTGCGATAAGCTGTGCTATGTGCACAAGAATGTCCGGCGTCGAGACCTGCGGAGGCGCAGTCTATCGGTGCTTCGCCGAGGGCAGCTCCGCATCAGATGGCTCCCGCATACTTCCTATGCGAACGTCCGGAGTCCATCGGTCTCGAATCCCTGGCTGCCGGATGGTGTGACCTGGTCGCCGAAGAATCCTTGATCGGCGAAGCTGGTAATATATCGGCGGTCACGCAGCCAAGGTGCGGTCGTGTGCGCTGATGAGAAGAGGAAGCCTTAGCAGTCTCAGCGGACTGCCTATACAACGGAGCGTCCCGAGCGACGGACGTATGCTCCGCTAACAACACATTTGTACCACAACATCTGGGGCCAGATGTTGTTGAACGAGAGAGGGGCCTCTCTCGCTTGCCGTCCGGATGGACCGGAACGAGCTATGAACCGGACTAAAAGGCTTCCTCCGTTCTCCCTCCGATCCGCCGTCACTGGGTGTGCATTAAGTTAATTTTATAGTGCTCGCATCACCCCAAAATTCCTTCTAGACCGCAACGGACGAACCCGGCTGCCGAACCATTCGGTGAATGGACGCTACACCGGGCGAGCTAGCGGACGTCAAAGGCCGTCGAACCTACTAGGGTCCTCTTAGGCAATTGGCGTATTACATGAGCACTTTTCCGCTAGCCCTTCATTAATTGTGACGACGGAGGCACACTGTTGGAAGACATCACAGATACATCACCCTAATCTTGATCGTCTGAAATAGAAATTGATAAAGTAGAGTGACCCTGCGGGGAAAGGACCGGAGTGTCCAAATCCCCAACAACATACCGTGACATACGCTTCCCATATTGTCATCGAAATCATACGATACAGAACAGGAGTTAATGCGAGTACACTGACCACATATAGAATGATAATAAGGTCAGAGGAAGACTTCCTCGTAAAACAATTGATCAATATCCTTTCAATGAGAAAAGAAAACAAGTCCTGTGGTACTCGCACTAACCCCTGGCAATCAAATACATAATAATAATATGATCCATTAATATAGAAAAAATAATTGAAATCAAAATATTTTGAAAAAATATTTTTTCAGAACATCCCAAGTTTCTGAAAAGTAACGTTGAGCCCCAATGGATCCCAAGCCTAAGTGTGGACAAAAATTTTAAAAATATTTTAAACAATTTATTCAACACTTACGAACAATAATAATGTATCTAGTTATGATTAAAATAACATAAAGATATTATTATTTAGAAATCCCCCCCTCACACAGAGGGCTGTTGTAAATGTAAACAATGAGTGTAAAAACACTAAAATAAGACTCCAGGCACCCAGGCCCGAAATCAGTTACCAAAAATACACCATCTGATGCAAAACAGAGACTTCCAGGGAAGAAACTGCAGAACATCAGATGGTAGATGCAGAACACAACGCCTAACCACCCGTAGGTGAAGACGTAAACATGGGGAAAGAACAGAATTCATTCTGTTATTAAGCTAAAACTCCCAAGAAATTTTAGTAATAATAATTACAGAAACTATGCCAAAAGCATGGGAGAATAGCAAGGGGGAACTTAAAGGACAGGGAGAGAGGAAAAACACTTGAAAAAACAGTGTAACTAAATAATCAGAATGACAACAAAATGGCTGCTGCCTTGAAAATAGGTAACTTAACATAATTTCATTAAAAAATTTTAAGTTACAGCCCTGATAATATTCTGTCACACATTCTTTTCCTCTCCTCCTTTTCTATCCTCCTTAGAATCACCATTTCACTAATATTTATGTGTCTGGCATCATTTAAACTGAGATTTAAAAGCACAAAGATCAGTCAGATGTTAACTGATGAAGGGCCAAACTTAGAATGATAAATGGCGCCAATTTCGGAACGTCCTGGACACTGCGCATGCGCAGTGGGGGCGAGGTGTGGAGGGCCTTTCAGGACATGTTTTCTTTAGTTTTAGATGCAAATTTTGGGGATTGGGGGGCAAAATTTGTGTTTGGCCCTATATTTTAAGAGTTAGCACCAGCTATGTCTGGGTCATTGGTACAGTATAAAAATATAGGAATTTAGAATGCCAGCCATCTCCATGCAAAATGCATTTTCCTATCCCGCTATTGGCTGCTAATATTTGTGCCAAGAATATCACTCTTGGGTAGTTACAAATACTAGCAAATGAGAGGACGAGAAAATGATTTTTGCATGGAGATGGCAGTGTTGGTTTGATACTTCACAGACTGACAATGATAAAAATGTGAAAACAAGACCTATGATCTCACGTATGAATTAAATATCATTCTAGTTCAAAAAATAATATTACGAAACAGGCTATTTAGGAATCTGCTAGGGTTAGAACTGGAAATCTCTTGTCTAATCGTAAAACTGAGAAATTTAAGTTGTGAGCCAGTTATTTTTTGTTTGTAGCTTTGTCCAACATATTGTTTTTTAGCTCAACTTTGGCGAAGCCAAATTTGAGCTTATGCCATGGCCAGTCATCCGTCTGTCCATCTGGCCGTCTGTTTCTTCTTGCACGTTCTTACTTGTGGGGTTTTTCCTATGCTAAACCCTAACCCCACAAGGTCAAAAAATTAACCCCACAGTGCAAAAAATAACTGCACAAGTGGTCACTGTACTAACCCAACCCCACAACTACCACTGACCCTAAATTGTAAACCCTACAATGTACCTCTACTAAGCCTGTCCGTCTGGCCGTCTGTCCATCAACAATTCAATACGGCTCGGGCTAGAGGCCGTATTTATGAACCGATCTTTACGAAACTTCTTAGGTACCTTTGTTATGACCGTGGGACAAGAACGATTGTTTTTGGGTCTGATCCGAAATTCAAGTTGGCCGCTGGCAGCCATTTTGTACAAAATTAGGTGCAATCAGATTTTTGTGCAGAACTTCCATATGAAAGTGCTGATTTGAATAATTTTTTGTTTGAATGTTTAGTACCATGGGATACATCACATATAATACAAGTTTTTTTCTCGTGTGTAAATTATGCAAATTAGACTTTGATGTATTTAGTGTTACTTTCAGCACTGTAAGTGCAAATGCCAAGACGGCTCGGGCTAGAGGCCGTATTTATGAACCGATCTTTACGAAACTTCTTGGGTACCTTTGGTATCACCGTGGGACGAGAACGAGTGTATTTGGGTCAATTTGAAATTCAAGATGGCCGATGGCAGCCATTTTGTACAAAATTAGGTGCAATCAGATTTTTGCACAGAACTTTCATATGAAAGCGCTGATTTGAATAATTTTTGTGTGAATGTTTAGAACCATGGGATACATCACATATAATACGGGTTTTTTTCTCGTGCAGAAGTTATGCAAATTAGATGAACTTTGATTTTTTCAGTGCTACTTACACACAGTAAGTACACATGTCAATACGACTCGGGCTATAGTCTGTATTTATGAACCGATCTTCACAAAACGTCTTCGGTACCTTTGTTATCACTTTGGGACGAGAACGAGTGTTTCTGGGTGCGGTCCAAAATTCAAGATGGCTGCCAGTGGCCATTTTGTACCGAAATTAGGTCTAATCAGTTTCTTGTACACAACTTTTATACGGCTCAGGCTAGAGGCCATATTTATGAACCGATCTTTACGAAACTTATTGGGTACCTTTGTTATCACCGTGGGATGAGAACGAGTGTTTTTGGGTGTGCTCCGAAATTCAAGATGGCCACCAGCAGCCATTTTGTACCAAAATTAGTGCAATCAGTCTTTTGTACAGAACTTCTGTATGAAAGTTCTGATTTGAATAAATTTTTGTATGAATGTTTAGTAATATGGAATACATCAAATATAGTACAGATTTTTTATTAGATGAACTTTGATTAATTCAGTGCTACTTATATACTGTAAGTGCACATGTCAATACGGCTGGGGCTAGAGGCTGTATTTATCAACCGATCTACACGAAACTTCTTGAGTATCTTTGTTATCACCTTGGGATGAGAACGAGTGTTTCTGGGTGCGGTCCAAAATTCAAGATGGCTGCGAGTGGCTATTTTGTACCGAAATTAGGTCCAATTAGTTTTTTGTCACAACTTCTATACAGCTTGTATTTATGAACTGATCTTTACGAAACTTCTTGGGTACCTTTGTTTTCACCTTGGGACAGGAACGAGTGTGTTTTGTGGTGCCTTGGTTATCACTGTGCTATGAGAACAAATATTTTGGGGTTCAGCCAGACCCACTCTGGGATTCCAAAGATTTCTTTTCTAGTTTAGCATCAGACTGTCACCCACCTTTACAATACTTTACCTATACATTTGTTACAGGCTACGGTCAGTATTTATGTACAGACCGTTACAATACTTTGTATGTACCTTTGTTATCAGGTCATTACCTAAATGTTTGTCATTGCTGGGTCACTTATTGTACATGTACATGTCTTAACAAGTTGAGCTACAGTGTCATTGACACTTTCATTTTTTCCTGCTTTCCCCCAAAATTCTTCGTAATTATGAATAACCCAAATATGCCCATCGATCAAGTGTACATCCTTGTAAAGCATCTAGTCTCCCCTTTCACTTGATAATTGAGATACAGTAAAACACCAAGTGGTTCATATTTGAGGCGAATAGAAAGAAGGTGGGTTGGTTTGTTTGTTTAAAAAAGCCGAGTTGTATACCTTCGTTACCTTGTTATAATTATATATCTATTATGGGTGTGAAGAGGATTGGTAAAAAAAAAATAATCAAATATTTTTCCGAATTTTATGCTTGTGACGAGCAGCTTAGTACCTATTTTGGCAGCCAAAATTTTGCATGAAATTATTGTTAGTCCTCTGGATTTGCAGGAAATGGCATTGTGTCTGTTGTTGAGAATTGTCTAGACTCATGGTGGTTAACTTTTTTACCAAGGCTATCAGGAGAACTGATACCACAGCTGCTTTTGGGAATTTTTATATAAGGTTGTTTACCAGGTTAATTTTTTGTTACTATGAGTCATTTTGCTAGAAATAGTGAGAGCTCTGCCAGACAATGTGATACTTGGCACCATTTTGTCCAGAATATTTAAAATGCAGCTATCTTGTCATCATTTCAGATTGGTCCTAATTAATTGTTTGCGGGGTGATATATTAATCATGTTAATTGCGAGAATTATAATAAACCAAATCATTTATCATCATTTTATTGCAAATGTAATATGTTAACTGTATGTTGTTTGTTGAATAAAATACTTTTAACCCTTTACCTAATACAACTAGTAACTTTATTTCCAAAACTATTTTTTCAATTGGCCAATTTAAAAAAACATTTCTTGTGTCTCCGGCAATTTTCCCTCAATTTTAGGATGAAGAAGGGAGGCCTTTTTCTCATATACCCACTAAACAGTCCTGAAAGTAGTGTGAATCATTTATTTTACTCCTTACACTTTTCTGTGGAAAATCAATATATGTATACTACAGCCTGCCAGTGGCCCAGACTAGCTGGTGCAAACTGGATATAATTCAGGGCCAAGCACAAATTTTGAACCCCCCATCCCCAAAATTTGCATACAAAACCGAAAAATTCAAGTCCTATCTGGTCCTCCATACTTTTGTTAGCTATGCATGCACGGTAACCAAGAAGGTACCAAAATTGGCACAAAGCATCATTCTTTGTTTGGCCCTAAGTCAGTAAACAATGATCTGACATCTGTGCTTTCAATCTCCTTTTCTTGAGGATGCCAGACACAAATCAATGAAAGAATTGGTGGATTCAAGGCTGTAAATGGGTGATGGAAGTGAACAACAGTGGTTTCAAATGTTCAGGGCTGTAACTTTATAATTAATATAAAAATGATTTCATGTTTCCCATTTTTGGGACATGCTTCTGGCGTCATCATTCTTGCTAATGATTAACCTACTGTTTGTTAAGGTTTCCTTCCCTATCCTTCCATGAACCCCTCCTGTTAAACTCCTAAGCTTTTTGGCTGTTTTTTATTGAAATTTTTTATCAAATTTCTTGGAGTTTAACGTGTATTACAGATGTTTATTCTGGTTATCCTCATGGTTACGTCCTCACCCTAGGGGTGTTGGGCCATTTTGGTCTTGCCTCTTCTATCTGATGTATCGTTTTATCTTCATATGAAGATCCAACTTTGCATCTGGTAGCATTTAAATCGGTTACTGACTTTGGGCCTTTTTGTGTGCCTGTTGTCTTGTTTTTGTTTTTTTTTCTATTGACGTTGTTTACATTTGGCAATGCCCTTAACATGTAGTATTTAGTGTTATAATCCTTTAGAATTACTGCAGGATACATTGATTATTATTCCAGTTGTGTAGCTCAAAAAATTTGGATTTTGTCCACACTTAGGCTTTATCGGGATGCCCTTGGGCTCATGATGTTCCCTTTGGGAACATACGCATCTTCAAAGAAAAATTTCGAAATTTTTTTTTGTAATTGTTTCGAAATTAAAATGATTGCTATTATTCATGTATCCTTATCATGTATTTTTGTTGTGGAATTTTTAAGCGTGCTATCGACTCTGTCTTTTGATTGTAATTATGAAAGCTTACTGCTCTAAATGCAAGGTGAGGAAGTCTTGCATGCTTGTTGTCTTGCCTGTAGTCGGTGCACTCTAATGGATTCTTGTCCTACTTTTGGACATTGGGATGACAGACGTTGGAGACGGGTGTTGCGGTACGTCGTTGGCGGTGAGGTTCCTATGCTGGAGCTTTCACTGCAGGATAATTCGAACAAAAGATTCAGATTTGGGTGGATCTCTAGTGGTTGACTCAGGGAGTTCTGCATCAACTACCGGATCCGGCCTTCACGATTATGACGGATGCGAGTCAGACGGGCTGGGGTGCATCCCTAAGTCCTGCAGACTTGAAGTGTTAGGGCCTTTGGGACCCTCAGTTCCTGGAGAAGCACATAAACATCAAGGAGATGATGTCTATCTGGCTAGCACTGCAACATTGGATTGTTCAAATAACGAAGTTAACGAACGTCTATGTTCAGATTCTGTCGGACAACCTGACGGTAGTAGCTTATCTCAGGAACCAAGGTGACACTCATTCGATTCCGTTATGTGAATTAACAGAAAAGATTCTCCCATTCACTCTGAGTCATCACGTTCATCTCTCAGTCCGTCATATACCGGGTCATCTGAACGTACTAGAAGACTCACTCTCTCAAAAGGTCGCCTGTTACCATCGGAGTGGAGTCTCAACAAGTGAGTATTCAGTCAGATCTGCTACCAGTGGGATCGTCCCATGATAGATCTTTTTGCGACATATCTGAACAATCAATTACCGACGTTTGTGCCGCCATGCCCAGATCATCAAGCGTACACAGTAGATGCTCTATCGATCTCATGAGACGGAATGATAGGACATGAATATATCCTCCTGCTCCGTTGATTCTACAGATTCTGTTAAAAATCAAACAATCTCACTGCAAAATCCTACTAGTAGCACATCTGTCATCACAGAAACCCTGGATCAATCTTCTCAGGTGTCTGTTATGGGACATTCCCCGGAAGCTTCCTCCTCGAAAGGAACTACTATATCAGGGGAAGTCCTGCGCATTGCATCGCAACCCAGAAGGTCTCAACCTTCACGTATTTCCATTGTGCGGTCCTTCCTGCTCAGAAAACATTTTACAGGATGAGTAGTGGACTCAATTTCTAACTGTAGGAGGGCCTCCTGTTCGTTGAATTATGCAGCGAAGTGGAGGGGTTTCTTCCGTTGGTGTACAGACCAGTCTGTATACATCTATGATCCGTCCATTCCACAGATTGCCAATTTCCTGGTCTACTTGTTTGACGTATTAAACTTGCAGCCCGTCACTATTAAGGGCTTTTGGTCTATGTTATCAGACACTTATGCTCATCATGATAACTTGGCTATTGGATCACATTCTTCTTTATCCAAGCTAGTTAGAAATTTCTCTATAAATAGACCTAGAAACCTCAGATTAATTCCTAAATGGAATTTGGCTTGGGTTCTCTTGAAGCTTCAAGAAGCTCCTTTTGAGCTGTTGGGCGATGTGGAGTTCAAATTCTTGACCTATAAAATGGCCTTTCTCTTAGCCTTTTCATCTGCCAGAAGAGTTAGTGAACTTCATGCATTATCTGTTGATGATTTCCATTACCGAAGTGTGGGTAATACTGTTACCCTTACTACGGAAATGGGATTTTTCGCTAAGAATCAGATTCCGGATAAGCAGCCAGAGCCTATTATCATTAAGGCTTTACCGTCCTTGGACAATCGTAGACCTTTGCTGTGTCCAGTTAGAGCAATGCACATTTATAAACGTCGATCAGGTTATATTAGAAAAGGAAGAAAAAGATTCTTTGTTTCATTGATTCCTAACAGGAAAGATATATCGGTTCATTCTATCACTAGATGGATTCAGTTGGCAATATGTATTGCCTATGAAAGTCTATCTTCAGATCAATGTTCTGTCAACAAGATTTCAGTGCATGAGGTTAGAGCACTGTCCACTTCTTGGGCTTATTCTAACAGTACAGCCATTACTGATCTTATGAAGGCTGCATACTGGACACAGCCCTCTTCATTTACCAAGTTTTACCTTAGAAATTTAGAGTCCATCTCTGGTGACCTTAGATCTTTGGGTCCTCCTTCTGTTGCTCAAAATGTTGTCCATTAATATTACATCTAGAAGATGTTTAGGCAGAGTCTGCTCGAGCACTGATGCCATTCTGCTGCCCTCTTCGTTCTGAGGAATTTTCTTTCAGAACAAGGGGAAGGTGGGGGATGGTTTTTTCCTTATGTTATCTGGCTTTATAGTGAAAAGCAAGGGAATGCCTCCTCCAGAGACAGTAGTCCAGCGTCAGTGCTGGGTGATTTTAATGTGTAGTTCGGTGTGAATCAATAACTATGTCTCATTTATGTACTGTTTTTAATTTATATCTCACTGTGAAGCACTTGTATATGTTACATGTCAAACGAGCATCTCTGTACAATCCTCGGACACTTTTAAATGAGTATGAAGCATCTCATTCTCTGGACTAGCTTTATAATTGGTTTCCTTCACCAAATTAGCATAATGGGTTATGCTGGTATTAAATGGAGAAATTATGTAATTCTCAATTATATTGTTGGTGTTATGTCATTCTCTTTTCTTATAAGAGGACATATGTAATTCCTATGTCTTCTCCTATTCTCCTGTAGGAGCTATTCTTTATCAAAGTAATTGAGAGATTGGATTTTCCTTTAAGTCCTAGACTCTCCAGCCTTTTTACGATTCAGCTAGTCTGGGCCATTGGTTGTTGTATAAAAATATAATAAATTTGAAGTAATTTATATATTTTTTTATACTTACCAATGGCCCAGACGGGGATGACCCCTCCTATGAGTGGGCACTCATACCTCCCTGCTGATTATAACATTTATCAGGCACTATAGAAAGAATGATGCTTGGCGTCAATTTCGGTACCTTCCTGGTTACCATGCATGTGCATTTAACGAAAGTATGGAGGGCCAGAAAGGACTGGAATTTTTCGGTTTTGTATGCAAATTTGGGGGATTGGGGAGTTCAAAATTTGTGTTTGGCCCAGAATTATATTGAGTTTGCACCAGCTAGTCTTGGCCATTGGAAAGTATAAAAAATATACAAATTACTTTAAATTTATCATGTTTTCAGTAGTAATTTAACACTTTGCACTCTGATTTTAAAATAACAAAAATTTTAAGAAGCAAATTTCTCCCATAATGTAAATAGATATTTAACCAATTTAAATCTTGTTTGACAGAGCTCTTTGAGCTCTGTCAAACAAGATTGAATTGGTTAAATTCCTAGTTGCATTATGGGGACAATTTGCTGTTTGAAATTGTGTTATTTTTTCATCAGAGTACAGAGGGTTAACCAACTATATCTTGTTTGATAGACCTCAGTGAGTAAACAAGATATAGTTGGTTAAATTTGTTGTTCAACAAGTGCACAATTCTATGTGTGAAGAGATTTTCAAGTATAAAAAAAAGCCCCACTGATAAAGCAGATTTTCAATGGCGAAGTAGTTGCCTGAGAAACAAGTATTTTTTTAATGTTTTTAATAACTAAAAGTAAACTATTTCATTTTTGTTTCAGCTTTTGATCCCTCATTGGAATAAGCTAATTGTAATGAGGAGTTATAAGCTATTTTCTACGACAAAAATTGAAAACTATTATGAAATATGAATGGTGATTTTTGTGAATATCACTAGCCAGACATGGTCATTAAATTGGTAAAGGGTTAATTCAATAAAGAATGTTATTTATGGGTATTTGTACAGACAACAACAAAGTACCTTAGCATTACAGACTTTTTTGGCCTCGGGACTTACAATTTTGTATTACAAATTAAATGGTTTAAAACTTATTGTTGCCTGAGTGTGTGTGGAGAGGGGGGGGGGGGGTGGAAGAGGAGGAGTTGCTGTGTTTCAAATTCCAACAGCTTGAATGTCCTGTTAATTGCGTTTTTTTTACTGGCAGAGTAGTTTTTCATTCAACTGGGCTTCAGAGCCCAGAATAAAAGTTAAGTTTATTCTAAATATTTTTGATAGCACTTCAGTTAAAAAGCTAGTTAAATATTTTTTTTTCTATTTATGCACAGAATCAGGTTTGTAGAATGAATGTAAACATTAATGACATAAAAAATTAACT
The DNA here is from genome assembly GCA_031216915.1 of Pictodentalium vernedei. Classification (NCBI taxonomy): domain Eukaryota; kingdom Metazoa; phylum Mollusca; class Scaphopoda; order Dentaliida; family Dentaliidae; genus Pictodentalium; species Pictodentalium vernedei. The sequence goes on along the minus strand of CM062291.1, from coordinate 201,340,293 downwards.
GCATTTATTTCTCAAATTTTAGATCATTGACTTACATTAACCCTCTGGATGCTGATATCAAAGTACAAAAATTTCAAGCTGCAATCTTTTCCCCATAGTGCAGATAGGAATTTAACCAATTCAGTCTTACTTGACAGCACTCATTGAGCTCTGAACAATGGAATTCAGATATTTAATAGACATTAACCCTTTCAACAAGATCTACATAAGTTTTTGAAGAAGACACTTAGCATTCAGTGTTAGAGTGACATGATAAGTGACACATGGAAAGAAGGGCCAATAAGGCTCCACAACTTAGATCTTCTGTTTCTCAGGCCATATTTATTTTTTTTTAATTGTATGTGAGTGGGGTTTTTTTTTATTTTAATTTCAATTTTTATAATTAGTTCTTTGCCATCAAAAGTTCATGTTCTTGGTTTGTTTTCTGTTTTAGGCTTCATAATCTACAGAATAGCATGGGTGGTGGTGTATTTCGTCCCTTGAGTGCAAGAAGGCTTTGCAATGCTAAAGCATTGCAAATCCTTGTTGCACTCAAGGGACAAATTTATCAGATTTATTAATTTGGGTAAAATATCAGACATAAACCATTTAATTTTTATTTTTTTTAAGTTTACATTGGCTATTAAAGGGGAACAATCTGCAGTCAAAAGGACCATGTGGGAGGGTCTGAGGAACAGATTTTTAACTTTTTTAGGCCTAATATTTCAATCTTTCAGTCAACCCTAAAGGGCTATAGGATTAAACATTTGCTGACCTGTGGTACAAATAACTAAACTGGTTCCCACATTTTACAGTGTATGATATTCTGTAGGAAGATACTAGTTTACAGTAATAGCAAGTTCCACTTGACTGGTATTACTGACCAGGTAACTAACAACTGGACTGAGACTTGTCTGTGTACAGTGGATATCATAATTATATAGAAATCACTAACTTGACTTTAGTCATGTATGATAACCATAATATAGCCACAGTTGTTGATGACCATAAACCCCAAGTTTTTTTTACTGAATAAATAAATAATTGAAAGATGATTCAAAAGATAAAAGATTTAAATACTATACTTTTTATCAGACTGTAAAAATATCAGGGAATTTGTTGATGTCTTTGATTGAAAATGAAGATGACAGATAGGTGTGGGGGTAAACCTGATTTGTCAAGTTCCAAAGGCATGCCTTGATCGTATAGTTGCATTATTTCTCAGTGGGGATTATAATTAGAGTTATAAAACTAAAAAATTGTGGGCCTCCATTTGTATGATCATGTGTGTGTGTGATCAAGTATCAATTCTAGTCTCGTAAGAAAGTACAAGATTACTTGCAAGACACCAAAGAATGCCCCAACTGGAAAATTATTGATGGGTAGGTGGTGTGGGAGTTATCATTTACCCAACACCCTGATTGAAAATTTCTTGGCAATCACAGAAAATATGTTTTCCTATTCTGGGTCAATGTTTTCAACTGAGTACATTAACCCTTTACCTAACATGAAAAGCAGACGACACTTGTAAAAAAATTCTTGAATAATTAATTTTTTCATTTTTTGTCTCAAAAACATAGGTTATGACCCCTCATTGGAACGAGCTCGACGAGTTCGTTCTAATGAGGTGTCATAACCTATGTTTTTGAAACAAAAAATGAAAAAATAATGAAAATTAATTGGCGATTTTTTAGAATAGCGCTGGCCGGTTTTGACGTTACGTTAGGTAAAGGGTTAATATATGTGAGCATGAATAATGATGAGAATGTGTTTGCATCTTGTCATCATTGTATATTACATGCAAGAAAAAGTGTTGATGTTTTTTTGTTTTGTTCTTTTTAAAATCGTTTTCATATTATTGTTATTACATTGTTCCAGTTCCATATCAGTAATTTTTGCTGGGATTGTTTAATTAAAACTTCTGTTTGCCTGTCATTCTGTTTACTGGGCCAGTTTGCTACAATAAGGAAAATAAAATTTATAACATTTATGAATACAATATTGTATCGTGATAATGTTCATGGAGATGCATTCGGTAGAATTCCCTGATATAACATGTTACAAATTTTTTTTTCCACCAACACACTTCTTTGTTGTACCATTTGACTTCCTGTTGTAATACAGGATAAGTATAACAGAAATACAACCCATTTAGGGAGACCCTTTACCCCAGGCACACAATATCAAAATTTGTTACTTATATTATATTTTTTCAAATTTTTCTAAAAATTTCAACAAAACCATATCATGTGACCCATCATTGGAATGAGCTCGTTCCAATGAGGGGGCCACATGATATGGTTTTGTTGAAACTCTTTTTAAATAATTTTTTTTTCAATTGCTTAATTGTAAATTAATTGGATGGATGCAGCTGATTCATTAGGTAAAGGGTTGGGGAGCAGTTTTTACAGATGTTGTAATCAAGTAGGAGATTAGAAAAATGTTTCTGGTACATTTCCCAGTCCTAATGTGCTTGTTCATTTCCCATCAGGCCTTTAGAACCTTTCAATTAATTGATCTAATTTTGGAATGTCACAGACATGCCAAGTCAGTTGCTGTTCATTCCCATTTAAGAAAAGTTTTGTAATATTTATTGTCTGAAATACCATTCTCTCTGGGCTTTATTGGTGCGACAGAGTATCTGTTAATCCATCTGAAAGTAATTTCAACTTTGATCACTTTTTACTGCAGCAGAACAGGTATCCTAGAATTATGCAGGAGATCACGGTAGATCAGTGGTTACGGCATTGGTCTTCAAACCAAAGGGTCCATGGCCTGATCCTTGCCAGGGACAACTGTATTGTATTCTTGGGCAAGGCACTTAATGTTGATGGGGGCACAATGGCATTGTGTACTAAGGCATACTTCACATCGATGGTGCACTTGTCTTCAACCAATGCTAATCCTGCTTGTGCAGGGTTAGTACATTGGGGAGTTTGATAGTTGTGCACCACTTCTCAGTGATTCTCTCCAGGTACTCTGGCTTCCTCCTCCCATAAAACTGCCCAAATGAGTTGACCCAGGCTTTTGAAAGTGTTGTTAAAACCCCAATGAAAAAAAAGAATTATGCAGTCTCTGGATAAACCAAAGTTACATTATACATACCTTTGCAGTTGTTTGTGGGTGCATACATATAAGCAGCCAAGATTTGCCCAGAAACTACAACAAAGCAACAAGTTGTAGACATCAGTGAATTTGTAACAGTGTATAACAATTTCCAGGACTTTAAGGGATCAATCACTTGTGAAATTGGACAAAAAAGCATAAAAATGAACAAACTAAGGAAGATCTTTTGTTTGTCAGGCCAGGTTGTAAAATTGCGTGCGGGCGGGGAATTTTTTATTTTATTTTTTATTTTTGTTATTATTTCTTTGCCATCTGAAGTTCATATTCTTGGTTTGATAATAATAATCTACAGAATAGCATGGGTGGTGGTGTATTTCATCCATTGAGTGCAACAAGACTTTGCAATGCTAAAGCATTGCAAAGCCTTGTTGCACTCAAGGGACAAATTTATCAATTTTATTAACTTGGGTAAAATATCAGACAAAAACCATTGAATTTTTATTTTGTTATGTTTGCATTGGTTATAAAAAGAGAGCATGCGGCAGCCAAAAGGACCGTGTGGCCACGCCTAAAATTTCTATTTTCCGAACCGTGAGGTCGATTTGAACCAAATTTGATATGAGATGATAATGTGTCATAAGTAGTTGATTGATGCAAACAAATTTTTTCTCATTGCCCGTAGGAACCTCGGGAGCTAAAAATAGGAAAAACCTTAAAACTGCCATATCTCCAAAACTACACGGCACAGAGAATTCTTATTTTGTATAAAGCTTAATTTTATCCAGTAGAATAGAATGGTTAAACAAAATCCCTATCGATTTGATCACAAGGTAGTTTTTTCAGGACTTTGAAAAAGTGCTGAGTCAGCACTTTTTAACACTGTAGGCAATGGGGAAAAACATTAAAAAATCTTCTTCTCCAGATCCTGCAGGCAGAATCTTTTGATATATGGTATGCAGCATTGTAGGGTGGATCTGATTCACGTTTGTTCAAATCGGCCCCCTGGGTTCATATTTGGGCTCAGTATAGGAGCCCTATTTCGAACTTAGTGCATTTCAGGCAAATTTCTTAAAAAATCTTCTTCTCCAGATCCAGCAGGCAGAATCTTTTGATATTTGGTATGTGACATTGTGGGGTGGATCTGATTCAAGTTTGTTCAAATCGGCTCCCTAGATTCATATTTGGGCTCACTATAGAAGCTTGAATTCGAACTTAGTGCATTTCAGGCAAATTTCTTAAAAAATCTTCTTCTCCAGATCCAGCAGGCAGAATCTTTTGATATTTGGTATGCAACATTGTCGGGTGGATCTGATTCAAGTTTGTTCAAATCGGCTCCCTAGATTCATATTTGGGCTCACTATAGAAGCTTGAATTCGAACTTAGTGCATTTCAGGCAAATTTCTTAAAAAATCATCTTCTCCAGATCCAGCAGGCAGAATCTTTTGATATTTGGTATGCAACATTGTGGGGTGGATCTGATTCAAGTTTGTTCAAATCGCCCCCTCCCCCCCCCCCCCCCCCCCTGGATTCATATTTGGGCTCACTATAGAAGCCCAAATTCGAACTTAGTGCATTTCAGGCAAATTTCTTAAAAAATCTTCTTCTCCAGATCCAGCAGGCAGAATCTTTTGATATTTGGTATGCAACATTGTCGGGTGGATCTGATTCAAGTTTGTTCAAATCGGCCCCCTGGGTTCATATTTGGGCTCAGTATAGGAGCCCAAATTTGAACTTAGTGCATTTCAGGCAAATTTGTTTGAAAATCTTCTTCTCAAGATCCAGCAGGCAGAATCTTTTGATGTTTGGTATGCACCATGCTTAGGGGGGTGAGATTCAAATTTGTTCAAGCCAAGCCCCTGGGTTCATATTTGGGCTCACTGTGCTTGCCCGAATTATAACTTAGTTCAAAATGAGGAATTTTCTTTAAAAATGTTCTTCAGATCCAGAAGTCGGAATGTTTTGATATTTGTTATGCAGCATCCTTAGGGGGGTGAGATTCAAGTTTGTTCAAGCCATGTCCCTAGGTCCATATTTGGGCTCACTGTGGTAGCCCAAATGATAACTTAGTTCAAAATGAGGAAATTTCTTTAAAAATCTTCTTCTTCAGATCCAGCAGTCAGAATGTTTTGATATTTGGTATGCAGCATCCTTAGGGGGGTGAGATTCAAGTTTGTTTAAGCCATGTCCCTAGGTCAATATTGGGACTCACTGTGGGAGCTCAAATTGTAACTTAGTTCAAAATGAGGAATTTTCTTAAAAAATCTTCTTCTTCAGATCCAACAGTCGGAATGTTTTGATATTTGGTGTGCGGCATCCTTAGGGCGGTGAGATTCAAGTTTGTTAAAGCCAAGTTCCTGGGTTCATATATGGGCTCCCTGTGGGAGCCCGAATTATAACTTAGTTCAATATGAGGAATATTCTTTAAAAATCTTCTTTTTTTTTTAGATCCACTGGTCAGAATCTTGGGATATTTGGTATAAGCTTTTCTTAGGAGGAGCAGATGCAACTTGTTGAAATCAATTCTCTGGGTTGATATTTAGGCTACCATGTCAGCTGAGCGCCCTCAGGCCTCCTGGGGCCTCTTGTTGTTCAACTCAGCATGTCCAGCCCCATAGGGATCGGGTGGGAGAAATTGCTCCAAAATATTTTTTTTAACATCTTCTTCTCATGAACTGATGGGTACAATGACTTGATATTTGGTATGGAGCTTCCTTTTGAGGTGTAGAATCAAGTTTGTTCAAACGAAGTTCATGGAGCAATATTTTATTTGTCTTTGTAGTCTTTGTAATGGGAGGAGCAGGGGGGTATGATGGCTCAGTAGGTAGATGTGTTGGCTGCAAGCTGAGAGGTCCTAAATCCCACCTGCGGCAAACGCATTGTATCCTTGGGCAAGACACTTCACCCCCATTACCCACACGGGTGCATTATATACTAAGGCGTACTGCATGTCGATGGTGCACTTGTCTTCAACCAATGCTAATCCTGCTTGTGCAGAGTTAGTACGTTGGGGAGTCTGATAGTTATGCACCACTTCCAACCAATGCTAACCCTGCTTGTGTGGAGTTAGTATTTGGGGAGCTGACAGTTGCTCACCTTTGCTGGGTGGTTCTCTCCAGGTATTCCGGCTTCTTCCACCTGTAAAATTGTCGTGGTCATAATTAGCCATTGTGCAGAAAAACGTGACCTTAACCACCAATAAATAATGGGAGTGACAAGATTTTTGGCCCTGCCCCCAAATTTTATTTTTTGAACTGATGATTTGATTCATATTTGTTATGTGGTATTATTGGATTATTGGGTCATAAGTAAGTGACTCATGCAAAAAACAAAATTTTCCTATGTCCCCGTGGGAACCCCCAGTGCTAAAAATAGAAATATTTCCCAACCACACGGAACAGAGAACTGTTATTTGGTATGAAGCATACTTATGACCAGTAGAATTGAATGGTAAAAAAAAAATGCCATTGGTTATTTCAGAATTTTTGGTGGGGGGGGGGGGGGGGTCATCGGAAAAATGCTGAAAACCATGAGTAAAAATGGTAGGCACAACATACTACATTTATTCTAGACAGATCATGCACATCAAAAGATATTTATTTATTGGGGGTTTAATGGCACTTTTGATAGAGTGACCTGTCAGACAGTTTTATGGGTGGAGGGAGCTGGAGCACATGGACAGAACCACTAAGCAGTGGCAAGATTCCCCAGGGCATGCAGGGGTAGCATTGGTAGAAGGCAGTTGCAACACTGTCATGCAACTATGCACCCATGTAGGTAGTGGGGATTAAGTGCCTTTCCCAAAGACACAACACAGTCACCACTGGTCAGGATCAAACTGTGGACCTTTAGTTTGAAGTTCAATGCCTCTGATTAAGATACAAGATGCCATGAAAACAATTGTAGCTGCACCCTTTCTGTAATTAATCTAGAACATCTCAGATGATTAAGATATAGAAAGCCTTGAATGACAAGTGTTGCCACAACCCTTTCTACAATCATTCTAGAACAGATCATGCACCTCAGTCAATTAAGATATAATATGCTGCGAAAACAATTTTTGCTACACCCCTTCTACAATCATTCTAGAACAGATCAAGTGATTAATCTACAGAAAGCCACGAGTGACAAGTGTTGTCACAGCCCATTCTTCAGTCATTCTACAACATATCATGCAACTCACATGATTTAAGATACAGGTAACCATGAAAGTAATTTTAACCAACATATGCCCATGAGTTCATTCACCACATTCTAGTGGGATCAACCATTCCTTTCTATTTCAGTATGAAAATTCTCTGAAGATTATTGCTTCATACTCTGTTACTTGACAACTATAACATGAATAGACAGATACATATGGCTTGATAATTTGAGAAATAAAAAAAGCATTGACTTGTTATTTCTTCCTTGTGATTTTTTGTTTCGGCATCTGTCTGGAGTCCAGAACTTTTGGCAAATCTCATAATTATGAAATCCTCCCTGTGGGAACCCATGGGTGGAGCAGTGCTTGTTCACTGTTTTAAACAAGTTCTTCTTTACAGTTAAACAGGTAAAATAGGACAATAACCAATGCCTTGGTTGGAAGTCCTCTAAACTTGACTCCAAAACTATGTTGCAGTCATGATTTCGCAATAGATGCTGACTGTAACCTTAAACACCAGGCCTGAAAATAAGCAGTCTGACATTTGCAAAATGAGGTCCCGGGAGGGTGAATTTGATGATGCTATCCCATACAGTGGGCCAATTTATCCTCTGGGTACCTCTTTCTGTTTAGTTTTGAGACCCTGATTCAGATTGAGGTTCACAGAGGGTAAATTTAGTGATGCTACCCTTCTGTGCAGGGTAGCATCACTAAATTCACACTCTGGGGACCTCTTTTGAACAAACTTGAATCTGTCCCACCCTAAAGAGGCTATATACCAATCATCAAAAGATTCTGATCGATGGATTTTAAAAACATTTTCCTCATACTGCACTAAGTTAAAATTCAGATCCCCATAGCGAGCCCAAATATGAACTCGGAGACTTAGTTTGAACAAACTTGAACCTCAACCCATTAAGGATGCTACATACAAGAAGAAGATTTTTTTTAAAATTCCTCATATTACACTAAGTTAAAATTCGGGCTTCCACAATTAGCCCAAATATGACTCCAGGGAGTTAATGTGAACAAACTAAAAGCTGATCCCCCAAAAGATGCAGTATATAAAATGTTGACTGGTAGATCTGAAGAAGAAGATTTTTAAATAAATTTCTTCATATTGCACCAATAGGGGGCCCAAATATGAACCCAGGGACTTGATTTGAACAAAGTTGAATCTCATTCTACTAAAGATGCTGCAAAGCAGATATCAAAAGATTCTGACTGATGGATCTGAAGAAGATTTTAAAAAAATATTCCTTAATTTACACAGTTAAAATTTGGGCTGTCACAATGAGCCCAAATATGACTCTGGGGACTTAATTTGGACACACCTACCCCCCACCCCACGATCTGAAGAAGATTTTTAAATAAATTTCCTCATATTACATCAAGTCAAAATTAGGGTTCCCAAAGGGAGCCCAAATATGAACCCAAGGACTTGTTTCAAAACAAACCTGTATCTGACTCCTCTGAGGATGTATATCATTTATCAGAAGATTCTGATTGGTAGCTCTGGAGAGGATTTCCAGATGATAACTTTATTTTGACAGAACGAAATGAAACAAAATTTTATGCATAGGTTTATAACCACATAATATAGGTTGATAGTGAGATTGGTCTGATATTTTGTGGCAGAGTTATGGCCCTTTTCTGACTTTGAAGACATGTTGATATTGGTTTACGGATGATAACTTTAGTTTGACTGAACGAAATGAAACAAAAATTTATACATAACTTTCACATATACAGATTGGGATTGATAGTGGGCTTGTTTAATTTCTTTTTTTAATTTTGTTGCGGGTGCTAACAGAATTGTGCTCCTTGTGGTGCTTCCTGTGGGCGTGGTAACCACCTTTTGTGAACAAAGTTGAATTGACAAATGATAAGGAACATGCATGTCATATATTCTTCAAGACGAAACAGGTGAGAGAATCGGACAGGGTTTAAAACAAGTCATGGAATTCCATCCAGAAGTATTATTTTTAGCTCACCTGGCCTAAAAGGCCATGTGAGCTTTTCACATCACTTGTCGTCCGGCGTCCATAAACTTTTCACATTTGCATCTTCTTCTCTGTTACAGCTGAGCCAGTGTGAGCCAAACTTGGCAAAAATGGTCTATGGGAGGTCATCTACAAACGATCCTCATTTTGTTCCCGTCAAATGAAAAACATGGCTTCCAGAGGTATTCTTTGATTCTGGTTGGTGGATTTTCAAAAATCTTATCCTCTGAAACTGCCAGCCAGGCCAAATGTTTTGAAATTTCACATAAATGATGACTGGGACCCCCTCTACCAACGATCCTCATTTAATGTTGATCGGATTATCAGATTACAAACATGGCCGCAATTGCAGCCTACAGTTACTATAGAAACCCTATGAGAAATCACATTTTCATCTTCTTCTCTGGAACTACTGAGCCGACGTGAACCAAACCTAGTGGGGATAGTCTATGGGAGGTCCTCTACAAACGATCCTCATTTTGTTCCCATGGGTTTGAAAACATTGCCGCCATAGGCATTCTTCGATTCCGATTGGTGGATTTTGAAAAATCTTCTTCTCTGAAACTACAGGGCCAAATGTTTTGAAACTTTGCATGGTTGATGACTGGGACCCCCCTCTACCAACAATCCTCATTTGATGTTGATCGGGTTGCAAACATGGCTTCAATTGCTGCTTATAGTTACTATAGAAACCCTATAGGAAATCACATTTTCATCTTCTTCTCAGGAACTACTGAGCCGACGTGAACCAAACTTGGCAAGAATGGTCTATGGGAGGGCCTCTACAAACGATCCTCATTTTCTTCCCGTGGGTTGACAAAGATGGCAGTCAGAGGCATTCTTTGATTCTGGTTGGTGGATTTTCAAAAATCTTCTCCTCTGAAACTGCCAGGCCAAATGTTTTGATACTTAACATAACCTATGACTGGGACACCCTCTACCAATGATCCTCATTTAATATTGATCGGGTTGTAAACCTGGCCACAATTGTGGCTTATAGTTACTATAAAAACCCTATGGGAAATCACAATTTCATCTCAGGAACTACTGAGCCGACGTGAACCAAACCTGGCAGGGATAGTCTATGGCAGGACATCTACAAATGCTCCTCATTTTGTTACTGTGCATCGAAAAACATGGCTGCCAGAAGCATTTTTTTATTCCGATTGGTGGATTTTGAAAAATCTCCTCTGAAACAACAGGGCCAAATGTTTTGAAAACTTTGCATGGTTGATGACTGGGACACCCTCTACCAACGATCCTCATTTAATGTTGATAATGTTGCAAATATGGCCACAATTGCAGCTTATAGTTACTATAGAAACCCTATAGGAAATCACATTTTCATCTTCTCTGGAACTACTGAGCCGACATGAACCAAACTTCACAGGAGTGGTCTGTCAGAGACCTTCTACAACCGATCCTCTTTTTGTTCCCAATGGTTGGACAATGTGGCCACCAGAGACATTCTCTGATTCTGATTGATGGATTTTGCAAAAATCTTCCCCCTCTGAAACCACAAAGTCAAATGTTTTGAAACTTCAAATGATTGAGGACTGGGACACCTCCTACCAATGATCCTCATGTAATGTTGATGTAATGTTGCAAACATGGCCACAATTGCAGCTCATAGTTACCATGGAAAGCCTAAGGGAAATCACATTTTTATATGTAGTTCCAGGTGAGCAATTACAGGCTCTTTAGAGCCTCTAGTTAGAAATTTAGTATTTTTTTTTACTGTGGCAGTCTTCAGTTTTGTAAAACGATCGTGAGGCAGCAAGGGTATAAATGACTGACTTCATAAGACTTCATCTTTGTGCTGCGGTCATAATGTAGTGATAGATACTAAAGTGACCTTAATCGTCAATATAACAATTACTTGCTTTTGGAGGGCATTGTGGTTTATTAATGGCCCAACAGAAATGATTAACTCTCTGACAGCCCGAAACTCAGTCGAGGGATGCTGATAAGGTGGCTAACACATGTCCATTGAATTTCATGGAATTTAGGAAACTTACAAGTAGTCAAACAGTAGTTGGAACATTATCTCCATGTATAATACCTCACTGAGTTGTCGAAAACAATCTGAAATGAAACTTGTTTAACCATTGTCACATAGAATTGAATTTCAAGTGAATAGGAAAGCTGGGAACTATCGATCAAATGGATCTCAATCACAGTCATTGAAGTGTTGGATGCTAACTCATTAGCAGATGCAAAACCTGTAGTGTCATCTGCAAAAGCGAGGACATATAACAAGATTGAGTGACTGATGTAGTTGATGAATAATAAGAAGAGGATGGGGCCTAGAATTGAGCCTTGTGGTACACCAATTGTGACCTACAATGTGTCTCTGATGTCCTATTCATGAAAGAAACAGATTGACATCTGCCTGTTAGATAATCTTTGAACCAGGAATTTGCCAACCCTCTTATACCACAGCTCTCCAGTTTTGTAAGTAGAATTGAGTGATTTATGGTATAGAAACTCTTTTGTAAAGTCCAGAAACACTGAGAGTGAGCAATCCTTTGTAGATTTATTATTTGCTTCTACAACATTATTTATGAGTTGAAGGATAGGGTGAATAGTGGTGTGTCCCTTTCAGAATTCAAACTGATACTTATAAATGATGTTTTGTTCCTCTAAGAAAGTATTTAATCATGTGTACATTACTTTTTCTAGTATTTTGGAGAATCTTGGAAGAATTCTAATGGGGCAGTAGTTAGTGAATAGATGTAGGTCTCCTGATTTAAAAAAGTGGTATAATTTTGGCGATTTTCATTTTGACAAGCACCCTACCTGTGACAAAAGATATATTGATTATTTGAGACAATGAACCTGAAACCTAATATATTATCGCCTTCAATAGTTTTATGGACATATCGTTGCTATCACTACTTGATTTGCCCCGCAATTTATGAATGCAAAAAATTACTTCTTGTTCATTGGTAGGGCTTATAAAAGTGAGTAATCAGAGAAATGTGCATATTTCTCATGTAAATTCTTTTAAAGCTTTGTGTGGGGTACCTAGAGAAGGAGCAGTGCTTATTATGTCCCCAACCTCCAAATGAGATTTTGGTGAGCATATAGTAGAGGTGTCTATCCTTCCATAATTTCATACTTCCATACAAATATTTCACATTATAACACTCGAGCATTGTTTGTTGGATTTTGATGTACTTTGGTATGGTGACAGACCTGCATGAGGGAAAGTATAGGGGAAAGAATATCCACATATAGTGGGTTTAGTCCATACATAATCACCAGAGTTATGGTCCCTGTTACGCTTAGAAAATTTCCATTAAAACTCCGTCAGTGGTGGGCAAATTTTAAGGTCCTTTGGTATGGTGAGATACCAGCATGGGGAAAGGACATCCATGTATTGTGGGTTTCATCTATCCATAGGTACCAAAAGTTATGGCCCTTGATAAACTTAGAAAACTTTCTGTATGAACATTTTGCATTATAACTCAAGCATTGGTTGTCAGATTTTGATGTCCTTTTGTATTCTGACAGATCTCTGGGTGAGAAAGTATATCCAACTATTTCAGGTTCCGTCCATGCATATTGCGGGTTTTGTCCATGCATACATACTAGAATTATATCCCTTGTTATACTTATAAAACTGTCACTATGAACATTTTGCATTATAACTTGTGCAATGGTTGTCAGGTTTTGATATCCTTTGGTATGGTGATGGACCAGTACAGGGGAAAGGATATTTATTTGCATATTGCAGGTTTCGTTCATACGTATTTACTACATTTATGCCCCTTTTCAGACTTGAAAAAAACTGTCTCTATGAACTTTTTGCATGGATGTTTTTTTGTCCATGGGAATAATTTTTATTGAATGGCTGCAGAAAATTGAATAATTTGTAAATAACCCAAAAGGTATTCAGGGGAGTTTGACCAAGTTAGTCAGTGTGTGTGTTTGTTTGTTCAAAATGGCAGACATTTATGCCATCTTGAGAAATGCCACCACTCCAATAAGGAGCATATGCTATCCCCAGCACTGCTGGAGGGGACAGTTGCAAAGCTTTGAATTGCTGTTTTTTCTTGTTTACTGTGGTAAGCAAGTTCTGCTTTACTGGTAAAATTGGACTCCGTAATCAAAGCCTTGGTTGGAAGTCTGCGTGGGGCAACTTACATATAAAGAAATTGGATAAACGTGATTATATACTTGTGATGCAGTCATGATATAGTTATAGATGATGAAAGGGACTGTGAACACCATTAACTGGTAGAGTGCTAGAAGCCACTATCATGGCTCTATTGAAAAGTGCTGGAAGCCACTCGAGTGGCTTTTCAATGTATGCATTAGCTTGTTTGCTCTGCAGCAGAAGAAACTTTTTGATATAAAATTGTTTGGTTACAATTTATTGGAGAGTTCCTATTGGCACTCTTCAATAAATTGTAACAAAACAATTATTGATGAACAAAATCTTTCTAAACTAAGGGTACTCTTGCTGGTAGCATGATTTCTTTTGGAAAAAAAATACCCATGTTTCAAATCATTTTTGAAAAACTTTGCAATCTACCAGATAAAAAATGAACTTTATACTTATGTGCTGTCATGATATAGCTATAGATGCAGAAAGTGACCTTAAACATCAAAAAGCATGCATCAACATAATCTGTCTGTGGGAACTCTGTTCAGAAAGTGGTGAAGTGTTGGAAGAATCAAAATGTAGCAGAAACATACTGTATACAAACCTTTTGATAGCACAAAAATAAATGATCATCAACAGTAAAGCTTTCACCTGCAACATATGGAGTTTATCTGTAAGTGGTGGCATCTCTCAGAAAGAAACCTTTGCTTCTAAACTTGTGTGACCTAAAAGGCACTGCCAATAAATCAAAGTTAAAGACTCTTCATTGGAATGATCTGAACTAGCTCGGTCCATTGAGTTGTCATAAGCTATGTATTTGAGACAAAAAAAATGACAAAATATTAAAAATTTGAAAAAGAGAATCTTGTGAATAGCACTGACTGTTCTGGCCATTTCCTTGTGTAAAGGATTAACAGAAAACCTTCAAGATTACTTAAAAGACTGCAATAGGGACTGAAGGCTGGCAGCACTTGCTGATGAGAGTTCATTTTCTTTTTTGAAGACAGATCAGTCTTCCCTGGAGAAACACACCCAAACGCCGAGAACTTGTAGCTACCTATAAGTCTTTTGGATAACAACAGTTTGCTTTGCTGCCTTTGCCTTCCTCATTTTGAGACAGCCACAGCCAGTCTTAAACTAAATACCAGGTAGTGACAGCAGGGAATGGAAGGCTGAGTCTGGTGTTTATTCCAAACAGACCTGTTTCCCACAAAGATGCCTTTTCTCCTTTGGTTTCTTGATTACTATTCCGAGACCTTTTGAAATATTTGGAAGTACTGACATCACAGCACAAGTGTTAACCCTTTACCTAACAAATTGTCTGCATCTGCCCTCATAATTTACAAATTGAGCAGTTGGAAAAAAAAATGCTTCAAAAAATTTCAAACATATCATGTGACCTTTCATTGGAACGAGCTCATTGAGCTCGTTCTGATGAGGATCACATGATATAGTTTTGTTGAATTTTTTGGAAAAAATTTAAAAAAATAATATTTAAAATACTATATTTTGATATTCTGTGCATTGGGTAAAGGGTTAACAATGTAAACAACAAGATTGGGAACATGAAGTGAGAGTTACCCAACATAATAAGAAGAGGCTTTATTACGAGTTTTAAAACTTGGGAACGAAACCATGTAGAAAACATTTGTTTAAATTAAATAAATAGTATATGAAATGGAAGCATGTTTGAAATGAGAAGATGAATATATTATTGCCTCAAAGAATGACTCTGTTAATATAACAATAACAATAACATGAGTTTGGAGGCATTACAGTTTTTTAACAGCCTAAAACGAATTAATAACAGCCCGAGTAAGCCAGATGGCTGTTATTTATTCTTGCTGGGCCATTAATATACTAGGATGCCTGACAAAATCATGTTATTACCACAACAGGAAGTGGACTGTGTGTGGTTATTGAATTTTGTTTTATTAAAAGCCCACTGCCTGCTTCTGCTTACATGACTTCATGAAGTACACAGTTTTACAGCCCCTTTTAACTCCATTAATATATTGGAGAATGCCAGTTGTAAAGGTGTAATATTTGCATTTAACTTTCAAAAACCAAATCATTTTTTACACCTTTAGTACAAATTTTAACTTTTAATTGCATATAGGTTACAAAAAAAATCCTTGTTTATTGAATAAAAAATTCTGTGATCAATCAAAAAAAATTTCTAACGACCACCCAGTTCTACAGACCTCTTAATCCTCGGTACTCTCAATATAAGCATTCAATTCTAAACCCGTTGAGTATTATAAAAGTATTTTCAATCAAAATTTAATGGAAAATTCAGAACAATTTAACTCATGAAATCCCATTACAAAAAGATGATACAATTTACAGGGCAAAATTAGATTAAAATTTCCTAATTTATACTTATACTCATAACATTAGCAGTATGTTGGAGAATGTCCAAATTCTTACATGTATGCTGAATATTCCTATTAGTGGAATCATTTGCCTTGGCAATGTGACTGTTCAGTAAACAGGGTGTCATACCGTATTACTGTCCTTACTTCTCAATGTGTTCTTCACTTGATCATCATTGGCTTCCTTAACTCTCTTATCCAATGTAATAACCATACACGACCTTACAAAAATTGTCATTCCGAAAATATTATTTACAATTTTTCCATCGAAAACATACATTTTGCTCCCTCATAGCAATGATGTCATTGACGTTGTTACAGAGAGGCGTCATAGCCCATGTTTTTAGGCGAAAAAATGAACAGTTTTAATTATTAGCTCACCTAGTCAGGAGAGCTATAGTGCCCCACCCAAAATTTCTATTTTTCAACCCGAGTGGCAGATTTGAACCAAATTTGATATGAGGGCTTATTGGGTCATAAGTACTTAATTTATGCCCCATTTTTTTTTTTTTCCGTCGCCCCATGGGAACTGCAGGAGCTAAAAATAGAAAAAAATTAAAATGCCCATATCTCCAAAACTACACTGCACTGAGAATTCTTATTTGGTGTGAAGCTTCTTTAGGACCAACAGAATGGAATGGTCAAATTGCTATCAGTTTTATCATGGGGTACTTTTTGGGGACTTTGAAAAAGTGCAGAGTCAGCATTTTTTAACACTGTGGGTAATGGGAAAACATTTAAGACTCCTTTTCTCCCAAACCACTGATCCAAAAGCTTTCAAATTTCACATATAACATCTTTGGAAGATTGTTTCATATGTTTATTGAAATCAATACCCTGGGTCCATATTTGGGCTCTCTATGGGAGCCCAAATGTTTAAATTAGTTCAGTATGAGGAATATTCTTTAAAAATCTTCTTCTTCAGATCTACCAATAAGAATATTTTGATATTTGGTATGCAGCATCCTTAGGGGGGTGAGATTCAAGTTCAAGCCAAGTCCCTGGGTTCATATTTAGGCTGAAAATTTGGGGTCCTGATCGGTACTCAGAAATTTTTGACCAAAATCCGGAAATTTTGGGGGGGTTTTATGTGTTTCGGTCAATTTTAAGACAAAAAATTTTTTTTTTTTTTACACTGAAAATTTGGGGGCCAGGTGGGACTTAGAAAATTTTGGACCCAAATCCAGAAATTAGTTTTGGGTTTTTTTATGCGTTTTGGTCAATTTTAAGACAAAATTTTTTTTTTTTTACACTGAAAATTTCGGGTCCGGGTGGGACTTAGAAATTTTGGACCAAAATCCGGAAATGATTTTTTTTGTTTTTATGCATTTTGGTCAATTTTAAGACAAAAAAAAAAAAATTTTTTACCCTGAAAATTTGGGCCAAAATCCGGAAATTAGTTTTTGGGTTTTTTATGCGTTGTGATCAATTTTAAGAAGAAAAAAAAATATTAGTCTGAAAATATTTTGTTTGGGACTTCGAAAATTTCCGAACAAAAATAAAAAAAAATCTGTTTTTTATGCGTTTATCTGAATTTTGGGACGTAAAAGTGCAGGAACTGAAAATAGAAGGAAAATTCCATGTATTGTGTGTTGCACAATCGCTTCATCTAGTTGGTATATGCTTCAGGGGCCTCAGCCGAAAACCTTGAGCACAGTCTACAGGTCATATATATGAAGGGATTTCATTGTAACTTCGTAGGATCACTCCAGATTATGCCCAGATGACAATGCCCTCTTTTGGTCACGATCATTCAACCATGATGTTTTCCCGAGCCCAAAACCCAAAAAACTTCAGTACAGACTATAGGTCGTATTTGTGAAGGGATTTCATTGTAACTTAGTAGAATGACTCAGTATAATGTCTAGATGAGGACATCCCCTTTTTGTTGTAATCGGTCTACCGTCATGGCTACACAGGCCTGAAGCCCAAAAACCTTTAGCACAGTCTACAGGCCATATTTATGAAGGGATTTCAATGTAACTTGATAGGAAGACTCATTTTGGAATAATTTCACTGTAACTTGGTAACTTTCACATACATTAACTGTGAGGTCATATTAACCCACCCCTCCGCCCTTTAGTACAGTGTACACCTCATATTATTTTTATTAAAAACATAGCATACAGGGAACAGAAATTACCATATTCCCAATTATCACAATTCTTGTCTTATTTCATAATCCTTTCATAAACGTTGAACATTATCCTTTTCATCAAACCCAACACACAGACAAGTTTAGCTACAGTGTCATTGACACTTTAATTTATACTGGAGGCCGCCGTCTTGGTTTCAATGGCAGCACATGGTTGCTGTGTGACCCAAAACCCTACAATAGGACAGGGGTATGTTATGTGTCTTCTGTTGAATAGCAGTAAATCTAATTACCTCAAACAACCCGACAATCCTTCCAAACCACCCCAAATTACCGAAACGGACTTTATTTTGTTGAGATTTCCCCATTTTGGGCTTATAATAGTAGCACAGTGTGCTATAGGACCAAGAGGTCTCCTGAGGGTAAGATCGATCGAATTGGAGTAGTTTGCTGGTTCGGATACTTCCTGTTTATCTATTTAGGATTCCTTTGGAATCCTCGGTTTCCATCTGTTTTGTTTATAACTGACCCTATTCTGACTATGTTAGCTGCCTATCTAGTCTCATCTGTCTCTGTCCCATCCTCTGACCTCAACCAAGTCTTATAATCACCGGTCAGATTGCTTCATTTCCCATAATCTGTGCATATCCATACAGAGTTATCTCCCCCGTGTATAACAAACTCCTATATGATTTCCAAGGCCAAGCGGCAATCGAGCAATAACAAATATTGCTCGAATGACTCAAATTTTATCCAGCGAATAAGCTATCGAGTAGTGACTGGAACAGGCATTGCTCAAATCTAATCGATCAAATAAGCCATAGAGTAATTACTCCAACGAGTGACTCCTCTTATCCTCATCTGGGTATTGGAGAATACCAATGACATGGTGATGTAGTGCTGGGGGATAACTTTGGAGGATATCTCTTAGAGGATACTTATCGGAGGATATCTATCTGAAGACAGTTATGGTTCCTAGTGTCTGTTCAGTTCCTTGCATCTAGACCACCCCGAGGCCTCCATAGCTCCAAGACCGTTACTGCTGACTTGTCCAATATCGTCACCGTCTGTCCTATGATTAGCTTCTGCATAATCGTCCAATCCTGTAGTCCTCTTCCATCCCTGTATCATTACTGCTGACTTGTAGCACTACTGCATGCTTGCTGACTATCTCAAATTCCTTGACCGTCTAGAATCCCATCGAACAAATAAGCCATCGAGTAAGTGCTTGAACGAGTGACTCCTCTTACGACTCTTAAATCCTCATCTCAGTATTGACGGATACTTATGACATAATGATGTAATATTTGGGGGTACCTTTCGAGGATACTTTTTGAGCATACAATTTAGAGGATACTTATTGGAAGATATCTATCTGAAGATAGTTATTATTCCTAGTGTCTGTTCAGTTCCTTGTATCTAACCCCCCCTCCCCCCCCCCCCCCCCACCAATCCTGCATGGCCTTCATAGCTCCTAGTCCGCTACTGCTGACTTCTCCAATAATGTCATCGTCTGTCCTATGATTAGCTTCTACTGCAGTCACGCAATCCTATAGTCCTCTTCCAGCCTTATTATACCCCACGCAACGAAGTTGCAGGGGTATAATGTTTTTGACTGGTCCGTCCGTCAGTCAGTCCTACTTGTTTTCCGGACTTTTTCCTACACACTTCCAGATATTGAGTTGATTTTTTGGTATGTGAGTCTAACATGGTGGCCTACAGATCAAGTTTGCATTTTTTTCCGCTCCACTGGTTTTTACCGAAATTACGGCCCTTGGACTCTGAAAAATTCATCAAAATTACAGTTTTCCTGACTTTTTTTCTACACGCTTCCAGATATTGAGCTGATTTTTGGTATGTTAGTCTAACACGGTGGCCTACAGATCAAGTTTGCATTTTGTTCCGCTCCACTGATTTTTACTGAAATTACGCCCCTCGAACTTTGAAAAGTTCATCAAAATTACAGTTTTCCGGACTTTTTTTCTACATGCTTCCAGATATTGAGCTGTTTTGGGGTATGTTAGTCTAACATGGTGGCCTACAGATCAAGTTTGCATTTTGTTCCGCTCCACTGATTTTTACCGAAATTACGGCCCTTGAACTTTGAAAAGTTTATCAAAATTACAGTTTTGCAGACTTTTTTCCTACACGCTTCCAGATATTGAGCTGATTTTTGGTATGTTAGTCTAACATGGTGGCCTACAGAACAAGTTTGCGTTTTGTTCCGCTCCACTGATTTTTACCGAAATTACAACCCTTGGACTCTGAAAAATGCATTAAAATTACAGTTTTCCGGACTTTTTTTCTACACGCTTCCAGATATTGAGCTGATGTTTGGTATGTTAGTCTGACATGGTGGCCTACAGATCAAGTTTGCATTTTGTTCCGCTCCACTGATTTTTACCGAAATTACGGCCCTTGAACATTGAAAAGTTCATCAAAATTACAGTTTTCCGGACTTTTTTCCTACACGCTTCCAGATATTGAGCTGATTTTTGATATGTTAGTCTAACATGATGGCCTACAGAACAAGTTTGGGTTTTGTTCCGCTCCACTGGTTTTTACCAAAATTACGGCCCCATAGACTTTGAAAAGTTCATCAAAATTACAGTTTTCCGGGCTTTTTCTCTGCTTAAATTCTTTCAATACCGTTGAAACTACAGAACACTGTTTTCTGCAGTATTCCTAGAATCTATGTTTATTTTTAAAAAATGATTAGAGCTTGAAATATCGGGGGCACGTGGGGTATGTGAGCGTGCTCACTAAGGGTCTATATTTTCATTACTACTGACTTGTAGCACAACTGTAGGCATGTTAATTATGTCAGATTACTCGAACGACTAGAATCCCACCAAGCAAATAGGCCATCGAGTAACTGCTCGAACGAGTGACTTCTCTTAAGTCTCTTATCCTCATCTCGGTATTGGAGGATACTTATGACACAGTGATGTACTATTTGAGGATACCATTGGAGGATACCTTTTGAGGATACCTGAAGATAGTTATAGTTCCTGGTACCTGATCGGCTTAGAAGACTATGGTATTGGGTGACTGCTGTAGAAGCTAATGGTAGGACAGATGATAGTGAATATGGATAAGTCAACAGTAGTGGTCTTACAGCTATAAAAACCATAAGCCAACCAGTTACCAGGAGCTATAACTATATTCAGGTAAGTATCCTCTAAAAGGTATCCTCAAAAGGTATCCTCAAGTACGACATCACCATGTCATAAGTATCCTCCAATACCAAGATGTGGATAAGAGTTGTAAGAGGAGTCACTCGATCGAGCAATTACTCGATGGCTTATTTGCTCAATGGTATTCTAGTCGTAATTTGAGATAGTTAGCATGCCTGCAGTAGTGCTACATATCAGTAGTAATAGCACAAAGATGGAAGAGGACTATGAGATTGAGTGACTACAGTAGAAGTTAATCACAGGACAGACGTTGGCGATACTGGACAAGTCAGCAGTAGCGGTCTTGGAGCTACAAAGGCCATGGGAAGGTCTAGATGCAAGGAACTGAACAGACACTAGGAACCATAACTGTGTTCAGATAGATATCTTCTGATATGTATCCTCTAAAAGGTATCCTCAAAAGGTATCCTCCAAAGGTATCCATCAGTACTACATCACCATGTCATAGGTATTCTCCAATACCCAGATGAGGATAAGAGTCGTAAAAGGAGTCACTAGTTTGAGTAAATACTCTATGTCTTATTTTCTCAATTAGTTTCGAGCCATTTGAGCAATGCCTGTTCAGTCGCTACTAGATAGTTATTATAGATTGCTGCTTGGCCCTGGGAATCATATAGCACTTCGTTATACACAGGGGAGATAACTCTGTATGAATATGCACATATGGAAAATGAAGCAATCTGACAGGTGATTATAAGACTTGGTTGAGGTCAGAGGCTGGAAGAGACAGCTGAGACTAGGTAGGCAGCTAATATAGTCAGAATAGGGTCATTTATAGACAAAACAGTTAAAAACTGAGGATTCCAAAGAAATCAGAACTAGATGTCCATGACATAAGATGGTGTATGTTCATGCTGGATATTATCATAGAATAATTTGCGATCAATTAACATCTGAAAGTACACAGGTTTCTTGTTTTTTATCATGATTCTATAAGTTTTTTGCAAAAAAGTGTCGAAAACCTTGATTTTTTTCTATTTCGAGGTATTTTTCTGGTGGCCATCTTGGATATTCACTTACTTAATTGGTTTATCATATGCAGAAAAAGTGTCCAAAATACTATATAGTTGATTCCTGTGCCCTGTATCAAACATTTTTCCCACAACCATCGTACAACTTGAGATAGTGTAAACTTGGCCATTACATAAGCGAGATAACTGAAAATGGGTGGTCACACTGGTGGCCATCTTGTTTTCCACATTGGCTTTCCATGGTGCATGTTCACGCTGGGTATTATTGGAGATTAATTTGCGATCAATTTCACATCTAAAAGTTTTACAGGTTTTTAATTTTTTATCATGATTGTGTAAGTTTTTTGTGAAAAAAGTGTCGAAAAACTCGATTTCCATCTATTTTGAGGCATATTTTGGCAGCCATCTTGTATTTTCACTTACTTGATTGATATTATTATACGGGGAATGGTATCAGAAATACGCATGAGTTAATTCCCTTTCCTTATCTCATATAGTTTTTCCATAATAAAGACAAATTAGTGATGGTGTAAAATCGCAAAATTGACCCACCCTCATGGGCGCCATCTTGGATTACGTCATATCCGGCCAGGATGATTTCTTGTTAACATCTGAAAAGCTACTCTTGAGATGTCCAGGTACATGAAAAAAAACGGTCTCGTTCGGTCCTAGCTGTACCTAGCTGCCTGACTAAAGTTTTTGAGACAACAAAATGAAAAAAATAATGAAAATTGAACGGTGATTTTTGTGAAGACTGCTGGTCAGTTTTTGGCCATTACATTGGGTAAAGGGTTAAGATATAATCTCTGTTATTTTTAACGCTGATTTCTGCAAAACATGCATTGGAACATTTTGAGCCTCTATCCAGATTCCTGCACCATCTTCCCCACGAGTTGCCCTCCAGCCCTTCCAACCAAGTGCCAAAACATACAGCAACGATCTCTCCCCACAGTGACAAACCTGATCAATATTTCCATGCAAACTGATCGGAGTTCACTACCCCTAAAAACTGTAAATGCATGTGATCATAGAACATTTTTGGAAAAGTGTTCCACAACCAAATTGAGTCCGTTTATATTTTTGAAGCAAAATATGACCCTGGATTGTTTTCTGCCATGTAAAAGAGCCCTTGAGATGAACAGCTTTTTAATCATCAAAAACAACACATCTTGCACCTGGACCCTTTAAGATTTTTTCAGGCTTACAGCACTGATTTACCTGAAATTGCTTCACCTTCCTTGATCTGTAATTTAAACTTAAGGTTTTGGCAGTGCATGCATTTCACTATCGGAAACTAATTATTTAATATTTCACTTCCCAAACCATAGTCTAGGATCAAGTTTCTGAAACCGAGCCCAGTAAAGGGACATACTATCAATTATGAATATTGATGCTGTTGTCTTAACTACTGAAGCGATAACACAGGATTGAAACTAAACCTGTTTACCACCAGGCTGATTTTCACTTATTTTCCAGAAAATAACTACATACAACCAAGATTACAAGCTGCACCAAGGTGCATGATTGTAGTAACGTGGATGAAACCTGACCAACCTAAGTGTTCCGGTCCCATCTGGAATTGGTCCGATATACAACAGGTAAAGAAAAAAAGAAATACCTGATTTGTTGGACATAAACTGTGTTGAATAGATTAGTGATAACTTTATTAAAATGCAGAAAATGTTGTGGTTTAATCACTGATAACTGAATAGCTGACCAGAACTGAACTTACTCAATAGTTATCTATGACAGTCGTTAATTCGAAGTCAATCAGTTCACTCTGGTGCAATCTCCTGAGTCAGCATATTATCCACCAGAAAATCAGTACAAAACGTGTTGGAATATGTTCTTGGCCATGAAATGCTAACCAGAACTGACAGCCTAACAGGTCCTTTGAGAGTGGTCCTGATGCAAAGCTGGTGGTTTGGTCCAGTCCATCCATGGTACGGAAGACAAACTAAGAAGTTCAAGGCATCCCAACAGTGAGTGATTCTATGAAAAACCAATTGGTGTATCCCAACAGTGAGTGATTCTATGAAAAACCAATTGGTGTTATCTTCCAGACAAGGTTTCAATACAGATACATGTGCAGTCAATGAAAAAGTAAAGGTCACAGTGACTAATTTTGGTATGTGACAAGATATATAATCCTAAAAGGTCGTATTCTGACTTTTATCAATTTTACTGCAAACAGAACAGGTCTCAGCTGCCTAGATGGCCGCCCTGACTTACCTAGAAACAACTGCAAACACCACCACAGAATGTATACCATCAAAGTGTACAAAACATGTATAAAAATCTCCAGGCCTTTGAGGGATGAACAAAGTTTCATTTAGCAGCTATCAGCTGCCATGCACTGTTGGACAAGTGGTAAGACAGACAGACAACATAAAAATAATCTGGATTTGCCATAGCATAACGTCACAAACTCAATAGATTTTCTGTTGAAACTGATCTATACTTAGAAGACACAGTTACCTTTGCACCTCCAAATATTTTGAGTGAAAGGCCATCAACAAACTTCATTCTGTGGGTCCTTGTAACATCATTCACCAAATATCAAAAGGCTCTGTGGTTCATGTTTCTGCTTTTCGACTCCCTTGGGAGCCCAGGTGATGAGATGGGTTCAAAGCTGACACATGGACAAAGAGTAGCAGGCTTATCCAGAGATTCTTACAGGTGAGCTAACAAGTAGAGTGACATGAAATTTTCATAGTTTGTTTATTGGGATTTAAAGTCACTTTCAGCATTTATGACCTCATCATGACCACAACACAAGTATAAATAGACGATCTCCAACTCGTTCCCAGTTTATATCAAAATTTACAACATGTTCAGTAAATTAGGTCTGGACCGAGCTTTAGCTCGGTCCAAACCTAATTTATTGATTGAGTTTTGTAAATTTCAACATAAATTGGGGACGAGTTGAACATTCTATTTATATTATGATAAAAAAAAAATACCCACAAAAGATGCGTAAATGGAATGAGAAACAAGCAGCAGCTGTTATAAGCCGGCAATTACGTTACAACTTGAGATGTGTTGTCCGCAGGGGCCACATCAGGAAGTAGTCCCTGATAAAGAATAGATTATGAAGTATTTAATGACACAAATTTAATGAATTAATTTTCAAATTAACATAAAGTACTGTCACAGGCAGCAGATGCTTATCACTCTGAGACTGAATCTAAGATTATTCTCCGGTGCTTGATGGGCCGTGCATTACCATTTTTAATGATTGAGCTTAATGACCGGAAGAAAAGGTCAGATCATATAATAATGTTTTGGCTTTCTTTACAATTTTGTTACCCTCTTTACAGAATTCCTCCCACCATAGGTGTAGGCTGCCAGGTCTTGTTATACAGTAAACTGCAAATAGTGTATCACAACAAATAAACTGTTATAGTACAAATACCTCATTATGGTCTTCATTGAATATGCTTATGAATAATCTCAATACATATTGCATTCTCTGTATGCTAAGAGAGGTACAGTGAGTTCTATCTGGTTGGATATTGCTTAACCCATTCAAAGCTGGCAAGAGGGAATAGGTGAATCCAGTCTGAATTTGAAAGGTGGTGCAGTGAAATTTTAATCCTACAGCTTTGTAATAACAATAACCACTTGGAAGCTGGTTCCAAAGAAATGGAGCAGCAACCAAAAAGGTTTGGTCACCAGCCGTTGCGAGGTTACCAGGTACATGAACAAGATTGTTTGATGGTCCCGAACACAGTGGTCTTCTGAAGAAGAATGTTTGACGCTCCCGAATACAGTGGTCTTCTGGGTTTGTAATGTGAAACCAAACCTATAGAGCTGTATGATTAATTCCTTGCATGCTGCTGGTGGATATTCCTGCCCAGGACATAAAATATCTTGCCACAGAAATACATATAGTTGGGCACTTTTAACCAAATTTCTCTTCTCAATTGAATGGACTTTTTGACCAATGATTTACTTAAATTTTGAGGCATTTTTCATCAAATCTAGTCATGGCTGCTTTATAGCAGCCATGACTAGATTTCATGAAAAATATTTTGAAAATACTCATCAGGTTAAGTGTTAAATTATTACAGATCCTCACTTCTGATTTATTGTTTATTTTGTCATCTGCTTATCCATTGGCAAATTTTTCTTTACGCAAAAAGTATACATATGGTGTTGAAAGGTTAACAGAATAACCCATTCATTTGCTAATAACACCAAACTGTTCAATACACCTCTAATAACAATTCAACCTGCAAAACGCAAATAGATTGAAGAGTAAATCCCTGTTCACCCCCATTAGAAGTGAAATGGTGCATGTTTACTGTAGTAAACAAGTTCTGCTTTACTGGTTAAATAGGACCCAGTCACCAATGCTTGGGGTGGAAGTCCTCTAAAATAGGCAACATGGGGATAAACGGTTGACTAAACCTGACTTTATCTCCATGATGCTGTCACTGTTAGCCTTTAAAGAATTGACCGCATCAGCCCATGTAAGTTACAAATAGAGCAGTGGAAAGAAAAAAAATCGTTTCATGTGACTCCCCATTGGAACAAACTCATCGAGCTCACTCCAATGAGGAGTCACATGATAAGGTTTTATTGAATTTTTTTTAAATATTTGAAAAAAAAACAACTGAAATACCAAATTTTGATATCTTGTGCATTGTGTAAAGGGCTAAAAGAATAAAAAAAAGGGTTTTCACTCAAAGCAATATGCTGGCAACTTTAGGTTTCTCAGCTTTACAGACCTTTTTATCTCTGTACTGATACTTCAGATGTAAGCATTTAATCTAATAAATGGGGCGCGGTGGCTCAGTTGGTAGAGGTGCAGGCTACACGCCGAGAGGTCCTCGGTTTGAATCCCACCTACGGCAACCGCGTTGTGTCCTTGGGCAAGACACTTCACCCCCATTGCCCATGTGGGGCCACAGTGACACTGTGTACTAAGGCGTACTTCACGTCGATGGTGCACCTGTCTTCAACCAATGCTAACCCTGCTTTTGTGTGGAGTTGCTATGTTGGGGAGCTGACAGTTGCTAGCTGTTGCTCGGTGGTTCTCTCCGGGTACTCCGGCTTCCTCCACCCGTAAAACTGTCACGGTCATGGTTAGCCATTGTGCAGAAATATGTGACCTTAGACACCAGTAAATAAATAAATAAATCTTGATTGACAGAGCTCCATGAGCTCTGTCAAACAAGAAAAAGAATGAATACTTAACACATCTCAACAGAATCAAAGAAAATGAGTTAATTCTGTAAGAATATTTTTGTTAACTGAATATACTTTACTGGCAAAGTAGCTATTCCATTAAGTTAACAGGATTCTACTGTAATTTGAACAATTGAAATCTTGCTCATTTCAAGGTAGCTTCATTCACTTATTTGTTTAAAAGCGTATTTATTAGGCCTTTCTTATAGCTATTTCTCTGTTTCATGATTGGTATGGTGGCAGAGAGATTTCAAAGGGTTCTTTTCTGTCTTTTGATTGTATTGATGAAGTTTTGAATAAAGTATGTGCAAATGGGGACTCATAGATTATATTTAGAGGGCCATGTGGATTTTGTAGGAAGAACAGAAAATACTCTCATGAACCTCTTATCCAAATACTATGATCAATATGACATTCTATGGTTTGGCTCAAATCAATCTTATAGGGTCTGATCTGTTTATTTGAAAGAGTTTAATTTTCATACTGTATGTGTTTGGAGAAATATAGACAAAATCGTTCTGTCACAAATCACTAGCCCAAATACACTTGAATTCGATAAAAAGAAAAAAAACCCACAATTTTCATGATGAGGCAAAATCTGTATATTGAAGTCCCGGGTTCATATTTAGAACAATTTTCATACTGTATGTGTTTGGAGAAATATAGACAAAATCGTTCTGTCACAAATCACTAGCCCAAATACACTTGAATTCGATAAAAAGAAAAAAAGCCCATAATTTTCATGATGAGGCAAAATCTGTATATTGAAGTCCCAAGTTCATATTTAGAAAAAGCAACTCAAGTCCTTGAGGTCATATTTAAGACAGACTTCTACATTTTGATGTCGAAGAACTAAATTTTTCAGAAAAAGAATTTCAGAAAAAGAATTTAAAAAAAAAATCCAGGGAGAGTGGACAAGTGATATTGCCTGGAAGCCAATTTTTAATAAAGTTCTATTTATCTTAGACCTTATTGCTACCGACTCCAAAACTGATAAGGTTCTTTTTTTTCACATGCAACTATTTTCTGAAAATTTGGTTCAGTTGTAATGAATAGAACTACCCGGTAACGGTATATGAAGACCCAAAAGTACTATTTTTAGCTCAACTTTGGCGAAGCCAAATTTGAGCTTATGCCATGGCCAGTCGTCCGTCTGTCCGTCAACAATTCAATACGGCTCGGGCTAGAGGCCGTATTTATGAACCGATCTTTACAAAACTTCTTGGGTACCTTTGTTTTGACCGTGGGACAAGAACGAGTGTTTTGGGGTCCGATCCGAAATTCAAGTTGGCCACTGGCGGCCATTTTGTACAGACCTAGGTGAAATCAGATTTTTGCGCAGAACTTCCATATGAAAGTGCTGATTTGAATAATTTTTTGTATGAATGTTTAGTACCATGGGATACATCACATATAATATGGGGTTTTTTTCTCGTACGTAAATTATGCAAATTAGACTAACTTTGATGTATTTAGTGTTACTTTCAGCACTGTAAGTGCAAATGCCAATACAGCTCGGGCTAGAGGCCATATTTATAAACCGATCTTTACGAAACTTCTTGGGTACCTTTGGTATCACCGTGGGACGAGAACGAGTGTTTTTGGGTGCGGTCCGAAATTCAAGATAGCCGATGGCAGCCATTTTGTACAAAATTAGGTGCAATCAGATTTTTGCACAGAACTTTCATAGGAATGCGCTGATTTGAAAAATTTTGTGTGTGAATGTTTAGTACCATGGGATACATCACATATAATACAGGTTTTTTTCTCGTGCAGAAATTATGCAAATTAGATGAACTTTGATTTTTTCAGTGCTACTTACACACAGTAAGTACACATGTCAATACGGCTCAGGCTGGAGGCTGTATTTATCAACCGATCTTCATGAAACTTCTTGGGTACCTCTGTTATCACCTTGGGACGAGAACGAGTGTTTCTGAGTGTGGTCCAAAATTCAAGATGGCTGCCAGTGGCCATTTTGTACCAAAATTAGGTCCAATCAGTTTTTTGTCACAACTTCTATACAGCTCGTATTTATGAACTGATCTTCACGAAACTTCTTGGGTACCTTTGTTTTCACCTTGGGACAGGAATGAACGTGTTTTGGGGTGCCTTTGTTATCACTGTGCTATTAGAACAAATATTTTGGGGTTCAGTCAGACCCACTCTGGGACTCAAAGATTTCTTTTCTAGTTTAGCATCTGACTGTCACCTACCTTTACAATACTTTACCTATACATTTGTTACAGGCTACGGTCAGTATTTATGTACAGACCATTACAATACTTTATATGTACCTTTGTTATCAGGTCATTACCTAGATGTTTGTCATTGCCGTGTCACATACTATACATGTACATGTCTTGACAAGTTGAGCTACAGTGTCATTGACACTTTCATTTCAGTGCTACTTACACACAGTAAGTACACATGTCAATACGGCTCGGGCTAGAGGCTGTATTTATCAACCGATCTTCACGAAACTTCTTGGGTACCTCTGTTATCACCTTGGGACGAGAATGAGTGTTTCTGGGTGCAGTCTAAAATTCAAGATGGCTGCCAGTGGCCATTTTGTACCAAAATTAGGTCTAATCAGTTTTTTGTACACAACTTCTATATGGCTCAGGCTAGAGGCCATATTTATGAACCGATCTTTACGAAACTTCTTGGGTACCTTTGTTATCACCGTGGGATGAGAATGAGTGTTTTGGGGTGTGGTGTAAAATTCAAGATGGCCACCACAGCCATTTTGTACCAAAATTAGTGCAATCAGTCTTTTGTACAGAACTTCTGTATGAAAGTTCTGATTTGAATAAATTTTGTATGAATGTTTAGTAAAATGGAATACATCACATACAGTACGGGTTTTTTTCTTGTGCAGAAATTATGCAAATTAGATGAATTTTGGTTTATTTAGTGCTACTTATACACTGTAAGTGCACATGTCAATACGGCTCGGGCTAGAGGCTGTATTTATCAACCGATCTTCACAAAACTTCTTGGGTACCTTTGTTATCACCTTGGGCGAGAACGAGTGTTTCTGAGTGGGGTCCAAAATTCAAGATGGCTGCCAGTGGCCATTTTGTACCGAAATTAGGTCCAATCAGTTTTTTGTACACAACTTCTATATGGCTCAGGCTAGAGGCCATATTTATGAACCGATCTTTATGAAACTTCTTGGGTACCTTTGTTATCACCGTGGGATGAGAATGAGTGTTTTGGGGTGTGGTCCAAAATTCAAGATGGCCACCACAGCCATAGAGCTACAGTGTCACTGACACTTTCATATGAAGTCAACCTACCATGTTACAATGAAATCCCTTCATAAATATGACTTTTAGACTGTGCTAAAGGTTTTCGAGCTCGGGCAGCCATCATTGTTGAATGATCGCAACCAAAGGGGACAATCTCATCTGGGCATCATCTGGAGTAATCCTATGAAGTTACAATGAAATCCTTTCATAAATATGACCTGTAGACTGTGCTCAAGATCTTCGGGCACCTGTAGCCATCACAGTTGACCAATCACGACCAAAAGGGAATGTCATCATCTGGGCATTATATGGAGTCAACCTAACAGGTTACAATGAAATCCTTCCATAAATATGACCTTTTGCCTATGCAAGAGGTTTTTGGGCTTGGGCACCCATCAAGGCTGAATGACCGCGATCAAAATGGGACGTTCTAATCTTGACATTATTTGGAGTCATCCTACCCAGTTACAATGAAATCCCTTCATAAATATGACCTGTAGACTGTGCTAAAGGTTTTTGGGCTTCGGGCCCCTGAAGCCGTCACAGTTGCCCAATCACATCAAAAAGGGGACTTTCTCATGTAGACATTATATGAAGTCTACCCACCACATTACAATGAAATTCCTCAATAAATATGACCTGTAGACTGTGCTAAAGGTTTTTGGGTTTTGGGCTCAGGCAGTCGTCACGGTTGGCAGATCATGCCCAAATGGGGAAATTCTCATCTAGACATCATAAGGAGTCATCCTACCAAGTTACAATGAAATCCCTCCATATTAAACATGACCTGCAGACTGTGCTAAAAGTTTTTGGGTTTCGGGCTTGGGCAGCCATCACAGTTGACAGATCATGCCCAAAATGGGACGTTCTCATCTTGGCATTATACAGAGGCATCCTACCAAGTTACAATAAAATCCCTTCATAAATACGACCTGTAGACTATGCTAATAGTTTTCTGGTTTTGGGCTTGGGCAACCATACCGGTTGACCGATCGCGACCAAAAGGGGACGTTCTCATCTAGACATGACCCCAAACCTGCATATGAAATTCAGTGATGATCAGACAAAAAACTGCGGGGTGTAGCCCATGCTAAAGGAAAATGTGAACAGACTCACAGACTAACAGACTTCTGCACGCGTGGTGGCAATAGCTTATCTTGACTTTGTCAAGTTAAGCTAAAAATCAATAGGATCCTTCTTCCATAAAGTTTGGTTGACCTGCATTAAATAAATAAAGTTATTGCCCAGAAACATATTTTTGACAAAGCTCTATTTTAACAGTCACCTGACCCTTGACTTCACAGTTGTAGACTGAAAAATCAATAGTGTTCTTCCCCTCCCTGTAATCTGATGAACATGTGTCACATATATAGAATATACCCATAGTAGCTTGGGGTACCAAATGTTCAGCACGAGTGGTGAAGTGGTGTTAACCACGAGCCTTTGGTACACCAAGCTACTTTGGGTATATTTTATTTATACCATGATCGTCAGATTAATAAGAGTTTAAATGCTAAATAATACAATATTCACACATGCGAATCGGTTTTTGATTACATGAGCACAATTTAGTAGTACTTTTGGTGGTACTTTTGCTGTCAATTTTATCACTGTAACGAAATGGAAAAAGAAACACGCAAATCACGGGGTCTTTTTCATTTTAATAACATACTATTTTGAGTGATGGGTTCTTTATTAACACGAGGCAATGCATGTTTGTTAATTTTTGGTATCTTATGAGATAAACTCATTTAAAAACGTAATAAATAATTGTGAGTTTCATTTCACTCTTCATGAGATGACGCATGATAAATTTAGACAAGTTTGCATTTAAGTGGATGTCACCAAAAATCATCTTGCATGTAGTTCCACTGTTGGTGTAAATTTTAACTATTGAAATCCCATTCCTGGCGTATTCACCACAGTTGGTGTGTAACGCTAAAATTTATGTCATAGGCTTTTTATATACAGTAGAATAGACAATCATGATATAAATAAACAAAAGTTTTTGCCTGTAAACAATTTTTTTTTACAATATTCTATTTATTGTAACAGTCCTAGTGATCTACGATCTAATGACTCTCAACTCCCCAAAAAGATAGGGTTCTTCTATGTCCATATCCAAATATGCAAATTCAGTTCAGCTGTGATAAGTCAAATTAATGTTGACGAGAACCAAAGTTATTTTTACTAACTCTGACCTTGACCTTTGGATGACAAACTTGTAAATGAATAGAGCTATTCACCTTCCATGAGGGTAGCAGTCCTTAGATTTGGTGTCCAGAATTATGCAGAACAAAAGTTATTGACCAGAAACCTTTCTTTCTTTTTTTTTTTTTTTTACTATGTCCTATTTATAGTAACAGTCTTGTGTCCTTCCATCTTATGCTTGCTGAATGAAAATCGATAGGATTCTTCCTCTTCCATAAGTTGTTCTGTTTGTTGTAACAGTCCAATGACTTTTCGACTTTATATCTACCAACTCCAAATCGATAGGCTTTTCCTCTTTCTATATGTAAATTTTTCTTCTGAAAGTTTGGTTTAGCCGAGATGCACAAAACTATATTATCGCCTCAAACCCAAAAATGCTATTTTTACTAACAGTGACCTTAAGTTTTGGATGACAAACCAGAAAACTGATAGTGTTCTTCTGCCATGAGGATACCAACCCTGCAAGTTTGGTTGACCTTTATTGAACAGAAATAAAGTTACCAAGAAGCCTAAACACCCGCTTTCATCACACTACAGGTCGAGTGTATATTTTCATCACAACTCGGTTAAAAATACAATTTAGAGTTTTACCAATTATATCTTGTTTGACAGAGCATGAACTCTGTCAAAGGTAAATATGGTCAGGGCCACAGTTGGGCATGGGCTAATGACCTTTTATCAAACTGATGATACTAGTGTGCTTCACATTAACCTTTAACTGCTTGCATGCTGCTAGCAGATATTCCTGCCCAGGACAAAAAATCTCTTGCCATTCTAATAAGTATAATTTGGGCACATGCAATCAATTTGCTCCCTGTAAATTGAATGGACTTTTTGGAGCAATGATTTCTTGAGTTAAACTTGGATGAATTTTTCATCAAATCTAGTCTTGGCTGCTTCTAAGCAGCCATGACTAGATTTGATGAAAAATATTTTGAAAATACTCAACGGGTTAAGAGTTAAAGACCTTTTCTAAAATTACATTGCTCAGATCAAGGGCCCCAACATGCAAATTACAATAAGGAATAAACATTTTTATTTTACATTTACTCTAATTGTAATTTATTTATTTATTTATTGGGGTTTAACAACACTTTTGTCACCTTGTGTCAGACAGTTTTATGGGTGGAGGAAGCTGGAGTACCTGGAGAGAACCACTGAGCAACAGCAAGCAACTCTCAGACTCCCCAACATACTAACTCCACACAAACAGGGTTAGCATTGGTTGAAGACAGGTGCACCATCGATGTGCAGTATGCCTTAGTACGCAGCGCCACTGTGCCCCCATGTGGGCAATCGGGATTAAGTGTCTTGCCAAAGGACACAACGCAGTTGCTGCAGGTGGGATTCGACCCGAGGACCTCTTGGCTTGCAGCCTGCATCTCTACATACTCTTATTGTAATAAGACTGGCAAAAGTATTCCAATAGCCTGAAGTGACACTTCTATTCTCCTTCAAGTTTAAAAATATGAGGGAGTTCCATGTTGCCTAGCATTGGTAGTTTGGGCAAGAAGGATGAAGGGCCAGAAGCTGGAATAGGAGCATTGAATAAAGAAGCTGAATTCACAGAGGAGAAGATACAGATATCTGAATATCTCTGGAAACATTTCCTTACAAGAGAAAAAGTTGAATTCTAACAAACTACTAACTCATTCCGAGTTTGACAAAAAAAGATCCTAAAATGTGAATAAAGAAAACAAAATTCTGTGATGTTTGTACATTAATATTTATTTACAATTGACATGTTAAATATCATTTCTTTATATTACAAATGTTAAATATACTTTCATTATCACAGATAGTGCCATATTATTTGAAAATTAAATGCAAACTGATGATGTTTATTGGAAAATTTATTTGCAAAAATGTTTAAAAATTCAGTGAATCTTGAAGAAATACATAACACATTTTAACCATCCACCCAGTTGAATTTTAAGACTGCATTCTCATTATTTCTTTCCATAATAATGTTTTCATTGCATGCTTCCAAAACATAGCTCATTACACTTCACTGAATGAGCTCATTCCTGAGTCATAAGCCATGTTGTGTAGAGAAATGGAGGATTACTTCTCTCCATAACACAGGGCTGATTTGGCCAAAACATCAGAGAAAGGATTATAAAACTCTGCATGTTCAAACTTACAAAGTCTTTTCAATTCTTATAATTACCTAACAATTTGCTTAACCCTTTACCCAACACAGACGATTTCAAAATTTATTATTTTAAATATCATTTTTTAAATTTTTTCAAAAGATTTCAACAAAACCATATCATGTCACCCCTCTTTGGAACGAATTCGACAAGCTCGTTCCAAAGAGGGGGTCACATGATATAGTTTTGATGAAATGTTTCGAAAAATAATATTTTTTCAGCTGCCGAATTTGCATATTACGCGGGCGAATGCGGGCAATTTGTTGGGTAAAGGGTTAACATGACCCATTTTAGAATGTGGACAACATTATGTGTGTATCTTTACTATTACAGCTATTGTTTATGGAGGTTTAACAACACTTCACACAGGGTTATTCCAGGTTCAAAGGTTTTGTAGGCTAGAGAGAACCACAATTCAGTGGCAAGTAGCTATTAGATAATCAAATTTACTAACCAAACTTAAATACAGTGCAAGATTGATTCACACCATCCAAGGTTATGTGTATCATCAGAGCACGTTTTCCACAGTAAAAGAGAAAAAAAAACGGTCATCCCTTAAAGCCCTCATTCTGACTTTGAAAATGTTTCTTGCCTTGGAACAGGTGCCCCAACAAGCAATCTTGAATTAGTCTTTCAGACAATAGTAAAATCATCCCGACAGAAGTTTCTGGTCATAGGCAGCCAAGAGTAGACCAAAACCCACTGCCAAGCCACGAGACTAACAAGGTAGTGATATGGTTGAGTTCCTGAAACAAACTATCCAGTCATTAAGGGTTAACTTCTATTGATGAAACCCTTTTGAATGCATGATCTAACTTTTTTTTCCAACCAATCAATTCATATTTTAAAAGTGGCTAAGCAAGGTCATTCATTAACATTCATGATGTATATCCAGATGTGTGCAGTTGTATTCTTGTACCCTGACATTTGTCGCCTGCAGTGAAAAAATGGGGCTTCTGGCAGTATAGTAAATGTGGTAGTAAAATGTAAAATTGACAGTGATGGGTAGGGGATGGTAATGGCTACAGTAAACATGCACATATAGGCTCTTTTGGAGCAGATGCTCTGTCCAAAAAATCCTTGTTTGTAACCCATTACCAAACGAATCGGCCACAACTGCTGTGTAATTTACAAATTGAGCAACTTAAAAAAAATTATTTAAACAAAAACTTAAATCCAGTGATAAATAAAATCAAGTGATATGAACTTGTCTCCAGTTTACAGTAAAATTTTCAAAACCCATCTATTGAATTAGGTATGGCCCAAACCTTCCTACTTTATTGAATTCATTTAAAAAATTTTAGTAAAAAGTGGGGGCTTGTTGGAGATTCTAAATTTATAACCACAAATTCCACATTTTTTCTGGAAGTTAATAGCTCTGACTTCTTAACTAGTTTTATTTAAAAAAAATATAGCAAATCAGGAATTGATTTATGATTTTACCATTTTACCGAGGAAAAGAGCAAAGTTGAAGAGAAGATTTCATCAGAAAAAACACTTTGGATCTTTTCACCATAATGAAATAATATCATCCAGCCATGTTATGTCAAGAACTTAAAACATCATGGAGGTATAAAACAAATTTAGGGACAGGAATAAAATTCATGGTGATCATAGGATGCCAAAAGTGAAAATAGATCCCTCTCCCTGTTCAGAAAAAAAAATTCTCTGATTCAATGTTGCCATCCAAGTTTGAAATATGCACTGGTAAAATTCAAGTTTGTGTTCTTCATCTCAGCGCAATGTCATTTTCATTGTGCATGGATGTTCCGAAATCTGTTAGTGTGGAGGATTTAATTCAAGCTGCAGTACTCTTGTTGGTGGAATTTCTAGCTCTGCATTAACCTGTGGAGAAATAAGTTAAAATATTATTGTTTTATTTTCAAAAAATAATGTAGCTCAATGCATTATAGTAACCACTATATTTAATATTTAGGTTTGTGGAATACTTTTGTCACACTTGTTAACCCTTTACCCAAGGCATATGATTTCAAAATTTATTATTTTAACTATCATTTTTAAAAAAACTGCAAAACATTTTGACAAAACCATATCACATGACCCCCTCATTGGAATGAGCTCAATGGGCTCATTCCAATGAGGGGTCACAAGATATGGGGTTTTTTTTAAATTTTGGGAAAATAATATTTTTTCAACTGCTGAATTTGCATGTTGTGTGGAAAGATGCGGCCAATTCATTGGGTAAAGAATTAACTCACACAAGCTTGGAAAATAAGAATGAATCTATTGATCATCATGTACGGCTGAGAACTTAGAGCCTAGCAGGTGTTTCTAGTAAACTGTCATTTGCCTGTTCAGGCAGACAATATTTGATGAGAAACAACTGCACAGATTTTAACCCTCTGCATATTGATGTCAAACTATCAAGCTGCAAATGTTCCCATAATACAAATAAAAATTTAACCAATTCAGTTTTGTTTGACAGAGCTCATTGAGCTCTGTCATACAAGATTGAATTGGTTAAATTCCAACTTGCACTGTGGGAAAAATGGTAACTTAAAATTGCAATATTTTTACATCAGTTTGTAGGGGATCAAGACTCTCTCTGCTCACAATTCTTCAGGCTATCAGTGCCTAAGCACCTTCTGTATTTACTTATTTATTGGTGTTTAAGTTCACTTTCAGTATCTGTGGTATATCAGGGCCATAACAGAGGTATGAAGTCAAATTTGACCAATTGTTTATATCTATGCTTCCAATTTTAGTGGACTTGCACCCTAAGCATTGGTCACCAGGTTCTATTTTACCAGCAAAGCATAACTTGTTTACCACAGTAAATAAGCACTGCTCCACTCCCAGCGGTTCCCATGGGAGACGTCTGTTACACCACAATCGAGTACAGTAAACTTAAGTTTTCTTGGTGTTAATCCAGGTTCTGGGCCACATTGATATGTTCATGGAAGTGACTGTTGTTCTTTCAGACTTTGCCTTTGCTTTAAATTTGCTTTACAGTAGAACCTGTCTGGAGAGACCACCCTTTTTACCAGGCAAAAGTGGACTTTTAAAACAGGTGGTCTCTCATGACAGGCCCAGTACAGAGTAAAACAATCAAATGGTACAAGATTACAGCGGTCTCTCAAGATAAGTGATCTCTCACGACAGTGGT
Source organism: Pictodentalium vernedei (assembly GCA_031216915.1). Lineage (NCBI taxonomy): Eukaryota > Metazoa > Mollusca > Scaphopoda > Dentaliida > Dentaliidae > Pictodentalium > Pictodentalium vernedei. The sequence continues at coordinate 201,302,417 of CM062291.1, read as the reverse complement.
CTCTCAAAACTGGTTTTAGTGTATATCTGTTCAAAACAATTGTTTTTAGTATAAATTGTTTTCTTACAATTTATTGTTAAGTGACTTTAGGAACTCCTCTTTAAACTAATGGAAGTCAATTACAAACAGTTTATGGCTAAATCAATTACAAACAGTTTATGGCTAAATACACAGATGGCAAGTATTCTTTTTTTAACTGGATGCATTTGTGTGATGCTTGTGATCAAAAGTGAAAAAAGAAAGGAACTCTTTGTGGAAGTATTAAAATTATGTAAATTCAAAAGGAATCAACAAATCACATCCACACACTTGTGAAATACGGGCAAATTTTTCTAATCCTTTCAAAATTGTTTGGTAATCTGAAGCTTATCCAAGTCATTCAAAATGCATAGAAAATCTAAGCCAAAAAGAGACGGTAACCCGACAGGATACCTCATTTGTTTCTTGTCAAGCATCATCAACCAATTCAGGCAGATGGCACTTCACTTTTTCTGCTCACTTTTACCTAAACCATTAATGTCAGAGCACCTGCTGTACAACATCGGGGGACGATAAACTTATCTTCAGCCCAAGGTGTTGACTTTCTTATTAACCCTTTGCCTAATGAATTGGCCGCATACGCCTACATAATATATAAATTGAATGGATGAAAGTAAAATATTTAAAAAAAACAATTCAACAAAGCCATATCATGTGATTCCCTCATTAGAGCAAGCTCATTGAGCAGGTTCCAATGAGAGGTCACAGTATATGGTTTTGTTGAAAAATTTGAAGAAAAAACAAATTAAAATAACGAATTTTAATATTGTGTGTATTTGGTAGACGGCTAATATCTTAAGGTCTGTAAAATTAAATTATTAATTATCCATCTTACAAATAACAAGAAAATTAGTTCATTTTTAGTGGACAATATTGCAGAGGATGTTGATTTTGAGGAACACAGGGTTGAAAGTGTTAACATGACACAGAAAGCTCTCTGTAAAATGTAATTTTCAACATTTCTGCTCTTTAAATAGAGCCAACATCATTATGTTGAGAGCCACAGCAGCACAATGAAAATAAATTTGTTCGTTTTGAAAAGGCAAGCAGCATGATCAAGTATGGGGTACTTTAGTAAATACAAGAGGAAGTTACCAGGCATCTTACTGGTTGCCTGGTAGTCTTGTCCACTATTGAGGGTGTCTTCCATGTCTGTTTACTGATATTTACTGTGAGAGTTCACACTTTATTTCTTGGGTTAATCAATTACTATTCCCTCCCCACAGTCTTCTATCTGTGGTTTCAAAATATTAACTGGTCTGACAAATTCACTGTGTGTGATTCAACAAAAATGTAGCCACATCCTGGTACTGTAGCACTAAAAGAAGTGGAGTAACTTATAAAAATCATAAACATGTGAAAAGATAATTTGTTGAAAGCACAAACACATACAACTCAACTCACCTTTGAATTGACATACTGATGCAGTAACATCCTCAACTCCGCATTTTGTTGCCGTAAACCATCAGTTTCTGTGATTAAATGCCCTCTACTTCCCAGTATTTCACTGCAATTATGGAAAAATTATATATACCTGTATCTTTAAACAAAATTAACTTTCATTCTAGAAGAAATATAGCTTTGTCTTTTAACAATTTCAAACAACCCTGAACTTGTGAGCAACAACAATTTGTCTTTGAACAGTTACCAAATAGAATATATAAAGACATAACTGATTCCCACAACTTTGATGTTAGAAACATAACTTTGTTATTCTTCAGTTTTATGCTAATACTCTAGGTTTAACCATTAAAAATGCAGATCATGGAATTTAAATAATGTTATACACTGCCAAACCCATGTAGAGAAGTGCATTGTCAACATACCCAATTCAGACCCCTGTGGGAACCCCGGAAGTGGACCAGTGCTTGTTTACCGTGGTAAAATTACTGATAAAATAGGTCCCAGAACCAATGCCTGGGATGGAAGTCCTACAAAGAGGGCTGCATTGGTATTCACAATTGGCTAAACTTTACTTAATACCAATGTTGCGGTCATGATATAGCCATAGAAGCTAAAAATGACCTTAAACATCAATAAATAAATAAATGAATAAATAATCCAATCTGAAATAGTTGAACAAATCAGCTGAGGCAAGCGTATTGCTATAAGAGAGGGCATGACTCAATTCTCCTTGTGTAACCATCCGCACGCTTATGCTGAAATATGATAAATTCATAGTAATTTGTAAATTTTTATATTTACCAATGGCCCAGACTTAGCTGGTGCTAACTCTAAAATATCAAGGGCCAAACACAAATTTTGGCCCCCAAACCCCACCCCCCCCCCCCCCCCCATCCCCAAAATTTGCATGCAAAACCAAAAATAGAAGTTCTTTCTGGTCCTCCATACATTTACTCTCCGCGCATGTGCAGATGCCAGGAAGTGACCAGAATTGGGGCCAACATCATTCTTTGTAAAAGAGAGTATTACATAATAGTTCAGTGGGGAGGTATGAGTGCCCACTCATGGGAGGGCCATCTCCACCTGGGCCATTGGTAAGTATAAAAATATACAAATTATTATGAATTTATCATATTTTTCTACTATAACCCAATGGCCTAGACTTAGCTGAATCGTAAAAAGGTGGAGGGCCTGGGACTTACGAAATAGGAGATCAACATAGTTCCAATCCTGCAATCCATGATGAAAGGAAACTAGAATAATTAGGAATTACATGTATGTCTCTCTATACAGTAATAGAGGAGACATATCCTAAATAAAGAGCCCAATTTAAGTAATTCCATATTCTAAGCATGAAGACTATGCTAATTAGGATGTAATGAGTTCCTAATTTTAAGGTTAGTCCGGACTAAGCCCCCAAAATTAGGATGGCGTATCTGAGAATGAGAGAAAATCCCCCACAAACACACGCCATATAATAACACTTCAGCTGTATGCAGGATATAATTCTGGATAAAACAGCTTCCTTCATGGTTACATACCCATTAAGCCAGAGAAGAGGTAAAAATCAACCCCCCTCCCCCCCAACTTTCTTTTGAAGAAATCTTCAAAAGAAAGAGGGGAGAGCTCTGGAATCAATAAGAGCAGTACCAAAAAACAATATAAATAATCGTCGAACAGGCACTCAGGTATTAATTTATGATTAACTAGAGGTACTGTGATCAAGCTCACAAAGTGATACCCCCCCACGCCTGAAATGTATAAGTTAGATTATCTCCCCTTGGAAATGTCAGAATGGAATTATATTGCTTCATGCACATCCTCATATGGAGTTCTTCCATTGTGTAAAGTTTTATGAAAATTCTTCAAACGGTTTAGGAGGAGTTGCGCTTATAAGGATGGACAGCGCCTGAAATGTATAAGTTAGATTATCTCCCCTTGGAAATGTCAGAATGGAATTATATTGCTTCATGCACATCCTCATATGGAGTTCTTCCATTGTGTAAAGTTTTATGAAAATTCTTCAAACGGTTTAGGAGGAGTTGCGCTTATAAGGATGGACAGCGCCTGAAATGTATAAGTTAGATTATCTCCCCTTGGAAATGTCAGAATGGAATTATATTGCTTCATGCACATCTTCATATGGAGTTCTTCCATTGTGTAAAGTTTCATGAAAATTCTTCAAACGGTTTAGGAGGAGTTGCGCTAAAAAGGATGGACAGACGGACAGATGGATGGACAGACGGACGGACGGACAGGGTGATTCCTATATACCCCCCAAACTTTGTTTGCAGGGGGTATAATAAATGGTGCTTAATGCCATGTCAGAAGTTCAGTTAAGGCTATAGCAATGATCCTGGTAATTAATATTGCCTGCTACATAACGTACACCGCAGACGGAGTACACAGACAAGTTGAAAACCGGTGATATAAAATATAACATACACATGTCCAATCGAGCCACACTGAACAATCCCTGAAGAGAAAACACACTTCCTAGGTAATCCACAGGTGGCCTCTGTACAATAAATTCTAGTAACAACACTCTCCAATGTGTACTATCCGATATCTACGATCGTAAACACGTGCGAAATGAGTACTGACATAATAGAAACCTGGATCTAGAAATGGAAGTAGGTATGATTAACAGGCTCCGACATGGACCGCCCCCGAAATAGATTATAATTTCAAAGTCCACAAAATAGAATAAAGCGTTAGCCTAATAATATAATGCACGAGGGCAATTATATTTAGCATGTAATCATCTGAATACCAGTTAGCTGGTTATGCATCCTCCGAGGTACTCAAAGAGTAGCAATTTAATTGTGATGATTTTCAAATAAGCACTCGTATATAACAAATCAACAAATAATCACAGGAAACTAATCCAATTAAAAAGCGGATTTGCCCCTGAGGTCGCCATAGAACACGACCCAAATGCATAGTATGTATGTATTAAATTATACGAGGCTTGCGGGAAGAAAACTACGTCTTGCCCGATAATTGCCTCTAAATACATAGGCAGTGTGTGAGAGTGTGTGTGTGGGGGGGAGGGGGGGGGGGAGAGAAAAAAATGCCATATCGAAATCTCCTCACCCACATTACTTAATCGTTCCTGTGCCAGTTATCAAATAATATAGGAACTGCAATGGTTCCCTCACATCTAACCAACTCCGTTATGCCACTATGGGTGAAGAACGTGAAGAATAAAACTTCCCCTGAAAGAAGGCCCTTTCATGGAGGAAGCTTCTGGGGAGTGTCTCATAACAGACACTTGAGAATACTGATCCAAGGTTTCTGTGACGACAGAGGTGCTACTAGAAGGATTCACAACAAGACTGTTTAATCTCAAACCGTAATCTAATGAATCAAATGAATTGGAGGATACGCATATCCTATCCTTCATCCCCATGAATTCTGCAGAGCATCTACTGCATGTGCTCAATAGTCTGGGCATGGCGACACAAATGACGGTAACTAATTGTTCCGGTGCGTCGCAAACTGAACTATCATGGGACGATCCCACTGGAAGCAAAACTGTCCAAATACTCACTTGCTGAGCGTCCAATGCAAATGTAACAGGCGACCTTTCCGAGGATTGAGTATGTTCAGATGACCTGGTATATGACGAATAGAGAGATGAACATGATGATACATGACGAAATAGAAAAATCTTCTCCATTAGTTATCATTACAGAAATGAATGGGTGGCACCCTAGTTCCTGATGTATGCTACCACTATCATATCTGAACAGGCGTGTCCACAAATAATGTGAATCCACTGATGTAGCACTAACAATATTAACATCATTCTTTGATGTTTATGTGTTTCTCCAGGAACCGAGGGTCCCAAGACCCCTGCATTTCGAGTCTGTTGGACTCAGGGTCTTGCCCCAAACTACTGACTCACATTCGACATAATCGTGAAAGCCGGATCTGGCAGTTGCAGCAGAACTCTGAGTTAACCACTGAATATCTGCCCAAATATGGACCTTTTGTTTATCAGATCCGTTAAAACACTGGTCTTGAGCAAATGCGTCTTCACACTCCAGTTCTGGGTAAAGAATAACTGGAGGGGACATGTGCGTAAGCGACCCATCAGAATAAGATGCATAGCCACTCCGCAAAAAAAACCCATCAATCGCATAAAATATCTCACTGTTAATGCATCTGAGAGTAGACAAAAGCGAGCATAACAACTGACTAATTTCGCTCTGGTTAACAGCAGACGAACCAGATTGTTGAGACATTACCAAGTTCATTATTCGAGTGAAAGCCCAGGGCGCTAGATTCAGACCGAAGCACATCACTCGGAACTGAAATACTATCCCTTGGACGACGAACCGTAGGTACTTTCTGAATGGCGGATATACCAGGACATGAAAGAACGGATCCTTAGATCTATGCTTGCCGCATAGTCGATCACTCGAATGCTCGCTTTTACCGACTAAATGATTACCATAAATAAACTTTTAGAGCTATGATAGACTTGTTATCCAGCTCCAGTCTATTATCGGTCGGAACGAGCTCTCTGGCTTTGGTACGAGTAACGGGTAACTGTAGAATCCTAGAGAATTTTGATTCTCAACGACCTCTATTACCTTCAATGTCAAGAGAACCTTTACCTCCAATTGGAGGGACTCTTATGCAAGGATTTGATGGAAGCATTGTCCATCACAGACATTAAGTTAGTGGTGGTTTCTCTCGAAAAGATAGCTGTAGGCCATCTGAGACCACACTTCTCGCCTGCTGCTCTTCCGTAATAGTTCTCCAGTTTGATGCAAATCTTGGTAACCATCCGCCAACTGCTAAGCAATAGAGGTCCTAACCCTCACCTGTATTACCTGCGAGGCCTACGGAAGGAGAAACTACGTCTCCACCGCGAAGAGCCTCGAGCCAACAGCTTAGAGGCATCTGACCGGTAGTCTCGATCAGACCTATGCCCCCTATCCGAGTTGCTGTATGATGATCCCTAAAGTAATTATAGGAGGGTTACCTATACCCTCGCGATGAGTCCTTTTCAGACAATTTTCTGTCTAGGACATCCTCCCTTACTCTTTTCTGCTATTGCGGGTCGATTAGACATCGACTTAAGGAGCAGAGTATTGATGCTTTCTTTGTAGCTTGGTCATAAACCAATGAAAGCTTATTGTCAAAAACTTAGTGTCCAGATACCGGAGCGACCCATATAGAGTTTTTCACGTCATCTATTAAAGATGACGATGCAAGGGCTCTGTCACATCTGATTAACTCAAAATTAGCAACTGTTAAGACAGAGTTATACGTGATAAATATAATAGCCCTGGAAAGGATTATAAATGAGGTACGAACGTCCTCAAATTCCTTTCCGCAGAGATGTTGCATCACAGTTCTTAAGGGTGATCTATGTAAGACAGTGAGTCTAAATTCACTCTGAATGAAGAAATTGCCATCTCAATTGTGTCCGAGCAAATAGTGAATGACGAAGGTAAGACCATAACTAGGTCCTTTGCCTGCTCATTCAAACACAGAGGAACTCTCTATACATCTTCCTCGACTGTTACAAATGAATGTAGTTCAACAATCGGTAAAATTACGGAAGATGATGACAAGAAACCGCCTTACTTCTTCCCACTGGAAAGTTGAATACGGCGCCATCTAAATGGCCGAAGGCCTGCGACACCTGTCTAGACTTAACCAGAAAAGACATAATTCTTCAGCGTCTGACAACGCTAGTGGTTTCTTGCAAGAGGTCGCAGCATTCTGATTCACTGGAACAAATTCAGGGTAGTGTTGATGGATTAAATCCATTGCAACCATGTGTTGTTCCGAAAGGGAAGGGTAATCCCTCTCTGTATCCCTTTCATCATTCGTCTGAATCAGTTGAAAATCTCGGTCAGCAGCATCTGAACTTGCAGATGACTGGACCGACCCAGCACCAACTGCAGTTCAGGTTCTGAGACTGCCGTCGGCTGCTTCTGCATTTGCTGGGATGCGGCGATGAGCTGCGCAATCTGTGACTGCAAATCCATTACTGTGGCCTGAGGAGCAGCAGTCTTCTGTTCTGGCCGCCAACTGCTCCCGGGACAGTGTGTCTGAGACGATCTTTTCTCCGGACGTCCCGATATATGAGGCCTCATCTCTTAGCTACTGAATAGTGCAACTTTCGAGCGGTCGCAGCATTCTGATTCTCAGGAACGAACTCAGGGAAGTATTGATGCATTAGATCCATCGCTACCCTGTGTTATTCCGAAAGGGAAGGGTAATTCTCCTCCAAATCCCTTTCACCATCCGACTGAATCAGATTATCCTCACGATCGGCATCTGAACGTGCAAATGACTTGACCGACCCAGCACCATCTGATAGCTCAGGTTCTGAGACTGCCGTCGGCTGCTTCTGCGCTTGCCGGGATGGTGTGATGAGCTGCACAATCTGCGACAGCAAGTCCATTACATAGGCCTGAGGATCAGCAGTCTTCTGTTGCTTGGCCGCCAGCTGCTCCTGGGACTGTGTCCGAGATGGCTCTTTTCTGAGGACGTCCTGATGAATGAGGCCTCGTCTCCTTGGCTACTGTATGGTGTGACTTCTTTGACGAAGAGTGGACCTTCTTGGCGATGCAGGCTGGATATCAGAAGTCATGTAGCCAAGGTGCGGTCGTGTGTGCTTGGTAGATGCTGAAGAAGAAGCCGTAACTGAACGGAGCATCACGGACAGGAGGCATGGACGTATGCTCTGACTGACGCAAGTCCCGAACCACAACATCTGACCCCAGATGTTGTTATGAAAGAGAGGGGGCTCTCTCGCTCGCGGTCCTTCAGACCTCACCGAGCTTCCCGCTGAACCTGCCGGCTTCTTCCTCTCCGTCGTCGCAGGGTGTGCCTGTTATTATTTTATAGTGCTTGCTCTACCCTTTCTACTCTTCTCGAGCGCAATGGACACACCCAACATCACGGTACCCACGGATGGAGTAATCACTTCACTGGTCGAGCAAGCTGGTGACAGGGAGCTGAAACCATGCTGTGGTTTATTGCCCTGTCTAATATTCATATATGAGCACTTTAGCCGCTAGCTCTGATTGACTATCTAAATGCGACGACGGAAGCACACTTTCTGACGGCGTCACGTAAACATCACCATGTTCTTGTTCCTCTGAAAATAGAAACTAAAAAACTAGAGCAACCTTTTGGCGAGAGGACCGCCAGTGGCCTCTCACCGCGAGAGGACCGGCAGTGGCCTCTCGTCTCTAACAACATACCGTGACACCCGTCTCCAACATTTGTCATCACATGCGACACATGTTGAGCAAGAATTAGTGGGAGTACTTCGAATACAAGCAAGGCAACATGTAAAACAGAGGAAAGGCTTCTTCGCCCTGCATTGAGCAATATGCTTTCATAATGAAGCAAAATAAAGTCGATCGTACTCCCACCAACTCCACATTAAATATTATAAAAAGATACATAACAAATAACATTCAAAATATAAATTGAAAAATAATTTACACAAAAAATTTTTTAGAAAAATTTTGACAAGAGACAAAGTTCCCAAACGGAACAGTGCCCAAATGTATCCCGATAGACCCCAAGTGTGGACAAAAAGTATTTTTCTATCCAAAAAATTAATTGCTACACTACCATAATTATTAATGTATCTTACAACAGTCCTACCATAATAATAAATAGGAAACTACATATATAACTACATATATAAACAGAGCATTGTCTATGTAAACAATGTCAGAATGAAAACTGGAAACAAGACCCCAGGCAACATGGCCCGAAGTCAGTAACAGATTTTGAACTATCCGATGTAAAGCAAGATCTTCATCAGAAGAAAAAACGATACAACGGATTATGATGTATGACCAAAACGCCTAAACACCCCAAGGGTGAGGACGTAACCATGGGGGACATACAGAATAAACATTCAGTGTAACATGTAAAACTCCCAAGAAATTTTATAAAAGAATTTCAATAAAACAAGCCAAAAAGCTTGGGAGTTTAACTGGGGAGGGGGGTGCTTCAAGGAAGGATAGGGAAGGAACACTAAACAAGCAGAGGAAAATCATTAGCAATAATGATGGCGCCAGGCCCATTGGGAAGGAACACTAAACAAGCAGAGGAAAATGAAAATCATTAGCAATAATGATGGCGCCAGGCCCATGTCCCGAAATTAGGGAACATGAAATAATTTCTATAAATATTATAAAGTTACAGCCCTGAACATTTCAAACCACCGTCTCTTCCTTCCTTCATCCAGTTGTGTCCTTGGATCCACCAAATTAACCATTGAGTTGTGTCTGGCATCATTATAAATTGAGATTTAAAAGCACAGAAGTCAGTTTGTTGTTATCTGACTGAGGGCCAAACAAAGAATGATGTTGGCGCCAATTCCGGTCACTTCCTGGCGTCTGCAGCTGCACGGAGAGTAAATGTATGGAGGGCCAGATAGGACTTTGGGGATTGGGGGGGCAAAATTTGTGTTTGGCCCTTGTTATTTTAGAGTTAGCACCAGCTAAGGCTGGGCCATTGGGTTATAGTAGAAAAATATAAAAATTTCAACCAGCAAATGTTTCAAATAACGCAACTAGGAATTTAACCAAGTAAATCATGTTTGACAGAGCTCATAAGGCTCTGTCAAAAAAGATTGAACTGGTTAAATTTCTAGTTGTATTGTGGGAAATGTTTGTTGCTTGAAATTGTGTTAGGTAAATATGGGTAAAAGGTAAATATGTCATCTCCATTTGCTACTTCTTTATAATTTGATAACAATAAAAAGAGCAGCTCTGGTGCATGATTGACAAGTATATGGTTAGTGATTAAGAAACTTTCATCACTCTGTGCTTTGATCAATTTAACTCTGATACTGCAATAAATGTTATGTTTGTAAACGATGAGACTGTATATAGACCTACATCTTTTTGATCATCTTTCAAAGTTTTATTAATTCTTTACACCAGCAAGCATTATTCACAATGGAATAAGCTCAATGGACCATTTCTGAGGTAATACACCCTCCTCTAACATAGCTACAATCTAAACACATCTTCATCAACTGTCATGAAATCGTTCCACTTGTCATTCATTGTTCTGCTGTGAATAGAGCTTCTAAGCACCCTGGCATTGCTTTTCAACCTGTCTTGCTTTGAGTTTTTGAACATATTTTGTGTAGGTTTGCTGAAAAAATATTTTTGTTAATCTGTTGTTTATCAAGATGCACTGCATTCTTAGGCCATTTTCCTTTGTGAGGGGGATTAACTATTTGTAGGAGTGTGGTAGCTCAGTGGTTATGGCATTGGACTTTAAACCAAAAGGTCCACAGTTTGATTCCCACCAGGAGTAACTGCGCTGTGTCCTTGGGCAAGGAACTTAATTCCATTTGCCCATGTGGGGGCTTGATGGCACCCTGTACCGAGGCATACTGCCCATCGATGCTGCACTTGTCTTTCACCAATACTAACACTGCTTGTGTGAAGTTAGTATGTTGGGGAGTCTGACAGTTGCTTGCCACTGATCAGTGGTTCTCTCCCGGTACTTCAGCTTTCTCCACATGAGGTGTCCCTGGCTGTTGAAAGTGTTGTTAAACCCCAATAAATAAATAAACTAACTCTTTGCCTGCCACAGGTGGGTTTTCCTGCCCAGTATAGAAATACACTTTTACCTAGTAAAGGTATAACCCTGGCCCTTGTAAACACAATAAGCCCTACAAATAGGAAATCTCCTCTTATTAATGATTCCTTGATTATAGATTCTATTGAATGTTTTAATCAAGTCATGGCTTCTTTGCAGTAACCATGACTTGCTTTTAATAAACATTCCAGAAAATACTCAAGAGGTTAAAAGTTGATTCTACCTATTTACAACTTTACAAAAGACATCATGGGTGGAACTTTGCAAAACTGATCAGATTTTGTTAGTTTTGTAACCAGATCACTTTTTGTCAATACATTGTCTGATGTACCACTGATAAAAGAAACATCATATCCAGTGCTTTTCAGTTCTTGATCGTTCTTTAAGAACTTTTTGTACTGTATTGTAAATAATCAACTTTTAATTGCAGAATCAAACTATCTTACCTGTATTTATCCAAGCCTTCTATCAAAGCATCCCACAATCTCTCTTTTTGAGGATTAAGAAGAGATGCATATTTGGACCAATACTCTGAATCATGTGAATCATCCCTGTCATCTAATGCAGTAATTTTAAACTGTGACTGTTTTCCTTTCTCCCTAAAATGCATCAAAGGCAAAATATAGGTTACTTGATAATGCACTCTTTTGCTTAAAGCGAAAAGGTAATTTTTTTAACCTGTCGATTTGTGTCATTTTCAAAACATGTCAAGTACTGAGATGCTGAACACCATGTCAAAGTTTACTTTATTTTACCAAGCAAACACATAAATACTCATAAGAACTGTACAATGAACACCCTTCCTGATTTGTAAATACCATAGATACGTATACTGAACACATGATATAATTATAAAATGCAGACATGTATTCACCAATCCAGTTTAAAAGTGATTATTAATTATTTGCACACCTACAGAATGAACTCAATATGAATTAGTCATTGTTTGATAGATGACATATTTGTACTTATAAATGAGGAGATCACATGATATGGTTTTGCTGTAATTTCTTTGAAAAGTAATATTTTTTCAATTGCTCAATTTGTAAATTATGCAGACAGATGCAGTGGATTCATAAGATGAAGGGGTATACATTAGATGTCATTGTAAGATCAATTTACAGATTGTACACTTTGTTTTAACATCCTCAGCGTCACCTCTAAACAGTTTTGATGTCTCTAACTCCATCTGTGAAGCACCAGACACTCTTCACTACAATGAGGATTTACTGCCAAGGCTATCCAAATCAAATAATTTCTGCCATATTATTATGTAACCACTTAGTAATGTTAGTTTGATACTGTTTCAAGGATACCCCCATGGGAACCTCAGGAAGTGGTGCAGTGCTTGTTTGTTGTGGTAAACAAGTTCTGCTTTCCTAATAAAATAGGACCTGGTAACCAATGCCTAGGGTGGAAGTCATGTGAAATGGGAAGTATAGGTATAAACTTACTTGACTGGTTTTCTGTGGTCTTCAACAAATGCCCTCAGTGCTTTAAGAACTTCATTGGGATCAATCAATTCAACTGTATCACTGGATGTTGATCTAGTATCATCTTCTTTACCTGTGATCTGCATCAATTCCTTCTCTATTTCATCCATCTGGAACAGGAACAATTCATTCCCAAAATGCAGATTTAATTTTATTGAGGTATGTGCATTAACTCACTACATAACAAATCAACAAATTCTGGCTAGTGCTATACACAGAAACAGACATTCAAGTCTAGTAATTTTTTTAAATTTTCTGAATTATAGCTTATGACATCTCATTGGATGAGGATGAGAAAGTCATGTTAGGTACAAGAGAAATGAACTACTTGTTTTTACAAACACAAAAAATTTACTCCTTGGACTTTGGTAGTGCAACAGAATTTTCTCCAATAACTCGGTTTTTCCCTCGTTTAACTATGAATTTAACCAACTATTTGTTGTTTGACAGAGCTAACCGAGCTCTGTCAAACAAGGCATATTTGGTTAAATAGCAAATTGCTTTAGAGAGCAGAGGGTTAAAGAATGTTAAACCAGAGAAAACTTTAAGATCTTTACCAGTGTTCATTCATGTCTTAATTTTTAATTACTGTTCATGGTATGGTTTGAAATGCTGTTTGTATTGTTTGTTTTGTTGAATTCAAACCTTTACCTAACATGATTGTTATTGCCAAGATATCCAAATATGTCAAAATTTAGGTAAACGATGGAAGGTTGAAAAACCTCAGATTCCTGAAAAACTTTTCAAACCACCCTAAACAGCATGCATTATATGTGATTGGTTTTGTGTATAGATTTATTTGGGATTAGTACATGCATGACCTGCCAACCCATGTCTTGAATAATGAACAATTTCTATTTTTTGGTCTAAAAACACAGAATATGAAACCTCACCCCCACCCCCTTCCTTGGAACAAGCATGTTCCCTTCAGGGATGATCAGCTATTTTTTATTTTTTGGCAATATTTGTGAATAGTATGTCAGATAAAGTTATTATGTTAGGCAAAGGGTTAAGTACTTTAATCCTTCAGGGCCTGGACAATTGTCTTGAATTCACACCTGACCACAGCATGTACACAACCAGTGGCTTAACAGTGATTTCTAGTCAAGTCATGGCTGCCTTAACAGGCAGCCAAGACTTGATTAGAAACCACTGCCTATGTAATTTCTTTATTGTCAGCAGGGCTACTCATGATGGCATGTTAAGGGCACCTGATCTGGGGGTCGTAAAAGTCAGAAATAGGCCTTTAAGGGTTAATGCCGAGACTTATATGACTGGCAACAAAAATACCAGATCATCTTTGGAGTTTCTTCAAATGAGATATTTGGTATGATAACCTAACTGCTGAAAACTTCATCAAAACACATCCAAAACTTAAAAAGTCTCCATTCCAGAATAGATCACAGTATGGAAATTACTGAAATGATGACACCCATCATTGTCAGCTTTTTAGTATTGAGGCTGAGGTGCCTAGTTCAAAATTCCTCATGTAGCTTCCAAAGCTAATCTGATGATATACGCCATTATATGATATACTTTTGAAAAAGATTCATAGAGCCCTTTCTAACAGTGTATATTATAACAGCACTCAATCAGCAAAAAGCAATGACACTCAAGGTTGTGATTTCCATTCAGGAATTGGGCATATGGAATAGGGTATAGCACATTAACACATTTCAATGCAGATTCTGAAATTAATGTTGTTTTCTTAACCCTTCTACCTAACGTGGCTAGCTGACAACATGTAGTTTTTTTTGTTAGAAATAATTATTTTCAGTTAGTTTCAGGTTTTGCCTCCAAAACATAGCTTATGACCCTTCATTGGAATGGCCCCATTCAGGAGAAAATTGAAAAAATGTTCAAATTTAATGTCAAGAGTGTTGGTCAGGCCATTTTGTTAACACTTCTCTTGAAACATTTTTATTGAGCTGGGGATTTCTACAATGATTTTGTTGTACAGAGACTCCTCTGTATTGAGAAAGAAATAATGATATTGTCACTACACATCACTAGAACGGTGTCATTTGTGTGTAAAGCACACTAAGCTGTAATCTGCATTTTCAGTATGCCATCACGATGGTCACAAATCAATTCACATTCTCTCATGACAAAAGTGGCACTACTGGGGCCACATTGGGTCGCATCAAAAATCCAAAACCTTTATGCACATCTAGAGACCCTACCTGAACATATGAATACACTTTCAATGTTTAAAATTAAAACCCCTAGCAGCATTTTGCCAGAAAACGAATCTCTAATGACAAAAGTAGTGCTATGGGTGCCATATGGGGGTGAATCAAAAATCTGAAACCTTTATGCACATCTAGAAACCCTACTGTAACATATAAACACACTTTAAACAACTGAAATTACATATCCTAGGAGCCTTTCATGGGAAAGCAATATTTTACCTCAATCTTTTAAGTGATGCCACTGGCACCACCTGGTAACAAAAATTCAAACTAAACCTATTTGTGTCATCTCTATACCATACTTAAGAAGTATGGTAAGTTTCAAAATTATTGCTCAAACAAACTAGAGTGATGTCACGCATGCAGCCCGACGGTCCCAGCAATGGCAATGCTTAGACACAAAAGAGTCGGAGCCATTATCTGTTAACCGTTTACCTAACGAATATCTGCACTCGAGATATACAGAATTTGCTATTCAAATTTTATTTTTTCATTTCTCCACTCCAAAACATACCTCATGACCTATTAATGGAACAAGCTTGATGAGCTTGTTCCAATAAGGACTAATAAGCCATGGTTAGAAGTTGTGGAACTTATATTCCAACGTGGCTTGTATTACTAGCTGGAAAATACACATATCAACTTTGGTTGAAAGCAAATAATCCAAACAGGAGTCATCGGCCGAAAACCAATTGTTTTCACACAGATGGATGGATGGACGGATGGATGGACGGACGGACGGATGGACTGACAGATGGATGATGGATGAAAGTCATGACTATAGCCCTGACTGTAAACAGTCAGCCTAAAAATGCATTTTGTACAAAAGAAAAAATATTGCTTAAATGGCCCTGGGTGAGGAGAAGGTGGGAGGGGGAGGGGGGTGTTAGGACAGTCCATTTTTTTCCACATGTGGTCAGTATAAATCCTTCAGAATGCATTTTGAGCAAAAAGAAAAAAAATGCCTAACTGCCACTGGGGGGAGGTTGGGGGGGGGGGGGGGTGTTTGGGTTTTTAACCACAAACTTTAAGCAAAACTGTAAAAATGCATTTTTGACAAAAGAAAAAACAAGAGGCCCCAAGGGGCCTTAAATCGCTTACCTGACAAAATAGTTCAATGAAGTATTTTGGGTCACATTCAGCTCGTCATGGGTTATCAACAATACAGAGGACTGAAGTCATGAAATTATTCGTAACTCTGCTGTCCATGTCAGATCATTATTATCATATGTCTTGGTCCAATTCTACCAGCTGCAGACAAGCACAACGGAACAACCAACCAAGCTTAGAAACACTTTATACATGGTTTAGAAGAGGGTGGGAGGTTGATAGTGTTAAGTATTGGGTGGATAGCATGGCTCATAGACTTAGATCAGGTACTGATTTGAACAAACGTGAATCTGACCCCCCTAAAAATGTTGTATACCAAATATGAAAAGATTCTGACTGGTGGATCTGAAGAAGATTTTTAAAGAAAATTCCAAATACTGCACTAAGTTAAAATTCGGGCTCCCATAGGGAGTCTAAATATTAAACAAGGGACTCGATTTGAACAAACTTGAATCTGCCCCCCTTAGTGATGTTGTATACCAAAACTGAAATGATTCTGACTGGTGAATCTGAAGGAAGAGATTTTTAAAGAATAGTCCTCATATTGCACTAAGTTAAAATTTGGGCTCCCATAGGGAGCCCAAATATGAACCCACGCATTCAATTTGAACAAACTTGAATCTGACTCCCCTATAGATGTTGTATACCAAACATGAAAGGATTCTGACTGGTGAATCTGAAAAAGAAGATTTTTAAAGAAAATTCCACATATTGCACTAAGTTAAAATTCGGGCTCCCATAGGGAGCCCAAATATGAACCCAGGGACTCAATTTGAACAAACCTGAATCTGACCTCCTAGAGATGTTGTAAACCAAATATGAAATGTTTCTGACTGGCGGATCTGAAGAAGAAGAGTTTTAAAGCATAAAAAAAAATTTACATGTTGTATACCAAATATGAAAGGATTCTGACTGGTGAATCTGAAAAAGAAGATTCCTTAATGTTTTTCCCATCGCCTACAATGTTAAAAAGTGCTGACTTAGTACTTTTTCAAAAGTCCCCAAACTGTACCCTATGATAAAACCGATGGCAATTTTTTTGGACAAATCCTTTCTGTTGGTCCCAAGGAAGCTTCACACCAAAAATTCTTGCCCCTCCCATAAAGTCGCCAAATATTGCCCCTCAAACTTTTCTTGAACTAACTTGAGTCTACACCTCAAAAGGGACTCGATTTGAACAATATTGAATCTGGTTCCCCTAGATAAGTTGCATACCAAATATGGAAGAATTCTGACTGGTGGATCTGAAGAAGAAAATTTTTAAAGAATAGACCTCATATTGCACTAAGATGAAATTCGGGGTCCCACAGGGAGCTCAAATATAAACCCAGGGACTCGATTTGAACAAACCTGAAGCTGACCTCCCTTCAGATGTTGTAAACCAAACATGAAATGTTTCTGACTGGCGGATCTGAAGAAAAAGAGTTTTAAAGCATATTCCACATATTCTACTAAGTTAAAATTTGGGCTCCCATAGGGAGCCCAAAGATTAACCCAGGGACTTGATTTGAACAAATGTGAATCTGACCCCCTTGGAGATGTTGTATGCCAAATATGAAAAGATTCTGACTGGTGGATCTGAAGAAGAAAATTTTTAAACAAAATTCCACATATTGCACTAAGTTAAAATTCGGGCTCCCATAGGGAGCCTAAATATTAAGCAAGGGACTCGATTTGAACAAACTTGAATTTGACCCCCCTAGAGATGTTGTATACCAAAACTAAAATGATTCTGACTGGTGAATCTGAAGAAGATTTTTAAAGAACGATGACTGAGTTTCCATAAACTCACCCATTCATTTGTTCAGTCATTCAGTCATTCAATTATTCAATCATTCATTCATTCATTAATTCTTCCAATCATTCCACGAATTCTAATTCACCCATTTATCCATTCATTCATTCATTCATTCATTCATTCATTCATTCATTCATTCAATCATTCATTCAATCATTCATTCGTCCATTCATCCATTCATTCATTTTGAGTGACCAGATGTATAGATGGATGATTGAGTTTCCATTAACTCGCCCATTCATTTGTTAAGTCGTTCAGTCATTCAATTATTCAATCATTCATTCATCCATTAATTCATCCAATCATTCCATGAATTCTAATTCACCCATTTATCCATTCATTCTGTCGGTCGGTCGCTCAATCATTCATTCATTCATTCATTCATCCGTCCATTCATTCATTTTGAGTGACTGGATGAATGGATGGATGATTGAGTTTCCATAAACTCACGCATTCATTTGTTCAGTCGTTCAGTCATTCAATTATTCAATCATTCATTCATTCATTAATTCATCCAATCATCCCACAAATTCTAATTCACCCATTTATTCATTCATTCGGCCGGTCGCTCAATCATTCATTCATTCAATCATTCATTTCGAGTGACTGAATGTATGGATGGATGATTGAGTTTCCATTAACTCACCCATTCATTCATTTGTTCAATCGTTCAGCCATTCAATCATTCATTCATTCATCCATTCAATCATTCGTCTTTATTTGACATCTTAGCCATCTGTTTATCCATTAGCGTTTCCACTATTCTAGTTCACCCATTTATTCATTCATTCAGTCGGTCACTCAATCATTCATTCATTCATTCATTTCAAGTGACTGGGTGGATGGATGGATGATTGAGTTTCCATTAACTCACCCATTCATTAGTTCAGTCGTTCAGTCAATCAATTATTCAATCATTCATTCACTCATTATTTCATCCAATCATCCAATCATTCGTTTGTTTTATTTATTTAATTTCACAGCCATCTGTTTACCTATTTGTGTTTCCACTAATTCACCCTTTCATTCAATTGTTCATTCATTTAGTCGGCCAATCATTCATTTATTCGATCGTTCGTTCATCCATTCATTCATTTCGAATGGCTGGGTGGATGGATGGATGATTGAGTTTCCACTAATTCACCCATTCACTCTTTTATTCAATATGATATATAAATTGTGACTGAGGGAAACCCTTTCAGTTCGCACAAGTCCACTCCGATATATTTCCACAAAAATCGTAAATACCATCTACGTGTCAACCGTTCATTTGTGCACTTAGCCGAAAGCCCATCTTCTTAAAAATAAATAATGTATACCCAATTAGGTTCAGAACCAACTTCTTCAGGTTTAACAAATCCTACCAGATTGTACATATCCACAAAAAACAGTAAATATTATCGACTTGTGCAGCCGTCCACTTGTGGATTCGACCGCTCGTGCGTGTTCACTTTAAATCTACTCCATAGATTCTTATCTTGCGAATCTAGCCAACACTTCTGTGTCCGTGTACTAAATAAATAAGAAGACAAACCGGTTCCAGTTCGCTGAAATATGGAAGCGCAAGCAGGGCTGAGTCCAGGGATGGAATGACTGGCCAAGATTCAAATTAATTACATAACTCCTCTCCAATCTTCTCTAAACGCACAAAATTCATCATACAAAATGAATTTTTGCTGTTATATTTTTTTATTTTCTTTTGTTGCACTTATCACGTCATTTCTTCCTCAAGGACTTCCAAATTTTATTTCGCAGACCATGATTGTCCCAAGAACTAGCGTATCCCGTTTCTGCTCTCTTAAAAACTGCTCATACACACGTATGCCCGATTTGCACCATTTGTTCCTCAAGAAAAACACACCCTCCTACTTCATTTTCCCATATGCTTTGAAAAGACTCGGTGGCAGTGCCAAATATAATGGCGGGTAACATGAGCCTTGACGAGATCCAGTCAAAACATGAATATAATTTCTTAAATGTTTATAATGATATGGTTAGCCAGGAAGAGGCTTGTGATAATTCACCTTTCAAAAATAACTCAAACCATGAATGTAGTTACTATTTACCGAACGAAATAATAACCAAATGCGGAAACAATAATACGGATGAGTTTTCAATTTTTCACCTCAATTGTCAAAGTCTTAAAGCCCAATGGGAACCACTGAAGGAACTTCTCTATGAAGCGCAGGAGCACCAAAATAAGTTCGATATCATTGGATTGTCCGAAATATTTCAAATTCCACCAGACTCATCTTATGTATTGGAAGGTTATCAGCTCCTCGTTAAAAACTTACGACCAGACAATGATGATAAAAGGGGTGGGGTAGGTGTTTATATAAAACAGGACATACCATTCAAAATACGTCATGATTTATCAGTCTTTATCCCACATGTTATTGAATCCCTCTTTATAGAAGTCAAAATAAATAAAGTTTTCAAACTAATAGGTATTATTTATAGACCTAACACTCCACCGAAAGCTGACATTGACCTCTTCCTATCCAAGCTAGGTGAAATTACTGGTACAATTAATCAAGAAAACAAAAAATGTTACATAATGGGTGATTTAAATGTAGATTTACTAGAGTTAGGAACTCACACTACAACAAACTATTATTTAGACCTTATGCTGAGTGAAGGCTTCCTACCTTATATTACGAAACCGACTAGAGTCACGAGTCACTCGGCAACATTGATCGATCATATCTTCTTAAATAATCCTATTACAAACTACGTCTCTGGTATAATCATATCGGATGTTTCAGACCATTTCGGAATCTTCTACAAAGAGTTACACAACACCCCAACCTCAGAACCTAATTTTTTATTAAAACGCATGGTAAACGCTGAAAATATTGCATTGTTTAACCAGTACCTAGCGCAATGTGATTTTTCTTCAGTTTATGAAGAAAGCTGTCCGAATTTAGCATATGACAAGCTAATAAGTATTTGCACACCAGGTTACGAACAGTCATTCCCACTAAAATCCATAAAGCTGAGCAGTAAGTACATAAAAAAGCAACCATGGATGACGAGAGGATTATTGACATCGTCAAGAAAAAAAGCCGACTTCTATCACAAAAAACTAAAATCCCCAAATGAGGAAAACATTTTAAAGTACAAAAGATATTGTCGAATATTCAATAAAATTAAAAAGCAAAGAAAGTCAATGTACTATAAAAACATATTAAATGACAACAGGAATAACTTACGCAAGATATGGCAAATTTTAAATGAGACAATAAATAAAACTAAAAAGGTTGCAACGTCACCATCCTCTTTTACCTTAGATAACAACCAGGAAATAAATAATCCAGATTCAATTGCCCATGAGTTTAATAATGTTTTTGTAAACATAGGAAAGTTAAAAAATTTATAGTAATTTATATATTTTTTATACTTACCAATGACCCAGACATAGCTGGTGCTAACTCTTAAAATATAGGGCCAAACACAAATTTTGCCCCCCAATCCCCAAAATTTGCATCTAAAACTAAAGAAAACATGTCCTGAAAGGCCCTCCACACTTCGCCCCCACTGCGCATGCGCAGTGTCAAGGACGTTCCGAAATTGGCGCCATTAATCATTCTAATAACCAGTGCCTGGTAAGCGCTATGTACTCAGCGGGGAGGCAAGAGTTCCCAACTCCTGGGAGGGCCATCCCCGTCTGGGTCATTGGTAAGTATAAAAAATATAGAAATTACTATAAATTTTTTAACATTTTTATACTGTACCAATGACCCAGACATAGCTGAATAGTAAAAAGGCTGGAGGGCCAAGGACATAGAGCAAAATGGAATACGCTCAATAAAATAAAATAGAGTCATCCCCTGTAGGGAAAAAGAAGTAATAGGCCTTACATGTATCTTTCTTATTTATGATAAATTAGAAAGATACAACACCTTCCAAAATTGAGCTTCATACATCCATGTACTCTATTAATATCCAATATAATCCTTATACTAATAATTTTTAAAGTAAGCCAATAAATAAGTAAGTCTAGAGAATAGAGACTCTTATACTCCTAAAAGTGTCTGAGGATTGCATAATCATGTCCGTTGACATATGCAATATTCAAAAGCTATACTTTAAAAACTAAGACTTGAATGAATTTTAAAAACCTAAACTTCTCAGTAAACAACCATCCCAATAACAGCTCAGAATTACTAACTCCGGAGGAGGTATCCCCTTGTTTTCATAGTAAAACAGGTGACCCAAGGGAACACCCTCCCCCCCCCCCCCCCCTTTTTCTTGCCCTGGGTCAAATAGCCCAGAGCGAAGAGGGCAGCCGAACGGAGACACTGCCGAAACAGACAGCCTACCTAGCTATAGTAGCAACTGTTAAGTGAATGACATTCTGAGCAGTAGATAATAGACCTAACAATAGAGGCCTCCAGAAATGGACTCGATATTTCTGAGATAAAATTCATGAATGTGGATGGCTGAGCGCAATGAGCGGCCTTCAAAAATCTATAATAGCGACACTATTAATGTAAGCCCAAGAAGTAGAAGAACTCTTACTTCATGAGCCGAAATCTTAAGCACAACTGCTAAGTCAATGATATACTATAAGCAGTACCGATAGTTAATAAAATCCATTAACAAAAAAATGGAGCGTAACGTCCTTCTACTAGACATCAAAGACAGAAGAAGCTTACGCCCATAGTAATAAACAGAAATCTGTTTATAAATACATAAACTGTACCCGGAAAGAGTAAAGGCCTATGCCCATACGAAGACGGAAGGACCTTAAAATAATAGGTTCCGGATAATAGGAGCCTAACTCTTATGCAACAATCCAACCTAAATAGTAACGGAAGTATTGATTCCGAAACTATGAAAGTGAAAATCATCCATCGATAGTGCATGAAACTCACTGACTCTACAGTAAAAGAGAAACCAACAGAATTACTGTCTAAAAGGTCAGAATTTGAAAACTACTGTTTCCAGAGGCTCAAATGATTACTTAGCTAAATAAGAACCGAAGTTAAAATCCGTATAGGAATTTAATCTAAAGATTCTAAGTCTATTTATCAAAAAGTTACTAACTGACTTAGATAAAGAGTCAAAAGACTCAATTGTAAACTATCGTAGAGTGCATAGGTATGAGGTAACATAAACCTATAACCTAAATAATAACAGGCTGCAGTAGGTCTTGTGAAACAAGTATACTAAAAAAATAGCAATGAGTAGTATGGAGGGATCAACAATATGAACATAATGATCCCTACACCACGACGGAAGAGCCTCCACTTTAGCCGCATAGAATAGCGAAGAAGAGGATCTCCTATAGTAAGAAATCGCGTCCAAAGCTCGTCCAGTACAGTGCTTACAATGCAATACGGACCACACAACGGAATACATGAAGGTTGCGACCTTGCAGGTTGTGATAAAGATGACACGATTTACCCAGTGAAAAAGATCCTCACATAGAGGAAGATTTCACGTTAAGACCCACAGTAGACAAGAGAGAAAATTACTCATGATCTCTGTGAAGATAGAGATGCTATCAACAGAAATGTATTGTGGTTGTTTATCTTAGCAATACCTGCTAAAACAACAGCGCCGGAGGATACGCGTATCCTATCATTCCGTCCTATAGATCAATAGAGCGTTAACAATATTAGCTCAGAGATCTGGACAAGCCAACACATACGTCTGCAATTGATTAGCAAGCTGTGTCATAAATAAATCATCATTGGGTGCTCCCATAGATAGCAAATCTGATTGAATACTTGTTTGTTGAGAGTCCATTCTGACAGCAACAAGCGACCCGTAAGAGAACGGGAGTCCGATAAAACAATCAGACGACCCGGAATATGACGGACCAAAACTGAACTTGGTGTACTATAACCAACAGACGGATTCTTTCCATTAAATTGAATAACGGAAACGAAAGAGTGCCTCCCTGGTTCCGGAGATACGCCACTACTGTCGAATTAAAGGACAGGAATTTGGGCATGCGTTTCTGAATAATGTTCATGCAATGACATAAAGCAAGCCTAAAAAACATTATTCCGCGGAAGAAAACTGATTGCTAAAAGACTGCGGAACCCAAAGACCCTGGCACTTCGAATCCGTAGGGATCAGTATTATATCCCAATCTGTTTTGACTGGCAACTGTCATAACAGCCACACTCGGGTCCGGCAACTGCGGCGGCACTCTCTGAGTCAACCACCGAATGTTTGCCCCAGTCTGAATCTCTTGTAACACTAGATAGACAAGAGAACGTGTAAATCGAGCAATTCATGGATTGCCGAAAAGTTGCCGTCGAAGAGAAGCTCCTCCGAGAACGAAGCGACTCTGAGAGAGTTCTTAACCTTACTATCCATGCGAGTGGATGTAGCTAGGGCTGCGTCACGTCTAACTAACTCCAATCAGCCACTGAAGGGCGGAGTTATACGTGAACAAACTACTGCCCTCAAAAGAAATTACATTGAGAATAATATCACGTAAATCTTTTCTTGAAGACGTAATGATAACGCCTCAGTAAGGCGGATTACGTATAATAAAGCGTCTAAGTTAAGTCTACTATACATAATGTCGTTCCCAACATTGAAATTGGAAAAGACATAAACGGCGAAAAAGAATATATGCAGTTTTTAATCACACCGTCAAGACGCATATGAACTCTCGGTATGCCCTGCTCTGCCAAAATAAACTATTTGTATAAATGATAAAATGGCAGAAATGAGCAACGCGGACAAGAAACTAAACTATCATGCTTAGTAGCAGGCTTGTATATATATATATAGCGTCGAAAAATAAAACACATGTTGTAATGACAATATTGGACTGCGTCGGTAAGTCAGGGACAATGTCCCCGAACCGATCGAAAAATCCGAGTCCAATGACGCTATAAGTCTCTTATCCAAGATCGCAGCAATGAAGTCCGAAATAATAATCACTGGAAGATAATGCCAGAAGATATGAAAGGCATCTTCCGATACTACTAAAGGGAAAACTCGAAATCTTTCGAATCCCTTTCACCATCCTGTCGGACCCTATAAAGCGTTCGGTCGTCCGTACCTGATGCAACCGCAGACCGCACCGACCCAGCGCCGTCGGATAATTCCTGATTCGACCGAGAAACTATCAATTGCTGGGATGCTGCGAAACAACTGTGCTAACTCGGATAGCACGTCCGTCACTGAGGCCTGAGGAGAAGCGGTCTTACGATGCATTGCCGCTGGAAGCTCCGTGATCGTTACCCCGTGCATACTACCAATATGCGAGCGAACGGAGTGTATAGGCCTCGTGTCCCTTGGCTACCGGATGGTGCGACCTATTCGCCGTGGAATCACTGAATGCCGAAACTGATCGGATACTCGAGGTCACGTAGCCAATGTGCGGTCGTGTGCCCTGCTGTGAGGATGAGGAAGCATTAAAGACAGTCTCTCGGACTGTCAATATAACGGAGCGTCCCGACCAACGGACATATGCTCCGAATGTAAAATATCTGAACCACAACATGCGGTCCCCTATGTTGTCGGGCGAGAGAGGGACCTCTCTCGCTCACAGCCCGGACGGACCTGGACCAGCCAGGAACCGGACTAACAGGCTTCCTCCGATCTGTCCTCAATCTGCCGTCACTGGGTGAGTACTAAAGTAATTAAAGTGCTCGCATCACCCAAATCTCCTTCCTAGACCGCAACGGACGAACCCAGCAGCCGAACCATTCGATGAATGTACGCTACACCGGGTGAGCTAGCGAATGTCACTCCGTAGGCGATAGACATATTCCATGAGCACTTATTGCCGCTAACTCTTCATTAACTATGACGACAGAGGCACACTTTTGAAAGACATCTCCATAACTCTTCGAACAAGAAACCAGAAATGCTTGGTTAGCAAGCATAAAATAATAATATATATAGCGTCGTTCAATAATTCAAAAGTTTGTGTGACATTATTGGACTATGTCGGAACTGAGGGACGATGTCCCTGAACCGAACCAAAAATTTCTAAGTCCACCGACGCTATCAGTTTCTTATCCGGCATCGCAGCATTCTGGTCCGATGAAAGAAGCTGTAGAAGACCAAGTCAGATGACATACACAACAGCATATGTTGTTCCGAAAGGGAAAGCTTGAAATCCTCCGAATCCCTTTCGGTATCCCGTCGGACCGGATGAAACTTTCGGACGTCCGTACCCGCTTCGGCGGAGCGTCCCGACCCAGCATCGTCGGATAAAATATATGCGACAAATTCAGTTGATGCTGGGATGCTGCGATAAACTGTGCTATTAAGGAAAGCATGTCCGTTCCCGAGGCCTGTGCAGTAGCGGTCTTACGATGCATTGCCGCCGGAAGCTCCGTGTACGTTGACTCCCGCACACTTCCTATGCGAACGTCCGGAGTCTGCAGGCCTCGTGTCCCTGGCTACCGGATGGTGTGACCTGGTCGCCGAAGAATCCTTGATCGGCGAAGCTGGTAATATATCGGCGGTCACGCAGCCAAGGTGCGGTCGTGTGCGCTGACGAGAAGAGGAAGCCTTAGCAGTCTCAGCGGACTGCCTATACAATGGAGCGTCCCGAGCGACGGACGTATGCTCTGCTTACGACACATTTTGTACCACAACATCTGGGGCCAGATGTTGTTGAACGAGAGAGGGGCCTCTCTCGCTTGCCGTCCGGATGGACCGGAACGAGCTATGAACTGGACTAAAAGGCTTCCTGCGTTCTCCCTCCGATCCGCCGTCACTGGGTGTGCATTAGGTTAGTTTATAGTGCTCGCATCACCCCAAAAATCCTTCTAGACCGCAACGGACGAACCCGGCTGCCGAACCATTCGGTGAATGGACGCTACACCGGGCGAGCTAGCGGACGTCAAAGGCCGTCGAACCTACTAGGGTCCTCTTAGGCAATTGGCGTATTTACATGAGCACTTTTCCGCTAGCCCTTCATTAATTGTGACGACGGAGGCACACTGTTGGAAGACATCACAGATACATCACCCTAATCTTGATCGTCTGAAATAGAAATTGATAAAGTAGAGTGACCCTGCGGGGAAAGGACCGGAGTGTCCAAATCCCCAACAACATACCGTGACATACGCTTCCCATATTGTCATCGAAATCATACGATACAGAACAGGAGTTAATGCGAGTACACTGACCACATATAGAATGATAAAGTCAGAGGAAGACTTCCTCTTAAAACAATTGATCAATATCCTTTCAATGTGAAAAGAAAACAAGTCCTGGTACTCGCACTAACCCCTGGCAATCAAAATACATAATAATAATATGATCCATTGATATAGAAAAAATAATTGAAATCAAAATATTTTGAAAAAATATTTTTTCAGAACAGCCCAAGTTTCTGAAAAGTAACGTTGAGCCCCAATGGATCCCAAGCCTAAGTGTGGACAAAAATTTTAAAAATATTTTAAACAATTTATTCAACACTTACGAACAATAATAATGTATCTAGTTATGATTAAAATAACATCAAGATATTATTTTTTAGAAATCCCCCCCTCACACAGAGGGCTGTTGTAAATGTAAACAATGAGTGTAAAAACACTAAAATAAGACTCCAGGCACCCAGGCCCGAAATCAGTTACCAAAAATACACCATCTGATGCAAAACAGAGACTTCCAGGGAAGAAACTGCAGAACATCAGATGGTAGATGCAGAACACAACGCCTAACCACCCCTAGGTGAAGACGTAAACATGGGGAAAGAACAGAATTCATTCTGTTATACAGCTAAAACTCCCAAGAAAATTTAGTAATAATAATTACAAAAACTATGCCAAAAGCATGGGAGAATAGCAAGGGGGAACTTAAAGGACAGGGAGAGAGGAAAACACTTAAAAAAACAGTGTAACTAAATAATCAGAATGACAACAAAATGGCTGCTGCCTTGAAAATAGGTAACTTAACATAATTTCATTAAAAAATTTTAAGTTACAGCCCTGATAATATTGTCACACATTCTTTTCCTCTCCTCCTTCTCTATCCTCCTTAGAATCACCATTTCACTAATATTTATGTGTCTGGCATCATTTAAACTGAGATTTATAAGCACAAAGATCAGTCAGATGTTAACTGATGAAGGGCCAAACTTAGAATGATTAATGGCGCCAATTTCGGAACGTCCTTGACACTGCGCATGCGCAGTGGGGGCGAAGTGTGGAGGGCCTTTCAGGACATGTTTTCTTTAGTTTTAGATGCAAATTTTGGGGATTGGGGGGCAAAATTTGTGTTTGGACCTATATTTTAAGAGTTAGCACCAGCTATGTCTGGGTCATTGGTACAGTATAAAAATATGCACAATTGATAAAATTAAGAAACCCCGAAAATCATTTCTGGACTACCTAAAAATTAATTATCAAAATAACTTCTTTATAAGCCCCACAACTCCAGACGAGGTTGTAAAGGTGACTAAAACCCTGAAACTCAGAAACAGTGAAGATTGTGATGGACTAACAACAAATATTGTGAAACAATCAATATTTAATTTGGCCTCGCCCCTGTCTCACATAATAAATAACTCATTTAGTAGTGGCTCGGTTCCAGACCAGATGAAGGTTGCCAAGGTAATTCCAATTTTTAAAACCGGGGATGAGAACAAATTTAACAACTACAGACCAATTTGTATACTCTCAACATTTTCTAAAAAATTAGAAAAGCTGCTGGCAAACAGAATGACTAGTTTCATGACGACTTTCAATATTTTATATGAACACCAGTATGGATTTAGAAGTAAACATTCCACTGTACACCCAATCATGCAACTTTTAAAACATATAGGGCAAGAAAATAACCGACAGACCAAGGACATCACGTTAGCAACATTTATCGATCTTTCTAAAGCATTTGACACAATAAATCATGACATTCTTTTGACAAAATTGGAAAAATACGGATTTAGAGGTATCAGTAATACATGGTTTAAAAGTTATTTGACAAATAGAGCTCAATTTGTTAAATATGGAAATGGAAAGTCGGATTTAGCATATATAAAATGTGGGGTACCCCAAGGGAGTGTATTAGGGCCTATTCTCTTTCTATTATATGTAAACGATATTGCTTCCTCAACGTCATTAAAAGTCTTATCTTTTGCAGATGACACTGCTTCATATTCTTCATCCCCGAATGCAAGTAATCTAGCAGCCCATTTTAACAGTGAACTAGATAAAATATTTAACTGGTGCTCGGCAAATCACTTAGCTCTCAATGCGAAAAAGACAAAATACATGATTATAAATCCATCGCCCCAATCTAGAATTCCAGGAAACTTAGATATTTATATAAACAATGTGAAAATTGAAAGAGTGGGTGTAAATGAAAACGAAAATTCTCTAAAATTTTTAGGTGTGACTTTTGATGAGAATGTTACCTACAGGAATCATATCTCAAGGATTAGTACTAATATAGGAAGAGCTAATTACGCCCTAAATAAAGTTAAGAATATATTATCCTAAAGTGCAATGAAAACTCTCTACTATTCTCTTGTGCATTGTCATTTGTTGTATGGAATTCAGATTTGGGGAAACTCAAAAGCGGCTAGGAGACTCTTGATGTTGCAAAAACGAACAATACGAATTATCAAAAATAAAAGATATAACTCCCATACAGACCCACTATTTGCAAAGAACAAAATTCTCAAAGTGATTGACATTTTCAAACTTCAAGCTAGCCTCTTCGTGTTTGATTGGAAAAACGGTAATCTTCCCTGTTCTTTCAGTAACTATTTTAATATCTCATCAAATTCACTGAATATAACTACTAGGCAATCTGAATCAGTACATGTTAGCAGGACCAGAATTAAAGCTCTAGACAAATTGCCAATTTTTGCCTATCCCATAATTTGGAATAGCTTGAGCCAAAATCTTCGTAACATTACAAACAGAGTTGAGTTTAAGAATAAACTTAAACTACGGCTATTATCGTCTTACTGTATGGAAATGAAGTGTGACAATCCCTACTGTCAAGAGTGTAATCCGTAGTACTTCATTTTTCGCCTCACCCTCATCCCCCCAATGAGAATAGGCAGTCTAACATTACTTGTCAATTCTTTCAAAATTACAGTTTGAGCTATATCGTAAGTTTCTACCCTGTCAAATTGCACTGCGATTATTGTGTTAAATAGATAGCTTCAGATGACTGTGAACTCGTCATTAACCCTCTTGTGTGATGTGCGCTGCCGAGTTTAATCAAAAGCATATTACTTCCCCGAGAAAGGGTCAGCTATGGTCTGCGCATATTTGTAAAACATTCATTTATTTGTCAGGTGATGCCAGGAAGACAGCCAATCTGGCTATGGCATTTCCCAATGGTATATCCTGTATTGTTACAAATGTTGTAATCTATCAAAACATCATGATTGTAAAACATGTATACTGTTAAATAAACTATCTATCTATCTATCTATCCATCCATCCATCCATCCATCCATCCATCCATCCATCCATCTATCTATCTATCTATCTATCTATCTTCTATCTATCTATCTATCTATCTATCTATCTATCTATCTATCTATCTATCTCTATCTCTATCTATCTATCTATCTATCTATCTATCTATCTATCTATCTATCTAAGAATAGTCCTCATATTGCACTAAGTTAAAAATCGGGCTCCCATAGGGAGTCCAAATATGAACCCATGGACTCTATTTGAACAAACTTGAATCTGACCCCCCCCCCCCACCCCTATACATGTTGTATACCAAATATGAAAGGATTCTGACTGGTGAATCTGAAAAAGAAGATTCTTCAATGTTTTTTCCCATCGCCTACAATATTAACTATAGGTACTGTGAGCAAACTCACAAAGTGATACCCTCCGCACCTGAAATGTATAAGTCAGATTATCTCCCCTTGGAAATGTCAGAACGGAATTATATTGCTTCATGCACATCTTCATATGGAGTTCTTCCATTGTGTAAAGTTTCATGAAAATTCTTCAAATGGTATAGGAGGAGTTGTGCTTACAAGGATGGACAGACGGTATAAGTTAGATTATCTCCCCTTGGAAATGTCAGAACGGAATTATATTGCTTCATGCACATCTTCATATGGAGTTCTTCCATTGTGTAAAGTTTCATGAAAATTCTTCAAACGGTTTAGGAGGAGTTGCGCTTACAAGGATGGTCAGACGGACAGATTATCTCCCCTTGGAAATGTCAGAACGGAATTATATTGCTTCATGCACATTCCCATATGGAGTTCTTCCATTGTGTAAAGTTTCATGAAAATTCTTCAAACGGTTTAGGAGGAGTTGCGCTTACGATGGATGGACAGATGGACAAGACAGACGGACAGGGTGATTCCTATATACCCCCCCCCCCCCAAACTTTGTTTGCGGGGGGGGGGGGGGGGGGGGGGGGTATAAAAAGTGCTGACTCAGCACTTTTTCAAAGTCCCAAAACTGTACCCTATGATAAAACTGATGGCAATTTTTTTTGACTAATCCTTTCTGTTGGTCCTAAGGAAGCTTCACACCAAATAAAACTTCTCAGTGCCGTGCAGTTTTGGAGATATGGACGTTTTAATTTTTTTCTATTTTTAGCTCCCGCAGTTCCCACCGGGCTGCGGGAAAAATATTTTGGCATAAATTAGGTACTTATGACCCAATAAGCCCTCACATAAAATCTGGTTCAAATTGGCCTCTCGGTTCGGAAAATAGAAATTTGGGGTGGGGCCAAAATTCTTGCCCCTCCCATAAAGTCGCCAAATATTGCCCCTCAAACTTTTCTTGAACTAACTTGAGTCTACACCTCAAAAGGAAGCTGCATACCAAATATCAAGTCTCTGCTACTGCTGGTTCATGAGAAGAAGATTTTCAAAGATTTTGGTGCACCCAGGAGGAGGGGCAACTTCATTTGAACAAATCTGAATTGACATTAGGTAATAAACATTTACCTAACATTTGAAAAATATTGGGCCAGTGGTTTCTTTGGAGAAGTTGGTTTTGTGAAGTTTACGCCGGACGATGCCGAATGACGACGGCCGGAACGCGATTAGTAAAGCTCCCCTTGAGCTTCTTCGCTCAGGTGAGCTAAAAAGTGTCTAATTGGCCCCAGGGGTGGGGGGCTATGTGAGATGGGCAGGGGGGTGGGTGGGGGGGGGGGGGGTACATGAGTTAAAAAAAAAAAGGTTCCACATGTAGTGACTGTAAATAGTTCAAAATGCATATTTGAAGAAAGAAAAAAAAAAAATACCTAATTGGGAGGGGGGTGATAATTTCAGTCTGGATTTTTAACCACAAACTTTAACCAAAACTGTAAAAAAGCATTTTTGACAAAAGGAAAAAAAAGGTTCTGCGTGTAGTGACAGTAAATAGTTCAAAATGCATATTGGAGGAAATAAAAATAAAGGCCTAATTGGGTTTTGTCTGGGTTTTTAACCAAAACTGAAACAAGCATTTTTGACGAAAGAAAAAAAAAGTGCCTAATTGGCCCCCGGCGGAGTGGGGGTGGGGGGTGCGTAAGTTTAAAAAAAAGGTTCTGCATGTAGTGACTGTAAATAGTTCAAAATGCATACTGGAGGAAATAAAAAAAGGCCTAATTGGGGGGGGGGGGGGGTGTTTGTCTGGGTTTTTAACCAAAACTGTAAACAAGCATTTTTGACGAAAGAAAAAAAAAGTGCCTAATTGTCCCCCTGGTGGGGAGGGGGGGGGGGGGGGGGCATGGGTGCGTAAGTTTAAAAAAAAGGTTCCGCATGTTGTGACTGTAAATAGTTCAAAATGCATATTCCAAAAAAGAAGAAAAAAAAAACCCTAATGGGGGGGAGGGGGGGTTTTTGTCTGGGTTTTTAACCACAAACTTGGAGTCATCCTTCCAAGCTACAATGAAATCCCTTCATAATTATGGCCTGTGGAATATTCTATAGGTTTTTGGGCTTCAGACCTCTGTTGCCGTCACAGTTGCCCAAAAGGGGACGTTCTCATCTAGACGTGATATGAAGTCAACCTATCAAGTTACA
Organism: Pictodentalium vernedei; assembly: GCA_031216915.1. NCBI lineage: Eukaryota > Metazoa > Mollusca > Scaphopoda > Dentaliida > Dentaliidae > Pictodentalium > Pictodentalium vernedei. The sequence continues at coordinate 201,269,834 of CM062291.1, read as the reverse complement.
ATGAAATCCCTCCATAAATATGACCTGTAGACTGTGCTAAAGGTTTTTGGGCTTCGGGCCCATTGCCGTCACAGTTGCCCAAAAGGGGACGTTCTCATCTAGACATTATATGAAGTGAACCTATCAAGTTACAATGAAATCCCTCCATAAATATGACGTGTAGACTGTGCTAAAGGTTTTCAGGCTACGGGCTCAGGCAGCCATCATGGTTGAATGATCGCAACCAAAAGAGGACATTCTCACCTGGGCATCATGTGGATTGATCCTACGAAGTTACAATGAAATCCCTTCATAAATATGACCTGTAGACTGTGCTGAAGGTTTTTGGGCTTCGGGCACCTGTAGCCGTCACAGTTGCCCAATCACATCCAAAAGGGGACTTTCTCATGTAGACATTATATGAAGTTAACCTATCAAGTTACAATGAAATCCCTCCATAAATATGACCTGTAGACTGTGCTAAAAGTTTTTGGGTTTTGGGCTCGGGCAGTCGTGACGGTTGATAGATCACACCCAAATGGGGAAATTCTCATGTAGACATCATACAGAGTCATCGTATCAAGTTACAATGAAATCCGTCCATACTAAACATGACCTGCAGACTGTGCTAAAAGTTTTTGGGTTTTGGGTTTGGGCAGCCATCATGGTTGACAGATCATGCCCAAACAGGAACGTTCTCATCTAGGCATTATACAGAGGAATTCTATGAAGTTGCAATGAAATCCCTTCATAAATACGACCTGTAGACTGTGCTAATGGTTTTCGGGTTTTTGGGCTCGGGTAGCCATACCGGTTGACCGATCACAACCAAAAGGGGACGTTCTCATGTAGACATAACCTAAACCTGCATATGAAATTTCGTGATGATCAGACAAGAACTACCGGGTATAGCCTATACTTGAAGGTTGAATAAAAAACTTTAACCACAAACTTTAACCAAAACTCCAAATGTCAACTAAACAGGAAAAGAAAAAAAACACTTGAACCTTCAGTAAAAAACTTAAACCACAAACTTTAACCAAAACACTAAATGTTAACAGACGGACAGAGGGGCAGACGGATGGACAGACAAAAGTCATTACTATAGCCCTCACTGTAAACAGTCAGGCTAAAAAGGGTTATATATTTGCCAAATAACATGAAACATAAAAAAAAACATAATGAGAATGACACAATCAATAGTAATATTAATTTAAAAGAAAAAAAAACAAAAAAACTTTAAGGATGACTAAAAAACTTTAACCACAAACTTTAACCAAAACTCCAAATGTTAACAGACGGACAGACAAAAGTCAAGACTAAACAGGGAAAAAAACAAAAAAAAACTCACTTGAACCTTCAGTAAACAAGAGGCCCCAAGGAGCCATAATCGCTCACCGGCCAAAGTGGTTCAATGAAGTATTTGGGGGTCACATTCAGTTAGACATGGTTCATCAACACTACAAAGGAATGAAGTCATGAGAGACAAATTTTATGGAACTAGGGACATGGCTTGAACAAACTTGAATCTTACCCCCCTAAGGATGCAGCATACCAAATATCAAAAGAATTCGTTTGCTGAATCTGAAGAAGAAGATTTTTAAAGAAAATTCCTCATTTTGAACTAAGTTATCATTCGGGCTCCCACAGAGAGCCCAAATATGAACCCAGGGACTTGGCTTGAACAAACTTGAATCTCACCCCCTAAGGATGCTGCATGCCAAATATCAAAACATTCCGACTGCTGAAGCTGAAGAAGATTTTTAACTGGTTGAGGGCTAGATTATTTTTGGTGGTCTGGATTTGTTATTCAAAATTTGTTTTATTACAAATTATTGGAGAGTGCCTGAGGGCACTCTCCAATAATTTGTTATAGAACAAATTTATATAAAGAAAATATAATTTGCATTTGACTGAATATTTAACATGAGCAAGGAAAACATAGGCTTTTGCTCTGGCACCTGAATTTTTTTGAAAGCCCTGATAGTGGCTTCTAGCACTCAACCAGTTAAAGAAACATTTCTCATATTGACTAAGTTATAATTCAGGCTCCCACAAGGAGCCCAAATATGGACCCAGGGACTTGGGTTTAACAAACTTGAATCTCACCCTCCTAAGGATGCTGCATACCAAATATCAAAACATTCCAACTGCTGGATCTGAAGAAGAAGATTTTTAAAGAAAATTCCTCATTTTGAACTAAGTTATAATTCGGGCTCCCACAGTGAGCCCAAATATGAACCCAGGGACTTGGCTTGAACAAACTTGAATCTCACACCCCTAATCATGCTGCATACCCAATATCAAAAGATTCTGCCTGCTGGATCGTGAGAAGAAGATTTTTAAAGAAATTTGCCTGAACTGCACTAAGTTCAAATTTGGGCTTCTATACTGAGCCCAAATATAAACCCAGGGGGCCGATTTGAACAAACTTTAATCAGATCCACCCCACAATGTTGCATACCAAATAACAAAAGATTCTGCCTGCTGGATCTGGAGAAGATTTTTTAAGAAATCTGTCTGAAATGCACTAAGTTCGAATTCGAGCTTCTACAGTGAGCCCAAATATGAATCCAGGTGGCCGATTTGAACAAACTTGAATCAGATCCACCCCACAATGTTGCATACCAAATATCAAAAGATTCTGCCTGCTGGATCTCGAGAAGAAGATTTTTTAAGAAATTTGCCTGAAATCCACTTAGTTCGAATTCAGGCTTCTGTACTGCGCCCAAATATGAATCCAGGGGGCCGAGTTGAACAAACTTGTATCAGATCCACCCCACAATGTTGCATACCAAATATCAAAAGATTCTGCCTGCTGGATCTGGAGAAGAAGATTTTTTTAAGAAATTTGCCTGAAATGCACTAAGTTCGAATTTGGGCTTCTATAGTGAGCCCAAATATGAATCCAGGGGGCCGATTTGAACAAACTTGAATCAGATCCATCCCATAATGCTGTATACCAAATATCAAATGATTCTGCCCACTTGTGCGGGAGAAGAAGATTTTTTTAGTAATTTCTCTAATATACATTGGGTGCTATCGGAGTTATGTCCCCTATGGAGCCCCAAGTGGGCATGTCCATTTGATTTGAACAAACTTGAATTGTCATATGGTAATGAACATCCATACCAAGTTTCGAGCAAATCGACCTAGCAGTTTCAGAGGAGAAGTCATTTGAAAAATGTTTACGACGCTAGATGGACGACGACGACGACGATGACAGACGTCAAGTGATAAGTTTAGCTCCCTTCAGTGAGCTAAAAACTTTAACCACAAACTTTAACCAAACCTCTAAATGTTGACAGATGGATGGACAGACGGACAAAAGTCATGACTATAGCCCTCACTGTAAACAGTCTGGCTAAAAAACATAATGAGAATGATACAATCAATAGTAATATTAATTTAAAAGAAACAAAAAACTTTAAGGTTAACTAAAAAGCTTTAACCACAAACTTTAACCAAAACTCCAAATGTTAACAGATGGACAGATGAAACTCATGACTAAGCAGGAAAAAAAACAAAAAAACACTTGAACTTCAGTAAGAAACTTTAACCACAAACTTTAACCAAAATCTAAATGTTGACAGATGGACAGAGGGACGGATAGACGGACGAAAGTCATGACTATAGCCCTCACTGTAAACAGTCAGACTAAAAACTGAAATAGATAAACAAATATTTTGAAGAACAAGATAATTACAAACTTCATCAGTTTTAAAAATGATAAGTCTGCTTGACAGTTCTGAAAATTTCTTAGAAGTGAATTCTGTCACATAATATCAGAGGTCATAGTTTGCAACTCAAGCTGTTGAGTGAATGCAATGAACATTTGAGTCAAAAAATAACAAGCAGTTTACTATATAAAATTACCACGGGCTGATATATTGACCGATATGAAAGTAACCAAGTAATAACCTCTTTATTTATTAAAACAAAACAAATAATTACAAAAATTCTGAGATCTGTTACAGTTTTCCCGAGAGTGTGATTGTTTCTCATTCTTTTCACAAAGTTCAAAGTTTACTCTTCTCCTACTCCAAGTTCAGCTATCTGAACATCTCTGCTTCCCCACTAGGGAAGATGTGACATTCAGATAGTTCAACTTCCTCTTCTCCCTTTTTGATGAATTTCTGCTTTCAACTCTGAATTTTAGTTTGCAATTAATTTTCTGTACAACTATCTTCTTTCTTCCCCTCATCCACCTAATCCTTACTCATTGCCACCATTAATTCCTCACCATACAAAAACTCAGTTTCAAACTACTCCAATATGCCTGGTAATGCCAATTGTCCTGACTGTGTTCGACGAATAACTGTGAACATTTCAATGTAGTTGCACTGAGTAATGCATCAAGGGGGACAATTCTAGCCTGGTTCATATCTAGCCAAGATAGCAATCATATCAGCCGAGTTTGATAATGGGCATTTCTGGGAAAGAAAATCATATCTAATAAATAATAGAGTTCATTTGCTTTCAGTTATTTAAATTTAAAATGCAAACATTTTGGTGTGATGTCACATACCTCTTCACTGTCTGTGGCTGCTGGTAAAGATGGTTCATCTTCTTTCTGTAAAATAAAACCCACAATTAATTAATGCAGTTTACTCTAGTAATTAGTAACACAATATACCTGTAAGTCATATATACTTTTTCAGTATCAAACCAATATTCATACTCAGTGGAAATGACTTATTGACCACATTCTTAGTTGAGAAATAAATCTTGCTTTGCTATGTATACAAATTATTATCCGTCAGAAATCCACAGAGCTCAGGAAAGTTAAAAAATTTATAGTAATTTATATATTTTTTATACTTACCAATGACCCAGACGTAGCTGGTGCTAATTCTCAAAAATCTAGGGCCAAACACAAATTTTGTCCCCCAATCCCCCAAATTTGCATCTAAAACCGAAAATAACATGTCCCAAATGGTCCTCCATACTTTTCCTCCACTGCACATGCGCAGTGTCAAGGAGGTCTCGAAACTGGCGCCAATTATCATTCTTACAAGCGGTGCCTGGTCAGCACTATGTACTCAGCGGGGAGGTATGAGTTCCCAACTCCTGGGAGGGCCATCCCCGTCTGGGTCATTGGTAAGTATAAAAAATATATAAATTACTATAAATTTTTCAACATTTTTATACTGTACCAATGACCCAGACACAGCTGAATAGAAAAAAAGGCTGGAGGGCCTAGGACATAGAGGAAAATCCAATAAGCTCAACTATATATAATAGAGTTATCCCCTCAAGGAGAAAAGGAGGATTAGGCTTTACATGTATCTTTCTTATTTATGACAAATTAGAAAGACAAAACACCCTTCATAATTGAGCATAATAACATCCATGTTCTCTATTAACATCCAGTATAACCCTTTATACTAATTATTTTTAAAGTAAGCCAATAAATAAAGTAAGTCCAGAGAATTGAGACTCTTTATACTCATTAAAAGTGTCCGAGGATTGTATATTAACGCCCGTTTGACACGTGACATATACAAATGCTTCACACCGAGCTACACTTTAAAAATATGACATGAATGAATTTGAACATTAGCTTTACACTTTAAAACCATCCTGGTACCGACTCAGAATTACTGACTCCGGAGGAGGTATCCCCTTGCTTTTCACTATAAAGCAGGTGACCTAATCACAATCGCAAATAGCCCAGAGCGAAGAGGGCAGCAGGACAGAGTCACTGCCGGAACAGAAAGCCTGCATAACTATAGTTGCAACTGTTTAGTGGACGACATTCTGAGCAACAGATAACGGCCCTAAACAATGCAGGTCTCCAGAAATGGACTCAATATTTCTGAGATAAAAATTCGTGAATGTGGTTGGCTGAGACCAATATGCAGCCTTCATTAAATCTGTAATAGTAACACTATTTGCGTAAGCCCAAGATGTAGAAAGAGCTCATACTTCATGAGCCGAAATCTTAAGCACAGACTGCTGAGTTGAAGATAGATTATCATAAGCAGTATGGATAGTTAATTAGGTTAAACATATTTTTATTTGCCAAACAAATAAGTTGCAAATAGGGATTGGAGGACAAGTGCTTTCCACTTAGTATACCCTCCGCTCCCTTAACATGATACAAAAAATCAACATAATGGCGAAACAAACAAATGAGAGAAATGTAAAAAAAACAAAAAAAAATATATATATATATACTAGAAAATCTAACTTCTCAAATAAAAAGAATGAGAGAGAGAGAGAGAAAAAAAGTGATTAATTGATTGATTGATTGATGTCCTTTCTGCACCTTGAGTCTGTCTCTGTTAATTTGATTTGATTTTCCATGCTGAGGGTCGACCAGGCACAGCACTGAGTGGTTGCTACTACTACTACCACCATCATTACTGCTACAACTATAGATAATACTTTTACTACCGCGTTCAAATCTTACCACCGACATAACTCTCCTGCAGTGAATAATAATAATAATAATAATAATAATAATAATAATAATAATATTTACATATTAATTTCCGTAATCATCCATTGGTTACACTTTAGCCACCTAATCACGCGCCTTAGAAGTCGCAATGAACTGCATGTATTAGACAATACTAGGATGGAAATTCATTATCGAATCTTCGAGTGTTACGAATAAATTTTTGAACAAATTTTAAAAGTGAGGTATTAGTTTTATGTTCTAAAATGGGATCGCCGTACAATAAAATATCAACGGAGTTCAAATTAACATTAATTTCCAATAGTTTACCAATGAGAGCGTTGCGAGATTCTGAATAGAAGGGGCAAAAGAGTAAATAGTGCTCTGCGTCCTCAACAGCAGCTGGACAATGGGAACAGTATGGAGATTCGGAGATGTAATTGAGAAACTTATCACTGTTCAAATCGCTGCAACAAGTTCGAATTCTACTATGAATAATGTTATATCTTCTGACACCACAGGAGAAGTATCCTGGAGGTCTCCCTTCAGACGGTGATATGAGTTTTTTGAATTCATTGAGTGAACTGCTGTTTCGCACGGACACTGGTAGACTATTCCATGTTCCTGTACACGAGGGGAAAAATGATCTTTTGAATAGCTCTGTTCGCATGCAATAAGGCATAAAATCTGCCGAATTTCGAAGGTTATAACCAGATGTGTCACGAACTCTTCGTGGTAGTAATTCCTGCAGATAATCGGGCGCATCGTTGTTTACGATTTTGTAGAAGGTACACATCTTTTGTATGTGTCTTCTTGTTTCGAGGCTGTCCCACCCAACTTCAATCAAAAGGAGGTCTTGCGATACTGATCTCGTCAGCCCTGATACGATTCGTGCGGCATCACAGTGTATATCCTCTAGATGCTTCATCATATATTGGGGAGCTCCACACCACACCGGACTCCCGTATTCCAATATTGGCAAAATGAAGGCATTGTACATCTTATTCAAAATCTGTCGATTGAAAATATGCTTTAGTTTTCTTAACTGTGAAAGTCTAACACAGGCTTTTTTACAAATGTCGTCAATATGCGCTTCCCAGCCCAAGTTTGATTGGATGGATAATCCCAAGTGTTTGTGGACGCCAACAAAGTCAAGTGTTTCGCTGTCGAACAAAACACTTGGAATAATGACATCTCTATTGAGTGTAAACAAAACAGCGTTGGTTTTTTTAGCATTAAATGTGACCAGCCAGGTATCGGCCCATTTGTTGATTTTTTCGAGTTCGATGTTCATTTTTGACTCAATGCTATGAATGTCAATAGATGATTCAGTCAAACAGGTATCGTCAGCGAAGAGTCTAACAATGGACTCAATATCGTCGGCTATATCATTGATGTAGACCAAAAATAAAAAAGGGCCAAGAACAGACCCCTGAGGAACCCCCGCTTATATGTTTCTATACTCGGATTTACATTCATTAATTTTCACCCTTTGACTTCTGTGTGCCAAATAGCTTTGAAACCATCGCAGCAAGGGACCAGAAACCCCATATTGCTTCAGTTTGAAAATTAGACCGGTGTGCCAAACCCTGTCAAAGGCCTTGGAAATATCACAAAAAACACCACAAGTTTGCATATTTTTATCTATGGCGTTGCAAAGGTTATGATAGACCTCTATCAACTGGTACACTGTACTATTATTCGGCAAAAACCCTGACTGGAATTTGTAAAATAAACTATTTTCAAGGAAATATTTGTGGATATCTCTAAAGACAACTCGTTCCATTATTTTACCGATACAGCATAACAACGATATGGGCCTATAATTTTTCGGGTCGTATTTGTCTCCTTTCTTATAAAGAGGAATCACATCAGCAAGTTTCCACTCGTCGGGGTAGACGCACTCTGACAATGATTTATTGAAGAGGAGAAAAAGGGGTCTGTTAACAGTATATTATGTTTCCTTCAACATTTTGTGACCTATTCCATCGTGACCATGTGACTTTTTAGTTTTTAAACTTTTTAGAATATCCGAGATGTCCTGCTCAGAGAACGATACGCTGCTAATGGAGTGAGGGCATCTCCGTTTGAACGGCGGAAGGGTTTTTGAACTCGAGTTTAATGCACTGTTACTTATAAAAGTTTCGTTTAGGAGATTTGCTTTCTCTGTATCGTTCTCGATAATTTCACAGCCTTCCTCGGACAGTCGGTAAAGATGGGTTATGCCAGAAGTACTAGAAAAATTTTCCAGAAACGTTTTAACAACATGCCAAAACTGCTTAGGTTCCGTGTCGTGTGATAGAGATTCGTCAACTTTTTCCATGTATACATTCTTCGCAAATTTTTTCATGTTGTTAACCTTGTTCCTGGCTGTTTTATATTTTGCCCAAGGCTGGGGTTTATTATTTTTGAAAGCTAATTTTCTTAATCGGTCACGTAACTCTTTTCTAATAGCGCTGTCAAACCATGGTTTGTCTTTTTTTTGCACTGTTATTGTGGAATTGGGGATACATTGCTTCGCTATTTTTAAGAACTCCGATACAAAGTTTGACAAAGCATCATTTATGGAGGGCGCGTCGCTTATTAAATTTTCCCAATCGGACCTAGCTATCATTGTATTCATTCGTTGGAAGTCGGCTTTGTTGTAAAGCCAGACGTCACGAAACGTAACGGGGTTGTTAAAATGCGAGTTGGAAATATGGGCATAAGTAGCTCTATGGTCGGATAACCCCAGTTCCAATGTTCCTGAGTTGAACACATTAACAGTGTCGCTGACGATTATCGGATCAAGCAGTGACTGCGAAGTAGGAGTTACTCTGGTGGGTTCTGTAATTACGTTGTTTAAGTTGAATAATGAGAGAATGTAGTTTGCTTTGGGGGTTTAGGAGATTAGAGTTGATGTCACCTGTAAGTACTATCGCGGGGTTACGGGATAATGCCAGATCTATTTTATCTTCTAGTTTAGACCAATAGTCGGCAACTGATTCTCTCTCGGATCTGTATGTCAGGCATAAAATAAATTTATGTTTAACCCCAACCTCAAACCAGAGAATGTCGTCGTTAAATGAGAGATAGTCTAGCTTTCTATGGTATATACTGTCTGAGAAATACACTGCGATGCCGCCACCGAACTGGTTCCTATTGTGAGTAAATGGAGCGGAGAAGTTAGGTAGCAAAATATTACTAATATCATACTCATCGTCAAGGTGAGTTTCCGTAAAACAGAGAATGTCAAAATCATCGATCTCGTCGCTGAGAAGAGGGAGTTTGTGGCGAATACTACAAATGTTGTAGTTCAGAATCGAAATCGCAGATGTTTCATTAGTTGACATGTCCTTATTGTATGTGGGGCCAGGGTTAACCTCAATGTCCCCACTCCTAATGATTAATAGCTGAAAGAAGAAGCTGGTAGCAATTAGAAGAAATAGTTAATTGAATCCATCTAGCAATAGAATGGACCATAATGTCCTTTCTATTAGGTATCAGAGACAGAAAGAAGCATTTTCGTCCCTTTCTGATCAACTGAGATCTTTGTTTATAAATACGTAAAGCTCTAACCGGACAGAGTAAAGGCCTATGCCCGTCTGAAGACGGAAAGGCCTTAATAACAATAGGTTCCGGATATTTATTAGGAGCCTGATTCTTAGCCAAAAATCCAACATTAGTAGTAAAGGTAATAGTGTTCCCGACACTACGATAGTGAGAATCGTCCACAGATAGTGCATGAAGCTCACTGACTCTTCTAGCAGAAGAGAAAGCTAAGAGAAATGCTGTCTGATAAGATAAGAATTTGAAGTCCACTGTCTCAAGAGGCTCAAATGGCTTTTCTTTTAGTTTAAGAAGAACCCAAGCTAAATTCCATTTAGGAATTAATCTAAGGGTTCTAGGTCTATTTATCGAGAAGTTTCTAACTAATTTAGATAAAGAGACATTAGATCCAATTTGAAACTATCATGGTGTGCATAGGTATCAGATAACATAGACCTATAACCTTTAATAGTAACAGGCTGCAGTTTGATCTCATCAAACAAGTATACTAGAAAGTTTGCAATGTCTGGAATGGAGGGATCAAAAATATCAACAGAATGATCCCTACACCAATGACAAAAGACCTTCCACTTAGCCGCATAGTTTAGCGAAGAGGAGGTCCTCCTACAGTTAGAAATTGCGTCCACTGCTCGTCCTGTAAAATCCTTGCCGTGCAAGAAGGACCGCACAACGGAAATACGTGAAGGTTGAGACCTTGCGGGTTGTGATGTAGTTGACACGATTTCCCCTGCGAAAGAAGATCCTCTCGTGGAGGAAGCTTCCGCGGTATGTCCCACAGCAGACACCTGAGTAGATTTATCCACGGTCTCTGTGGAGACAGAGATGCTACCAACAGAATTTTGCAATGAGATTGTTTTATCTTTAGCAATATCTGCTGAATCAACGGCGCTGGAGGATACGCATATCTTATCATCCCGTCCCAAGAGATCGAGAGAGCGTCTACTGCAAACACTCGAGGATCCGGACATGGTGACACATACGTCTACAACTGATTGTTGAGCTGTGTTGCAAATAAGTCTATCATTGGCCGCTCCCATTGGTAGCAAATCTGACTGAATACCTGTTTGTTGAGAGTCCATTCTGATGGCAACAAGCGACCCTTCCGTGAAAGGGAGTCTGCTAATACATTCAGATGACCCGGAATATGACGGACCGAAAGTAGAACTTGGTGTTCTAGTACATACAAACAGAAGGATTCTTTCCATTAAATTGAATAACGGAACGGAATGAGTGCCTCCCTGGTTCCGAATATACGCTACTACAGTCGTATTGTCGGACAGGATTTGGACATGTGCTTTCTGAATAATGTTCATCCAATGACATAGTGCAAGCCAAATTGACATCATTTCTTTGATGTTCCCGACACTACGATAGTGAGAATCGTCCACAGATAGTGCATGTGCTTGCCTAGAAACTGCGGATCCCAAAGACCCTGGCACTTCGAATCCGTTGGGATCAATGTTGCACCCCAACCTGTTTGACTGGCATCAGTCATAATAGTAAAACTCGGATCCGGCAACTGCAGTGGAACTCCCTGAGTCAACCACTGAATGTTTGCCCAAGTCTGAATCTCTTGTTTCACTTGATTTGACAAGAGAACGTCTATATCGAGCGAATGAATTTTTACTCTCCAATTCTGAGTCAAGAAAATTTGGAGAGGACGAGTGCGTAACTACCCCATCGGAATGAGATCTGCAGCGGCTCCGCACAGACCTATCAGTCTCATGAATTCTCTCATTGTGACTTTGTCTGAGTGAAGACAATAGCGAGTGTAACAACTGATTAATTTCGCTCTGGTTAACGGCAGACGAACGAGATTGTTGTGCGTCTCAAAGCTCATTCCCAAGTGGGTGAATGACTTGGACGGCACCAGATCCGACTTCTCGTTTATTATAAAACCGAGACGTCGGAGTAATAAAAGCAGATTCTGCACATCGATCTGAAGCGTTAACTCGTTGCCGTACCTCTGAAGAATGTCGTCCAGGTAGGCCGACGTTACCGCAGACGAATGAACTCGGAAATGCATCATTACCGAGTTCATTATTCGAGTGAAAGCCCAGGGCGCTAGTTTCAAACCGAAGCACATCGCTCGGAACTGATATACAACTCCTAGGACTGCGAAGCGTAGATACTTTCTGAATGGCGGATGTACCATGACGTGAAAGTACGCATCCTTGAGATCTATGCTTGTGGCATAGTCGTTTACCCGAATACTCGCTCTGACTGATCGAATTGTCTCCATATAGAACTTCAGAGCGACGATCAGCTTGTTTATCCAGCTCAAATCTATGACTGGACGGAACGAGCCATCTGGTTTCGGAACCAGAAACAGAGGGCTGTAGAAACCCGGTGATTCCTGGTCTTCTACGACCTCTACCGCATTCTTCTCCAGAAGAGACTGTACTTCTGATAGAAGAGCGTCTCTTTTCAGCAGATTTGACGGAAGCCATTTTGGACTTCGAGTTAATGGAGGCTTTCGTTTGAAGGATATTCTTAGTCCTTCCGAAATTACCCCTCGAACCCAGGGGTCGTCCGTAATTGACACCCAATTGTTTATAAAACTCGACAATCTTCCGCCTACCGGAACAAGATAGAGGTTCATACCATCACCTCCTGGACCTGCGAGGCTTGCGGAAGGAGAAACTACGTCCTCCACGACCCGACCTCGCCCCGTCGACCTAGGGACGTCTGACCGGTTATCTCGGCCAGTATAACGTCCCCTACGTAAGTCGCTGCCTTGACGATCTCTAGAATAAGACCTAGAGGACGCATAGGAAAATCTATAGGAACTTCCCTTGAGCGTACTTGTCTCAGAAGTGCCTGTCTTACTCTTTTCTGCTGTATCCGACTTTTTAGAAGCGGATTTGAATAGCAGAGAATCCGAAGCTTTCTTAGTTATCTGATCATAGATTGCTGAAAGCTTGTCGTCGAAGAGAAGCTCTCCGGAGACCGAAGCGACTCTGAGAGTTTTTCACCTTACCATCCACGCGCGTGGATGTAGCTAGGGCTGCGTCACGTCTAACCAACTCCAGGTTTGCCACTGAAAGGGCGGAGTTATACGTGGAATAAGCTATGGCCCTCGAAAGAACTCTTAAGGAGGATTGTATATCCTGGAATTCTTTCCCTTGAAGACGTAATGATAACGCTTTAGTAAGATGATCTGCGTATGATAAAGCGTCTAAGTTAACTCTATTAGACATTATTGTCGTTTCCAACGTCGTGGTTGGAATTGACATAGACGACGGTATAGACAATTCTAGGTCTTCAGCCTGGTCGTCTAGACGCAGAGGAACTCTCGGTATGCCCTGTCCTGCCGTTTCAAATTTGTTCCTTGAATTGATGAAAGGCAGATGTAGAGCATTTGCGGACAAGAAACCATACTTGCTCATTTTGGTAGCAAGCTTATATATAGCGTCATTCAATAGTTCAAATGTTCTTGTGACATTATTGGACTGTGTCGGAAACTCAGGGACGATGTCCCTAAACCGATCAAAAAATTCTGTGTCCAGTGACGCTATCAATCAGTCTCTTATCCGGCATCGCAGCATTCTGGTCCGACGGAACAACCTCTGGAAGATAATGCCGGATAAAATCTAAGGCAGCTTTATGTTGTTCCGAAAGGGAAAATTCCAGATCCCCTGAATCCCTTTCGCCATCCTGTCGGACCATATGAAGTTCTCAGTCATCCGTACCTGATGCTTCAGTGGAGCGTACCGACCCAGCGTCGCCGGATAATTCCTGATCCGACAGAGATTCTGTTGTCTGCTGGGATGCTGCGATAAGTTGTACTATTTGTGATAGCACGTCCATCACTGAGGCCTGTGGAGCAGCAGTCTTATGTCGCTTTGCCGCTGGAAGCTCCCTGGACGTTGACTCCTGCATACTTCTTTTATGCGAACGTCCAGAGTCTACAGGCCTCGTGTCCCTGGCTACCGGATGGCATGACCTACCTAGTCGCCGTGGAATCACTGATCAGCGAAGCTGGCTGGATATCCGTGGTCACGTAGCCAAGGTACGGTCGTGTGCGCTGCCGTGAGGATGAGGAAGCCATATTGACAGTCTCTCCGGACTGTTTATATAACGGAGCGTCCCGAGTGGCGGACGTATGCTCTGAATGCGAAACGTTTTGTACCACAACATCTGGTCCCAGATGTTGTTGTACGAGAGAGGGACCTCTCTCGCTCGCAGCCCGGATGGACCTGGACGAGCCAGGAACCGGACTAATAGGCTTCCTCCGTTCTATCCTCTGATCCGTCGTCACCGGGTGTGCACTTTGTGTTATTATAGTGTCGCATCACCCAAATCTCCTTCCTGGACCGCAACGGACGAACCCGGCTGCCGAGCCATTCGATGAATGGTCTCTACACTGGGCGAGCTAGCGGACGCCAATGCCGTTGATCCTATTAGGGACCTCTTAGGCAATTGACGTATTTCCATGAGCACTTTTGCCGCTAGCTCTTCATTTAACTGTGTCACTGGGTGTGCACTTTGTGTTATTATAGTGCTCGCATCACCCAAATCTCCTTCCTGGACCGCAACGGACGAACCCGGCTGCCGAGCCATTCGATGAATGGTCTCTACACCGGGCGAGCTAGCGGACGCCAATGCCGTCGATCATATTAGGGACCTCTTAGGCAATTGACGTATTTCCATGAGCACTTTTGCCGCTAGCTCTTCATTTAACTGTGACGACGGAGGCACACTTTTGGAAGACATCACGGAAACATCACCCTGTTCTTGTTCCTTTGAAAAAGAGACTGAAAAACTAGCGTGACCCTGCGGAGAAAGGACCGGCATGGCCTTATCCCCACTAACAACATACCATGACACACGTTTCCAATGTCTGTGATTCCAATTGACACACACTGAGCAGGAGTTAGTGCGAGTACACTGACTACAATTAATACAATGATTATGAAAGTCAGAGGAAGATTTCCTCTTATTACAATTTGAACAATATCCTTTCATTGTGAAAAGAACACAAACAGTCCTAGTACTCGCACCAACCCCTGAAAACAAAGATACATAATAACATGATCCATTAACATATAGAAAAAATAAATGAAATCAAAAAAAATTTTTGAAAAAATATTTTTTCAGAAAAGCCCAAGTTTCTGAAAGTAACGTTGAGCCCCAATGGATCCCCAAAAAGCTTAAGTGTGGACAAAAGTTTTTAAAATATTTCAAAAAAATTAATGCAACACTTACGTATAATAATAATGTATCTTGTTGTGATTAAACTAAAACAAAGACAAGAAATCACTCTCAACAGAAACCGTTGTCAATGTAAACAAGAAGTGAATAAAAACCGGAAACATGACTCCAGGCACTGATAAACATGGCCTGAAATCAGTTACCAATTACAACACTATCTGATGCAAAACAGAGACTTCCAGGGAAGAAACTGCAGAACATCAGATGGTAGATGCAGAACACAACGCCTAAACACCCATGGGTGAGGATGTAAACATGGGGAAAAAATACAGAATTCATTCTGTTACCAAGCTAAAACTCCCAAGAACTTTTAGTAATAATATTACAGAAAATATGCCAAAAGCATGGGAGAATAGCAAGGGGGGACTAAAGGAAAGGGAGAGAGGAAACACTGATCAAGCAGTGTAACTTTATAGCAAGAATGACAACAACAGGCCCATGCCTTGAAATTAGGGAACATGACATAATTTCATAAAAAAATTTTAAGTTACAGCCCTGATTATTTCCTGCCACTAATTTTTCCTCTCCTCCTTCTATTTCCTCTTTAGATCCACCATTTCTCTAATATTTATGTGTCTGGCATCATTTAAACTGAGATTCACAAGCACAAATATCAGTCAGATGTGAACTGATGAAGGGCCAAACAAAGAATGATAATTGGTGTCAATTTCGAGACCTCCTTGACACTGCGCATGCGCAGTGGAGGAAAAGTATGGAGGACCATTTAGGACATGTTATTTTCGGTTTTAGATGCAAATTTGGGGGATTGGGGGGCAAAATTTGTGTTTGGCCCTAGATTTTTGAGAATTAGCACCAGCTGTGTCTGGGTCATTGGTACAGTATAAAAATATCACTTGCCGGGCAGCCTTGATGAGCAAAAATCTGATTTGGTGTGGATTTCACATTTGTCTACTGGATCAGTAGATTCTTGAACAATGAATGTTAAAATCTTATTATCTTTTGTTTGGTCCTTTTTACATGAGATAAATAAATCTATACACTAATCCAATCACATAGAATGTATGCAGTTTAGGGTGGTTTGAAATGTTTTTCAGGAATCTGAAGTTTTGCAATCTTTTACCATTTACCTAATCAATCAGCAAAATCTGCCCACCACTATGCACAAAATTGTCTTTTTTACATTTTTTTTTTCAATTTTTGATTTCAAAACATAGTTAATGATATGTTACCCTCATATGAATGAGTTGCACAGATCTAAAATATTTAATTAGTAGAATATCAACTAATAATCCAAACTACAATACTGCCACAAAACACTCATAAAAATATCTTTCCACCAATTTATGATTTCCAGTAAAAATGATAAATTTAAAGTAATTTGTATATTTTTTTATACTTACCAATGGCCCAGACTAGCTGGTGCAAACTCAAAGTTATCAAGGGCCAAACACATATTTTGAACCCCCCCCCCCCCCCCCCCAATCTGCCACAATCCCCAAAATGTGCTTGCAAAACCCAAAATTAAAAGTCCTATCTGGTCCTCCATACTTTTACTCTCTGCGCATGCGCAACCGTCAGGAAGTGACCAGAATTGGCACCAACATCATTTTTGTAGAAGAGAGTACTACATAATAACTCAGCGGGGAGGTATGAGTGCCCACTCATGGGAGGGCCATACCCATCTGGGCCATTGGTAAGTATAAAAAATATACAAATAACTTTAAATTTATCCTATTTTTATACAATACACCAATGGCCCAGACTAGCTGAATCGTAAAAAGGCGGAGGGCCTAGGACTTCAGAATTAGCAGACCAACATAGTTCCCAAGCCTGCAATCCAAGGTGAAAGGAAATTAAATTTAAAAGGAATTACATGTGTCTCTTTATACAGTAATAGAGAAGACATATCATAAATAAGGAGCCATATCCAAGTAAATCCATATTCTTAGCATGAATGATTATGCTAATAGGGTGTAACATGCCCCCAATTTTTAAGGCTAGTCCGGACTGAGCCCCATAAATTAGGATGGCATATTTGAGAGTGAGAGACTAACCCCCACAAACATACGCCATATACAATAATAAACAAGCTGTATCCAGTATACAAATTACAGACAAAACAGCTTCACTCATAGTTACACACTTATCAAGCCGAAGGAGATTTTAAAAATCCCCCCCCCCCCCCCCCCCCCCCCCCGCTTTTTTGAAGAAATCTTCTTCAAAAACGAAGAGTGGAGCGCTCTGGAATCAGTAAAAGCGGTACCAAAAAACAAAATATATACGCCGAACAAGCACCCAAATATTAAATATTATTAATAAATTGGTGCTTAACGCCACTTCAGAAGCTAAGGCTATTGCAGCGATCCCGGAAATTAATAGCGCCCACTTGTAACGTATACCGGAGTCAGCATACGTAGATAGGTCGAAAACCGGTGATATAATATGCACAACATACACATGTCCAACAGAAACACAATGGACGATCTGTGGAAAGTAAACACACTTCCGAGGCAACCCACAGGTGACCCCGTTCAGGTGTACAATAAATTCCAATAAATAACACTACCAGACACATGCACAAATGTACAAGAATGCATAGAAAGTTATAATCGATTTGGGTACCAAAACTTATAGATACCTGGATTTAGAAATGGAATGAGCTATGATAAAGAGACTCGTCATGGACCGCCCACGAAATAATTCATTGTTTCTAAGGTCCATAACCTACAATAACGCGTCTGCTTAATAATGTACTTATGCACGTGAACATTGAAATCCCGCATGTAATTATCTGAATACCAGTTAACTGACTTGACAGCCATACAGGTACACAAAGGCTAGCAATTTACTGATGATGAATCATATGCTCGTATATGACATATAAATGAACAACCACAGGAAACAAACCAACTAAAAAGTGGATGTGCCCATGAGGTCGCCATAGAACACGACCCAGCCGCCAATCGAGAAGTCATGAAATGCATGTATATACTAAAATGCATACAAGGCTTATAAGAAGAAAACTACGTATTGCCCGGTGATCGCTACTTAATACATTGGCGACAAAATTATATCGAACCCCCCTCTCACCCGCATTACTTGAATCGTTCTTGTTGTGTTAGTCATCAAATAGTACAGGAACCGCAAGGCTTCCTCACGTCTGACCAACTCCATAATGCCACTTAGGGTGGAGAAGGATGTGAACAAATACACCGTATTTACATAATAACTCACACCAACCATACTGGTTTGAAGAGAATAACCTCCTCTAACAAACGGTATGATGTCCCATAGGACAACAAACTCAGCCTAGCTGAAGCAGCTAAAGGTCTTCTTGTACGTGAAGACCATTAAAAGCTGATAACTGAAGCCCAAGAAGCTCACCAAGGAGACTTACAACGCTAGCCATAGCTTATAAGTCTTCATCTTCGTGAAGTCAGATATATCGGTGTAAGTTGCGACCCTGAAGGCTCACTTAATGGAGACTTACAATTATCTCACCCTCGGAGTCTGTTAAACGGTAGTACCAGTGACCACTGGAATGCTGCGATACGCAGAGCAATCTGCGGCAACCGGTCCGTGACCGAGGCTAGCAGAGCAATGATAATCCACTTGTTACCATAAGCTGCTCACAGGACGGAGATCTGGCCCCAGATCCTCGATACTTCACCCATATAAAAAAGCCTCAGACGACTAGCTATCGAACCGAACCTGCAAAGTCAGATAGCTAGTCTGCGGTTAACATGCTTCATTAATGAAGCAAGGAAAGATGCCATAGCTGCCACCAAATAGCAGTGTGGAAGGAGCGTCCCGAACCGCAAGCGTGAACGGGCGTCCCAACTCACTAAAGTTTCTCGAATCAAAAACAGTCGACCCTGACTGCTGATGGAAAGGAGAAGAATCTCTGCTCCAGACCTCGCTGTGCATTTGTTAAGAAACTTGTAGGCATCTATACCTTATCGTGCATATCTATGGAAGAAGAGGAAGCTGTAACCACAGCCGACCCCGGCTGAAGTGCGGAAGAAGCATCCTGACTAGTCAACTTGGACGGATGCTCCTCCTCACTGAAGTTTCTTACAACACAAAACAGTCGTCCCCGGCTGTTAACAGGAAGAAAAACGCTCTGCACTCACAATCTGTCCCCAGATCTCGCAGAGTATCCCACTTAGAAACTTCTAGGCTTAATCCACTTAATGCACTTCCATGTAAGTAGAAGAAGCCATAACTGCCACTGGCCCCGGCTGCAGTGTGGAAGGAAAGCTTCGATGTGTATTCCGACTCAATATGGTTTCTCATAACGGACACAGTCAACCCCGACTGTTAACGGGATGGAGAGGGTTCTCCAAACAGAGATCTGACCCCAGATCTAGCCGAGTGACCCGCAGAGAAACTTATGGTTTCTTCTACATGCACAACTGACCAGACCAACCCAGCAATGTCCGACAGCTCACCACTGGAGTCTGCGGGAGGCTGCTCTTGCATTTGCTGGGATGCTGCTAATAGCTGTGCAAACTGCGACAGCAAGTCCATTCCCGAGGATTGAGGAGCAGCGGTCTTCTGTTTTTTTCGCCCCTTGCTGCTCCTGGGACGAAGATCTGCAGATAGCTCTCTTCTCCGAACGTCCTGTTGATCGATGCCTCGGATTGCTAGCTACCGGATGGTCTGACTTCACAGGCGAAGAATGGCTCCATCTTCGCGCAGCTGACTGGATATCTGAAGTCGGGTAGCTATCCTGCGGTCGTGTGTGCTTTAATAATGTAGCGGAGGAAGCCGTGACCGAAGCCGACCCCGTCTGCAGACTAGACGGAGTTCCCGAGCGGCGGGTGGATGTATGCTCCGGCTCGTGCAAGTTTCTCATAACAACATTTGGCCCCAAGTGTTGTTAGGTTAGAGAGGGGCCTCTCCTGCTCACAGTCTATTAGACCTCGCCGAGCCTCCCAACAAGAAACTTGCCGACTGCCGACATCCTCCCAAAATCCTCCCTATTTCCATCATCGCTGGGTGAGCTTTTTAAGTGCTCGCTCTACCAACATCTACACTTCCTTCGACCACAATGGATTTACCCGGTGTCACTGATACCACAGATGGAGTAACCACTTCACCGGTCGAGCTAGCTGCTTGCAAGAGATTAAGAACACTAACTAGAGGCCTTATCCCTTGTTTATGACCACTGCAGCTAGCTCTATTTGCTCAACAGAGCGTGATGACGGTAGTACACTTGGATGGGTGTCACAATATCATCACCATGTTCATGTTCCTCTGAAACAGAAACTGAAAAAATGAATTAAAATGCGGTGCGAGGTCCGGTCTATGAACCTCACCACCAACAACGTACCGAGACACCCATCTCCAACGTTAATCATCCCAGTGTACACAAGTAGGACAAGAATCTGCAGGAGTGCATCAACTAAAGTCGATATCGCTCCTACAAGCTCCACAACAAAATATATAATAATTAAGATACATGAATAATAGCAATCAAAATTAAATTCAAAATATTTTTCGAAAATTTAAAAAAAAAAAAACAAGTTCCCAAAGGGAACATTATGAGCCCAAGGGCATCCCAAATAGAGCCTAAGTGTGGACAAAATCCCAATTTTTTTAGCTACACTACCGGAATAATAATCAATGTATCCTACAGTAACTCTACAGTAAAATAAAATATTACATATAAAAGAGGACGTCTTCAATGTAAACAATCAATAAAAAACGGAAACAAGACATCGGGCACATAAAAAGCCCAAAGCCAGTAACCAATTTAAATGCTACCAGATGCAAAACTAGATCTTCATATGAAGAAAAAACGATACATCGAATAGAAGATGCAAGACTAAACGATCTAACACCCCTAGGGTGAAGACGTAGCCATGGGGATAAACAGAATAAATATTCTGTAATACACGTTAAACTCCCAAGAAATTTAATAAAAAATTTAAATAAAAAATAGCCAAAAAGCTTTAGAGTTTAACAGGAAGGGTTCATGGAAGGATAGGGAAGGAATACTTAACAAATAGTGGATTAATCATTAGCAAAAATGAAGACGTCAGGCGTATGTCCCGAATTTGGGAAAGATGAAATAATTTTTATCATTATTATAAAGTTACAGCCCTGAACGTCTCTAACCACCGTTGATCACTTCCATCATCCATTTATATCCTTGGATCCACCAATTTTACCATTGATTTGTGGCTGGCATCCTCAAAAAAGGAGATTTAAAAGCACAGATGTCAGTTCATTGTTACTGACTTTAGGGCCAAAGAAAGAAAGATGTTTGCGCCAATTCTGGTCACTTCCTGACTGCTGTGCATGCGCGGAGAGTAAAAGTATGGAGGACCAGACAGGACTTTTAATTTTCGGTTTTGCAAGCAAATTTGGGGGATTGGGGGGGTTCAAAATTTGTGTTTGGCCCTTGATAACTTTCAGTTTGCACCAGCTAGTCTGGGCCATTGTTTTTCGTATAAAAATAAGAAGCACTCCAAATCTTTCAGCTAATAGATGTACCCTTTATCCATTAGCTACAAAATTTCCTGTGCTTCTTGGGCTTTTTCTTCTTAGAACCTGTAAACAGTTGGGGTGAAAAAAACCTATGGTGTTTTAGCTGTTATCCAATACGGTATTTTGAAAAAAAAGTAAATACCTTCTCTGTTTCTTTGCCTTTTTCTCTAAAATGCATGAAATAACTGGACAATTTATGTATATCCTCTTCCACATCAATACCAAGTGCCTGAATTACAAATAAAGAAAAAAAAGATTTTTAAACTGAACATGATATAGGTGCCGTTCACATATTACAAATAAAAAATATTCCTAAATTCCACATCAAAGGAAATTGTCAAAAATATCTCAATTCTACTCAATAAAAACTGTATGACCATTCAAGTGAGGTAATGCAATTCAAGACAAGACTGATAAAGATTACACAGCCTTCGGTGAATTTTTTAAGAAATCATCTGAAGACAGTACATAAGTGAAGTAAACTGTACAAATGATCAGGGTGAGTTTCTACCTTCTACAAATTACTTCAGCAATATGTCTAAAATGACTTTAACCCCTAACTAATATATCCGCCAAGAAAATCATGATGAAGCTGACTGTTTTTGTCTTCTCAATTCAAATTAATAAACTGAAAGCCAGTGCAAATGTACCCGATTTTGAAGTCATATTAATTTGCTAAGTTTTCATATGCATGTACAATGCCTAGAATGCCTATACAAGTACTGATGACTTGACTTAAATCTACTGCAAACTCTCGAGGTAATGATTATTTTTTACAGGTTTCCTTTAATTAAAATTGTTGAAAGACTATGGTTTGAGACTGGTTTAGACAGTAAACAGTTGAATAAAAAAAAACAACTGAAAACTGTACAAAGGCATCAAGTCTTTGAGTCTGTGGTGTATAAATAAAATATGGTTTCGTAGTTTTATAGAAGTACCTTTCAAACAATCAGATTTCTTCTATGTTTATGGCTCCAGCAGCTTATGTTACCATCTGACATCATCATGCGACAATTTTTGGATGATGTCGTCTGTTTCATAATTATTTCATGAATGGAGGAGTGACTTGCAAACTGCTTCATTTTTCTAAATTTTTCACATGTGCAGCAATGTTCTGAATGAAGTGTTATTTAAATTACAAATCAATTTACGATTTGAAGTAAGAATGAAGTGACCGTGACCATTATTATTTTTTTTATTGTTTGTCCAGTGACATCATGAGGTACCCCAAAACGTTTGTTTACTAGACTTGTTATCGTTAAAAGCTGCCCTGTTCATTTCACGATGTGAGTTTTGTGCTTTAGGTGGGATCTTATTGGAATATATACCTTATTGTGACGAATTAATGGTAACACGATCTCTGCATCTCGGTTGAATATAGCCTCAAACCTCAGACTATGTTACCGTCAATTCATTACAATAACTTATAAAGTTAAGGTTTGCTTGAAATGAACTATAACTTACCATAAATATAGCATCTAACTTCATGAGAGATCTTTCATCTGCTTCCAAAGGAGCTAATAAAGTATTTAGTTTTGACTCAACAAGAAATCCCTGTAAATAAAGGACAAAAAATAAACTTGAGCGTTGCTTGTATACAGAGAATATTTTATGTGTAAAACACATATAACCTCATTAAGATATTAACCCTTTGTACATTGATGTCAAAATCTCAAAACTTCAAGCTGCAATATTTTTCCCATAACACAACTAGGAATTTAGCCAATTCAATCTTGTGTCTGGCAGAGCTAATTGAGTATGGGGGGGGGGGGGGATGAGGGATAGAGGGATAGCGGGGGAGTTTGCAGTTTGTATCCCACCTGCAGCAACCTTGGGAAAGACACTTCACCCCACACTGCCCATGTGGAGGCACGGTGATGTTGTGTACTAAGGCATACTGCATGTCGATGGTGCACCTGTCTTCAACCAATGCTAACCCTGCCTGTGTGGATTTAGTATGTTGGGGAGCTGACAGTTGCTCGCCATTGCTCAGTGGTTCTCTCCAGCTTCCTCCACCTGTAAAACTGCCGTGGCCATGATTAGCCATTGTGCTGAAATATGTGACCTTAAACACCAATAAATAAATTAAAAAATTGAGTATTCTGTATGTATTATGCAGAAAACAAGATCTTTCTAAAAAAAAAAAAAAATAATCACTATATATAAATTAACTGAATCAAACTCCCTGCAATATGATGATAAATTTTCTAATGCACTTACGGCCCAGTTTAGCTTAGGCAATATAAAATGTTATTAAATGCTTCCCTGTAGAATAGAGTGAAAATACTAACAAATTTCTTGAACTCTATCAATTCAAAAGTTGTATATTTTTGTATCTTGCATAACATCACATAATATTTTGTAACAGAAATTTGTAATAATATTCTCTGCTCTCAGAGTTTTGATTTAAACCTTACCAAGTCCTAATTCTGACTTCGATAACTTTCAATTGCAACAAAACAGGTACCCCACATGCAGTCATTAGGTAAACCTGACAGTTACTTTCTAAGCAACTTTGCCGGTGTTTCTTGGACAGTTAAGGGTTACAGAAATTCAATGAGTAAAGCATTTAATAAGCATATAATAAAACAGGGAATAAGGGTATTAGTGTTGAGGGATCAGAAAGACAGAGGCAAAAAAGAAGTGTCACCTTGTGCATGTGTGTATACTGCAATGTCTGTCACCTAAAAGCTCTGAAAAATTATGTCTGTTTTTCAACCACCCACTCCCACCACAAGTACTACATTAGGCTTGAGATTATGTTGAAAAATGATAATTTAATGTAATTTGTATATTTTTTATACTTACCAATGGCCCAGACTAGATGGTGCAAACTCGATATTATCAAGGGCCAAACACAAATTTTGAACCCCCCCTCAATCCCCGTAAATTAAAAGTTCTATCTGGCCTTCCATACTTTTACCATTTGCACATGCGCAGTAGTCAGGATGAGACCGGAATTGGCACCAACATCATTCTTTGTAGATGAGCCTACTAAAATAACAAGAGGCCCCAGGGGGCCTGAGGGCGCTCACCTGACATGGTGGTCTAAATATCAAACCAGGGACTTGACTTGAATAAGCTGCATACGCCCCTCCTAAGAAAAGCATATACCAACTAGATGAAGCGATTGTGCCCACACAATACACAGGATTTTCCTTCTATTTTCAGTTCCTGCACTTTTACGTCCCAAAATTGAGATAAACGCATAAAAAACAGATTTTTTTCCCCAAACAAAATACTTTCAGCCTAAATTTTTTTCTTCTTCTTAAAACACATAAAAAACAATAAAACTAATTTCTGGATTTTGGTCCAAAAGTCCTGGTGTAAAAAAAAAAATTTTTTTGGTCTTAAAATTGACAGAAACACATAAAAAACAAAAAAACAAAAAAATTATGGATTTTGGTCCAAAATTTTCTAAGTCCCACCCGGACCCCAAATATTCAGGGTAAAATTTTTTTTTTTTTTTTTGTCTTAAAACTGACCGAAATGCATAAAAAACAAAAACAAAATTTTCAGGATTTTGGTCCAAAATTTTCTTAGTCCCACCTGGACCCCAAATTTTCAGGGTAAAAAAAAAAAATTTTTTTTTTTGTTTTAAAATTGAGAGAAATGTATAAAAAACAAACAAAAATTTTCAGGATTTTGGTCCAAAATTTTCTAAGTCCCACCCATACATACCCCAAATTTTCAGGGGAAAAAAAAAAAATTTTTTTTCTCTTAAAATTGACCAAAACGCATAAAAAACAAAAAAAAAAAAATTTTCGGATGTTGGTCCAAAATTTTCTGAGTCCCACCCAGAACCCCAAATTTTCAGGGTAAAAAAAAAAATTTTTTTTTGGCTTAAAATTAAGAGAATGCATAAAAAACAAAAAACAAATTTCAGGATTTTTGGTCCAAAATTTTCCAAGTCCCACCCGGACCCCAAATTTTCAGGGGAAAAAAAAAAAAAATTTTCTCTTAAAATTGACCAAAACGCATAAAAAACAAACAAACAAAAAATTTCCGGATTTTGGTCCAAAAATTTTCTAAGTCCCACCCAGACCCCAAATTTTCAGGGGAAAAATTTTTTTTTTTTTTTGGGGTCTTAAAATTGACCAAAACACAGAAAAAACAAAAACAAATTTTTTCGGATTTTGGTCCAAAATTTACTAAGTCCCACCCGGACCCCAAATTTTCAGAGGAAAAAAAAAAAAAATTTTCTCTTAAAATTGACCAAAACACATAAAAAACAACAAAAAAAAAAATTTCCGGATTTTGGTCCAAAATTTTCTAAGTCCCACCCAGACCCCAAATTTTCAGGGGAAAAGTTTTTTTTTTTTTTTTTGGTCTTAAAATTGACCAAAACACAGAAAAAACAAAAACAAATATTTTCGGATTTTGGTCCAAAATTTTCTAAGTCCCACCCGGACCCCAAATTTTCAGGGGAAAATTTTTTTTTTTTTTGTCTTAAAATTGACCGAAACGCAGAAAAAACAAAAAAAAATTTTTTCGGATTTTGGTCCAAAATTTCTAAGTCCAAGTCCAACCCGGACCCCAAATTTTCAGGGGAAAATTTTTTTTTTTTTTGTCTTAAAATTGACCAAAACGCAGAAAAAACAAAAAAAATATTTTTTTCGGATTTTGGTCCAAAATTTTCTAAGTCCCACCCTGACCCCAAATTTTCAGGGGAAAAAAAAAAAAAAATTTTTGTCTTAAAAGTGACCGAAACGCAGAAAAAACAAAAAAAAAAATTAATTTCTAAGTCCGCAAAGGGACCCCAAATTTTCAGCCTAAATATGAACCTAGGGACTTGGCTTCAACAAACTTGAATCTCACCCCCTTAAGGATGCTGCATAGCAAATATCAAAACATTCTTATTGCTAGCTCTGAAGAAGAAGATTTTTAAAAAATACTCCTCATACTGCACTAATTTAAACATTTGGGCTGCCACAGAGAGCCCAAATATCGACCCAGGCAATTGATTTCAATAAACATGTGAAACAATCTTTCAAAGATGTTATATGTGAAATTTTAAAGCTTTTGGAGCAGTGGTTTGGGAGAAAAGTAGTCTTAAATGTTTTTCCCATTACCCAGTGTTAAAAAATGTGACTCAGCACTTTTTCAAAGTCCCCAAAAAGTACCCCATGATAAAACCTATGGCAATTTTTTTTTACCATTCCATTCTGTTGGTCGTAAGGAAGCTTCGCAACAAATAAGAATTCTCAGTGCCATGTAGTTTTGGAGATATGGGCATTTTAATTTTTTTCTATTTTTAGCTCCTGTAGTTCCCACGGGGCTATGGGAAAAAAAAATTCTGCATAAATTAGGTACTTATGACCCAATAAGCACTCACGTAAAATTTGGTTCAAATCGGCCTCGCGGTTTGGAAAATAGAAATTTGGGGTGGGGCCATAATTTTTGCCCCTCCTTTAACATCGTCAAATATAGCCCCTCCAACTTCTCTTGAACAAACTTGAGTCTACACCTCAAAAGGAAGCTGCATACCAAATATCAAGTCTCTGCTATTGCTGGTTCTTGAGAAGAAGATTTTTTAAGAATTGGAGCATTTTTGCCCCATCTCTCTACTCAATATGAGCCGAAACCTAATTTGACAAAAAATCAAAATGCCCTTATATAACCTCTAATCACATGAAATTTCATTAATATGCGGCCAGTGGTTTGGGAGAAAAAGGCCCAAACACCACCTTCACGACGGATGCCGGACGAGGGACGAAAAGTGATCAGAATAGCTCACCCTGACTTTCAGTCAGGTGAGCTAATAACTCAGCGGGGAGGTATGAGTGCCCATTCATGGGAGAGCCATCCCGTATGGGCCATTGGTAAGTTTAAAAAATATACAAGTTACTTTAAATTTATCATATTTTTATACTAATAACCAATGGCCCAGACTAGCTGAATCGTAAAAAGGCAGAGGGCCTAGGACTTAAGAATTAGCAGACCAAATATAACTCCTAAGCCTGCATTCCAAGGTGAAAGGAAATTAAATTTAAATGGAATTACATGTATGTCTTTCTATACAATAATAGAGAAGACATATCATAAATAAGGAGCTATATCCAAGTAATTCTGTAATCTTAGCATGAAGAATATGCTAATTGGGTGTAAAGAGACCCCAATTTTCAAGGCTAGTCTGGACTAAGCAACTTAAATTAGGATGGCGTATTCGAGAGTGAGAGACTAACCTCCACAAACATATGCCATATATAAATAATAAACAAGCTGTATCTAGGATCAGTAATAATCTACAGACAAAACAGCTTCACTCATAGTATACACTTATCAAGCTGGAGGAGATGAAGAAAAATTACCTCCCCCCTCCCCCCCACACTTTTTTGAAGCAATATTCTTTAAAACAAAGAGGGGAGCGCTCTGGAATCAGTGAAAAGTGGTACCAAATAATCAATTTATATTCGCCCAACAGGTGCCCAGTTATTAATTATTATTAATTATTGGTGCTTCACGCCACTTCAGAAGCTAAGGCTATCGTGGCGATCCCGGTAATTAAGAGCGCATGCTTCTAACGTATACCGGAGTCGGAATACGTAGATAGGTCGAAAACGGAGATAATGTGTACAACCATAGTCTTGTCCCATTGAATCCCCATGGGAAGTATCTGAAGAGCAAACATGCTTGTAAGGCAACCAACAGGCGACCCCGTTCAGGTGTACAATTAATTTCAATAATAACACTCCAACTGAACCGTGCGAATATCTGAGAATGTGTACTGTATCTCAAAGAAAACCTGGATTAGAACATGGAACGAGCTATGATTAACAGACTCGTCATGGACCATCCCCGAAATAATTCATTGTTTCCTAGGTCTGTAACAACCAATGACTGTTCGGAGAAAGAATATACTACTCAGAATAATGATGCCAAAAATTGAGGGCGTATGCACAGACAGCCTATTGGCAGTTCCATAACTGATCCAAATAGCCCCAAAATTCTCATGAGCTCTATAAGCAGAGCAAGAATTTATATAATCTGTACAATAATGCGTCTGCCTAATAAATACACATATTATGCACACAAGCACTGAAATCCTGCATGTACTCATCTGAATACAGCCTGTATCCATGGTATGACCGAGTGATACAAGTGTAACCAGCAAACTGAATGAATAATACAATGTTAATATGCAGTTAACTCAGTAATAAATTCATATGTCGTAAGAAAAGGCCAAACCGCTCTGAGCGAAAAATTTTCAGAATGGACTAATTGCCACATTGGAGAATGTCGCCCAAATAACCGACATGTCAGCCACACAGGTACACAAAGGCTAGCAATTTTATTGATAAGGAATCATATACTCGTATATGACTTATAAACGAACAACCACAGGAAACAAACCATGAGGTTGCCGTTAGAACACGAGCCAGCCGCCAATCGAGGAGCCATGAAAGGCATGCATATACTTGAATGCATAAAAGGCTTACGGGAAGGAGGGGGGGGGGGGGGAGGGGTGGTGGTTCGACGAATAATTCCTATTGAACTCCCCTGACCCACATTACTTGAATTGCTCGTATTAGTTATCAAATAGTATAGGAACCGGAGGGCTCCCTCACATCTGACCGACTACATAATGCCA
This sequence comes from Pictodentalium vernedei, assembly GCA_031216915.1. NCBI lineage: Eukaryota > Metazoa > Mollusca > Scaphopoda > Dentaliida > Dentaliidae > Pictodentalium > Pictodentalium vernedei. The sequence continues at coordinate 201,240,642 of CM062291.1, read as the reverse complement.
CTAAAGACGGAGTGGGTCGTGATGAACAAATAATACACCATACCGACATAATCACACTAGGTAAATATGGTGTCATCAATAGAGCTTGTCGCTTCATATAATTAACACCAAACCATACCGGTAGGAAGAGAATAACCTCCTCTAACGTACGGTATCATGTCCGATAGGACAACGAACTCAGCCTAGCTGAAGCAGCTAAAAGTCTTCCTATACGTGAACACCGTAAAAGGCTGATAACAGCGGCCTTAGAAGCTCACTAAGGAGACTTACAATGCTAGCCATAGCTTACAAGTCTTCATCCCCGTGAAGACAGATATATCGGAGTAAGTTGTGACCTTGAAGACTCATTGAATGGAGATTACAACTAGCGTCGCGAAAGATAGGGAATGAAGAGCCACTATTTTAACAGCCCTAAATTCCCAAAGAGACAGTAAGCCCAAGAGATAATAAATTCAGTTATGTCACTGCATAATTACTGAAAAGACATCGCTCATGATTCTAGCTAGGCTACTATGGTGTAAACAATAAGACTCAAGTCTATGACACCTAGGAAAACAAACCAAAAAAGCACTCTACCTTTATCGGTTTTATTCCCAAAAGACAGCAGTCAGAGCACAGCTAACGCAGCTTAGAAGTCTTCCTCTCCATCAAGACAGATATCTTGGTGTAACTAGTGACCTTGAAAGATCACTAAACGGAGACTTACAACCTTCGCCGCACAAGGTAAGTTGCTATTCTAACAGCCGTAATTCCCAAAGAGACAGTGATTTCAAGGTAGTTGAGCAGTTATGAGTCTTCGTCTACGTGAAGACATATCTGTGTCACTTGCGGCCTTTGAAAGCTCACTAAATGGAGACTTACAACACAAGAAGCTAATTATAAGAAAAGACCGCAGTAACAGTACATAAGGCTACTATGGCGTCCACAATGGCATTAAATGTCTTGATGCCAAGGAATACAACACCGAAAGGGAAAAGATGTACTTATTCCCTCCAACGGCTCTATTCCAAACAAGACAGCTGTCTCAGCCTATCTATGCACTATCCGTCCGGCTTCGGGACGAGAAACAGGTGATTTGAAAAAAACCTGGAGAATATTTCGACGACCTCTATTGCTTTTCTTCAATAGGAAAGCCTGTACCTCCACAAGGAGAGACTCTCTTGGAAGAATTCGCCGGAAGATTTGTCCAACACATACTTGTTGTAAGTGGAGCTTTGCTCGGACTGATAGTCGCAGGTCTGCCGAGACAACATTCTCGTCCACTGATCTTCCGCAATTTTCATTCACTTTTGCGAGGTTGATAACATTCCGCTAAGTGGAAAGCAACAGAAGTTTATTCTCGATGACCTCCACTGCTTCCTTCAATAAGAGAGCCTGTACCTCCACTAGGAGATACACTCTTATGCAAGGATTTGAAGGAAGATTTGTCCAAAACAGACATTTTTTAAGTGGGGGTTTTTCAGAAGGATAGCCATAGGCCTTCCGAGACAAAACTTCTCACCCACTGATCTTCCGTGACTTCTATCCAGTTTCCCGTGAAGTATGATAACCTTCCACCAACTGGTAAGCAATAGAGGTCTTGTCCATCACCTGTACGACTTACAAGGCTTACGGGAGAAGAAACTATGTCCTTCCCGCGAAGAACCTCATCCCATCAGCTTAGGGGCGTCTGACCTATAGTTTGGATCAGACCTGCGCCTCTTTCCCGAGTCGCTATACTGACGATCTCCATAGTAAGTATAAGAGGGTTTTGTACCCTCGCGAGGAGTTCCCTTTAGTTGATTTTGAAGTGGAACGGCCTTGTTTACCCCGGTCTGCTGAAGTGTGTTGTTGAGACACAGACTTCAGTAGCAGTGCACTGGAAGCTTTCTTTGTAGCCTGTTCATAGACTAACGAAAGCTTGTCGTCAAATAGAGTATATCTGGAGACCGGAGCGACTCAGAGAGAGCTTTTCACCTTGTCATCTATAAGTAAGCTCCAAATTTGCCACTGTCAGGGCGGAGTTGTATGTGGTATACATGACTGCCCAGGAAAGAACTCTTAACGAGGAACAAATGTCCTCATATTCCTTCCCATTAAGACGTTGCGCCATAGCTCTGGTGAGGTGATCTGCATAGGACATCGCATCCAGATTCGCTCTATTGGATGAAATAGCACATTCCATCACTTCCGAGTGTATTCTGAATGATGCAGGTAGCGACATATCTAAATCCCTGGCCTGCTCATCTAAACACAGAGGAGCTCTCTAGACATCTTCTCCAACCGTCGTTTTAAATGAACGTGGTCCAAAGAACGGTATGTTTATTGAAGATGCCGATAAGAAACCACTTTTCCTCTTATTGGTAGAGAGGTTGAATATGGCGTCGTTAACATGGCCAAAGGCCTCCGACACCTGTCGAGACTGTTTCGGGAAGGAAAGATCATCTTTCCTCCGCACGAAATCTGTGTCCAGAGACGACAGCGGTTTCTCTCTCGTAGTTGCAGCTTGCTGATCAGGTGGAACAAAGTCAGGATAGTATTGATGAATAAAAATTCATTGCTACCATATGCTGTTCTGAAAGGGAAGGGTAATCCTCTTCCTTGCCCTTTCACCATCCGACTGATTCAGCTGTGATGCCCAGCCCATCGTATCTGCATGTGAAGATGACTGGACCGACCCAGCAACACCCAACTGCTCACCACCAGAGTCTGCAGAAGGCTGCTCTTGCACTTGCTGGGATACTGCGATTAGCTGCGCAATCTGTGACAGCAAGTCCGTTACCGAGGCTTGAGGAGCAGCGGTCTTCTGTTTTTTTCGCCGCTTGCTGCTCCTGGGACGAAGATCTGGAGATAGATCTCTTCTCCGAACGTCCCGGTGATCGAAGCCTCGGATCGCTAGCTACCGGATGCTCTGACTTCACGGACGAAGACTGGCTCCGGTTTCACGCAGCTGGCTGGATATCTGAAGTTGGGTAGCTAACATGTGGACGTATGTGCTTTTGTAAAGTAGCGGAGGAAGCTGTGACTGTAGCTGACCCCGGCTGCAGTCTGAACGGAGCTTCCTGAGTGGCGGGTGTGGACGTATGCTCCGGCTCATGCAAGTTTCTCAAAACAACATTTGACCCCAAATGTTGTTGGGCTAGAGAGGGGCCTCTCCCACTCACGGTCTTGTTAGACTTTGCTGAGCCTCCCTAAAAGAAACTTGCTGATTTCCTCCCTATTTCCGTCATCGCTGGGTGAGCTTTTGATTTTGAGGTGCTCGCCCTACCCAAATCTACACTTCCTTCAGCCGTAACAGACTAACCCGGTGTGACGGCTCCCACGGACGGAGTAACCGCTTCACCGGTCGAGCTAGCTGCTTGCAAGGGATCAAGAACACTAACTAGAGGCCTTATCCCTTGCTTAATATTCATGAGCACCTTTGCAGCTAGCTCTGTTTGCTCATCAGAGCGTGATGACAGTCAGTAGCAGACTTGGATGGTGGCACAATACCATCATCATGTTCTTGTTCCTCTGAAAAAGAAAAACTGAAAAACTCGAATTAACTTGCGGTTTGAGTTCCGGCATAGGAATCTGACTGCCAACAACGTACTCCAACATTTGTCATCCCAATGTACACATGTAGGACAAGAATCCACAGACGTGCATCGGCTACAGGCAAGGCAACAATCATGTAAATCCAAGGTTGACTTCCTCGCCTTGCATTTAGAGCAGAAAGCTTTCATAATTACAATCAAAATACAAAGTCGATAGCACTCCCACAAACTCCACAATAAATATATGATAAAGATACATGAATAATAGCAATCAAAATTAAATTCGGAAAATTAAACAAAAGATTTTTCTAAAAATTTTTGAAAAAATGACGAAGTTCCCCAAGGGAACATGATGAGCCCTAGGGCATCCCATAGAGCCTAAAGTGTGGACAAAATCCAAGTTTTATCAGCTACACTACCGGAATCATAATCCATGTATCCTACAGTAATCCTACAGAAATATAAAATTAAATACTACATATATTTGAGGACGTTGCCAATGTAAACAACCTCAAAGAAAAAAAACGGAAACAAGACATCAGGCACACAAAAAGGCCCAAAGTCAGTAACTGATTTAAACTGGTACTAGATGCAAAGCCAGATCTTCATACGAAGAAATGAAAGAGTCAATGACTCTGTAGCTCAACTTGGATATGACAGGAATTAGTGCTTGCTGTGACCAAGACAACTGAATAATGAATATGACAGGAATTAGTATTTGTTTTGGCCCAGTCAACAATAATAAAAGAATTACAAGGTGACTGTAATGGACTACAGATTAAGACCAATCATTGTAGATTATTATTTTTGTGTGGAAATTTTCAGTCCCAAACAAAATATTTTCAGACTAAAATTTTTTCTTCTTCTTCTTAAAATTGACCAAAATGCATCAAAACACAAAAAACTAATTTCCGGATTTTGGTCCAAAATTTTCTAAGTCCACCACGGACCCCTAATTTGCATAATTTATTCACGAGAAAAACTCTGTATTACATGTAATGTATCCCATGGTACTAAACATTCATACAAAAATTTATTCAAATCAGATCTTTCATTTGGAAGTTCTGCGCAAAAATCTGATTGCACTTAATTTTGAACAAAATGGCTGCTAGCGGCCATCTTGAATTTCAGACTGGACCCAAAAACACTCCTTCTCGTCCCACAGTGATAACAAAGGTACCCAAGAAGTTTCGTGAAGATCAGTTCATAAATACGGCCTCTAGCCCGAGCCGTATTGGGATTTGCACTCACAGTGCTGAAAGTAACACTAAATAAATCAAAGTTAGCCTAATTTGCAAAATTTACGCACAAGAAAAAAACCTGTAATATATGTAATGTATCCCATGGTGCTAAACATTCATACAAAAAATTATTCAAATCAGAGCTTTCATATGGAAGTTCTGTACAAAAAACAGATTTCGGCATCGTCGGTACAAAATGGCTGCTGGCAGCCATCTGGAATTTGGGACTGCACCCAAAAACACTCGTTCTCGTCCCACGGTCATAACAATGGTACTCAAGAAGTTTCGTAAAGATTGGTTCATAAATATGGCCTCTAGCCCGAGCCATAGCAGCTTGGCACTTACAGCTCTGAAAGTAACACTAAATAAATCAAAGTTAGTCTAATTTGCATAATTTACGCACGAGAAAAAAACCCGTATTATATGTGATGTATCCCATTGTACTATACATTTATACAAAACTTTATTCAAATCAGAACTTTCATACAGAAGTTCTGTACAAAAAACTGATTTTTGCATCATCGGTACAAAATGGCCACTGGCAGCCATCTTGAATTTCGGACCACACCCAAAAACACTCGTTCCCGTCCCAGGGTCATAACAAAGGTACCCAAGAAGTTTCGTAAAGATTGGTTCATAAATACGGCCTCTAGCCCGAGCCATAGCAGCTTGGCACTTACAGCTCTGAAAGTAACACTAAATAAATCAAAGTCAGTCTAATTTGCATAATTTACGCACAAGAAAAAAACCCGTATTATATGTGATGTATCCCATGGTACTAAACATTTATACAAAACTTTATTCAAATCAGAACTTTCATACAGAAGTTCTGTACAAAAAACTGATTTTTGCATCATCGGTACAAAATGGCCTCTGGCAGCCATCTTGAATTTCGGACCACACCTAAAAACACTCGTTCCCGTCCCAGGGTCATAACAAAGGTACACAAGAAGTTTCATAAAGATCGGTTCATAAATACGACCTCTAGCCCGAGCCATAGCCAATTGTTGACGTACAGACAGACGGACAGACGGACGACGGGCCATGACAATAGCTCAAATTTGACTTCGTCAAAGTTGAGCTAAAAACGATACATCAGATAGAAAATGCAAAACCAAAACGACCTAACACCCCTAGGGTGAGGACGTAACCATGGGGATAACCAAAATAAATATTCTGTAATACACGTTAAACTCCCAAAAAATTTAATAAAAATTTCAATAAAAATTAGCCAAAAAGCTTAGAAGTTTAACAGGAGGGTTTCAAGGAATGTTATGGAAGGAACACTTAACAAACAGTGGATTAATCATTAGCAAGAATGATGACATCAGGTGTATGTCCAGAAATTGGGAAACATGAAATAATTTTTATAATTATTATAAAGTTACAGCCCTGAACGTTTGAAACCACCGTTGTTCACTTCCATCATCCATTTACAGCCTTGGATCCACCAATTCTTTCATTGATTTGTGTCTGGCATCCTCAAAAAGGAAATTTTAAAGCACAGATGTCAGATCATTGTTACTAACTTTAGGGCCAATCAAAGAATGAAGTTAGCGACAATTCCGGTCTCTTTCTGACTACTGCGCATGCACAGATGGTAAAAGTATGGAGGGCCAGATAGGACTTTTAATTTTCGGTATTGTATGCAAATTTGGGGGATTTGGGGGGGGGGGGGGGCAAAATTTGTGTTTGGCCCTTAATTATATCGAGTTTGCACCAGCTAGTCTGGGCCATTGGTTATTAGTATAAAAATATGACAAAACGGCTTCCCTCTGAAAAGACAACCTTGGTTGGTTAAAATTTTGGGTTAAAATTCTTTGAAATGTTAAAAAATTTATAGTAATTTCTATATTTTTTATACTTACCAATGACCCAGACATAGCTGGTGCTAACTCTTAAAATATACGGCCAAACACAAATTTTGCCCCCCAATCCCCAAAATTTGCATCTAAAACCAAAGAAAACATGTCCTGAAAGGCCCTCCACACTTTGCCTCTACTGCGCATGCGCAGTGTCAAGGACGTTCCGAAATTGGCGCCATTAATCATTCTAAAAACCAGTGCCTGGTAAGCGCTATGTACTCAGTGGGGAGGCAAGAGTTCCCAACTCCTGGGAGGGCCATCCCCGTCTGGGTCATTGGTAAGTATAAAAAATATAGAAATTACTATAAATTTTTTAACATTTTTATACTGTACCAATGACCCAGACATAGCTGAATAGTAAAAAGGCTGGAGGGCCAAGGACATAGAGCAAAATGGAATACGCTCAATAATATAAAACAGAGTCATCCCCTGTAGGGAAAAAGAAGTAATAGGCCTTACATGTATCTTTCTTATTCATGATAAATTAGAAAGATACAACACCTTCCAAAATTGAGCTTCATACATCCATGTACTCTATTAATATCCAATATAATCCTTATACTAATAATTTTTAAAGTAAGCCAATAAATAAAGTAAGTCTAGAGAATAGAGACTCTTATACTCCTAAAAGTGTCTGAGGATTGCATAATCATGTCCGTTGACATATGCAATAATCAAAAGCTATACTTTAAAAACTAAGACTTGAATGAATTTAAAAAACCTAAACTTCTCACTAAACAACCATCCCAATAACAGCTCAGAATTACTAACTCCGGAGAAGGTATCCCCTTGTTTTCATAGTAAAACAGGTGACCCAAGGGAACACCCTCCCCCCCCCCCCCCCCCCCTTTTTCTTGCCCTGGGTCAAATAGCCCAGAGCGAAGAGGGCAGCAGAATGGAGACACTGCCGAAACAGACAGCCTACCTAGCTATAGTAGCAACTGTTAAGTGAATGACATTCTGAGCAGTAGATAATAGACCTAACAATAGAGGCCTCCAGAAATGGACTCAATATTTCTGAGATAAAAATTCATGAATGTGGATGGCTGAGCGCAATGAGCAGCCTTCAAAAATCTATAATAGCGACAGTATTAATGTAAGCCCAAGATGTAGAAGAACTCTTACTTCATGAGCCGAAATCTTAAGCACAACTGCTAAGTCAACGATATACCATAAGCAGTACCGACAGTTAATAGAATCCATTAACAATAGAATGGAGCGTAACGTCTTTCTACTAGGCATCAAAGACAGAAGAAGCTTACGCCCATATTAATAAACAGATATCTGTTTATAAATACATAAACTCTACCCGGAAAGAGTAAAGGCCTATGCCCGTACGAAGACGGAAGGACCTTAATAACAATAGGTTCCGGATATTAGGAGCCTAACTCTTATGCAAAAATCCAACCTAAATAGTAACGGAATAGTGATTCCGAAACTACGAAAGTGAAAATCATCCATCGATAGTGCATGAAACTCACTGACTCTACAGTAAAAGAGAAACCAACAGAATTACTGTCTAAAAGGTCAGAATTTGAAAACTACTGTTTCCAGAGGCTCAAATGATTACTTAGCTAAATAAGAACCGAAGTTAAAATCCATATAGGAATTTAATCTAAAGATTCTAAGTCTATTTATCAAAAAGTTACTAACTGACTTAGATAAAGAGACATAAGACTCAATTGTAAACTATCCTAGAGTGCATAGGTAAGAGGTAACATAAACCTATAACCTTAATAATAACAGGCTGCAGTAGATCTTGTGAAACAAGTATACTAAAAAATTGCAATGAGTAGTATGGAGGGATCAACAATATGAACATAATGATCCCTACACCAACGACGGAAGAGCCTCCACTTTAGCCGCATAGAATAGCGAAGAAGAGGATCTCCTATAGTAAGAAATCGGGTCCAAAGCTCGTCCAGTACAATGCTTACAATGCCATACGGACAACACAACGGAATACATGAAGGTTGCGACCTTGCGGGTTGTGATAAAGATGACACAATTTACCCAGTGAAAAAAGATCCTCACATTGAGGAAGATTTCACGTTAAGTCCCACAGTAGACAAGAGAGTAAATTACCCATGATCTCTGTGAAGATAGAGATGCTATCAACAGAAATGTATTGTGGTTGTTTATCTTAGCAATACCTGCTGAAACAACAGCGCCGGAGGATACGCGTATCCTATCATTCCGTCCTATAGATCAATAGAGCGTTAACAACATTAGCTCAGAGATCTGGACAAGCCAACACATACGTCTGCAATAGATTAGCAAGCTGTGTCGTAAATAAATCATCATTGGGCGCTCCCATAGATAGCAAAACTGATTGAATACTTGTTTGTTGAGAGTCCATTCTGACAGCAACAAGCGACCCCTAAGTGAACGGGAGTCCGGTAAAACAATCAGACGACCCGGAATATGACAGACCAAAACAGAACTTGGTGTACTATAACCAACAGACGGATTCTTTCCATTAAATTGAATAACGGAAACGAAAGAGTGCCTCCCTGGTTCCGGAGATACGCCACTACTGTCGAATTAACGGACAGGATTTGGGCATGCGTTTCTGAATAATGTTCATGCAATGACATAAAGCAAGCCTAAAAAACATTATTCCGCGGAAGAAAATTGGTTGCTAAGAGACTGCGGAACCCAAAGACCCTGGCACTTCGAATCCGTTGGGATCAGTATTATATCCCAATCTGTTTGACTGGCAACCGTCATAACAGCAACACTCGGGTCCGGCAACTGCGGTGGCACTCTCTGAGTCAACCACCGAATGTTTGCCCCAGTCTGAATCTCTTGTAACACTAGATAGACAAGAGAACGTGTAAATCGAGCAATACATGGATTGCCGAAAAGTTGCCGTCGAAGAGAGGCTTCTCCGAGAACGAAGCGACTCTGAGAGAGTTCTTAACCTTACTATCCACGCGTGTGGATGTAGCTAGGGCTGCGTCACGTCTAACCAACTCCAATCAGCCACTGAAGGGCGGAGTTATACGTGAACAAACTACTGCCCTCAAAAGAAATTACATTGAGAATAATATCCCGTAAATCTTTTCTTGAAGACGTAATGATAACGCCTCAGTAAGGCGGATTACGTATGATAAAGCGTCTAAGTTAAGTCTACTATACATCATGTCGTTTCCAACATAGAAGTTGGAAAAGACATAAACGGCGAAAAAGAATATTTCCAGTCTTTAACCACACCGTCTAGATGCACATGAACTCTCGGTATGCCCTGCTCTGCCAAAATAAACTATTCGTATAAATGATAAAACGGCAGAAACGAGCAACGCGGACAAGAAACTAAACTATCATGCTTGGTAGCAGGCTTGTATGCATATATAGCATCGAAAAATAAAACACATGTTGTAATGACATTATTGGACTGCGTCGGTAAGTCAGGGACAATGTCCCTTAACCGATCGAAAAATCCGAGTCCAATGACGCTATAAGTCTCTTATCCAAGATCGCAGCAATGAAGTCCGAAATAACAATCACTGGAAGATAATGCCAGAAGATATGAAAGGCAGCTTCCGATACTACTAAAGGGAAAACTCGAAAACTTTCGAATCCCTTTCGCCATCCTGTCGGACCCTATAAAGCGTTCGGTCGTCCGTACCTGATGCAACCGCGGACCGCACCGACCCAGCGCCGTCGGATAATTCCTGATTCGACCAAGAAACTGTCAATTGCTGGGATGCTGCGAAACAACTGTGCTAACTCGGATAGCACGTCCGTCACTGAGGCCTGAGGAGAAGCGGTCCTACAATGCATTGCCGCTGGAAGCTCCGTGATCGTTACCCCGTGCATACTACCAATATGCGAGCGAACGGAGTGTATAGGCCTCGTGTCCCTTGGCTACCGGATGGCGCGACCTATTCGCCGTGGAATCATTGAATGACGAAACTGATCGGATACTCGAGGTCACGTAGCCAATGTGCGGTCGTGTGCCCTGCTGTGAGGATGAGGAAGCATTAAGGACAGTCTCTAGGACTGTCAATATAACGGAGCGTCCCGACCGACAGACATATGCTCCGAATGTAAAATATCTGAACCACAACATGCGGTCCCCTATGTTGTTGGACGAGAGAGGGACCTCTCTCGCTCACAGCCCGGACGGACCTGGACAAGCCAGGAACCGGACTAACAGGCTTCCTCCGATCTGTCCTCAATCTGCCGTCACTGGGTGAGTACTAAAGTAATTAAAGTGCTCGCATCACCCAAATCTCCTTCCTAGACCGCAACGGACGAACCCGGCAGCCGAACCATTCGATGAATGTACGCTATACCGGGTGAGCTAGCAAATGTCACTCCGTAGGCGATAGACATATTCCATGAGCACTTATTGCCGCTAGCTCTTCATTAACTATGACGACAGAGGCACACTTTTGAAAGACATCGCCGTAACTTTGCGAACAAGAAACCAGAAATGCTTGGTTATAGCAAGCATAAAATAATAATATATATAGCGTCGTTCAATAATTCGAAAGTTTGTGTGACATTATTGGACTATGTCGGAACTGAGGGACGATGTCCCTGAACCGAACCAAAAATTTCTAAGTCCACCGACGCTATCAGTTTCTTATCCGGCATCGCAGCATTCTGGTCCGACGAAAGAAGCTGTAGAAGACCAAGTCAGATGACATACACAACAGCATATGTTGTTCCGAAAGGGAAAGCTCGAAATCCTCCAAATCCCTTTTGGTATCCCGTCGGACCGGATGAAATTTTCGGACGACCGTACCCGCTTCCGCGGAGCGTCCCTACCCAGCATCGTCGAATAAAAAAAAATATGCGACAGATTCAGTTGATGCTGGGATGCTGCGATAAACTGTGGTATTTAGGAAAGCACGTCTGTTCCCGAGGCCTGTGCAGTAGCGGTCTTACGATGCATTGCCGCCGGAAGCTCCGTGTACGTTGACTCCCGCACACTTCCTATGCGAACGTCCGGAGTCTGCAGGCCTCGTGTCCCTGGCTACCGGATGGTGTGACCTGGTCGCCGATGAATCTCTGACTGGCAAAGCTGACTGGATATCCGTAGTCACATAGCCAAGAGCGGTCGTGTGCGCAACTATGAGAATGAGGAAGCCTTATTGACAGTCTACTCCGGACTGACTATATGTCGGAGCGTCCCGAGCGACGGACGTATGCTCCGAATGCGAAACATTTTGTACCACAACATCTGGGGCCAGATGTTGTTGAACGAGAGAGGGGCCTCTCTCGCTTGCCGTCCGGATGGACCGGAACGAGCTATGAACCGGACTAAAAGGCTTCCTCCGTTCTCCCTCCGATCCGCCGTCACTGGGTGTGCATTAGGTTGATTTATAGTGCTCGCATCACCCCAAAATTCCTTCTAGACCGCAACGGGCGAACCCGGCTGCCGAACCATTCGGTGAATGGACGCTACACCGGGCGAGCTAGCGGACGTTAAAGGCCGTCGAACCTACTAGGGTCCTCTTAGGCAATTGGCGTATTTACATGAGCACTTTTCCGCTAGCCCTTCATTAAATGTGACGACGGAGGCACACTGTTGGAAGACATCACAGATATATCACCCTAATCTTGATCGTTTGAAATAGAAATTGATAAAGTAGAGTGACCCTGCGGGGAAAGGACCGGAGTGTCCAATTCCCCAATAACATACCGTGACATACGCTTCCCATATTGTCATCGAAATCATACGATACAGAACAGGAGTTAATGCGAGTACACTGACCACATATAGAATGATTATAAAGTCAGAGGAAGACTTCCTCTTATTACAATTGATCAATATCCTTTCAATGAGAAAAGAAAACAAGTCCTGGTACTCGCACTAACCCCTGGCAATCAAAATACATAATAATAATATGATCCATTAATATAGAAAAAATAATTGAAATCAAAACATTTTGAAAAAATATTTTTTCAGAACAGCCCAAGTTTCTGAAAAGTAACGTTGAGCCCCAATGGATCCCAAGCCTAAGTGTGGACAAAAATTTTAAAAATATTTTAAACAATTTATTCAACACTTACGAACAATAATAATGTATCTAGTTATGATTAAAATAACATCAAGATATTATTTTCCAGAAATCCCCCCCTCACACAGAGGGCTGTTGTAAATGTAAACAATGAGTGTAAAAACACTAAAATAAGACTCCAGGCACCCAGGCCCGAAATCAGTTACCAAAAATACACTATCTGATGCAAAACAGAGACTTCCAGGGAAGAAACTGTAGAACATCAGATGGTAGATGCAGAACACAACGCCTAACCACCCGTAGGTGAAGACGTAAACATGGGGAAAAGAACAGAATTCATTCTGTTATTCAGCTAAAACTCCCAAGAAAATTTAGTAATAATAATTACAAAAACTATGCCAAAAGCATGGGAGAATAGCAAGGGGGGACTTAAAGGACAGGGAGAGAGGAAAACACTTAAAAAACAGTGTAACTAAATAATCAGAATGACAACAAAATGGCTGCTGCCTCGAAAATACTAACTTAACATAATTTCATTAAAAAATTTTAAGTTACAGCCCTGATAATATTCTGTCACACATTTTTTCCTCTCCTCCTTCTCTATCCTCCTTAGAATCACCATTTCACTAATATTTATGTGTCTGGCATCATTTAAACTGAGATTTACAAGCACAAAGATCAGTCAGATGTTAACTGATGAAGGGCCAAACTTAGAATGATTAATGGCGCCAATTTCGGAACGTCCTTGACACTGCGCATGCGCAGTAGAGGCGAAGTGTGGAGGGCCTTTCAGGACATGTTTTCTTTGGTTTTAGATGCAAATTTTGGGGATTGGGGGGCAAAATTTGTGTTTGGCCCTATATTTTAAGAGTTAGCACCAGCTATGTGAGGGTCATTGGTACAGTATAAAAATATTCAGTGTTTCTGGAAGCAATCAGCTATGTGAAAAAATGGAGAGAAATGGCAGTCAACAAGAATATCAGTGGGAATGGGTTTTTGACAAATTAGGTCTTTCTGGTTGTGTGTCCTTACTCATTTACAAACAGATGCAACTATTACTGAAAACAGAACATTCACCTGAAACAAGATTTGTTTTTTTACCAAATAGCAAAAGATTCTGTCTGGTGAATCTAAAGAAGATCTGTGAGTAATATTCCTCAAATTGCTACATGTGGAGCCAAAATATGAACTCGAGGACTTGATTTGCACATACTTGAATCTGCCCTCAAAAGAATGGTGCATACCAAATATGAAATGTTTCTGTCAGATTTTTAAAGCATTTTCTTCATATTGCACTGAGTTAAAATTTTGGTTCTCATAAGGATCCCAAATATGAACCCCTGGACTTGGTTCTAATAAACTTGAATCTGGTCCCCTATAAGAAAGCTGTATACCAACTATCAGAAGATTCTGCCTGGTGGATCTGCAGAAGATTTTAAAGAATATTCCTCATATAGGCCTTGGTTACCAATTTGGGCTCCCAAATTTGAAGCTCAAATATGAACCCATGGATCTGACTTGAACAAATGTTAATCTGACCACCCCCTAAGGATGTTGTATACCAAATATGAAAAGATAATGGATGGTGGATCTGAAGAAGAATTTTAAAGAATTTTTCTCACATTGCACCAAGTTAAAATTTAGGTTCCCATAAGGAACCCAAATATACACCTAGAGACTTAATTTGAACAAACTTGAATCTGAGCTCCATAAAAATGCTGTGTATCAAAAAATATCAATACAATTAGCCCTAAAACAAAAAACAATATAAAAGATTTTGAATTTTCTGACAAAATTTATATATCATAAATCAAGCCAAATACTAACCGACTCATCACAAAGTAGTTCTAAAATCATTTTTATTGTGCTCTGAGATATTTTATCTAAGATTGATGATTTTTTTTGCCTTCCAGGAATACTCTCTCGGTCAGCTTCTGTGTCCTCACCATCACCTGCATGACTTCCTAAAAGTTATAATAGAGTATCATTCATGTGCATTGATAACAAGCGAACTAAATGATACTAAAGTAAAAAGCGATAATTTTGACCTTCACCCCCCCCCCCCCCCCCCCTGCCCATAAATGTGAGGTATGACCTTAGGGTAATAAATGCCAGCTACACATATTAACAAGAGGTAATTTCCACTGATGGAACAAAATGCATAATCAGGGGCATAATGGCCAGGCCAGCATGACTGGGTATCAACAACATGAACAGTTTATAATTAGATACATTATGACCAGGCTTGGTTTGTGAGTGTGTAAACCAATGGTAGTAATCGCTGGACTGTGTCAGTTTTTTTTTAATAACAACTTCACTAATTCAGGTGGCCTTCTCTATTTCTACAGGCCCAGAATGTCTGAATATGTAACTTGACAGAGACTGTGGTCACATTTATTATGACCAGATTTTGTTGTTGTGGGCAATGTTCACACTGGCCTGAAACTGTCTGGTGCCAAATTTTTAGCCATTCTGGACATTCTGATAGAAAGGGTTTTGGTGCCACAGGTATGTTTCTTTGCTGTCTAATCCACATAAGTTGATTAACCCTTTACCCAACGAATCGCCTGCATAATATGCAAATTCAGCAGCTGAAAAAATATTATTTTTCGAAAAATTTCAACAAAACCATATCATGTGACCCCTCTTTGGAACAAGCTTATCGAGCTCGTTCCAAAGAGGGGTCACATGATATGGTTTTGTTGAAATTTTTGGAAAAAATTACAAAAATGGTATTTAAAATAATAAATTTTGAAATCGTCTGCGTTGGGTAAAGGGTTAAAATTTAAAAAAATCAACTGGCAATTATTTCAAGAGTGAACAGACAAATGGTCACACAAAAAAAACTGACAGAACTCAAAAGTTTCGACAAAATCCTTGGTGGATGAAAAGGGCTGTAATCCAAGCTATATCCATGTCACTGATTCAGTTGGGGGCGCGGTGGCTCAGTTGGTAGAGATGCAGGCTGCAAGCCGAGAGGTCCTCGGTTCGAATCCCACCTGCGGCAACCGCGTTGTGTCCTTGGGCAAGACACTTCACCCCGATTGCCTACATGGGGGTACGATGACGCTGTGTACTGAGGCGTACTGCACGTCGATGGTGCGCATGTCTTCAACCAATCTAACCCTGCCTGTGCTGCGGTGCAGAGTTCAGAGTTACGATGTTGGAGAGCTGACAGCTGCTCGTCGTTGCTCGGTGGTTCTCTCCGGGTACTCCGGCTTCCTCCACCCGTCAAACTGTCACGGTCACGATTAGCCATTGTGCATAAGTATGTGACCTTAAACACCAATAAATAAATAAATAAATACTGATTCAGTTAATGATCAGACTGAAGGTACATAAACTCATCACAGGAATGATGTTGGTACATACACCCGTTGTTGCACTTAGATAACAGATTAATCGACTAATTATTGTTAATCCACTTGGCTTAATGGGTTGCAAGTCTTTACAGCATTGAATTAGATACATACTTCATACTCACAATGGTATGGAGTATTTATCCAACTAAATTCTATCTTTTGTAAAGTTGATAATATAAGTTTTATTTTTGTGATGCCAAAATTTTAGCCAATGAACATTTTTTTGATGCCAATTCAAAATGTTTGGGTGCAATTGGCTAAATTGGTAGCCGACAGCATGAACATTGCTTGTGGGTTGAAGCACTCGGTGGTTAGTATATTAGTTATCATGAAGACAAGACAGCATGGTACTTTACTTCGGAAGTTCACCAACTCAGGAAACATAAGTTTGTTTCCACTGGCTAAGTGGTTAGATATCTAACTTGACCAGGAGATAAAAGTCATTAACACTGTGATCCAAGCTTTTTTTATTTTACGTGAAAGTAGTAATAACAAGGTGCAATGCCATCGATATCCCCCACCAAGGGTTTCTAAGTTGAAAAAAGCAGGAAAAGGCCCATAACTCTAGACAAAAAAATGGACAAAAGCTGCTACTTGTGAATATCCTTTCCCCCATGAGGGTCCGTCAGCATACAAAAGATCATTTAAATCCAATATTCACTGACTAAAATATGAAGGTCCAAAGTTGTTACAGGCAGACAGACAAATGGACAGATATATGGATGAATGGACGGATGGATGAATGGACAGATGGAGGGATGGATGAAAACCATTTCTATATCCCCTGCAAACTTCATTTTGGCAGGGATTAATAAAAATAAGGTTACATCAGAACTATGTAAGTAAATTTACTACTTTAGGGACCATAACTTTGATCAAAACAGACCAGGAGGGCTGGTGATCAAACTTGGTTCAAAGATTATAGTTATATAAATGATGACTAACTTTCACAATTATTGGTGAAAGCACTGAGGCAATCATTTGGACAAGTTTGCAAGACAAAGACTTTTACGATCACTAAATCAAAGGGCAGTCTTTCTTTTAAGCAATTTGGGTGACTGCTTATCAGACTTTATTAGGCTTTGTAGCTTTCTGTCAGTGTTTTATGGGGTTACATTCACAAAAAATGAACCTGGAAGGTCCAATATCTGATACATTGCTGAAACATATGTTGTTCACGGAATTTGACATACTTTGTGGATGAAAACTTGATCCCTTTGGAGATTTCAAAGTTTATCACTCTTCCATCTTGTCTAACTGGTGGAGGGCTAAATTACTTTTGGTCAGAATTTGTTCAACAAATCTTTTGTTATAACTCATTGGAGAGTGCCAAAAGGCACAATATGAAATGCTTTCTTGTGGCAAATACCCTTTTTAATAAATCACAAACTTCGGCTTCTGGTAGTGAATCAGTTAACAAGCTATAAATAATAATCTGAAAAACTTTTAAGCTGGTATTTGCGCAAGAATTTTATTCTTACTTATTTTGTGGAGAGTGCCAATATATTATTACAAACATATGCAATGCATGCACTATAATATTACTGTGGTGAATTCAAGCTACTTTTTATACAGTTTTTAGTTATAAGCAGATCAAACTCCTCAACAGCCATAGGTACCTGTTTGTGAGAACACCTCCTGTGCTAGCTGCTGGGCTGACATCTGTGGCTGCTTCAACTCCAAGCAAAGTGGACCAACATTCTCAAGGAAAGATCTGAAATGCAAAAGGAAACAAAAACAAATAAAATGAGTTCTGAAGTGAAGATGCAAAAAGTGTACTTTATCATTTTGAGAATACATCTCATGAACCTGAACATTCCAACAGACAAAAGTTCTCTCACCCCTTTACGGCAATCATCTTGGAATTTTAATCATTACAGTTTACTTTTATAATCTAGGATTATGAAAGGTTTCACTGTTATAATATCAATTCAAGAGCAACGCTAATGCCGGTGCTGATGCCCCCGAAGGCAGCAAAGTTGGACTTGCACGTAAATAAATAACTTCTGAATGTTTGAAGAGAATTGGTTCATCCAAACAACCCTATAGGCTATGGTACAATTTACCTTAGTTAGAAACAGAGGCCAAAAACAAACAGGGGCCATAACTCTACCAAACATGAATAGACGAAATGCTAGGTACGAGGGCATCCGTTCCCCCAAGCTGCCATATCAGCATACCAAAGAACATTAAAATCTGACAACTGATGCTCAAGTTATAATATACGAATGGGTGGACGGAAGGATGTACAGAAGTACGGATGGACGGAGACCTCGACTATATACCCCCGAAAAAATTTTTTCGGGGGCATAATTTGTAGGATAGATCTAGAAATATTTAAAAGCAATTCTCAAAAACTAATTATTACGGATAATAATGAAAATGTATATGTTCTTCAGATCAGATTGAGTAGTAAAAGGCAAAATGATGCTATGCTTCAACCAAAAGTGTTTCTAGAAAGTTACATGCTTCAAACTCTGAAACATTTTGAAATGTGTTGATTATATTAAAAAAAAGTGGTGGCTTCAGGCTCCAAACTGAAACTTGAGTCATGGCATAGACTTTTCATACCTCTTCTGAGGGGAGGATGCTAGTAAAAAATCTGCTTTTAGGCCAAGAGAGGAATCTACATAACATAATTCCAGTTCACCACCCAAAAAATGTATACTGGAGTATACAATGAGTCTAAAATTCTGTGGAAAAGCTTGCAAAGCACAAGCAGTGTTCCATTCAACAGACATCCTAGCTGAACCAACTAAATTTTGTATGGCTCATAAATCCTTTCCACACACACAACCAAAGAGATGATACTAAAGGTAGAGAAAATTTTGAGATTCATGCCCACTTACATCCCAAGACATATAAGATTTGGAATGGGTATTGATACTCCAATCGTACACATACAGTTGGATACTTAGAGATTATACAGTTATAAATTTGTACAATTTATCTTGGTTCCTTACTGTCAACTGCCACAGTTTTCTTTTGTGTCGAGTATTAATTAATTTCAAGCTTTGCTAGAAATTCTTCTTAACTGAACAAAATTGTAATCTTTTAAAAATACTTTTTGAAAAAGAAAATACATACGTATCGGATGTTTCATGTTCTTTTCCCAGCTGATGTTCATGGATAATTCGATCGACTTCTATGATAGCACTGACAAGAGTTTTACACTCCTCTTCATTCATACACCAAACATCATGGAATTTCTTATTATCAGCAGCCATAAAATGCCTGTAATTAAATAAATTATACTTTTATTTACTCACTCAAGATATTTTATTTATACAATAATTCTTTAACTAATAATAATTCTTCAGCTTTCACAATTTTTGTTGATGATACTACCAAGATCTATACCTGAATAACTTAATTTCTTTTTCAAACAATATGTTATGGGTTCTCACATGGACTGAGGATGACAAGTTTGTTGAGGAGAAAAGTTACAAGCTATGTTTTGAAAGCAAAAATTGGAAAATCTGGAGAAATTGTGAGCCATTTTTGCATATTCCGGTGGCTAATTTGATAGTTTTATTAACTGAAGATTCAATCTGATGATTTTCTTCTGTAAACATAAAGAATTGCAAATTTGCATGACTTAAGATACAGTGTGCTGAAGATAATCCTTCACCAACCATAATGGCTAGACCTGGTCAGTGCTATTGACAAGGAAAATGATAAAATTAAAGTAATTTGTATATTTTTTATACTTACCAATGGCCCAGACTAGCTGGTGCAAACACGATATTATCAAGGGCCAAACATAAATTTTGAACCCTCCAATCCCCAAAATTTGCATACAATACCGAAAATTAATAGTCCTTTCTGGCCCTCCATACTTTTACCATCTGCACATGCGCAGCAGTCAGGAAGAGACCAGAATTGGCGCCAACCTCATTCCTTGTAGATGAGCGTACTAATAATAACTCAGCGGGGAGGTATGAGTGCCCACTCATGAGAGGGCCATTGGTAAGTATAAAAAATATACAAATTACTTTAAATGTATCATATTTTTATACCAATGGCCCAGACTAGCTGAATCGTAAAAAGGCAGAGGACCTAGGACTTAAGTATTAGCAGACCAAATATAGCTCCTAAGCCTGCATTCCAAGGTGAAAGGAAATTAAATTTAAAAGGAATTACATATATGTCTCTCTATAGAACAATAGAGAAGACATATAAATAAGGAGCCACATTCCGTAATCTTGGCATGCAAGATTATGCTAATTGGGTGTAAAGCCCCCCCCCCAATTTTTAAGGCTAGAACGGACTAAGCCCCTTAAATTAGGATGGTGTATTCGAGAGTGAGAGACTAACCCCCCACAAACATACACCCCATATAAATAATAAACAAGCCATATCTGGGATTCATAACAATCTGCAGACAAAACAGCTTCATTCATAGTTAAACACTTATATCAAGCCGGAGATGAAGAAAAATCCCCCTCCCCCCCCATTTTTTGGAAGGAATATTATAAAAAATATACAAATTACTTTAACTTTATAATATTTTTATACTATAAACCAATGGCCCAGACTAGCTGAAGAGTAAAAAGGCGGAGGGCCTAGGACTTCATAATTAGTAAACCAACATAGTTCCAAGCCTGTAATCCAAGATGAAAGGAAATTAAATTTGAAAGGTATTACATGTATGTCTCTCTATACAGTAATAGAGAAGACATATCATAAATAAGGAGCCAAATTCAAGTATTTCCACATTCTTAGCATGAAGACTATGCTAATTTGGATGTAACGAGTTCCCAATTTTTAAGGCTAGTCCGGACTAAGCCCCAAACATTGAGATGGCATATTTGTGATTGTGATTAAGAGAATATCCCCCACAAACATGCGCCATATACAAAAAAATAAAAGCTGTATCCAGGATATAATTACAGACAAAACAGCTTCACACATAGTTACATACTTATGAAGCCGGAGGAGAGGTAAAAAATCACCTCCACCCAACCTTTTTTGAAGGAATCATCTTCAAAAAGGAGGGGAGCGCTCTGGAATCAGTAAAAGCAGTACCAAATAACAATATAAATATTCGTCTAACAGGCACCCAGGTATTAATTATTGTTAATAAATTGGTGCTTAATGCTACTTCAGAAACTAATGCTATAGCGGCGAACCCGGTAATATCGCCTGCTTGTAACATATACCGCAGTCGGCATATGCGGATAGGTTGAAAACCGGTGATATAATATATAACATGCCCAATAGAATCACAATGGACGATCTCTGGAGAGAAAACACACTTCCCAGGTAACCCACAGGCGACCTCATTCATAAATTCCAGTAATAACACTCCCTGACGTGTACTATCCGATATCTATGTTCCTAGAAATGTGCGAATATACGAGAGTGTAAAACAAGGTGTATTCGATTTGGATTAATAGAAACCTAGATCTAGAAATGGAACGAGCTATGATTAACAGACTCGGCATGGACCGCCCCCAGAAATAATTGTTTCTAAGGTCCCTAACATACAATAATGTGACTGCCTAATAATGCATTTATTATTCGAGCGAGCATTGAAATCCCGCATGTAATCATCTGAATACCAGTTAACTGACTAGACAGCCTCCCAGGTACCCAAAGGCTAGCAATTTATTGATGATGAATCATATGCTCGTATATGACATATAGACAAACAACCACAGGAAATCAACCAACTAAAAAGTGGATGTGCCCATGAGGTCGCCATAGAACATGACCCAGTCACCAATCGAGAAGTCATGAAATGCATGTATGTACCTAAATGCAAACAAGGCTTACAGGAAGAAAACTATGTCTTGCCCGGTAATTGCTTCTTAACACATTGGCGGTGGGGGAGGGAGGGGTGTATGAATTTAAAATCATATCGAACCTCCCCTCACCCACATTACTTGAATCGTTCTTGTGTTAGTCATCAAATAGTATAGGAACTGCAAGGCTCCCTCACATCTGACGAACTCCATAATGCCACTAAGGGCAGAGAAGGACATGAAGAACAAGTACTTCCCCTGATAAAGAAGGTCCTCTCATGGAGGAAGCTTCTGGGAAACGTCCCATAACAGACACCTGAGAAGATTGATCCAAGGTTTCTGTGATGACAGAGGATTTCGCAACAAGACTGTTTGATCTTAAACATAATCTACTGAATCAACTGAATTAGAGTATACGCATATCCTATCATTCATGCCCATGAGATCGACAGAGCATCTACTGCGAATGCTCGATGGTCTGGGCATGGGGACATTAGTGACGGTAACTGATTACAAACAGATCTATCATGGGGCGATCCCACTGGTAGCAAATCTACCCATTATAATTCATTGCCCCACCCCGTCTGACTTGCATTTTTAATTTTCGGTACTGTATGCAAATTTTGGGGATTGGGGTGGGATGGGGTGGGGGGGGGGGGGGGGGTAAAATTTGTGTTCGGCCCTTGGTTATATCAAGTTTGCACCAGCTGGTCTGGGCCATTGATTATTGGTATAAAAATATCGCCATTCAAATTTTTTTAATTATTTTTTTTTCAAAACAGTTCATTTCAATATGAGTGTGTGTGTGCAAGGAGGGGGGGGGGGGGGGGGGTGGCAAAGCATAACTGAGACAAAACAATTTTGGGGGAAGAGGGGAATCAAGAAATTCTTTTGCTAGGGTTCCCTATAGTTGTTAACAGAATAGGCCGCATTGTTAATTTCTGTTAATTTACCAAGAATTCAAGAGAAGTCTACCTGTTAATCTTATATTTTGCAGACAAACTTTCGAGTAAATATAAAAAAAAATTCATATTTCTAAAACATTAGTGGAAACCAACCATTTAATTAATTGGGCTCTGTCAAACAAGACTGAATTGGTTAAATTCCTAGTTGCATTATAGAATATATTTGCTGCTTGAGTTTTGAAATTTTGACAGTGTGCAGATGGTTAAATTTAAGAACAAGGGAGTAATAATAAACCAAAATTCAAATACTTACTTGGACTTTTTCTGTAGATCTTTGAACTGTTCTGTAATCCTTTTATAATCTTCACTCAACTGTGTGTTCTCATCTCTAAATTAAGAAAATGAATATTACTTCCTGCAACCATTCCATCACATTTACAAATATGCAATTCTTTTTAACAAAAAAAATTGAAATGAGTTCTTGAATGGCATATTTCATTTAATTTTCTCCACACATTTTTGGTTGCCTTCAACCTTTTTCTCAATACAGTATAGTTGTACTCTGTTGAATTTAAACAAACTTTGTGTCAAAACAAATTAGTATTTTAAGAATATTTACGACAAATTGGTTTATTTCCTATATTGTGGTGTTAAACTCAATATTTCATCCATTCTTGTTTCTGTTCTCTGCCCAACAGGATTAGATGAATAAAATGCCTTTTCTGGAGTTTTGAATTATTTTTCAAAGTTGATATGTAACAGAAGTATTTTGAAAGAATAGTTATTTTGTTACAATTGATTGGATTTTGGTAACAATATATTGTAACAAAATAATTATATGAACAGATGGAAAAAAAATCATGAAAAATTGACAAAGTAAGGACCATAATTTGGGTGAAAAATATGGGGGCAATTTTTTTTTAGATGTACAGGCGTGGCTTGTCACAAGGATCCATCACACCAAATTTCATTGAAATTCATCCACTCAATGCTGAGATAGCACTGCAGATGGACAGATGTAAGGATAGACAAATGGATGGATAGATGGAAAGACAGATGAATGGACAGACAGATAGATAGATGGACAAAGCAGTGAATATACGCTTTCCCCAAATTGTTCTGGGAGCATAAAAAACCCCTCAAAAACAAAATAGAAAGAGAACAATCAACAATCAGAAAAGGTTTATGATACATTTGTTTGATACTCTAATTTGAGCCAGTCATTTTAGAGGAGTTTAAATAGGTTATCCAATAAAGTTCGGGATAACCTTTGGGGATATCTAATGCAGGGTTATCTAATTTTTGCATCCCTGGTTAAATAAAGCAAAATACCTTTGAAATTTCAAATTTTCCATTTACAGAATTTTGTTTTAAGACCAACATGTAATTAATGTTGAAAATTACTACAAGATATGCAGTAAGTGATTCCAAGTTAGAATATACATTCAATCCAGTGGTATATACTGTGAATCTGTATCTGGTTAACTGGAACACTTTGCACTTTATAAAAAGAAATTAAAATCTTTCAGTACAAACCTGTATTGTTTTTCTTGTTTTGCTAATTTTATTCGAAGACCATTGAGAACATCTTGTAATCTGTGAAAATAAGTAAATAAATATATGTTCTGTCTTCTTTCCAATTTTTATTATTGCAACTGTTGACTTTATATATTTGAGCCATCCATGAATTGTATAATCTTAGTTCAAAACTGTGACACAGTAAAACCCTATCAACTCTACTCAAATGAGGTAGTGAACGATACTTACAAACAATTTTCTTGAAAACAGGAAATTTTCCATTTTTTTGCCTCTAAAACATAATTTATGCCCCTAGTCCTCTATTGGAATAAGCTCAGTGAACTCATGCAATACATGGATAATAAACAAGAAACAACAGCAGTATAAAGAATGCTGATAATCAAGATAATGAGATTTTCATGAAATGTTCACATTTTAATTTCCAGAACTGATCACACTTTTCAAATTCATTAAAGCATATGATATTACCTTCCAAAGAAATTTCCAAAGTTTTACCCATAAATCCCTTAACCCTTTACCCTTTATCCAACGCAGACGATATCAAAATTTATTATTCTAAATATCATTTTTTTCAAATTTTTCAAAAAATGTCGATAAAACCATATCATGTGACCCCTCATTGGAACGAGCTTGATGAGCTCATTCCAACGAGGGGTCACATGATATGGTTTTGTTGAAATTTTTTGAAAAATAATATTTTTTCAACTGCTGAATTTGCATATTACGTGGGCGGATGCGGTCGATTCGTTGGGTAAAGGGTTAAAACCATAAAATAACCTGAGGACATTTTCTTGCATAGATGATAAAAAGAGGATGTCAAATGAGATGAGATTTGTTTTCCACTTTTCAGGAATCCTCTCAAACAATCCATGCATGTACTAATTAGATGAAAAGTAATTATATAAGATACAAAAGTACACCATTGATATCAACTGTTCTTCAATAAGTTATTTTGGACCAAGTTTTTAAAACAATCTCAACAAAACCATATTATATGATCCCTCATTGGAATGAGCTCATTTAGCTCATTCCATTCAGAGGCTACATGATAGGGTTTTGTTGAAATATCTTGAAAACATAAAAAACAAAAAATTAACAAAATTGATATCGTGTGTGTTGTGTAAAGGGTTAACATGCAAGCATAAGCCTGAATGTTCAGTGTGTTATTCTTAGATGTTTTCAGCATGGCCACATCATAGAATTGTTGAGGAAACTGAATTGGAAAAGCCCTTGTTACTTTTGTTGTTTTACTGCGATGTGAGGAGATAGATAAGTAAATGCTATGAAGTTATCTACTCTGTACTATGTGCTCAACTTATGGTGTCTTGGCTGCTCGAAAGAATATAACTATTCAGATGATGTTTTGTGTTAGATATTTGCATTATATGATTTCCTGGTTCTGTAATAAATGTGCACATGGCAATGATGCAAAATGTACAGTGTTGTTTGTCAAAGGTTTGCAGGAAAGTTTGGGAAGAATGCAGGTATTTTTTGTCAAAAAGGTTTGCATGAATGTTTGGGAATAATACAGGCAGCCTACACTTGATAAGAAATCACTGCCAATGCACTTTGGTATTCAGCTGCAAGCTGTCTATTGACAGCATGTTAGGACACTTGTCTCAAGGTAATAAATTATGCAAATCTGGAATCAGAACTTCAAGGAATAACACAAAAGTTACCTGGTAATTTTTCTCTTTTGTTGTGACTTAGTAATTGTATTTTCCTCATCTCGCTTCTTCAATACCTGGAAGTTGTATTCCAGTTTTTCTTGATTCAGCTGATAAGTTGCTCTCATCTGTTGTAATTGTTGTTCTAAAATCTGTCAGAGAAACATTAAGTCCAAAACCGATAAGCATTACAAAAATAATTTATATTGTAATTTAAAATATATTACAGTGGAACCCTGTTCACCGAAAAGACCAAAATCCCAGAGTAAAATATGCAACTAGCAGGAATATTTGTTTTGTTTGTTGGGTTTAATGGCAGTTTCAACAGCCAGTCATATCGAGTCAGACAGTATTATGGATGGAGAAAGCCGAAATAGAACCAATGGGCTGCTGCAAGTAACTGTCAGACTCTGCATCTTATTAACCCTTCACTATAATGCTTAAACACACTGTTCCACAATGTTTCCACATCAGCATTTATGATTAAGTGTGTTGCTAATGGACACAATGTCGATGGCATGGGTCAAGATCGTACCTGCAACATTTTGATCTGAAAACCAATGTACTAATCAAAAACACTCCCAATTAACAGAAATATTCAATGTAATGGAACTGGCTTAATTTCCTATTTTGTAGTGACAAGGTGAGAATTTAAACTATCGTATCTCATTTGACAGAGCTCATTGAGCTTTGTCGAGGAAGATATCATAGATTAGATGCTTATATTTGATATCATGGGCAAGCCTGAAGATAAGCTATCTGTCATTTGCAGAATGAGGTCCCCAGAGGGTGAACTGCTGATGCTATCCCATACAATGGGCCAATTTATCCTCTGGGTACTACTTTCCATTTTGGTTTGAGACCCTGATTCAGACTGAGGTTGACAGAGGGTAAATTTAGTGAGGCATTATACTGTGCGCAAATGCAAAAAAAAACCTACTAGGAACTTATTATTGATGTGTGGACAGTTGGGACTTTTAGTTTATTTGAAAAAACAATCAGCTATATATCCCACTAGCTTTAACCCCCTGAAAACTGTAAACAGACCAGGCCTTGATGGGTTAACAACTGACAAAACCAGCTGATTGTTCACTCAAATACAAAATGAATTCATATGAATCACAAAATGTCTGATAGATGATTAGATGATTGGGCCTATTTCCCCGATTTATTGGTAAAAGATCTGTTTAAGTATTTACTTGTAACATTTTAACCCTCAAAGGACTGGAAATTTTCATACAATTTTGCTCAGTTTGACAGTCTACATACTATAGCCTTTCAGTTGTTTCTAGACAAGCCTTGGCTGCCTATATAGACAGCCAAGACTAGTCTGTAAACAGCTGAAAATATAAATGAAATGTAACAAGTAAAATTTACCCAGAAACTGGGGCACCTGTTTTGTTGCAGTTAAAGTACTCCAAGTTGGAATTTGTTCTTTAAGGGACAAATTTCTATACATACCTGTACATCTGTTTCTAGTCTAATTTTCACCATGTTATATTCCTCTGCATCTTGAACTCTCAGCTGCTGCAACTGTTGTTCATACTCTTCAACACGCTTTTCTCTTGATTTCATATATTCTAGCTCCTTATCCCTTCTATGCTGCATTCTCTCTTCCCACTTCTTTTTATGCTGATCTTGCAGTTCACTTCTCTCAGCAACAAATGCTCTCTAAAATGTGAACAGTTTTTTAACATAAAATTTTATTGCAGACAAATTTGCTTTTATATTATTTCAAATGAGTGTACAAATTCTTATAATGTGATACCGATGATACCTGGTTGTTTGATAAAATACTCTTTAAAAAAAAAATCTGCATCTTCTTAGTCAGCTAGGAGATCTGTAGTTTCAAATTTACTTTTCAACCAAAGTTTAAAAACATTTGAACTCAAAAAATATGATACCCCAACCATGATCCCTAAGTTAATCACAAGCCAGCAATTGTATAATATGTAATACATTTGCATTAGTTATCTGAAATACATTGTTCAAATAAGCTCTGATATAGGCAAGTCTGGACATGATCACTCTGTCATTTGTAGAATGGGGTCCCCAGAGGGTGAATTTGTAGAAGCTATCCCATACAGTGGACCAATTTATCCTCTGTTTACCTCTTTATGTTTAAGACTGAGACCTTGATTCAGACTGAGGTTCACAGGGGGTAAATTTAGTGATGCTACCCTAGACCTCTTTCTACAGATGATAGTCTGCTTATTTCCAGACTTAGGTATAATGATCGAAAAATGATAAATTTAAAGTAATTTGTATATCTTTTATATTTACCAATGGCCCAGATTTTGCTGGTGCAACTTTTAATTTTCGGTACTGTATGCAAATTTGGGGGATTGTGGGGGGGGGGGGGGGATTTGTGTTTGGCCCTTGATATTATTGAGGTTGCACCAGCAAAGTCTGGCCCATTGGTTCTAGTATAATATATGTTCTCTTCAACTGGATCAATAAATCCATGATGGGGAAATGAATTGTCCCAACTACATAATCCCTCTGACAGTAAAAGACATTTATGTGAATTATTTGAGGCAATTTAAACTTTAAAGCCTAAAAAGACAAATGAAATGCTATAACACACGTACAAATATTATAAACTTGGCAGTTACATATGTTAAACTTACACCGGACAATGCATTTAGAGAACATGATCAACATCATTCCTATAATTTTTTCAATTTATTTATTGGGGTTTAATGACACATTTGACAGCCTGGGGCACCTTGTGTCGAAAAGTTTTACTGATGGAGGAAGATGGAGTACCTGGAGAGAACTACCGAGCAATGGTGAGCAACTGCCAGACTCCCCAATGTACTGACTACTCGCAAGTAGGGTTAGCATTGGTTGAAGACCAGTGTACCATCGATGTACAGTACACCTTAGTACACAGGTGTCACCGTGCCCTCAAGTTAGCAATCAGGATGAAGTGCCTTGCCCAAGGACACAACACAGTTACCCTGGCAGAGATTAAACCATGGACCTTTCGGTTTGAAGTCTAATACCATAACCACTATACCACCATGCTCAAAAATTTCTTCAAAGTCTTTATAAAAAATAAATAAATAACTTGAGGCCTTCCCTGCAATGAGCTAATTTAGATCTTTCCAATTAGAGGCCATTAGCTTTTTTCATAATGTTTTATTTTATTTTATTTTTAATTCAATTATTGGTTGCTTTTCGAATAATCTAATGAATCAATGGTATTGTTTTGTTGTGTACAGGGTTATTGATCAGAAGAAATTTGGTGGGATAAAATATGAAGAATATTTCTAAAACTTACCTCAATTTGAATTAATTCTTCCCTCAGTGCTTTTGAAAGGTTCTTAATCTGTTCTTCCATTCTCTCTATCATCAAATCTATATCCTCTGCTTGTTTTTTCAGGTCTTTCACATATTGATCGTCCTTACTTTTCAGTTCCTTTAAAGAAATGACAATTAATATTTGTCTCACTGGTACAGTATTAACCCTTAGTGGGCTGAAAATTTTGACAGATTGTTGCTATACACTCTGTTACACTCTGAAAGTCTACATCCTGTAGCTTTGGAGTTGTTTCTTGACAAGTCTTGGCTGCCTATATAGGCAGCCAAGACTTGCCTAGAAACAACTACCATGGTACTTAGAATGTAACTCCTTTTACCCAGAGATGACATTTTGGTCCACCTGTTCTATTGCAGAAAAAGTGCTAAAAGTCAGACCTTGGCCTCTAAGAATTAAAAGCTCATATCTGGCCTCTTTTGAAAAGTGATAGAAGTACAGATTTGTGCTTTATAATAGCTTTCCCTTCATTGTATTACTTTAATAAATATAAATTTCACTTAATACAAAGCCTCAATAAATAAAAAGCACATCCTAGAAAGTGCCTTGAATTATCCTGTTAAAAACAATGTGCTGATTGGCAAAGCATCCTTTGCAAACATAGTCCCTACCTAAACTAGAATGAATTCACACATAGAGCCTGTCTGTCCCAGCAATGACAATGCTTAGTCACAAAATGGTCTGTGCAATTTTTGTTAAACGTTTACCTAACAAATCTGCCATATCTGCACTCATGATATACAAAAATTGCAATTCAAATTTTATTTTTTCATATTTCTACCCAAAAACATACATCATGACCTATTAATGAAACAAGCTTGATGAGCTTGTTTCAATAAGGACTAATAAGAAACAGTTAGAAGTAAAAAAATGAAAAAATTTGATATTTCAGAAAAAAAATTTGCACTGTTGACAACTTGTGTTAGATAAATGGGTTAAAGATGCAGTACATAAAACATTCTCTTTTTAAAATATTCTATTATAATACTACTGAAAAATAATTTTGGTAAAAAGATACAAGAAAAATGTCCTGCTTTTTTAATCTTTCTGAAAGAAAGTATAAAATTATATGTTTTCTGAAAATGTAAACAAACTTGGTAGTTAGATCATCAGCTGCATAGCTCTGTTGATTAGGAAATATAACTGCAGTCAATATAAGTTGGAATTTTTAACTTAAATTTATGGTTTAAATTTTAAAAGACTATACTTCAAATTCGAAGTGCACCAGTGTTTTCTTGTTGAAAAAAGTACTATCAAATTTTAAGAGAATTGTATAATTAGAACTGGATTTATATTCTGGATAACATGGGGAGGAGGGAGGAGGGGTGGATTGATTCTACCCATCTCCACCTAAGTTTTGGAGACAACATCAAAGTCCCTCACTCCCATTTCCTTCCCACCTGTATTGCATTTTGTAAAACAACAGGGGTATGCTGCAGAAGGCATTTCTTTATATTTCAAACAGTGAATCTCAGGTAATGAAAAAAAGGCTGCATACAAGCAAGAGAATTCATGTCTGTAAATGCAATTATTGAAGTTGTATTGATCATGCAAGAACAACAAAAGTCCTGTAACGCCAAGTGCTGCTAACCCCCCACACTCCCAATTTTGGAGGGGGAGCATAGGTGGTTTTTTTTCCCACGTAAAATCACTCTAAATCCAGTCAAACCCATCTTGGAGAAAAAAGAAATTTTTTTAGGCCTGACTGGACAGAGGGTGGGAGTGGGGAGGGGGGTGTTCATAGGAGTCATTTTTTTCTGCATGTAATCACTCTAAATCCTTCAAAATGCATTTTTTGAGCAAAGAAAAAAAATGCCCAATTGGCCTGAGGGGTGTGTGTGTGTGTGTGGGGGGGGGGGGGGGGGGGGGTGGTTGGAGTTAATTCTTTATGCAAGTACACACTCTAAATCATTCAAAATGCATTTTGGACCCCCCACCCCACCCCCTCCCCCCAAAAAGCTTAGTTGGCACCCGGGGCAGAGAATGGGGGCTATAGGAGTCATTTTTTTTACACATGTAGTCACTCTAAATCCTTCAAAATGCATTTTTGGGCACAGAAAAAAAAATGCCTAATTGGCTTCTTCCGCATGTAGTCACTGTAAACCTGTCAAAATGCATTTTTGAGCAAAGAAAAAAAATGGCTTATTTGTGGGGGGAGGGGGAGCGGGGTGGGGGGGGGGGGTCAGGGCAGTAACTCCGACAATTTTCATCGGATAATGGTGGTCATCAAACTTGAGGTAGACATTGTTCCCAAAGAGTTACATACCCAAACTAGAGTGATGTCACGCATACAGCCCGACTGTCCCAGCAATGGCAATGCTTAGACACAAAATAGTCTGAGCCATTTTTTGTTAACCATTTAACAGTTAACGTATGTCAACGAAAGTTACCAAGTCACAGTGAAATTATTCCAAAACGAGTCATCCTATCAAGTTACATTGAAATCCCTTCAAAAATATGGCCTGTAGACTGTGCTAAAGGTTTTCAGACTTAAGGCCTGTGTAGCCATGATGGTAGACCGATTGCAACTAAAAGGGGATGTCCTCATCTCGACATTATACTGAGTCATTCTACTAAGTTACAATGAAATCCCTTCACAAATACGACCTGTAGTCTGTACTAAAGTTTTTTGCGATCCGGAAGCCATCATGGTTGAATGATCGCGACGAAAAGGGGGCGTTGTCATCTGGGCATAATCTGGAGTGATCCTACGAAGTTACAATGAAATCCCTTCATATATATGACCTGTAGACTGTGCTAAAAGTTTTCAGGCTTCGGGCCCCTGAAGGTGTCACAGTTGACCAATCATGACCAAAAGAGGATGTCATCATCTAGGCATTATATGGAGTCAACCTAACAAGTTACAATGAAATCCTTCCACAAATACAACCTATAGACTATGCTAAAGCTTTTGGGCTTGGGCAGCCATCAAGGCTGAATGATCGCGACCAAAAGGGGACATTCTCATCTAGACATTATTTGGAGTCATCCTACCAAGTTACAATGGAATCCCTTTATAAATATGACCTGTAAACCGAGCTAAAGGTTTTCAGGCTTCAGGCCCCTGTAGCCGTCACAGTTGCCCAATTGGGTCCAAAAGGGGACATTCTCATCTAGACATTATATGAAGTCAAGCTACCAAGTTACAATGAAATCCCTTCATAAATATGACCTGTAGACTGTGCTAAAGGTTTTTGGGCTTTTGGCTCGGGCAGCCATCATGGTTGAATGATTGCAACCAAAAGGGGACATTCTCATCTGGGCATCATCTGGAGTGATCCTACAAAGTTACAATGAAATCCCTTCATAAATATGTCCTGTAGGCTGTGCTCAAGGTTTTCGGGCTTCGGGCCCCTGTAGCTGTCACAGTTGACCAATCACAGCCAAAAGGGGATGTCATCATCTAGGCATTATATGGAGTTAACCTAACAAGTTACAATGAAATCCTTCCATAAATACGACCTATAGACTATGTTAAAGGTTTTTGGGCTCTGGCAGCCATCAAGGCTGATTGATCGTGATCAAAAGGGGATGTTCTCATCTAGACATTATTTGGAGTCATCCTACCAAGTTACAATGAAATCCCTTCATAAATATGACCTGTAGACTGTGCTAAAGGTTTTTAGGCCCCTGCAGCCGTCACAGTTGCCCAATCACGTCCAAAAGAAGACGTTCTCATCTTGATATTATATGAAGTCAACCTACCAGGTTACAATGAAATCCCTCCATAAATATGACCTGTAGACTGTGCTAAAGGTTTTTGGGTTTGGGGCTCGAACCGTCATGGTTGACAGATCGCAACCAAATGGGTAAGTTCTCATCTAGACATTATACAGAGTCATCCTACCAAGTTACAATGAAATCCCTCCATATTAAATATGACCTGCAGACTGTGCTAAAAGTTTTTGGGTTTCGGGCTTGGGCAGCCATCACAGTTGACAGATCATGACCAAAAGGGGACTTTCTCATCTAGGCATTATACAGAGGCATCCTACCAAGTTACAATGAAACCCCTTCATAAATACGACCTGTAGACTGTGCTAATGGTTTTGGGCTCGGACAGCCATACCGCTTGACCGATCATGACCAAAAGGGGACGTTCACCCCAAACCTGCATATGAAATTTTGTGACAATCAGACAAGAACTACAGGGTGTAGCCTGTGCTAAAGGAAAATGTGAAGAGACTCACAGATTCACAGATTTACAGACTTCCACACATGTGATGGCTATAGTTATCTTGACTTTGTCAAGTTAAGCTAAAAATTGCTATTCAAATTTTATTTTTTCATTTCTCTACCCCAAAACATACCTCATGACCTATTAATGGAACAAGCTTGATGAGCTTGTTTCAATTAGGACTAATAAGCAAATGTTAGAAGTAAAAAATGAAAAAAATCTGATGTTTCAGAAAAAAAATTTGTACTGTTGGTGTCAACTTGTGTTAGGTAAAGGGTTAAAGATGCAGTACATAAAACATTGTTGGGCTATAGGAGACATTTTTTTTTTTTTTTTGCATGTAATAACTCCCAATCCTTCAAAATGCATTTTGGGAATAATTGCCTAAACTGGAGTTATCAGTCGGAAACCAACTGCTGTCAGACGGACGGATGGACGGACAGATGGCCGCACACACAAATGACTACTAATGTGGCTACACGTTAGTAAAACAGGATACTTATGTGGTTAAAGTCTGTTATGTGGCTAGCCACGTAACAGAATCTTTTATTGTGTGGGGGTGGGTGGGGGTTTGGATAAATGTAGAGTAGGGTTAGGGCATTCAGGGGTGGGGTGGGGGTGGGGGTCAGTGAAGGGTTGTTAGAATTATGTGGCTAGGGTTAGGGTTAGTTTAGGGTTAGGGTTAGCTTAGGGTTAGGGTTAGGGGTGGGTAGGGTTAGGGTCAGTAAAGGGTAGGGTTAGGGTTAACTGACCCCCCAAAAATTTTCCTCCAAAAAACTTGTTTTATTATGTTGGACATGTGTTTTAGGTTAGCCACCTAACATGTCCATAAAATAGCTACATAAGTAGCCATTTGTAAGAACGTCCGGATGGACGGATGGATGGATGGACGGACAGATCATTTACATAATATGACTGTTTTTACAAATGGGCGTATAAAAAAGTAATATCAAATTTGAAGAGAATCATATAATTAGAACTGGATTTATCTTCTGGATAACATGGGGAGGAGGGAGGGGTGGATTGATTCCACCCATCTCCCCCAAAGTTTTGGAGACAGCACCAAAGTCCCTCACTCCCATTTCCTTCCAATCTGTATTACTTTTGTAAAACAATAGAAGTATGCTGCAGAAGGCATTTCTTTATATTTCAAACTGTGAAGCTCAGGTAATGAGAAAAAAAGCTGCATACAAGTAAAAGAAATCAGGCCTGAAAATGCAATTATTAAAAGTTGTATTGATCATGTAAAAACAAAAAGTGACAAAGTATGTGTTAGAAGCTCAATTTCAAATTTAAAGAAACTAAATTCGAAAATCGTTTTGAAAAGGGTTAAATTAATGCAAATATTAATCAAAACCACTGTATACAGCGTCAGTAGACCTTGCCCCAAATGAAAAACAATGACGTTGTAACACAGTGTTTGAGGAATAAAAGGGGTATGGAGTTACAATAAATTTCTGCATGTAGTCACTCTAAATACTTCAAAATGCATTTTTGGAGCAAAAAAAAAAGTTAAAAAATTTATAGTAATTTATATATTTTTTATACTTACCAATGACCCAGACATAGCTGGTGCTAACTCTTATAAATATAGGACCAAACACAAATTTTGCCCCCCAATCCCCAAAATTTGCATCTAAAACCAAAGAAAACATGTCCTGAATGGCCCTCCATACTTCACCTCTACTGCGCATGCCAGTGTCAAGGACGTCCCGAAATTGGCGCCATTAATCATTCTTATAACCAGTGCCTGGTAAGCGCTATGTACTCAGCGGGGAGGTATGAGTTCCCAACTCCTGGGAGGGCCATCCCCATCTGGGTCATTGGTAAGTATAAAAAATATATAAATTACTATAAATTTTTTAACATTTTTATACTGTACCAATGACCCAGACATAGCTGAATAGTAAAAAGGCTGGAGGGCCTAGGACATAGAGCAAGTTCAAATAAGCTCAATTATATAAAATAGAGTCATCCCCTCGAGGGGAAAAGGAGTATTAGGCCCTACATGTATCTTTCTTATTTATGATAAATTAGAAAGACACAACACCTTCCAAAATTGAGCATCATAACATCCATGTACTCTATCAATATCCAGCA
The DNA here is from genome assembly GCA_031216915.1 of Pictodentalium vernedei. Lineage (NCBI taxonomy): Eukaryota > Metazoa > Mollusca > Scaphopoda > Dentaliida > Dentaliidae > Pictodentalium > Pictodentalium vernedei. The sequence continues at coordinate 201,205,227 of CM062291.1, read as the reverse complement.
TAATCCTTATACTAATAATTTTTAAAGTAAGCCAATAAATAAAGTTAGTCTAGAGAATAGATACTCTTTATACTCCTTAAAAGTGTCTGAGGATTGTATAATAACGCCCGTTTGACACGTGATATATTCAAAAGCTATACTTTAAAAACTATGACCTGAATGAATTTTAAAAAACATAAACTTATCACTTAAAAACCATCCCAGTAACAGCTCAGAATTACTAACTCCGGAGGAGGTATCCCCTTGTTTTCATAATAAAACAGGTGACCCAAGGGAACACCCTCCCCCCCCCCCTTCTCCTTGCCCTGGGTCAAATAACCCAGAGCGAAGAGGGCAGCAGGACAGAGTCACTGCCGGAACAGAAAGCCTACCTAGCTATAGTAGCAACTGTTAAGTGAATGACATTCTGAGCAGTAGATAATAGACCTAACAATGGAGGCCTCCAGAAATAGACTCAATATTTCTGAGATAAAAATTCATGAATGTGGATGGCTGAGCCCAATGAGCAGCCTTCATAAAATCTATAATAGCGACACTATCAATGTAAGCTCAAGATGTATAAAGAGCTCTTACTTCATGAGCCGAAATCTCAAGCACAAACTGCTGAGTGAATGATATACCATAAGCAGTACCGATAGTTAACTGAATCCATTAGCAATAGAATGGAGCGTAATGTCCTTCTATTAGGCATCAAAGACAGAAGAAGCTTACGTCCGTACTAATAAACTGATATCTGTTTATAAATACGTAAACTCTAACCGGACAGAGTAAAGGCCTATGCCCGTACGAAGACGGAAGGACCTTAATAACAATAGGTTCCGGATACTATTAAGAGCCTGACCAAAAATCCAACCTAAGTAGTAAAGGAAGTAGTGTTTCCGATACTATGAAAGTGAGAATCGTCCACCGATAGTGCATGAAGCTCACTGACTCCTCAGAGACTAACAGAATTACTGTCTAAAAAAGGTAAGAATTTGAAAACTACTGTTTCCAGAGGCTCAAATGATTACTTAGCTAAATAAGAACCGAAGCTAAATTCCATATAGGAATTTAATCTAAGGATTCTAGGTCAATTTATCGAAAAGTTTCTAACTGACTTAGATAAAGAGACATAAGACTCAATTGTAAACTATCATAGAGTGCATAGGTATGAGATAACATAGACCTATAACCTTAATAGTAACAGGCTGCAGTTGATCTTGTCAAACAAGTATACTAGAAAGATGCAATTTCTAGTATGGAGGGATCAAAAATATCAACATAATGATCCCTACACCAACGACAGAAGAGCCTCCACTTTAGCCGAATAGTATAGCGAAGAAGAGGTTCTCCTACAGTAAGAAATCGCATCCATAGCTCGTCCTGTACAATGCTTGCCATGCAAGAAGGACCACACAATGAAATACGTGAAGGTTGAGACCTTGCGGGTTGTGATGAAGTTAACACGATTTCCCCAGCGAAAGAAGATCCTCTCATGGAGGAAGTTTTCGCGGTAAGTCCCATAGTAGACCCCTGAGTAAATTTACCCACGGTCTCTGTGAAGACAGAGATGCTATCAACAGAATTGTATTGTGGATGTTTATCTTAGCAATACTTGCTGAATCAACAGCGCTGGAGGATACGCATATCCTATCATTCCGTCCTATTAGATCAATAGAGCGTTAACAACATAAGCTCAGGGATCCGGACATGCAAACACATACGTCTGCAATAGAATAGTGAGTTGTGTCGCAAATAAATTATCATTGGGCGCTCCCATTGATAGCAAATCTGATTGAATACTTGTTTGTTGAGAGTCCATTCTGACGACAACAAGCGACCCTTACGTGAAAGGGAGACTGCTAATACAATCAGACGACCCGGAATATGACGGACCGAAGCAGAACTTGGTGTACTATAACAAACAGAAGGATTCTTTCCATTAAATTGAATAACGGAATCGAATGAGTGCCTCCCTGGTTCCGGAGATACGCAACCACTGTCGTATTATCGGACAGGATTTGGACATGCGTTTCTGAATAATGTTCATCCAATGATATAGTGCAAGCCAAAATAACATCATTTCCTGGAAGTTAAGTGCTTGCCTAGAAACTGCGGAACCCAAAGACCCTGGCACTTCGAATCCATTGTGATCAATATTGTACCCCAACCTGTTTGACTGGCATCCGTCATAATTATAAAACTCGGCTCCGGCAACTGCAGTGGCACTCTCTGAGTCAACCATCGAATGTTTGCCCCAGTCTGAATCTCTTGTTACACTTGATAGACAAGAGAACGTGTATATCGAGCAATTCATAGATTGCTGAAAGGTTGCCGTCGAAGAGAAGCTTCTCCGAGACCAAAGCGACTCTGAGAGAGTTCTTCACCTTACTATCCATGCGCTTGGATGTAGCTAGGGCTGCGTCACGTCTAACCAACTCCAGGTTGCCACTGAAGGGCAGAGTTATACGTGGAAAAACTACTGCCCTTGAAAGAAATCACATTGAGGATCATATCCTGGAATTCTTTCTCTTGAAGACGTAATGATAATGCCTCAGTAAGGTGGTCTACGTATGATAAAGCGTCTAAGTTAAGTCTATTAGACATCATTGTCATTTCCAACATCGTGGTTGGAATTAACATAGGCGGCGAAAAAGATAATTCCCAGTCTTCAGTCCCGCCGTCAAGACGCATAGGAACTCTCGGTATGCCCTGTTCTGCCAATATAAATTATTCCCTAGAATTGATAAAAGGTAGAATAGAGCATTGCGGACAAGAAACTAGATTATCATACTTGGTAGCAAGCTTATATATAGCGTTGTTAAATAATTCGAATGTTCTAATGACATTATTGGACTGTGTCGGCAAGTCAGGGACAATGTCCCTGAACCGATCCAAAACTCCGTGTCCAATGACGCTTTAAGTCTCTTATCCAGAATCGCAGCAATGTAGTCCGACGGAACAACCTCTGGAAGATAATGCCGGAAGAAATGTATGGCAGCTTCTGTTGTTCCGAAAGGGAAAGCTCCAAATCGTCTGAATCCCTTTCGCCATCCTGTCGGACCCTATAAGTGTTCGGTCGTCCGTACCTGATGCAAAAGCGGAGCGCACCGACCCAGCGCCGTCGGATTATTCGTGATCCGACCGAGAATCTGTCATTTGCTGGGATGCTGCGATAAGCTGTGCTATTTTGGATAGCACATCCGTCACTGAGGCCTGTGGAGAAGCGGTCTTACGATGCTTTGCCGCTGGAAGCTCCGTGTTCGATACCCCGTGCATACTTCTATTATGTGAGCGAACGGAGTGTATAGGCCTCGTGTCCCTTGGCTACCGGATGGAGTGACCTGTTTGCCATGGAATCAATGAATGACGAAGCTGGCCGGATACTCGAGGTCACGTAGCCAATGTGCGGTCGTGTGCGCTGCTGTGAGGATGAGGAAGCATTATCGACAGTCTCTCGGAGTGTCAATATAACGGAGCGTCCCGAGCGGCGGACATATGCTCCGAATGCAAAATGACTGTACCACAACATCCGGTCCCATATGTTGTTGTACGAGAGAGGGACCCCTCTCGCTCGCAGCCCGGACGGACCGGGACGAGCTAGGAACCGGACTAACAGGCTTCCTCCGATCTGTCCTCTAATCCGTCGTCACTGGGTGTGTACTAAAGTCTATTATAGTGCTCGCATCACCCGAATCTCCTTCCTAGACCGCAACGGACGAACCCGACTGCCGAACCATTCAATGAATGGACGCTACACCGGGTGAGCTAGCGAATGTCAACTCCATCGATCCTACTAGGGACCTCTTAGGCGATTGACATATTCCATGAGCACTTATTGCCGCTAGCTCTTCATAATCTATGACGACAGAGGCACACTTTGAAAGACATCTCAGTAACTTTGCGAACAAGAAACCCAACATGCTTGTTAATAGCAAGCATATAATAATATATATAGCGTCGTTCAATAGTTGTGTGACATTATTGGACTGTGTCGGAACTGAGGGACGATGTCCCTGAACCGAACCAAAAATTTCTGTGTCCACCGATGCTAACAGTTTCTTATCCGGCATCGCAGCATTCTGGTCCGACGAAAGAACCTCTAGAAGATAAGTCAGATGACATACACAGCAGCTGATGTTGTTCCGAAAGAGAAAGCTCGAAATCCTCTGAATCCCTTTCGGCATCCCGTTGGACCGGATGAAATTTTTGGACGTCCGTACCCGCTTCCGCGGAGCGTCCCGACCCAGCGTCGTCGGATAATACATGATGCGACAGAGATTCTGTCGATGCTGGGATGCTGCGATAAGCTGTGCTATTTGGGATAGCACATCCGTCACGAGGCCTGTGCAGTAGCGGTCTTATGATGCTTTGCCGCTGGAAGCTCCGTGTACGTTGACTCCCGCATACTTTCTTATGCGAACGTCCGGAGTCTGCAGGCCTCGTGTTCCTGGCTACCGGATGGTGTGACCTGGTCGTCGATGATTCTCTGATTGGCAAAGCTGACTGGATATCCGAGGTCACGTAGCCAAGAGCGGTCGTGTGCGCTACCATGAGGATGAGGAAGCCTTATTGACAGTCTCTCCGGATTGACTATATATCGGAGCATCCCGAGCGGCGGACGTATGCTCCGAATGCAAAACATTTGTAACCACATCTGGGGCCAGATGTTGTTGTACGAGAGAGGGGCCTCTCTCGCTCGCAGTCTGGATGGACCTGGAGGAGCTAGGAACCGGACTAAAAGGCTTCCTCCGTTCTCTCCTCTAATCCGCCGTCACTGGGTGTGCATTTTGTTGATTTATAGTGCTCGCATCACCCAAAACTCCTTCTAGACCACAACAGACGAACCCGGCTGCCGAACCATTCAATGAATGGATGCTACACCGGGCGAGCTAGCGGACGTCAAAGGCCGTCGAACCTACTAGGGTCCTCTTAGGCAATTGACGTATTTACATGAGCACTTTTCCGCTAGCTCTTCATTAATTGTGACGACGGAGGCACACTTTTGGAAGACATCACGGATACATCACCCTGTTCTTGATCGTCTGAAATAGAGATTGATAAAGTAGAGTGACCCTGTGGGGAAAGGACCGGACTGGCCATTTCCCCACTAACATACCGTGACACACGCTTCCCATGTTGTCATCGAAATTAACACATACAGAACAGGAGTTAGTGCGAGCACACTGACTACATTATACAATGATTATGAAAGTCAAAGGAAGATTTCCTCTTATTACAATTGAACAATATCCTTTCATTGTGAAAAGAAAACAAAGTCCTAGTACTCGCCCCAACCCCTGACAATCAAAATACATAATAACATGATCCACTAACATAGAAAAAATAATTGAAATCAAAAAAAAATTTTGAAAAAATATTTTTTCAGAACAGCCCAAGTTTCTGAAAAGTAACGTTGAACCCCAATGGATCCCAAGCCTAAGTGTGGACAAAAATTCTAAAAATATTTTAAAAAATTTATGCAACACTTACGAACAATAATAATGTATCTAGTTATGATTAAATTAACATCAAGATATTATTCTCAAGAAATCCCCCCTCACACAGAGGGCTGTTGTAAATGTAAACAATAAGTGTAAAAATGCCAGAACAAGACTCCAGGCACCCTGGCCCGAAATCAGTTACCAATAATACACTATCTGATGCAAAACAGAGACTTCCTGGGAAGAAACTGCAGAACATCAGATGGTAGATGCAGAACACTACGCCTAACCACCCATAGGTGAAGACGTAAACATGGGGAAAAGAACAGAATTCATTCTGTTATCTAGCTAAAACTCCCAAGAAATTTTAGTAATAATATTACAGAAAATATGCTAAAAGCATGGGAGAATAGCAAGAGGGGACTTAAAGGAAAGGGAGAGAGGAAAACACTGAACAAGCAGTGTAACTTGATAACAAGAATGACCACAATAGGCTGTTGCCTCGAAAATAGGTAACTTAACATAATTTCATTAAAAAAATTTAAGTTACAGCCCTGAATATTTTCTGTCACTCATTTTTCCTCTCCTCCTTCTATATCCTCCTTAGAATCACCATTTCTCCAATATTTATGTGTCTGGCATCATTTAAACTGAGATTTACAAGCACAAAGATCAGACAGATGTTAACTGATGAAGGGCCAAACAAAGAATGATTAATGGCGCCAATTTCGGGACGTCCTTGACACTGCGCATGCGCAGTAGAGGTGAAGTATGGAGGGCCATTCAGGACATGTTTTCTTTGGTTTTAGATGCAAATTTTGGGGATTGGGGGGCAAAATTTGTGTTTGGCCCTATATTTATAAGAGTTAGCACCAGCTATGTCTGGGTCATTGGTACAGTATAAAAATATGCCTAATTGGCGGGGGGTGGAGGAGCAGGGCAATAACTTCAACATTGGATAATGGTGGTCAACGAACTTGACATAGACATTGCTGCTGAAGAGACATATACTGAAAAGAATTGAAATTTGAGAACTACTGTTCAAGTTATGCCATAAAGTTTGGACAGATGGATGGACAGACAGACCGATAGACAGATGGATGGATGGACAGAGCTCTATGTTATGTCCCTCTCTTGTGGGAGGATAAAAAGTAACAAAGTATGTGGTAGAAGCCTAATTTGAAATTTAGAGAAACTAAGTTCGAAAACAGTTTTGAAAAGGGTTAAATTAATGCCAACATTTGAAACCACTTTATATAGGTTCAGTAGACCTTGCCCCAAATGAAAAACAATAACACAGTGTTTGAAGAATGAAAGGTACAACCTTGAAAAGCAAAACTTTAATCTGAAACTTTAAGCTGGGAATACTAAGTAAAACTGACAGCCAAAAAGGGTTAAATATTTCCTAAAACCGATAAAAGAAATCATTGATGTAAATGCAATCATTAAGTTGTATTGACCATACAAGAATTAGAGTAAGAAAGTATGTGGCAAAGGCTAATTTCAAATACAAAGAAAGTAAGTTTGAAAACATGTTTAAAAGGGGTTAAAATCATGCCGATATTAATGAAAATCACTGTAGAAATGTAATTATGTTGAGTAGATAGTAGACATTTTCCCAAATAAGAAACAGTGACATTCCACTAAACTGTTTGAGGAATTAAAGATGTAATTTTAAAACCCCACCGCCAAAAAAAAAACAAACAAAACTTTAACCAAAAACTTTAACCTGGAAGTTGTAAGTTAAATTGCCATACAAAAAAGGGTTAACTATTTCCCAAAATAACATGAAACATAAAAAAAAAAAAAAATTGAAGGTTGACTAAAAAACTTTAACCACAAACTTTAACCAAAACTCCAAATGTTAATAGACGGACAGACGAAAGTCATGACTAAACAGGAAGAAAAAAAAAAACCCACTTGAACCTTCAGTAAAAAACTTTAAGCACAAACTTTAACCAAAACTCTAAATGTTGACAGACGGTCAGACAGGCAGACGGACAGACGGATGAAAGTCATGACTATAGCACTCACTGTAAACAGTCGGGCTAATAATGAGAATGATACAATCAATAGTAATTATTAATATTAATTGAAAAGAAAAAAAACTTTAACCTTCAGTAAAAAACTTTAACCACAAACTTTAACCAAAACTCTAAATGTTAACAGACGGACAGACAGAGAGACGAAAGTCATGACTATACCCCTTACTGTAAACAGTCGAGCTAAAAAGAAAAAAAACTTTAAACTTCAGTAAATAAATTTTAACCAAAACTCTAAATATTAACAGATGGACAGACAGACAGGCAGATGGATGGACGGATGGATGGACGAATGTCTTGACTATAGCCCTGACTTTAAACAGTCGGGCTAAAAGTTAAAAAATTTATAGTAATTTATATATTTTTTATACTTACCAATGACCCAGACATAGCTGGTGCTAACTCTTAAAATATAGGGCCAAACACAAATTTTGCCCCCCAATCCCCAAAATTTGCATCTAAAACTAAAGAAAACATGTCCTGAAAGGCCCTCCACACTTCGCCCCTACTGCGCATGCGCAGTGTCAAGGACGTTCCGAAATTGGCGCCATTAATCATTCTAATAACCAGCGCCTGGTAAGCGCTATGTACTCAGCGGGGAGGCAAGAGTTCCCAACTCCTGGGAGGGCCATCCCCGTCTGGGTCATTGGTAAGTATAAAAAATATAGAAATTACTATAAATTTTTTAACATTTTTATACTGTACCAATGACCCAGACATAGCTGAATAGTAAAAAGGCTGGAGGGCCAAGGACATAGACCAAAATGGAATACGCTCAATAAAATAAAATAGAGTCATCCCCTGTAGGGAAAAAGAAGTAATAGGCCTTACATGTATCTTTCTTATTTATGATAAATTAGAAAGATACAACACCTTCCAAAATTGAGCTTCATACATCCATGTACTCTATTAATATCCAATATAATCCTAATACTAATAATTTTTAAAGTAAGCCAATAAATAAAGTAAGTCTAGAGAATAGAGACTCTTATACTCCTAAAAGTGTCTGAGGATTGCATAATCATGTCCGTTGACATATGCAATATTCAAAAGCTATACTTTAAAAACTAAGACTTGAATGAATTTTAAAAACCTAAACTTCTCACTAAACAACCATCCCAATAACAGCTCAGAATTACTAACTCCGGAGGAGGTATCCCCTTGTTTTCATAGTAAAACAGGTGACCCAAGGGAACACCCTCCCCCCCCCCTTTTTTTCTTGCCCTGGGTCAAATAGCCCAGAGCGAAGAGGGCAGCCGAACGGAGACACTGCCGAAACAGACAGCCTACCTAGCTATAGTAGCAACTGTTAAGTGAATGACATTCTGAGCAGTAGATAATAGACCTAACAATAGAGGCCTCCAGAAATGGACTCGATATTTCTGAGATAAAATTCATGAATGTGGATGGCTGAGCGCAATGAGCGGCCTTCAAAAATCTATAATAGCGACACTATTAATGTAAGCCCAAGAAGTAGAAGAACTCTTACTTCATGAGCCGAAATCTTAAGCACAACTGCTAAGTCAATGATATACTATAAGCAGTACCGATAGTTAATAGAATCCATTAACAATAAAATGGAGCGTAACGTCCTTCTACTAGACATCAAAGACAGAAGAAGCTTACGCCCATAGTAATAAACATAAATCTGTTTATAAATACATAAACTGTACCCGGAAAGAGTAAAGGCCTATGCCCATACGAAGACGGAAGGACCTTAAAATAATAGGTTCCGGATAATAGGAGCCTAACTCTTATGCAACAATCCAACCTAAATAGTAACGGAAGTATTGATTCCGAAACTATGAAAGTGAAAATCATCCATCGATATTGCATGAAACTCACTGACTCTACAGTAAAAGAGAAACCAACAGAATTACTGTCTAAAAGGTCAGAATTTGAAAACTACTGTTTCCAGAGGCTCAAATGATTACTTAGCTAAATAAGAAGCGAAGTTAAAATCCGTATAGGAATTTAATCTAAAGATTCTAAGTCTATTTATCAAAAAGTTACTAACTGACTTAGATAAAGAGACAAAAGACTCAATTGTAAACTATCGTAGAGTGCATAGGTATGAGGTAACATAAACCTATAACCTAAATAATAACAGGCTGCAGTAGATCTTGTGAAACAAGTATACTAAAAAATAGCAATGAGTAGTATGGAGGGATCAACAATATGAACATAATGATCCCTACACCACGACGGAAGAGCCTCCACTTTAGCCGCATAGAATAGCGAAGAAGAGGATCTCCTATAGTAAGAAATCGCGTCCAACGCTCGTCCAGTACAGTGCTTACAATGCAATACGGACCACACAACGGAATACATGAAGGTTGCGACCTTGCTGGTTGTGATAAAGATGACACGATTTACCCAGTGAAAAAGATCCTCACATAGAGGAAGATTTCACGTTAAGACCCACAGTAGACAAGAGAGTAAATTACTCATGATCTCTGTGAAGATAGAGATGCTATCAACAGAAATGTATTGTGGTTGTTTATCTTAGCAATACCTGCTAAAACAACAGCGCCGGAGGATACGCGTATCCTATCATTCCGTCCTATAGATCAATAGAGCGTTAACAATATTAGCTCAGAGATCTGGACAAGCCAACACATACGTCTGCAATTGATTAGCAAGCTGTGTCATAAATAAATCATCATTGGGCGCTCCCATAGATAGCAAATCTGATTGAATACTTGTTTGTTGAGAGTCCATTCTGACAGCAACAAGTGACCCGTAAGAGAACGGGAGTCCGATAAAACAATCAGACGACCCGGAATATGACGGATCAAAACTGAACTTGGTGTACTATAACCAACAGACGGATTCTTTCCATTAAATTGAATAACGGAAACGAAAGAGTGCCTCCCTGGTTCCGGAGATACGCCACTACTGTCGAATTAAAGGACAGGAATTTGGGCATGCGTTTCTGAATAATGTTCATGCAATGACATAAAGCAAGCCTAAAAAACATTATTCCGCGGAAGAAAACTGATTGCTAAAAGACTGCGGAACCCAAAGACCCTGGCACTTCGAATCCGTAGGGATCAGTATTATATCCCAATCTGTTTGGCTGGCAACCGTCATAACAGCCACACTCGGGTCCGGCAACTGCGGCGGCACTCTCTGAGTCAACCACCGAATGTTTGCCCCAGTCTGAATCTCTTGTAACACTAGATAGACAAGAGAACGTGTAAATCGAGCAATTCATGGATTGCCGAAAAGTTGCCGTCGAAGAGAAGCTCCTCCGAGAACGAAGCGACTCTGAGAGAGTTCTTAACCTTACTATCCACGCGTGTGGATGTAGCTAGGGCTGCGTCACGTCTAACTAACTCCAATCAGCCACTGAAGGGCGGAGTTATACGTGAACAAACTACTGCCCTCAAAAGAAATTACATTGAGAATAATATCCCGTAAATCTTTTCTTGAAGACGTAATGATAACGCCTCAGTAAGGCGGATTACGTATAATAAAGCGTCTAAGTTAAGTCTACTATACATAATGTCGTTCCCAACATTGAATTTGGAAAAGACATAAACGGCGAAAAAGAATATATGCAGTTTTTAATCACACCGTCTAGACGCATATGAACTCTCGGTATGCCCTGCTCTGCCAAAATAAACTATTTGTATAAATGATAAAATGGCAGAAATGAGCAACGCGGACAAGAAACTAAACTATCATGCTTAGTAGCAGGCTTATATATATATATATATAGCGTCGAAAAATAAAACACATGTTGTAATGACAATATTGGACTGCGTCGGTAAGTCAGGGACAATGTCCCCGAACCGATCGAAAAATCCGAGTCCAATGACGCTATAATTCTCTTATCCAAGATCGCAGCAATGAAGTCCGAAATAATAATCACTGGAAGATAATGCCAGAAGATATGAAAGGCATCTTCCGATACTACTAAAGGGAAAACTCGAAATCTTTCGAATCCCTTTTGCCATCCTGTCGGACCCTATAAAGCGTTCGGTCGTCCGTACCTGATGCAACCGCGGACCGCACCGACCCAGCGCCGTCGGATAATTCCTGATTCGACCGAGAAACTGTCAATTGCTGGGATGCTGCGAAACAACTGTGCTAACTCGGATAGCACGTCCGTCACTGAGGCCTGAGGAGAAGCGGTCTTACGATGCATTGCCGCTGGAAGCTCCGTGATCGTTACCCCGTGCATACTGCCAATATGCGAGCGAACGGAGTGTATAGGCCTCGTGTCCCTTGGCTACCGGATGGCGCGACCTATTCGCCGTGGAATCACTGAATGCCGAAACTGATCGGATACTCGAGGTCACGTAGCCAATGTGCGGTCGTGTGCCCTGCTGTGAGGATGAGGAAGCATTAAAGACAGTCTCTCGGACTGTCAATATAACGGAGCGTCCCGACCAACGGACATATGCTCCGAATGTAAAATATCTGAACCACAACATGCGGTCCCCTATGTTGTTGGGCGAGAGAGGGACCTCTCTCGCTCACAGCCCGGACGGACCTGGACAAGCCAGGAACCGGACTAACAGGCTTCCTCTGATCTGTCCTCAATCTGCCGTCACTGGGTGAGTACTAAAGTAATTAAAGTGCTCGCATCACCCAAATCTCCTTCCTAGACCGCAACGGACGAACCCGGCAGCCGAACCATTCGATGAATGTACGCTACACCGGGTGAGCTAGCGAATGTCACTCCGTAGGCGATAGACATATTCCATGAGCACTTATTGCCGCTAACTCTTCATTAACTATGACGACAGAGGCACAATTTTGAAAGACATCTCCATAACTCTTCGAACAAGAAACCAGAAATGCTTGGTTAGCAAGCATAAAATAATAATATATATAGCGTCGTTCAATAATTCGAAAGTTTGTGTGACATTATTGGACTATGTCGGAACTGAGGGACGATGTCCCTGAACCGAACCAAAAATTTCTAAGTCCACCGACGCTATCAGTTTCTTATCCGGCATCGCAGCATTCTGGTCCGACAGAAGAAGCTGTAGAAGACCAAGTCAGATGACATACACAACAGCATATGTTGTTCCGAAAGGAAAAGCTCGAAATCCTCCGAATCCCTTTCGGTATCCCGTCGGACCGGATGAAACTTTCGGACGTCCGTACCCGCTTCCGCGGAGTGTCCCGACCCAGCATCGTCGGATAAAATATATGCGACAGATTCAGTTGATGCTGGGATGCTGCGATAAACTGTGCTATTAAGGAAAGCACGTCCGTTCCCGAGGCCTGTGCAGTAGCGGTCTTACGATGCATTGCCGCCGGAAGCTCCGAGTACGTTGACTCCCGCACACTTCCTATGCGAACGTTCGGAGTCTGCAGGCCTCGTGTCCCTGGCTACCGGATGGTGTGACCTGGTCGCCGAAGAATCCTTGATCGGCGAAGCTGGTAATATATCGGCGGTCACGCAGCCAAGGTGCGGTCGTGTGCGCTGACGAGAAGAGGAAGCCTTAGCAGTCTCAGCGGACTGCCTATACAACGGAGCGTCCCGAGCGACGGACGTATGCTCTGCTTACGACACATTTTGTACCACAACATCTGGGGCCAGATGTTGTTGAACGAGAGAGGGGCCTCTCTCGCTTGCCGTCCGGATGGACCGGAACGAGCTATGAACCGGACTAAAAGGCTTCCTGCGTTCTCCCTCCGATCCGCCGTCACTGGGTGTGCATTAGGTTAATTTATAGTGCTCGCATCACCCCAAAATTCCTTCTAAACCGCAACGGACGAACCCGGCTGCCGAACCATTCGGTGAATGGACGCTACACCGGGCGAGCTAGCGGACGTCAAAGGCCGTCGAACCTACTAGGGTCCTCTTAGGCAATTGGTGTATTTACATGAGCACTTTTCCGCTAGCCCTTCATTAATTGTGACGACGGAGGCACACTGTTGGAAGACATCACAGATACATCACCCTAATCTTGATCGTCTGAAATAGAAATTGATAAAGTAGAGTGACCCTGCGGGGAAAGGACCGGAGTGTCCAAATCCCCAACAACATACCGTGACATACGCTTCCCATATTGTCATCGAAATCATACGATACAGAACAGGAGTTAATGCGAGTACACTGACCACATATAGAATGATAATAAAGTCAGAGGAAGACTTCCTCTTAAAACAATTGATCAATATGCTTTCAATGTGAAAAGAAAACAAGTCCTGGTACTCGCACTAACCCCTGGCAATCAAAATACATAATAATAATATGATCCATTAATATAGAAAAAATAATTGAAATCAAAATATTTTGAAAAAATATTTTTTCAGAACAGCCCAAGTTTCTGAAAAGTAACGTTGAGCCCCAATGGATCCCAAGCCTAAGTGTGGACAAAAATTTTAAAAATATTTTAAACAATTTATTCAACACTTACGAACAATAATAATGTATCTAGTTATGATTAAAATAACATCAAGATATTATTTTTTAGAAATCCCCCCTCACACAGAGGGCTGTTGTAAATGTAAACAATGAGTGTAAAAACACTAAAATAAGACTCCAGGCACCCAGGCCCGAAATCAGTTACCAAAAATACACTATCTGATGCAAAACAGAGACTTCCAGGGAAGAAACTGTAGAACATCAGATGGTAGATGCAGAACACAACGCCTAACCACCCGTAGGTGAAGACGTAAACATGGGGAAAGAACAGAATTCATTCTGTTATTCAGCTAAAACTCCCAAGAAAATTTAGTAATAATAATTACAAAAACTATGCCAAAAGCATGGGAGAATAGCAAGGGGGAACTTAAAGGACAGGGAGAGAGGAAAACACTTAAAAAAAAACAGTGTAACTAAATAATCAGAATGACAACAAAATGGCTGCTGCCTTGAAAATAGGTAACTTAACATAATTTCATTAAAAAATTTTAAGTTACAGCCCTGATAATATTCTGTCACACATTCTTTTCCTCTCCTCCTTCTCTATCCTCCTTAGAATCACCATTTCACTAATATTTATGTGTCTGGCATCATTTAAACTGAGATTTATAAGCACAAAGATCAGTCAGATGTTAACTGATGAAGGGCCAAACTTAGAATGATTAATGGCGCCAATTTCGGAACGTCCTTGACACTGCGCATGCGCAGTAGGGGCGAAGTGTGGAGGGCCTTTCAGGACATGTTTTCTTTAGTTTTAGATGCAAATTTTGGGGATTGGGGGGCAAAATTTGTGTTTGGCCCTATATTTTAAGAGTTAGCACCAGCTATGTCTGGGTCATTGGTACAGTATAAAAATATTATATATTTTGAAGCATTCAGCAATGGAAAACCACTGATAGAATGGTTAAAAATTTAAAAGCCCTTTTTTGTTTATTTATTTATTGGTGTTTAAGGTCACATACTTATACACAATGGCTAATCATGACCGTGACAGTTTTATGGGTGGAGGAAGCCGGCGTACCCAGAAAGAACCACCGAGTATCGACGAGCAACTGTCAGCTCCTCAATATTCTAACTCTGTTTAAGCTCCGCTCAAGCAGGGTTACAGTGGTTGAAGACATGTGCACCATCGACATGCTGTAAGCCTTAGTACATGGCATCATCGTGGCCCCATGTAGGCAACCTGGATAAAGGGCCTTGCCCAAGGGCACAACACGGGTCGTCCTGGACGTGGATCGAAATTGGGACCTCTAGCACATAAGTCCAACAGTCTACCACTGAGCCACTGTGCTCCCCTTGTTTATTACATAGCATACAAAATGTCACAAGTGACCAAAGGACAGGGATTAAGTTTCACATAAGAATACAATAGCATAGACATGTAGCTAGTTCCAGAACATTATTGAATGATTATGCTTTACAGCTGGTACAGTACAAGTTGAAAATGGTCAGATCATGTGATAAGTTAGGTGTAATCCACAATCCAGGCATATCATTGCAGGCATGCTGAACAACTAATGCCCCCCTCATGACTGTTAGTCAAGCATAACTGTCAGCAATAGCCTTCAACACTGTCTTTGGTGATGCCACAATTGAGTTCTATCATGTCATGCCATAATTATAACATAGCATTTGCTCTCCAAAATAAGTAACTTAATTGTGTATGGGCTCACAAAAGCTAGCCATCATCAGATATTTGGGCTTCCCACATTACAGAGCCTGCCACATGTAGAGTCTGTCCAAAAAAGGACGCTCCAGTCATTATCCCTCCCAAAGGAGTCTGTATGTGTCTCACGAGTATCTTTGTACTGAAGACAGCCAAATGGTTGATACAAAAGGTTACTCAACTTGTCTGCTTTGTTTGTTAAATTTTTGCCATGAATTATTTTACTTCTTACTGGAGTCAGATTTAGGAGGGCAACTTCACTCCAAGGCATTATGAGAGGAGCAGCAAATTTTTGTTTGCTTCAGATAAGAATTTCTAATATTTTTTATTTATTTATTGGTGTTTAAGCACCAGTAAAAAAATCAAAATATATTTCTGCACAATGGCTAATCGTGACCGCAACATGGACATAAAGTCAAGTTCAGTCAATCATTTATATCCCAGGCATTGATGACTGGGTGCTATTTTACCAGTAAAACAGAGCTTGTTTACCTGAGTAAAGAAGCACTGCCTCACCTCCCGGGATTCCTGCAGCAGTTGAGTGTTTAAGGCTGGTAAACTATTACACTTACCTGTTGAAAGTCATTAATGAGTTTATTTTTCTCGTCAATCATAGCATCACATGCTTGTTTCTGTTGCATTAACATCTGAAATAGTAAAGATTTGTAAATACTGTTGGCTGCTGAACACTAAAGTCATAGAGCATAACTGCTTTTGTCCCAGGGTCCTCCATAACTTCCTATTCTTAGTTTTATCTTCAAAATACTTTTAACACAACTTTGTGAAAACATTACCTTTTTGTAAACAACTGATAATTTTCATTTTTTGCTTTTGATCAGTGGAACATGCTCAATAGGCTTATTCCAATGAGGGGGTCATAAACTATGTTTTGCGAGTCAGACGTGGACAAATACAAAATATGAATGCCAATTTTTCTATATTTAATGCTTCTGAGCTAAATAGAAGAATTTTCAGTGATGGACAGGATATTCTGGACTGATTATACTGGCACTGACACAAAAACAGTAAGGATTCTAATTCTGGGACTAACCAGATCCTGTTTACCTTACAAAAATTTCAAAAAGATCAATAAATATCTGTTTCATTATAACTATTTTTTGGCCTTCAAAATACTGCCTGATGAACTCATTTCTAATGATGAGATCACAAAATATAAAATGAAAAACAAATAAAAGGTAATTAATATTACAGTATAATCTTGTTAACCCTTTACCTAACACACAAAAGGAGACAACACTTGCCAAATAGTTTTGAATAACTAAAACATCTAATTTTTTGTCTTGAAAACATAGCTTATAAACTTCCATCTGAGGTTGATGAACTTGTTCCAATGCAGGGGTCAAAAGCTGTTTTGGAGGCAAAAATTTACAAAAAAATATTTTATAATTCTGAATGACGATTTTTTTAACAGCACTGGCCAGATATGGCCATTACATGAGGTAGAGGGTTAACTGAATATTCAAATTATAAGAAACAAGTGCAACACCAACTATGACTATGCCCTGCTCCCCCCCCCCCCCCCCCCCACACTGCCAAGCATGAGTTTCCAGTCATTTATCTTTTGTTGATATTGAATTAATAAATATCTTATCTCCATTAAACCATAGCACCAATACAGCAGGCCACCAAATGTGTCCATTGAACACTAATTCCCTGCTTCATGATAAACTATATTTAGAGGTTAACAAAGTCGAAAAAGGGGCCATAACTCAGATAAAAATGATCAAACCACATTCAAAATCAAACCTGCCAGGTATATTGTCTACAGTAAACTGTATTCTAAGTTTGATTGGAATTGGACACCTGTAACTCAAGTTACTATCCGGAAACCAATATCAACATGTCTTCCATGTCGGAAAAGGGCATAACTCTGCCAAAAAATATAGGACCAAGCCCACTATCAATCCCAATCTGTATTATGTGGTAATAAACCTATGTATAAAATTTTGTTTCATTTTGTTTGGTCAAACTAATGTTATCATCCAGAAACCAATATCAACATGTTTTCTAAGTCTGAAAAAGGTCATAACTCTGCAAAAAAATCTTGGACAAGTCTCACTATCAACCCCAATCTGTATTATGTGGTAATAAATCTCTGTATAAAATTGTGTTTCATTTCGTTCAGTCAAACTAAAGTTATCATCTAGAAACCAATATCAACATGTTTTCTAAGTCGGAAAAGGGCCATAACTCTGCTAAAAAATATTGGACGAAGCCCACTCTCAATCCCAACCTCTATTACATGGTTATAAACGTATGTATAAAATTTTGTTTCATTTTCGTTCAGTCAAACTAAAGTTATCGTCCGGAATCCCTAAAAATTCAAATAAGAGGGGAATTCTATTATCTATTGTTTGTTAGTTTCCTGCTGTAAGATAATAAGTAAATCATTTATTTTAGGTTTTTTACAGGACACCCGGTCAAAGACAATATGAAGAATTCAGTACTTATTTCTTCAATTTTAGATTTTAACTAATATTTTTCATCAAATCTACTGGTTGTTATAGTTGCTGTAAAGCAGCCATGACTAGATTTGATAAAACATTCATCTAAACTGAACTCAAGAGATCACTGGTAAAAAAGTCCATTCATTTACAGAGGGTGGGGGAGGGGTAAATGTGCCAAAATCATACTTATTTCAGTGGTGAGTTGTGTCCTGCCAACAGCATGCAAGGAGTTTATGCCAAACTGTGTTTTTAAAGCATGAAACTCAACAAATGTAAGAAAATCAGGATATTTTATTTGTTGTATGTAGCCAACAGGTAGAATTGCTGTTGAATGTATGGTAAATGGATTGGTGTTGGAAAAGTATATGCAATTAACAGGGTTATTCTATTATCCAACATTTAAGAGTAGTATACTGCACTGGGCCATTTTGTACATGTATAGCTGTATAGCTGGTAAGATTTGTGTATCACAAGGGCTGAAGGATTAACAAATCATAAAGGGAAGTATACAGTACTAGACCCTTTTATACATGAAAAGCAGGTAATATTCAAGTTTATCATAGGCTGAAGGATTAACAATTAAGGTTTGTCACTGCTGTTGAGCAGTCTAGAGTTTTTATTAACAAGTAGACACATATTTTTTAGTACTGAAATGGTTAGCTGGATAACCGGTTTGCAACTGGTTATCGGTGTAACTAGTTGGAAAAGCTGTCATCCGAATAACCATTATATGCTCTCCCGAAAAAGAAAGTGTGCGTGCTAAAAAATAACACTAAAAAAAGATATATATCATTTTCATTCATGGAAATTTTATTCAATCACAGATGAATCAATTTGTGATCAACACGAGAAATTTCATTATGCTACGATGAATACTATTGGTGCCATGGAGAGCCAAAGACACTAAGGGTCAAACACAAAAGCCACACACTCAATATCTGGTATGACCTCCGTCTGCATCGACTACTGCTGTGCATCTACGCCTCATGGAAGCGAACAAGTTAGCATGGAAGTGTTGTGGGATGTTGTTCCATATTCTGATAAGCTGTCTTTGGAGTTCCACAAGCATTGACGGTGCATGGGGAAGCCGGCGTAGCTGACGTTTCATTTCATCCCATACGTGCTCAATGGGTGAGATATCGGGCGAATTTGCGGGCCAGGGAAGAACATCCACTTGTTGTTGCTGCAGATACTGTTGAACAACACGAGCTGCGTGGGGTTGGGCGTTGTCCTGCTGTAGAATGACGCCGGGGCCATGACGTTGCAGAAATGGGACAACAACAGGCGTAAGCACTTCATCACGATATTTGGCTGTATTGAGATTGCCATCAATAATGACCAGCTCAGTTCTGTTACGGGCAGTGATGCCACCCCACACCATGAGAGACCCTCCCCCATAACGGTTTCGCTCCATGACACATGGATCTGCGTAGCGTTCGTTTCGACATCTGTACACTCTCTGGTGGCCATCTGATGATGAAAGATGGAAACGACATTCATCTGTGAATAAAACACATCGCCACCAGTGTAAGGGATGCCTGAGATGTTGTCTACACCACTGCAGTCGAGCACGACGATGACGTAACTCAAAATCGGACGAATTGCAGGTCTTCGAGGATGTAAGCCGTATTCTCTCAGCCAGTTGATTACTGTTTGAGGATGTATCCGTCTCAGGTTAGGGATGTTCCTGGCTGTCGTCGTTGCCGTTTGTTGCCAGTTCCGGAGATGGACGACACGGATATACCGCTCTTGTGCAGGGGTTGTAACTTGGGGTCTCCCAGAGCGGGGTCGGTCTCGAACGTCATCATGTTGAACATGTCGATGGACTAGCCTGTCTACAGTGTTACGGTGGCAGTTCAAATGCTGGGCAACCTCTCTGTGTGTTCTGCTAGCTCCAATCATACCCAGGGCAAGGAGACCTTGTCAATCTTGGCATGCTAATGTGGAGTCGTTTCAACAGCAGCGCAAGTTTGAATGTGAACGATAGGAAGGCCTTACTTTAGTGTTTAAATACCTAAGGATTCACACTGCTGCATGAATTTTCAGACTCTCCACGTGCAAAACATGCCTTTTCACAAACGTGCAGCACGTCATTTAACGTTAATGCAATTTTAACGGGGAAAGCTGTTTTTGTGTTCAATATAACTTATTCATGAACAGGTTAACACTCTTTACACCTACAAAATTATTTTTTTGGAGTTTGATCAATTTCTGCAATGCACACTTTCTTTTTTGGGCGAGTATATTTGTAGTTTACGGGATAGTGACGGGAAAATTATAAATTTAAAGTAATTTGTATATTTTTATACTTACCAATGGCCCAGACTAGCTGGTGCTTAACTCAAAGTTATTATGGGCCAAATACAATTTTTGAACACCCCCCCCCCCCCCTCCCCCCCAATCCCCAAAATTTGCTTACAAAACTGAAAATTAAAAGTCCTATCTGGCCCTCCATACATTTACTCTCTGCGCATGTGCAGACGTCAGGAAGTGACCAGAATTGGCGCAAACATCATTCTTTGTAGAAGAGAGTACTACATAAAAATTCAGTGGGGAGGTATGAGTGCCCACTCATGGGAGGGCTATCTCCATCTGGGCCATTGGTAAGTATAAAAATATACAAATTACTTTAAATTTGTAATATTTTTACACTGTAAACCAATGGCCCAGACTAGCTGAATCGAAAAAAGGTGGAGGTCCCAGGATTTCATAATTAGTAGATCAACATAGTTCCAATCCTGTAATCCAAGGTGAAAGGAAATTAAAATTATTAGGAATTACATGTATGTCTCTTTATACAGTAATAGAGAAGACGTTTCATAAAAAAAGGAGCCCAATTCAAGTAATTCCATAAACTTAGCATGAAGACTGTGCTATTTGGATGTAACGAGTTCCCAATTTTTAGGGCTAGCCCTGACTAAGCCCCCCCATATTAGGATGTCATATTTGAGAATGAGAGAATATCCCTCACAAACATATGCCATATACAATAAAACTCCAGCTGTATGCAGGATATAATTACAGACAAAACAGCTTCACTCATAGTTACATACATAAATACAATATAAATATTCGTCGAACAGGCACTCAGGTATTAATTTATTATTAATAAATGGTGCTTAATGCCACTTCAGAAGTTAAGGCTATAGCGACGATCCCAGTAATGAATACTGCCCGCTATATAACGTACACCGGAGACAGGATATGCAGATAGGTCGAAAACCGGTGATATAATATATAACATACACATGTCCAATCGAACCACACAATGAACGATCTCTGGAGAGAAAACACACTTCCGAGGTAACCCACAAACGACCCCATTCAGGTGTACAATAAATTCCAGTAACAACACTCCCCTATGTGTACTATCCGATATCTATGACACTATAAACGTGTGAATATACGAGTTGAGTACTGACATTAATAGAAACCTGGATCTAGAAATGGAAGTAGGTATGATTAACAGGCTCCGACACGGACCGCCTTCATAATTTCTAAGGTCCATAACATACAATAAAGTGTCAGCCTAATAATTATTATGCGTGTGAGCATTAAAATCCCGCATGTAATCATCTGAATACCAGCTAACTGGTTATGCCACCTCCAAGGTACCCAAAGACTAGCAATTATTTATGATAAATTATGTGCTCGTATATGACATATAGACGAATAATCACAGGAAACCAACCAATTTAAAAGTGGATGTACCCATGAGGTCGCCATAGAACACGACCCAGCCGCCAATCAAGAAGTGAAGAAATTTAAATTTTATAATAAATTTCCTTTCTTATTATACCTACCACAATTGTTTACTACAGGCTTGCACTACAGTGGAAGACCCTAACTCGGAAAATATACTCTCTATTTTGATCTTTCCCAAGCGATTTGGGAAAGAAAAGTGGTGCAAAAGCACCAAGAAAAATAAGCCAAAAGTGGGTCAAGCACCACCACCGCACACCCAGTAGGGGATGCTCTTCTCTTAGTATAAATCCACGGCTTCCGGCATCCAGTGCACAGGCAGTAACTAATGAATCATTCTTCTGAATCTGCCAACATTGGAGTAATGTGATCAGCGGGGAGGAAGGATTCTTACCCGAATAAGGAGACGGGAGGGCCTCCATGTAAACAATTGTGGTAGGTATAATTTACTGTAAAATTTAAATTTCTCATCAACCTACCTTACAATTGTTTACTACAGGCTGAATAGACAATAGGATGGAGGGAATCACATAACCAACCCCCTCATAACCCAATTGCACTGGTGGACAGAGGAAGAGGTCCCTAGGCCTATCAAACCATAGCATCACAATCATTTGTAAAAAGACAATGAGAGATGAGGCGTATGGTTCTGTGCAAGGCACAGACAGAACGGGCAGTAAACAGCACAGAGCTGGAACTGACCTTGTAAGAAGCCTAATGGCTAGGGTAGACAACAGCCTGAACAGAAGAAAGAGGGCCCATGGTAGAAAGGTCCTCAGACGGCTCCTGCAACTGACGCAGATAGGTGGAGAAATTAGCATTTCTCCAGTAGGCTGCCTGCATAACATCCGACAACATAACGGCATTAGTATAAGCCCAAGAGGTAGACAATGCACGCACCTCGTGGGCAGAAATATGATTGGTAATTCAATCGTCAGTCGCTAGACGAGCGTAGGCCGCACGAATAGCAAGACAAATCCATCGGGAAATGGATTGAGAAGTGATCTTCTGTCGACCAGGAAAAAGAGACAGAAAAAGTCATTTCCTGCCTTTCCTAATGAACTGAGTCCGATCGAGATAAATGCGAATTGCACGAACTGGACAGAGCAAAGGGTGGTTACCCTCATCAGAATGAAGAGCCCTGATACAGATAGGAGGTGGAGTAGTTTCTGGTATCTGATTCTTGGCCAGAAAGGAGCAATTAGTGGTAAACGTAACACTGTTGGGAGAGCGCCTGAAAAAGGCCGGATCAACCGAGAGGGCGTGAAGCTCATTTACCCATCTGGCTGAGGCAAAAAAAAGTCATCAGAAAAGCCATCTTGTATGTGAGAAAACTCATATCCACCTGGGATAAGGTTTGAATGCCCCCCCCCCCCCCCCCCCCCCACTCCCCAAGCAAAGCAGCACCCAAAAAAATTCCATCTTGGGGTAAGCTGCAAAGTCCTAGGCCTTTTCAAGGAAAAGTGCCGAACAAGCTTGGAGAGGAATGGATTAGTGCCGATACGACACTGTCCCAATACGAAAAGGTCTCCAAAAGCATGGACCTGTATCGTTTGATGGTAACAGGCTGGAGACCCAGAATCAAACAGATATACCAGAAACTCCACAATATGTGAAATAGAAGGATTGGCCTAATCAACAGAGTGATTGGCACACCATCGACAGAAGACCTTCCACTTAGCCGCATAGGCTAAATCAGTGGAGTGCCTCCTTGAAGAAATGCACTCCACTGCTCATCTCGAAAAAATGAAGTTGGGTCGACTTGAAACCTCCTCGGGTGACCTTGGCAAAGAAGGTCGTGATGAAGTGGGAGATGTGCCGGAACCGCCACCAACAGAGAGCGGAGCTGATTGATCCACACCCACTGAAGCGACAGGGGAGCAATCAGAATGATTCGACAACTGCAGGTTCGTATCTTGGTTAGAACCTGAGGAAGAATTGGAACTGGCGGGAAGGCGTAGCCGACAAGACCATTCCAATCGAGTGACAGAGCATCCACAGCGAAAGCCAGAGGATCTGGACATGGGGACAAGAAAGTGTCCACCTGATGGTTCCAATGAGTTGCAAAGAGATCGACGTGGGGACGCCCCCAGAGATCGCAAAGCGACTGGAACACTGCCCTGTGGAGCATCCACTCGGTGGAAATGACCCTGCCCCATCGGGACAGGAAGCCGGCTAGGACGTTCAGACGACCGGGAATGTGACGAACCACCACTCCAGTGGTGACATCCAGAGCGAGCAGTAGAAGATCCCAAGCCAATTCATACATGGGAACCAAGTGTGTGCCACCCTGGTTCCAAATGTAAGCAACCACTCTTGAATTGTCGGACAACAGAACGACCTGGCGATTCGAAAGGTGGGGAGCAAGAAGCTCCTTCTGGTTAATGTGAAGAGCTGCTTGATCCTGGTCCCATGCCCCGTGAAGGGAAAGACCTAAAGGATCCAACGTTGAACCCCATCCGAGATCGCTGGTGTCTGCCATAAGAACATGATCGGACGTGGGTAAGTCCAACGGAACTTCCTGCATCATCCACTGAACATCCGTCCAGGGGAGAAGGTGACGATGAAGAGACTCCGGTAACTGAAGCACAGAAGGATCGACATTCGGCCCCCAACGACTGAGCAGAAAGTGTTGGAGAGATCTGACATGCAGCCGACCCAGACTAAAGGGGACCGTCACCGAATCGCAGAGACAGAGCAGCCGGAGAAGACTCCGAGCTCTCGCGGGCGTGGACTGGGACAGAGTCAGGGTAAAAGCTGAGAGAATCACAGCCTTTGCCCGGGGAACCGCCACCGTATTCAGCTGAGTACAGAAGGCCATCCCCAGATGACAAAACAACTGAGAAGAAACCAGGTCCGACTTCTTCTCGTTGACTCTGAACCCTAGCGACATGAGCAGGCTCAACAGTGTGTCAACATCTGACTCCAGAAAGGCAGCATTGGAATGCCTCTGGAAGATATCGTCTAGATATGCCGAAGTAGTCACCCAGGACTGTGTGCGATGTAAGGCTAACACATGCGACATCAGTCGGGTGAAGGCCCAAGGAGCCAGGTTGAGGCCGAAGGGCATGGCCTTAAACTGGTAAACTCGCCCCAGAAAAGCGAACCTAAGATACTTTCGCGATGTCCGATGAATCGGAACGTGAAAGTAAGCATCTCGCAGGTCGATGCTGGAAGCGAAAACTCCCTGGTGAATGGAGCGGCGAACCGACCTGTAAGTCTCCATGCTGAACTTAAGGAGCAATGATAGACTGGTTCAGGATACTCAGATCGGTAACCGGTCGGAGTCGGCCGTCCTACTTCGGCACCAAGAACAGGCGGGAATAAAATCCCACTGAATGAATGGTCTTGATGACCTCGATTGCCCCTTTTGACAGGAGATTGTCTATCTCCGTGATCAAAAGTTCCCAATGTGTAACATCTAAAGGAACTTGTGTTGGAAGAGGCACTCTCGACAGAGTTGGATGCCTCAACCTGGGACGAAACGAGGTGAGGACCTTCATTTTGAGCCTCGGCGAGGCCCGCAAGAGGAGAAACCACCTCCTCTACTATATGAAGAATCCTGAGTCCTCCCTCTAGCCTGCTGACACTTACCCTTACCCCGTGAGTAAGTAGAAGCGGCGGCAGGAGGATCAGCCCTTGGCTTCGCAGAGGAAGCTGAAGGGTGCTTGTTAGGCTTTGGACAGCCCTACCTCCAACAGAAGGCTCATCAAGCTGACGAAGTAGCAGCTGATCTATGGAATGACGGAAGTCGTCATCCCGGACCGTCGCCACGCAACCATGGAATAGTTGCGGACCCGCCGAAAAAGCAAATCGATGAGCAGCTCTTGCCCCTCAGGAAGGGAACAGCGTGTGTCCAACACAGCATTCCTGCGAACTAATTCCAAGTTAGCCGTGTTACAGGCATGCGTGTGCATGAGCACCTTGGAAAGCACAAACAAAGGAGTCTGTACATCGTCAAACTTATCTGGAGGCAGATGAGCAGCTAAAGCAGAGACGACATGATCCGAGAGAGAAAGCATGCCCAGCATCTCTCTCGATAAGCCCAACAGGGACTCCAGAGTCGCTATAGGAATAACGGCTGACTAGGGGTTGGAAAACCCGAGGTAGTTGTAGTCCTGATCTAAGACCGTCAAAGTGTGGCAGACTGACGGATTGGCGGAATCGTAGTAACGATAACGCACTGGAGGCAAAAACGTGTCAACCCTGGTGAAGAACGAAGTCTTGATAGCCTTGGAACTCAGCTTAGAGTTCAAAGCTGAAAACCCTTCAACCACCTGTACTGACCGGCACGGTCGAAGGTGCTCAGAAGCAGGTTGCTACACGGGCTGTAGGAGCGCGACCGATGATCGCGGCCTGGCTGACACTTCGGCTGGTTTGACGGTTTGAGATCTGGAAGGAACCCAAACACAAAGTCAAGAGCTGCCCTCAAGTTAGAAGACTGTTGGCTCTCGACGTCAGGTTTGTCGGACTCATCCTCTGAATCGGAAGACACATAGCCCATCACGGGCAAACCAGCCGATGCCTCCCATGGTGTAGGCTCACCTGACAGATCAGAAAGCAGCCTACTTCCGATCCTGTGAGGTGGCGCCACAGGGGGGCACCTGGAGACCACTAGTAGCCTCGCTGGAAGCAACGGGAAGGCTCTTGGAAAGAAACTAAGTGAGCAAGGAGAGGGCCTCCCTAAGCTCACGGCCCGTGTTGGCCGATTCGATGTGGGAACGAACCGGCAAAGTAGTTTCACTCCTGACCCTTTTAACCAGCGAAGGGTCACAATCCTCAAACACACCCGATGAGGGGCAACGGGTGGCAGCCAAAACATCTGCAGGCAGATGTGTATAGGGGTATGACATACCCCGAGGATCTACAGAGCGGGAACTCAGGAGAGTCTCCAGGGACCTCTGAGGGACAGAAAGTCCTGGCTGCACAAAAGGTGTTGGTCCCGCAAAACTGGCCATGGGACCAGAATGCATAGACAGAAACGCCACAGAGTTCATGGTGGCCCCACCATGAACATCCGAATCCAATGAGAAACTGCAGTGCTCGACGACTGAGAGACCACAGCAGAGGGTTCGGCCGGCAGCCCCTTCTGACTTCACCAAGTTGAAGTCAGGGAAGGCTGAGGCCGATACCACACGTCTACACTACCAGACATCTCTGCAGACCCCTGAGGGATAAAACTGCTGTGCTCAACGGCTGAGAGGCCACAGCAGAGGGTTCGGTCGACAGCCCCTTCCGACTTCACCGAGTTGAAGTCAGGGAAGTAAAAAATAGAAATAAAAATGGTTGCCTTAGTCCAGTTTATAACAATATATCTCTTACCAGCATACATTTCTGAAGTCAGGGAAGGTTGAGGCCGATACCCCCACATCCACACTACCAGAGATGCATCTCTGCAGACCCCTGCAGGTATAAGCCGAGGGCAGCTGAAACGGTGTCCAATGATGTTGCAGACAGAACAGTAGTAGCAGCAGATATGACAGGAACTGTTGGAACTGGTGGAAAAGGGGAGAGAGCAACCTAGCTCAGCTCCAAAGGAGGAGTCACAACCCAAGTGACAGCCTCAGATGTTGACTGGAGAGGGACCACAGTCCCGGAACCAGGCATCTCTTCACCAGACAACTCAACAGCTCCCGCAGTATCCACCACAGAAAAAGACTGCACATTCCCCACGGAGGGGGTATAACTCTCACCAAACATGGTCATGTCGGGAGGCCCTGAACGACAGCATTCCCCCTCCCCTCGGGTGCGAGAGGAATGGCCACGAAAATGCACCACATGCTTGGGCAAAAGGCATTGCCCTCAAGGAACAGTCCTGAGGTGAGAGCAGTAGAAGAAAAAGGTGAACTCAACAGATGTAGAATGTAGAAGAACACCCCCAACTACGAGAGAAAGGTGGTAGAAAAAAGGACCGGCGGGAACACAACTGAACCCAGACAGCCGACAGGCATCAAAAACCAGAAATTCTGCCCTCAACAGAGAGGAAAAATCCTGTCCATACAGCCCCTCATTGACACCTAACTCCAATAATAATATCCAAAAGGATAACATAAATTTATCAACTGAATAAGTTTATGTCAGAACCGCACGCTACGCAAAAACAGAGAATATATAAAATGCAATGAAAATGTGGTTGAAAATAATAACGAGAATATATAAAACACAGTCCTGTCATTATACAATCCTCAGATCCATAATTCCAGTCACAGGTAACTATTATCAACGAGTTCAATTATCACTGTTTCTGAATACAAATGGACGTCCTGGGCGGACGAAAAAAGAATGATTCATTATTTACTGCCTGTGCACTGGATGCCGGAAGCCGTGGATTTGTACTAAGAGAAGAGCATCACCCAGTTTTGGCTTATTTTTTCTTGGTGCTTTTGCACCACATTTCTTTCCCAAATCGATTAGGAAAGATCAAAATAGAGAGTATATTTTCCGAGTTAGGGTCTTCCACTATAGTGCAAGCATGTAGTAAACAATTGCAAGGTAGGTTATAGGAAGTCATATCGAACCCTCCTCACCCGCATTACTTAATCGTTCTTGTGTTAGTCATAAAATAATATAAGAACCGCAATGGTTCCCTCATGTCTAACCGACTCCATTATGCCACTATGGGCGGAGAAGGGCGTGAAGAACAAAAACTTCCCTTGAAAAAGAAGGTCCTCTCGTGGAGGAAGCTTCAGGGGAACGTCCCATAACAGACACTTGAGAAGACTGATACAAGGTTTCTGTGCTGACAGAGGTGCTACTAGTAGGATTCACAACAAGACTGTTTGATCTTAAACATAATCTACTGAATCAATTGAATTGGAGGATACACGTATCCTATCATTCATCCCCATGAGTTCGGCAGAGCAGCTACTGCATACGCTCAATGGTCTGTGCATAGTGACACGAACAATGGTAACTGATTGTTCCAGTGTGTTGCAAACAGATCTATCATGGGGCAATCCCTCAAGTAGCAAACCTGCCCAAATACTCGCTTGTTGAGCATCCACTCCAATTGCAACAGGCGACCTTTCCGAGAGAAAACGAGTCTGCTAGTACGTTCAGATGACCCGGTATATGATGGATAGAAAGATGAACATGATGATTGATGACATATAGGAAAATCTTCTCCATTAGTTGGCATAACGGAAATGAATGGGTGCCACACTGGTTCCCGATGTATGCTACTACAGTCGAGTTGTCCGACCAAATTGAACATAGACATCCGTTATGTGAATCCAATGTTGTAGCGATAGCTATATTGACATCATCTCTTGAAGTTTATGTGATTCTCCTGGAACCGAGGGTCCCAAAGACCCTGACACTTCAAGACTGCGAGACTTAGGGTCGCGCCCCAACCCGTCTGACTCACATCTGTTACTATCGTAAAAGCCGGATCTGGCAGTTGCAGCGGAACTCCCCGAGTTAACCGCTAAATATCTGCCCAAATCTGAACCCTTGTTTTA
Source organism: Pictodentalium vernedei (assembly GCA_031216915.1). Lineage (NCBI taxonomy): Eukaryota > Metazoa > Mollusca > Scaphopoda > Dentaliida > Dentaliidae > Pictodentalium > Pictodentalium vernedei. The sequence goes on along the minus strand of CM062291.1, from coordinate 201,176,075 downwards.
CTAGGTCCGTTGAAACAATACTGGTTCAAGCTCCAGTTCTGAGTAAAGAATATCAGGAGGGGACATGCGCGCAGGCGACCAATCGCAATGAGAGCCACAGCCACTCCGGATCTTGATCACCTTCTGCCAACTTGCCAGCAATAGAGGTCTAAACCATCACCTGTATGACCTGTGAGGCTTACGGGAGGAGGAACCACATCCTCCCTATAAAAGCCTCATCTCGTCGGCCTTGGGGCATCTGACCTATAGTCCCAATCAGATCTACGCCCCTTTCCCGAGTTGCTATACTGACGACCTCCAGAGTAATTATAAGAGGGTTACTTGTACTCTCGTGAGGAATTTTCCTTTGAATATTTTGTCTGGAACACCCTCCTTTACTCTTGTTTGCTGAAGTGGGTCATTGATACTCCGACTTCAAAAGCAGATCAAGAGACGCTTTCTTAGTAACCTATTCATAGACTACGAAAGCTAGTCGTCGAAAATAAAATGTCTGGAAACCGGAGTGACTCGGAGAGAGCTTTCCACCTTGTCATCTTATCAGTGATGACGACGCAAGGGCAGCATCACATCTGATTAATTCCAGATTAGCCACTGTTAGGGCGGAGTTATACGTGGTATACATAATTGCCCTGGAAAGAACTCTAAGAGAGGTACGAACATCCTCAAATTCCTGTAGTCCAAAAAACGGTATGTATATGGAAGATGAAGATAAGAAACTGCCTTCTTCCTCGCACTCAAGATGATAAATACGATGTTGTCTAAATGGCCGAAGGCCTGCGACACCTGCATAAACTGAACCAATAAAGAATGGACTTCCTCCTTTGTCCGGATAAAGTCGGCGCCTAACGATGCCAGTGGTTTCTCTCTTGTTGTCGCAGCATTCTGATTTGGCGGAACAAAATCAGGGAAGTATTGATGGATGAAAACCATGTACCTTTCCGAAAGGGAAGGGTAATCTCGGTCCATTGCATCTACGTGAACAGATGACTGGACCGACCCAGCACAGACCAACAGCTCAGATTCTGAGTCTGAGGGAGGCTGTATCTGCACTTGCTGGGATGCTGCGATCAGCTGCACAATCTGCGATCAGCTGCACAATCTGCGATCAGCAAGTCCGTCATTGAGGCCTGAGGAGCAGCAGTTTTCAGTTCCTTAGCCACATGCTGCTCCTGGGATAGTGTGTCAGAACGGATTCTTTCTCCGAACATCCTAATGATCAAGGCCTCGTCTCCCTAGCTACGAGATGGTCCGACTTCACGGGCGAAGAGTGGTTCCTTCTTCATGCAGCAGGCTGGATATCCAAAGTCGCGTAGCTAGGATGCGGTCATGTGTGCTTAAATAACGTAGCGGAGGAAGTCATGACTGAAGCCGACCACGGCAGCAGACTCAACAGAGCGTCCCGAGTGGAGGGCGGACATATGCTCTGGCTTGTGCAAGTTTCTCAAAAGAACATCTGACCCCAGACGTTGCTACATTAGAGAGGGGGGGGGGGGGGGGCCTCTCCCGCTCACGGTCTATCAAACCTCGCCGAGTACAAGAACTTCCTCTCTATTTCCTCCCTATTTCCGCCATTGCTGGGTGAGCTGTATATATTATAGTGTTCGCTCTACCCAATCCACTTCCTAGACCGCAACAGATTTACCCGGCATCACGGCACCCACAGACGTAGTATCGTTTCAACTGTCAAGCTAACTGCTTGCAAGAGATTAAAACCTTTAACAAAAGGCCCTAACTCTTGCAATAATGAGCACTGCAGCTAGCTGTATATGCTCCATGGAGTGCGACGATGGTAGCACATTTGGATGGGTGTCAGAATATCATCACCATGTTCATGTTCCTCTGAAATAGAAACTGAAAGAATGAATTAAAATATGGAAAGAGGCTCTGATCCTCAGAACCTCACCTCCAACAATGTACCGCGACACCCGACTCCAACATCATTCATCCCAGTGCAACACAAGAATGACAAGAGTCTGCAGGAGTGTATCAACTAAAGTCAATATCAGTCCTTCAAACTTCACAACAATATATATATATAATTGAGATACATGAATTTTAACAATCATAATTTAATTCAAAAATTTTTTTTTTTTGTAACTAAACAAAATTTCGAAAAAACGCCCCAGTTCCCAAAGGGAACATTAAGAGCCCAAGGGCATCCCGATAGAGCCTAAGTGTGGACAAAATCCAACAGTTTTTGAGCTACACTACCAGAATAACAATCCATGTATTCTACATTATACTACAGTAATAGAATATAAATAATATATATACGAGGACATTGATAATGTAAAAAACGTCAATGTAAACAAGACATCAGGCACACAAAAAGGCCAAAAGTCAGAACCAATTGAAATGCTATCAAATGCAAAGCTAGATCTTGTGCAACACAAGAATGACAAGAGTCCACAGGAGTGTATCAACTAAAGTCAATATCAGTCCTCCAAACTCCACAACAATATATATAACTGAGATACATGAATAATAGCAATCATAATTTAATTCAACATATTTTTTTGTAAATAAAAAAATTTCGAAAAAACGCCCAAGTTCCCAAAGGGAACATTAAGAGCCCAAGGGCATCCCGATAGAGCATAAGTGTGGACAAAATCCAAAAGTTTTTGAGCTACATTACCGAAATAACAAGCCATGTATCCTACAGTAGTAGATAAAAAAACTACCTATATATGAGGACGTTGATAATGTAAACAACGTCAATGTAAACAAGACATCAGGCACACAAAAAGGCCCAAAGTCAGAACCAATTGAAATGCTATCAGATGCAAAGCTAGATCTTCATACGAAGAAAAAACAATACAGCGGATAGAAGATGCAAGACTAAACGGCCTAAAACCCCCCTAGGGTGAGGACGTAACCCTGGGGAAGGGACAGAATAATATTCTGTAATAAATGTTAAGCTCCCAAGAAATTTAATAAAAAATTTAAATAAAAAATAGCCAAAAAGCTTAAGAGTTTAACAGGAAGGGTTCATAGAATGATAGGGAATGAATACTTAACAAACAGTGGAATAATCATTTTTAAAAATGATGAGGTCGGGCACATGTCCCGAAATCGGGAAACATAAAATAATTTTATAAATATTATAAAGTTACAGCCCTGAACGTCCAAAACCACCGTTGAACACTTTCTTCATCCAATAACAGCCTTGTATCCACCAATTCTTGCATCGATTTGTGTCTGGCATCCTCAAAAAAGGAGATTTTAAAGCACAGATGTCATTTCATTGAAGACTTTAGGGCCAAACAAAGAATGATGTTGATGCCAATTCTGGCCACTTCCTGATGTCTGCGCATGTGCGGAGAGTAAATGTATGGAGGGCCAGATAGGACTTTTAATTTTCGGTTTTGCAAGCAAATTTGGTGGGTTGGGGGGGGGGGGGGTTCAAAATTTGTGTTTGTCCTTAATAACTTTGAGTAAAGCACCAGCTAGTCTGGGCCATTGGTTTACAGAGTAAAAATATAAATAGTATTTGATTGCGAGACGTTAGAATTCTTTTGTTGATGCAAACATTGTCAAAGCTGCCAAACATTAATCGATTTACAATGATGTGAACTTGATGTAACATGAAAGGGTTAAGGTGTTGGAATGTTGAATGAACCGTAATTTCGGTCATTTGGGCCAAAAGTCACATGCACTGCGGGTTGTTTTCTGTGTGGGCAGCAATCAGCATGTGCCTGCCAATGTAACATTGTCTTCTACAAACAAATTTGACATTCTTCTCTTTGATAAGGTGTTGTTAATTGCCGATTATAAAGCTGAAAAAAATCCCTCAGTGTGAGTAATGGTGCTTTCAGAATACATTGACTGTTTGGTACTCTCCCGAACTGTTTAAAAGTATGAACATGTCATAAAAAAACCTATTTTAAAATGTAGCATTTTAAAATTTGTTTTTCAATGGTCAATGTCGGACGAGGGGCTCTTGGTCAATGGGGTATATGATAAATTCTTACCACACCACTTTCATGACTCGCAACATATGCCCGCCAGAAATTTCATTGCGAAGAATAGGTAAATGTAAATATGGAACTACTTATGCCATTTGTCTTAGCAGTGAACAGAAAAAGAAACTCCAAAAATTGGGATTACATATTCACCCCATGATCACATCAAATTCAAATCCCTCAAGGTAAACGGGCTCTATGCCTAACTACAATTTACAAACTGGTGTGAAAAATCTTAACTAATATCAATGACAATTGTCCCTCACTTCAAATGCACGCACATGGGACTAAATCACACAAGCAAACTTTGTTTCATGTGCGCAGCATGCCACGCACCTGTGATTTTCAAACGGCAAAGTCTGTTTTTGTGACCGGGCAATGCAGGGTGACCACAGTTGCAATGTATTCTTCACTATTATGTAGGACCATCGCAGTCATATAAATTGTTAACAATCATTTGCACACTGGCGATTTCTGTTGGCACTCGATGGTGTCCATTTGTTTACGTTTTGCAGAGGTCAGGTGGCAGTGTTTTGAATTGTTTTCTCACCATACCTTACTGATTTTGCATTTTCGACAATGCAATAATATCAGCGGTTGAAATTAATGGATACCCAGTTGAAATCTGGTTATGTCTTATGGTCAGAGGGTTACAATGAAAGTATCAATGACACTGTAGCTTAACTTGTGTGTTGTGTTTGATGAAAAGGATAATGTTCAATGTTTATGAAAGGATTATGAAATAAGACAAGAATTGTGATAATTGGGAATATGTTCATTTCTGTTCCCTGTGTGCTATGTTTATGATAAAAATAATATTAGGTGTACACTGTACTAAAGAGCTGAGGGGTCGGTTAACATGACCTCACAGTTAATGTATGTGGCCCTCACAGTTAACGTATATCAACAAAAGTTACCAAGTTACAGTGAAATTATTCCAAAACGAGTCATCCTATCAAGTTACATTAAAATCCCCTCATAAATATGGCCTGTAGACTGTGCTAAAGGTTTTAGCCGTCAGTTTCCCAATTGCGTCCAAAGGGGACGTTCTCATCTAGACATTATATGAAGTCAATCTACCAAGTTACAATGAAATCCCTTAATAAATATGACCTGTAGACTGTGCTAAAGGTTTTTGGGCTTTGGGCTCTGGCAGCCATCATGGTTGAATGATCCCAACCAAAAGAGGACATTCTCATCTGGACACTATTTGGAGTCATCCTACCAAGCTACAATGAAATCCCTTCATAATTATGACCTGTAGACTGTTCTAAAGGTTTTCAGGCTTTGGGCCCCTGAAGCCGTCACAGTTGCCCAATCGTGTCCAAAAGGGGACGCTCTCATCTAGACATTATATGAAGTTAACCTATCAAGTTACAATGAAATCCCTTCATAAATATGACCTGTAGACTGTGCTAAAGGTTTTCGGGCTTCGGGCTCGGGCAGCCATCATGGTTGAATAATCGCAACCAAAGGGGACAATCTCATCTGGGCATCATCTGGAGTGATCCTGCGAAGTTACAATGAAATCCCTTCATAAATATGACCTGTAGATTGTACTCAAGGTTTTCGGGCTTCGGGCACCTGTAGCAATCACAGTTGACCAATCATGACCAAAAGGGGATGTCATCATCTAGGCATTATATGGAGTCAACCTAACAGGTTACAATGAAATCCTTCTATAAATATAACCTTTTGCCGATGCTAAAGGTTTTTTGGCGGTTTTCGGGCTTTGGGCACCTTTAGCCATCAAAGTTGCCCAATCATGTCCAAAAGGGGACGTTCTCATCTAGACATTATATGAAGTCAACCTACCAAGTTACAATGAAATCCCTTCATAAATATGACCTGTAGACTGTGCTTAAGGTTTTCGGGCTTCGGGCTCGGGCGACCATCATGGTTGAATGATCGCAACCAAAGGGGACAATCTCATCTGGGCATCATCTGGAGTGATCCTATGAAGTTACAATGAAATCCTTTCATAAATATGACCTGTCGACTGTGCTCAAGGTTTTTGGGCTTTGGGCACTTGTAGCCATCACAGCTGACCAATCACGACCAAATGGAGATGTCATCATCTAGGCATTATATGGAGTCAACCTAATAGGTAACAATGAAATCCTTCCATAAATATAACCTTTTACCTATACTAAAGATTTTTGACTCGGGCACCCATCAAGGCTGAATGATTGCGATCAAAATGGGATGTTCTCATCCAGACATTATTTGGAGTCATCCTACCAAGTTACAATGAAATCCCTTCATAAATATGACCTGTAGACTGTTCTAAAGGTTTTCTGGCTTCAGGCCCCTGTAGCCGTCACAGTTGCACAATTGTGTTCAAAAGGGGACGTTCTCATCTAGACATTATATGGAGTCTACCTACCAAGTTACAATGAAATCCCTTAATAAATATGACCTGTAGACTGTGCTAAAGGTTTTTGGGCTTTGGGCTCTGGCAGCCATCATGGTTGAATGATCCCAACCAAAAGAGGACATTCTCATCTGGACACTATTTGGAGTCATCCTACCAAGCTACAATGAAATCCCTTCATAATTATGACCTGTAGACTGTTCTAAAGGTTTTCAGGCTTTGGGCCCCTGAAGCCGTCACAGTTGCCCAATCGTGTCCAAAAGGGGACGCTCTCATCTAGACATTATATGAAGTCAACCTATCAAGTTACAATGAAATCCCTTCATAAATATGACCTGTAGAGTGTGCTAAAGGTTTTCGGGCTTCGGGCTCGGGCAGCCATCATGGTTGAATAATCGCAACCAAAGGGGACAATCTCATCTGGGCATCATCTGGAGTGATCCTGCGAAGTTACAATGAAATCCCTTCATAAATATGACCTGTAGATTGTACTCAAGGTTTTCGGGCTTCGGGCACCTGGAGCAATCACAGTTGACCAATCACGACCAAAAGGGGATGTCATCATCTAGGCATTATATGGAGTCAACCTAACAGGTTACAATGAAATCCTTCTATAAATATAACCTTTTGCCGATGCTAAAGGTTTTTGGGCTCGGGCACCCATCAAGGCTGAATGATCACAGCCAAAATGGGACGTTCTCATCTAGACATTATGTGGAGTCATCCTACCAAGTTACAATGAAATCTCTTCATAAATATGACCTGTAGACAGTGCAAAAGGTTTTCGGGCTTCGGGCACCTTTAGCCATCAAAGTTGCCCAATCATGTCCAAAAGGGGACGTTCTCATCTAGACATTATATGAAGTCAACCTACCAAGTTACAATGAAATCCCTTCATAAATATGACCTGTAGACTGTGCTTAAGGTTTTCGGGCTTCGGGCTCGGGCGACCATCATGGTTGAATGATCGCAACCAAAGGGGACAATCTCATCTGGGCATCATCTGGAGTGATCATATGAAGTTACAATGAAATCCTTTCATAAATATGACCTGTAGACTGTGCTCAAGGTTTTTGGGCTTCGGGCACTTGTAGCCATCACAGCTGACCAATCACGACCAAAAGGGGATGTCATCATCTAGGCATTATATGGAGTCAACCTAATAGGTAACAATGAAATCCTTCCATAAATATAACCTTTTACCTATACTAAAGGTTTTTGGGCTCAGGCACCCATCAAGGCTGAATGATTGCGATCAAAATGGGATGTTCTCATCCAGACATTATTTGGAGTCATCCTACCAAGTTACAATGAAATCCCTTCATAAATATGACCCGTAGACTGTTCTAAAGGTTTTCTGGCTTCAGGCCCCTGTAGCCGTCACAGTTGCACAATTGTGTCCAAAAGGGGACGTTCTCATCTAGACATTATATGAAGTCCACCTACCAAGTTACAATGAAATCCCCTCATAAATATGACCTGTAGACTGTGCTAAAGGTTTTCGGGCTTCGGGCACCTTTAGCCGTCACAGTTGCCCAATCATGTCCAAAAGGGAACGTTCTCATCTAGACATTATATGAAGTTAACCTACCAAGTTACAATGAAATCCCTTCATAAATATGACCTGCAGACTGTGCTAAAGGTTTTCGGGCTTCGGGCTCGGGCAGCCATCATGGTTGAATGATCGCAACCAAAGGGGACAATCTCATCTGGGCATCATCTGGAGTGATCCTGTGAAGTTACAATGAAATCCCTTCATAAGTATGACCTGTAGACTGTGCTCAAGGTTTTTCGGGCTTCGGGCACCTGTAGCCATCACAGTTGACCAATCACAACCAAAAGGGGATGTCATCATCTAGGCATTATATGGAGTCAACCTAACAGGTTACAATGAAATCCTTCTATAAATATTACCTTTTGCCTGTGCTAAAGGTTTTTGGGCTCGGCCACCCATCAAGGCTGAATGATCACGGCCAAAATGGGACGTTCTCATCTAGACATTAGTTGGAGTCATCCTACCAAGTTACAATGAAATCCCTTCATAAATATGACCTGTAGACAGTGCAAAAGGTTTTCGGGCACCTTTAGTCGGCAAAGTTGCCCAATCATGTCCAAAAGGGGACGTTCTCATCTAGACATTATATGAAGTCAACCTACCAAGTTACAATGAAATCCCTTCATAAATATGACCGTAGACTGTGCTTAAGGTTTTCGGGCTTCGGGCTCGGGCAGCCATCATGGTTGAATGATCACAACCAAAGGGGACAATCTCATCTGGGCATCATCTGGAGTGATCCTAAGAAGTTACAATGAAATCCCTTCATAAATATGACCTGTAGACTGTACTCAAGGTTTTCGGGCTTTGGGCACCTGTACCCATCACAGTTGACCAATCACGACCAAAAGGGGATGACATCATCTAGGCATTATATGGCGTCAACCTTACAGGTTACAATGAAATCCTTCTATAAACATAACCTTTTGCCTATGCTAAAGGTTTTTGGGTTCGGGCACCCATCTAGGCTGAATGATCATGGCCAAAATGGGACGTTCTTATCTAGACATTATTTGGAGTCATCCTACCAAGTTACAATGAAATCCCCTCATAAATATGACCTGTAGACTGTGCTAAAGGTTTTTGGGCTTCAGGCACCTTTAGCCGTCATAGTAGCCCAATCATGTCCAAAAGGGGACGTTCTCATCTAGACATTATATGAAGTTAACCTACCAAATTACAATGAAATCCCTTCATAAATATGACCTGTAGACTGTGCTAAAGGTTTTTGGGCTTTGGGCTTGGGCAGCCATCATGGCTGAATGATCGCAACCATAGGGGACAATCTCATCTGGGCATCATCTGGAGTGATCGTAAGAAGTTACAATGAAATCCCTTCATAAATATGACCTGTAGACTGTGCTCAAGGTTTTCGGGCTTCGGGCACTAGTAGCCATCACAACTGACCAATCACGACCAAAAGGGGATGTCATCATCTAGGCATTACATGGAGTCAACCTAACAGGTTACAATGAAATCCTTCCATAAATATGACCTTTTGCCTATGCTAAAGGTTTTTGGGCTTGGGCACCCATATAGGCTGCATGATTGCGATCAAAATGGGACGTTCTCATCTAGACATTATTTGGAGTCATCCTACCAAGTTACAATGAAATCCCTTCATAAATATGACCTCTAGACTGTGCTAAATGTTTTCGGGCTTTGGGCCCCGGTAGCCGTCACAGTTGCCCATTCATGCCCAAAAGGTGACTTTCTCATCTAGACATTGTATGAAGTCAACCCACCAAGTTACAAAGAAATTCCTCAATAAATATGACCTGTAGACTGTGGTAAAGGTTTTCGGGTTTTGGGCTCGGGCAGTCATGCCCAAATGGGGAAATTCTCATCTAGACATCATAAGGAGTCATCTTACCAAGTTACAATGAAATCTCTCCACATTAAACATGACCTGCAGACTGTGCTAAAAGTTTTTGGGTTTCGGGCTTGGGCAGCCATCACGGTCGATAGATCATGCCCAAAAGGGGACGTTCTCATCTAGGCATTATACAGAGGCATCCTACCAAGTTACAATGAAATCCCTTCATAAATACGACCTGTAGACTGTGCTAATGGTTTTCGGGTTTTGGGCTTGGGCAGCCATACCGGTTGCCCGATCGCGACCAAAAGGGGACGTTCTCATCGAGACATGACTCCAAACCTGCATATGAAATTTCGTGACGATCAGACAAGAACTGCGGGGTGTAGCCCGTGCTAAAGGAAAATGTGAACAGACGTAACAGACTCACAGACTAACAGACTTCCGCACGCGTGATGGCAATAGCTTAACATCAACACCTGGGAAGCTTTCATAAAGAAAAATGTTAGTAATATTCAAAGTTTGTACTTAATTTTTGCACCATTACAAAGATCTTGTCATAGAGTGAAGAATTTTTTTATTTTATATAAATGAATAAGAAAGAATATAATTTTTTATCTTTCACTTACTTCATGTAATGACTGAGGAATTTCTTTCTGTAATGCTGATTCCCATTTTTTCGTAATCTGAAAATATTATAAAATGAAAGTGTCAATGACACTGTTGCTTAACTTGTCTGTGTGTTATGTTTGATGAAAAGGATAATGTTCAATGTTTGTGAAAGGATTATGAAATAAGACAAGAATTGTAATAATTGGGAATATGTTAATTTCTGTTCCCTGTGTGCTATGGTTTCAATAAAAATAATATGAGGTGTAGACTGTACTAAAGAACTGAGGGGTAGGGCTACATGGTATATCGATAAACCGATATACACCGGTATCCAAACCAATATCGATTGAATACCAGTGTAATTTCAAAAATATCGGTTTATCGTCATTATTTATTTACCCACAATTTAATTTTCAAGATGTCTTGAGGTTTTTAACTGTACCCCGAATGAATAATATTATCCCTTTACCCAAGGAATCGTCTGCAAGTGCTCACGTAATATACAATTTCAGCAGTTGAAAAAATAATTTTAAAAAATTTCAACAAAACTATATCATGTGACCCTTCATTGGAACGAGCCCGTTGAGCTCATTCCAATGAGGGGTCACATGATATTGTTTTGTACAAATTTGGGGGAAAAATCTGATAAACTAAATTTTAAAATAATAAATTTTGATATCGTCTGTGTTGGGTAGTTTTTGAACGGCATCATCAAGGCATGCTAATTCATTCTGACTGTGATGCCTCAAGTCTCGATTGTGGTACTTATGTTCATATATCTGAACAGTTTTCGATATACCGGTATACCACGGTATTTTTTGGAGTATCAATACTGGTATTCAGTTTTGATTATCGTGCAGCCCTACTGAAGGGCTGCACGATAACCAAAACTGAATACCGGTATAACAAAAGTTACCAATTTACAGTGAAATTATTCCAAAACGAGTCATCCTATCAAGTTACAATGAAATCCCTTCAGAAATACGGCATGTAGACTGCGCTCAAGGTTTCTAGGCTTCGGGTCTGTGTAGCCATCATGATTGACCGATCACAACCAAAAAGGGACATCCTCATCTAGACATTATACTGAGTCATCCTACCAAGTTACAATGAAATCCCTTCATAAATATGGCCTGCAGTCTGTGCTAAAGTTTTTCAGGTTTTGGACTCAGGCAGCCGTCATTGTTGAATGATCGCGACCAAAAGGGGGCGTTCTCATCTAGGCATTATCTGGAGTCATCCTACCAAGCTACAAGGAAATCCCTTCATAAATATAACCTGTAGACTGTGCTGAAGGTTTTGGGGCTTCTGGCCCCTGTAGCCATCACAGATGACCAATTGCGACCAAAAGGGGACGTTATCATCTGGACATTATATGGAATAATCCTACCAGGTTACAATGAAATCCCTCCATAAATACAACCTGTAGACTGTGCTAAAGGTTTTCAGGTTTTGGGCATGGGCAGCTGTCATGGCTGAATGATCGCGACCAAAAGGGGACGTTCTTATCTAGACATTATCTGGAGTCATCCTACCAAGTTACAATGAAATCCCTCCATAAATACGACCCGTAGACTGTGCTAAAGGTTTGGGGTTTTGGGCTCGAGCAGTCGTCACGGTTGACAGATCACGACCAAATGGGGAAGTTCTCATCTAGACATCATATGGGAGTCATCCTACTGAGTTACAATGAAATGCCTCCATATTAAATATAACCTGTAGACTGTGCTAAAAGCTTTGGGGTTTCAGGCTTGGGCAGGCGTGACAGATCATGACCAAAAGGGAACGTTCTCATCTAGACATTATATGAAGTCTACCTACCAAATTACAATGAAATCCCTTCATAAATATGACCTGTAGACTGTCATAATAGTTTTCGGGCTCGGGCAGCCATCAAGGTAGACCGATAGCGACCAGGTTACAATACACATTTCATCAGTTGAGCACAAGGTGTCATATGCCATGTTTTTAGCGTGTCAGAATGTATAAGGTAATATTTGTTAAAAAGAACCAACCAGCACTATACCTCTATCAGCTGAAAGAAAACTGTTATACTTGACAGTTAAAAATTGAAGTAGAAAGCAGTGTTAAAACTTTTTTAGAAAACTTACATCTTCAAATCTTTCAGCTCCAGTTTTTGCCTCTTGATCAAGTCTTTCTTTCCTGGAAAAATAAGTCAGTTTCAGACAAGGAGTCATTGTTGTGTGCTTCCTTCAATTTTGCTAATTGCTGAAAAAAGTCTGTTCTGATTCAAAGAAAATGTATACAGGCCTGTACAAACTGGACAAATGATAATTTCATTTGCCTTCCATTTGCCTAAAAATAAACAGGGCAACCGATTTTTCATTTGCATACAATAACAGATCTTGGACAAATATCTTGACTCAAATTGTTTTTGTATTAATTTGTTAACTCTCCCACTACCATGATGAACTGCTATGAAGTAACAAGCTGTTAGATAGGGCTCTCTGAGCCCTTTCCAACAGTGTATTACATTGCATCATGTCATCGGATTGCTGAAAGAAACGGATGAAATAAACTACCGTCTACTAGAATGATCAAGTCAGTCTGAGCACTGTAACCAATGCCAGTATACATATCAACATCACTTTACCTTTCTCTTGCTTACAAATTTGAAAGAATCGTCACCTAAAGAAAATGGGTTGCCTGAATATAGTCATGGTAACCTTTTATTGGGTTGGCTTAATTTCTAATTTGTGCAGGCCTGCAAGTATGTACAGTGGAATCCATATAATTGGATATTTTTCAATTGACTACCTCTTAATTGCATATAACTTCCAGAGATCAAACCATTTACCACCATACCTTCAGTACAAATTTGATCAGTTACTTGCATAAAAGCCAAGATGTAAACGGTTACTTGAATTAAAAATCCTATGTTTTATCAAAGAAATGATTTTGATACCCACAAAATTTTGTATGTTTAAAAAACAATTAGACCTCAGTATATCCAATATAAGTATTTAATCTATTACATCTTTTTTGAAAAGATATCGAGTAAATAAGTTATTCAGAGGAATATCGGAAAATGACCAAATACCCGTTAATTGAAAACATGTACTCCTGCTAATTTAAGTTGGTTATTCAATTATCTGGGGTTCACTGTATTTTGGCTCCTAGGGGTAATGATTACTGACTCAGGGCATATTTCTTCTCAATGAAATTTCATGTAATCATATAATAACACATTTCAGAAAAAGCTTTGATTGATGTGATTGGATAAACACTGTGCCAAATGATAAGGTTTTTTTCAGTCTAACAGCAACAGGAAATAACAGCAAACACCATCTGAGCAAAGGGACATAACCCATGAAAAGTGAAGTACATGTAGATTTTTAAACTACTGGGGATTAAAGACACTTTCAACAGCTAGAATCACCTCGTGTCATGCAGTTTTATGGGTGAAGGAAGCCAGAGTACCCAGAGTGAACCCCTGAGCACCTGCGAACAACTGTCAGACTCCCCAATGTACTAACTCTGTACATGCAGGGTAAGCACTGGTTGAAAACAAGTGCACCTTTGATGTGCATGCAGTACACCTTAGTACACAGCTCCACTATGCTCCAGTGGAAATGCATGTAGATTACATTTTCTGCAGAGGTATTGGGTTCTGTTTATAACATATCAGGAAAATCTCATAGCTAAACTTTTAAGTTGGAATAAATTTAATGAAAAATATCATGATCTCAGTTTCAGCTTGCTAAAAAAATTGTGAGATTGAAAAACTTTCACCAATGTTTTGAATTATTTTACAGCCAGAAAGTTAAAAATTTTTTAGTAATTTATATATTTTTTATACTTACCAATGACCCAGACATAGCTGGTGCTAACTCTTAAAAATCTAGGGCCAAACACAAATTTTGCCCCCCAATCCCCAAAATTTGCAACTAAAACCAAAAGAAATCATGTCCTGAAGGACCTCCATACTTTGCCCTTACTGCGCATGCGCAGTGTCATGGACGTTCCGAAATTCCCGCCAATCATCATTCTTACCGGCAGTGCCTGGTCAGCGCTATGTACTCAGCGGGGAGGTATGAGTTCCCAACTCCTGGGAGGGCCATCCCCGTCTGGGTCATTGGTAAGTATAAAAAATATATAAATTACTATAAATTTTTTAACATTTTTATACTGTACCAATGACCCAGACATAGCTGAATAGTAAAAAGGCTGGATGGCCTAGGACATTGAGGAAAATCCAATAAGCTCAACTATATAAAATAGAGTGAACCCCTCAAGGAGAAAAGGAGTATTAGGCTTTACATATATCTTTCTTATTTAAAGATAAATTAGAAAGATACAATACCCTTCATAACTGAGCACAATAACATTCATGTTCTCTATTAACATCCAGTATAACCCTTTATACTAATTATTTTTAAAGTAAGCCAATACTGTTCATTTGCTGCCACGGCATCAAATGAATTAATTGCTTGTTAGGCAATGCAGGTATTGAATTTTTGAATCCTTGATCGATTCACGTGATCAAATTCTGCATTTAACTGTAGCTGAACCTGGAGGAGTTTTGATTGTAAGGAGAGGGAATCGATCACGGATTCGGAGCGAAATTTAATTTACTTTTTGAGATATCGTTGAGCAAAACGGACGTTGATTAATTTTTTTTGTTTATATGTTCCGTTGTGCAGTTCACTTCTGTGATGTTGATGTTGAATTTTTCTCGTGATGACTCTCCAGTTTATCAGTAGATGTTTCCATTATTTGATTTAAATTATTTGTTTTTTTTTGGAAACTTGTAGTTAGTTTGGTTGAGATTTGTGTACTGTCGTTGCCATGGCAAGAAATTTGCGAGATGTCGCCAAAATCAATTACAAAGACATGAATGAAGGCATATTAAGTGATAAACAATCTGTTGACGTTCGTCAAAAAACTACAATTTCATCCCATGTTGGTGGTGAAAATTCTAGATTGGATGATGGTTTGAACGAAAACCCCTCACACTCACAAGCATCACATAATAACGACAATGTTATCAAAACCGATAATAACGACATTGTTATCAAAACCGATCCGGATTCCGACACTTCCGACGAGGAAATTGTTGCTTTGGAAGCTGAACTTGAAAATCTTCGTAAACAAAAGAGCTTAGAAGAGAAAAAATTGAAGAAACAAAGACTTAAACATGAAATTCAGCAAACCAAGAGTGAACTGGTTAAAATAAAAGGTATTCCTGCAGTTCCTGGTATTGACAAAAATAAACCAAGCAAGAAAAAAGTTAGTGGAACCGAAGAAACTTTCATAACAAATGAATTTGAGTCTAAAATTTTGAATATGAACGATCTCAGACAATTAGAGTTATTAAATGCCCGAGTGAATAAAAAAATGAAAAAAATTGGTATCTTAAATAAGGATAGTGACGAGTCTAGTGATGATATTTTAAAATCGAAACCAAAAGCTACTGGTCAGCGAAGACAAAAATCTGGACTTACTTCTGGGATTTTGTCTTCATCTGATTATGATTCTGATTCTGAACCTGATGATGATCCTGTTTATCAAAGTCAAAGAAAGACTCGTCGTTCACAAAAGTCTGGCTTAAAAAGAGAATCGAGTGAGCGAGTGGTTTCTCTACAGATTTTTCCTCACTCGACTTTGCAATATGAATATGTTAATTCGTCCATTCAATTCAAAGATTTAACTTTCCAGCAATTTATGGCTGGTGAGTTGGAAATTATTACAAGAAACAAGATTTCAGAAATTGAAAAATTTGGCCGGCTGAATCTTTTAAAAAAAATAGCTTACTATAATGTCATTTATGAATGGAAGGCATTGTTAAATTTTTATGCAGATTGGTTAAGACGAATCGAATTGGGCATTAACACCTGGTCCGATGACTCAAGTATAATTGAGATTCCCATTTTGGCCAAATATGTTCGACCAAAGTCTGGTTCCACTTTTAAATCGTTTACATATCCAGAAAAAGCAAATAACTTTTCTGTTTGGTTCTGCTCCAACTTTCAATGCAATAAATGCCAATTAAAGGGGCCACACAAGGCAACAATTAAGGGTGCGATTAGAATGGTTGAACATATTTGTGCCACTTGTTGGCTTAAAAATAAGGAAAAGTTGGGACATCAGAAAGTTCTTCCTGTTGTGTTTTCCAGAGAACACAATGACTAGATCTCAGTAAATTGTCTCATTTAAACCCTTTAGCTGCTGTTTTTTATCCGGCCTATTTGCTGAACAATGATTCAAATTATTCTTCACTGAACGATTCATCGGAAACTTTGGGTCTTTCTTCTCAAATTGTTTGTTCAGATGGGCAGAATGAATGTCCGGGTAGGACTCATTCTGTTGTCGGAACAAATGATTCTTCTGTAGAACTTTCAGAATTTTCAAATTCTCCACCAAACGAGTCTGTCTTGAATAGCAACTTTGAGATAGTATCGGACAATCTTATTGATTCTAGTTGTTCAATTCATGAATCAGTACTTGACAATGTTTGTGAAGATTCCGTTGAAAATGATTTTTCTGATGAGGTCTCGCCAAAAGAAATGTTCTTTGATTTTGCAGATAACAGTGTACCAGCAGCAGATGCTTCAGTTTACTGTTTACAGAATCATTTGAACTCTTCACATAATGCTCATTCCACCAAACTGGTACAAGATCATGACATCATTTACAACTCGGGACAATCAAATTTTATGAATTGTCAAATTCCTGTTAATTCTAACATCAACATTCCTTTCTTTCGTAAAAATTTGAATAATTATTCAGATTCTTCACTATGTGATCTCTTAGAATTTGGGTTTCCCATTGGTCACAGTGGGGAAGTACCTAAATCTTCATCACAACTTAAAAATCATAAGGGTGCCAGGGATTTTGAAAAAGATGTGGATGACTACATCAGAAAAGAATTGGATTATAAAGCGATAATTGGGCCTTTAACGGAAAATCCTTTTCAATCAGAAATTAAGATAAGTCCAATTAATACTGTTCCAAAGAAAAATTCTCAGGAACGTCGTGTCATTGTAGATTTAAGTTTTCCTCTTGGGAGTTCGGTTAATGAAGGTGTTTCTCATGATTTTTATCTGGGTGAAAATATTAAACTGAAATACCCCAAAGTTGACAACCTTGTCGATATCATTAAAAATAAAGGGAAAGGCTGTGCATTATTTAAAAGGGATCTTAAAAGAGCTTATCGACAAATACCATTAGATCCAGGTGATATTCACTTATTGGGATATATGTGGAAAAACAAAATTTATTTTGATAATGTTTTGACTATGGGTTTAAGATCAGCAGCTATGATTTGTCTGAGAGTTACCGATGCAGTAGTTTTTAAAGCTGCTAAAAATGATGTAGAAGTTATTAATTACTTAGATGATCTGGCAGGTGCAGAATGTCCAAATACTTGTATGAATGCTTTTCATGCTCTGGGCTCCATTTTAGTTGCTTGTGGTTTAGAGGAAGCTCAAAACATAGTCTGTTCTCCCTCCACAGAAATGGTTTTTCTGGGTATTTTATTTAATACTGAAACCCTAACCTTGAGTATAACCCAAGATAGAGTTGATGAAATTTCTGAGCTGGTTTCAGAATGGCTAACTATTCAGAAGGCTAAACTTAAACAAGTTCAGTCTTTACTTGGAAAGCTTCAGTTTGTTTGTGCCTGTGTTCGACCAGGTAGAATTTTCATCTCCAGAATCTTAAAATGATTGAGAAGCTTAAAAAATAAACAATATATAGTGCAAAAAATTCCAAGTTACATTCAAAAGGATTTGCTTTGGTGGAAATCCTTTTTACCTTTGTATAATGGAGTTTCCATGATGTCCCTGGAAGAGTGGTCCACTCCAGATCAAGTCCTGGCATCAGATGCTTGCTTGACAGGTTGTGGTGGGGTGTGTGGTAATGAATTTTTTCATGCTGAGTTTCCTTGGTTTATCACCTTCAAAAAGCTACATATTAATGAATTGGAATTTTTATCTATAATTGTTTGTTTGAAATTGTGGGCAGACAGACTGAGGGGCAAAAAGATTTTGGTTAACTGTGACAATTTCACCACAGTAGCAGTAATCAATAACGGTTCAACAAAAAATGAATTTTTTCAATCTTGTTTGAGAGAAATTGTTTTTATTGCAGCTTTATTTGAATTTGAGATTAAGGCAAATCACATTGAAGGTTGCATTAACAGACTACCAGACTTTCTTTCCAGGTGGAATGATAGTTTGTCAATTCAACAAAAGTTTTTCAATGCCACCGAAAGTATAAATTTGCGAGAAGTTTTTGTTCCGGAAAATTTCTTCTCTTTCGACTGTAGCTGGTAACTTTTGATTTCAGGGGCACAGCTGTTAGAATTGAGAAAAGAAGCTCAACAGTCTATTATCTCAGCCTTTGCTACTGGAACGCATAAAAATTTAAGATTACAATGGACATCTTATTTTTTGTTTTGTGATTATTTCAATTTGTTAGATATTCCGACAACTTTTGACACACTAAAATTGTATTTGCAATTTCTAAGCAGAAGCCTCAAATCTCCTCATTCTATTAGATGTTATTTAAGTGGGATCAAAACTTTGCATAAATTCTTGGATCTTGATTGTTCAGTTTTTGATACATATGAATTGAAATTATTGCTCAAGGGTATAGCCAAAAATCTACAGCATTGTTTTCGACAAGCTCTTCCAATAACTCCTAATATTCTTTTGGAGTTACATCAACATATTAGCTCAAATGACCCTATTCATGTTTCCTTTTGGAGTCTTTTTCTCTTGGCCTTTTTTCTCATGGTAAGGAAATAAAATTTGGTGCCTGTTTCAGCAGCCAATTTTGATGCTTCAAAACAACTAATTAGAGGAGATATACTAGTTGAAGAAAACACTCTTCTAGTTGTATTCAAATGGAGTAAAACTCTGCAATATGGCCAAAAAGTTTTAAAATTACCTCTAATTTCTATACCCAACTCTTGCTTGTGTCCAGTATCAGCCTTGAAGCACATGCTTCAAGTGGTTCCAGGCTCTGATACAGATCCGGCCTTCATGTATAAACAAAATGGAAAAGGCATTCCTCTGACTTATGCACAATTACAAAATTTTTTGAAAAAATTATTATTTAAAACGGGTCGAGACCCCGCTCAATATTCGTCTCATAGTTTTTGCAGAGGTGGGGCTTCATGGGCTTTTCAGTCCGGGGTTCCACCTGAGCTTATTCAGTTAACCGGTGATTGGGCCAGTGATGCTTATAAGGCTTATCTTCATTTCACAATGAAAGACAAGTTGGTGGTCATGTCTAAAATGAAAGAAATGATAGTTTCATCAACCTAAATTTTTGTTATTTTTCTTTTCAGCTAAACAACATCGTAAAGTTCTCCTTTTGAGTGATTCGATTTGTAAATACGTGAGAGATATTTTTGATCTGGAAGTCAGGCCCTATCCAGGTTACACTGTGTCAAGAATGACTTATTTGATCAGTGACTGCAAGGCGAGTATACAAAATTTCTCGCACATAATTTTCCATGTAGGAACCAATGACATTGAGAGGAAACCAGTTGATTCAATCATTTCAGCCTTCAATAACCTTATTACCACCACTAAGAGTATTCATTCCTCTGTCAAAATCATCATCTCCTCTATTATTCCTCGACCTAAAGATCATAAACAGTTTGGCAAGAAAGTTCTGGAAGTTAATACTAAACTTAAAAAATTGTGCTTAGATAGAAACATTTCCTTTGTTAAATCTTACAAATCATTTGTGGCTAATGGACGTCCAAAGCGAGAATTATTAGCAGAAAAAGACGGTTTACATTTGAATTTTGAGGGAACAAGACGTCTAAGACATTTTTTCATTCAGGTCGTTAATAGTTTATATTGATATCACATGTACATTTCTTATCTATGGTTATAATGTATATTGGTATGAACTAACACTGCTTTCATTTCTTTTCAGTTTTATTCTATACAGTTCGCTTCCTCAAGGGCCATTGGCTCCTTGGGTTGCAGTACAGAGGTTGGAGGTCTGAGTATACACCTCTCTCTCGTTCTCTGTGTAGTTTGTCTTGAAAGGTAAGAGTAGTGTTCTTTCTGCCTGTATGTGATTGTGTTTATTATTTCTTTCTTCACAGCCATAACTTTATTTTTTTTTTTTTTTTTTTTTTTTTGGCGGCCTTTGGCTTGGTGGGTTTTTTGTCCCAAAAATATTGCCAAAAACATTCGACGATTGGTATTTAAAGAAAAGAAAAACACTTTTGGTTTGGAGGATTTCTTTCTTATAAAATCCGTCTTTATAAGGGATAAAATCTCCCGACAACAGAAATTAAAGCCTTTCAGTTACTTGGCTTTCAGTTAACAGTCATTCATGTGTATGTTCATTTACACGTTTTGTTCAATATATACACTGACTTAGTATTGCCCCTCCTGCATGATTGTTCTGTAGGCAGCATGTTTAATATGTGTCAAATAATTGTGCATGTGTTTAATGTTATTTATTTCAATTTGTGAAACTGTTCTTAATGATATCTCAATCCAGCAATAAATTATTAATTTTTTTTATTATTATTATTATTATTATTTTTTTTTCCTCTTCTGTATTCCACACATGCAATTAATAAAGTAGTTCAGAGAACTGAGACTCTTTATATTCTTTAAAAGTGTCCGAGGATTGTATATTAACGCCCGTTTGACACTTGACATATACAAATGCTTCACACCGAGCTACACTTTAAAAATATGACATGAATGAATTTTTAACATTAATATTACACTTTAAAACCATCCCGGAAACGACTCAGAATTACTGACTCCGGAGGAGGAATTCCCTTGCTTTTCACTATAAAGCAGGTGACCTAAGGGAACACCCTCCCCCCCCCCCTCTTCCCCTTGCCCTGGGTCAAATAGCCCATAGCGAAGAGGGCAGCAGGACGGAGTCACTGCCGGAACAGAAAGCCTGCATAACTATAGTTGCAACTGTTTAGTGGACGACATTCTGAGCAACAGATAACGGACCTAAACAATGCAGGTCTCCAGAAATGGACTCAATATTTCTGAGATAAAAATTCGTGAATGTGGATGGCTGAGACCAATAAGCAGCCTTCATTAAATCTGTAATAGCCACACTATTTGCGTAAGCCCAAGATGTAGAAAGAGCTCTTACTTCATGAGCCGAAATCTTAAGCACAGACTGCTGGGAAGAAGATAAATTTTCATAAGCAGTACGGATAGTTAATTGAATCCATCTAGCAATAGAATGGACCGAAATGTCCTTTCTATTAGGCATCAGAGACAGAAAGAAACGTTTTCGTCCCTTTCTGATAAACTGAGATCTCTGTTTATAAATACGTAAAGCTCTAACAGAACGGAGTAAAGGCCTACGCCCGTCTGAAGATGGAAGAATCTTAATAACAATAGGTTCCGGATATTTATTAGGAGCCCGATTCTTAGCTAAAAATCCAACATTAGTAGTGAAGGTGATAGTGTTCCCGACACTACGATAGTGAGAATCGTCCACCGATAGTGCATGAAGCTCACTGACTCTTCTAGCAGAAGAGAAAGCTAAGAGAAAAGCTGTCTTATAAGACAAGAATTTGAAATCTACTGTCCCAAGAGGTTCAAATGGCTTTTCCTTTAGTTTAAGAAGAACCCAAGCTAAATTCCACTCAGGAATTAATCTAAGAGTTCTGGGTCTATTTATCGAGAAGTTTCTAACTAACTTAGATAAAGAGACATTAGATCCAATTTGTAAACTATCGTGGTGTGCATAGGTATCAGATAACATAGACCTATAACCCTTAATAGTAACAGGCTGCAGTTTGATTTCGTCAAACAAGTATACTAGAAAGTTTGCAATGTCTGGTATGGAGGGATCAAAAATATCAAGAGAATGATCCCTACACCAATGACGAAAAACCTTCCACTTAGCCGCATAGTTTAGCGAAGAGAAGGTCCTCCTACAGTTAGAAATCGCGTCCACTGCTCGTCCTGTAAAGTGCTTGCCATGCAAGAAGGACCGCACAACGGAAAAACGTGAAGGTTGAGACCTTGCGGGTTGTGATGAAGTTGACGCGGTTTCCCCTGCGAAAGAAGATCCTCCCGTGGAGGAAGCTTTCGCGGTAGGTCCCACAACAGACACCTGAGTAGATTTATCCACGGTCTCTGTGGAGACAGAGATGCTACCAACAGAATCTTGCATTGAGATTGTTTTATCTTTAGCAATACTTGCTGAATCAACGGCGCTGGAAGATATGCATATCCTATCATTCCGTCCCATGAGATCGATAGAGCATCTACTGCAAATGCTCTTGGATCCGGGCACGGTGACACATACGTCTGCAACTGATTGTTGAGATGTGTCGCAAATAAATCTATCATTGGCCGTTCCCACTGGTAGCAAATCTGATTGAATACTTGTTTGTTGAGAGTCCACTCCGACGGCAACAAGCGACCCTTCCGTGAAAGGGAGTCTGCTAGTACATTCAGACGACCCGGTATATGACGGACTGAAAGTAGAACTTGATGTTCTAGAGCAAACAGAAGGATTTTCTCCGTTAAACTGAATAACGGAACGGAATGAGTGCCTCCCTGGTTCCGTATATACGCCACTACTGTCGTATTGTCGGACAGGATTTGGACATGAGCTTTGTGAATAATGTCCATCCAATGACGTAACGCAAGCCAATTTGACATCATTTCCTTGATGTTTATGTGCTTGCTTAGGAACTGTGGATCCCAAAGACCCTGGCATCTCGAATCCGTTGGGATCAATGATGCACCCCAACCTGTTTGACTGGCATCCGTCATAATTGTAAAACTCGGATCCGGCAACTGCAGCGGAACTCCCTGAGTTAACCACTGAATGTTTGCCCAAGTCTGAATCTCTTGTTTCACTTGATCTGACAAGAGAACGTCTATGTCGAGCGAATGAATCTTCACACTCCAATTCTGAGTTAAGAAAATTTGGAGAGGACAAGTGTGTAACCGCCCCATCGGAATGAGATCCGCAGCGGCTCCGCACAGACCTATCAGTCTCATGAACTCCCTCGCTGTGACTTTGTCTGCATGAAGACAATAGCGAGCGTAACAACTGACTAATTTTGCTCTGGTTAACGACAGACGAACGAGATTGTTGTGCGTCTCGAAGCTCATTCCCAGATGAGTGAATGACTTGTACGGCACTAGATCCGACTTCTCCTCGTTTATAACAAAACCGAGACGTCGGAGCAATAGAAGCAGATTCTGCACATCGTTCTGAAGCGTTAACTCGTTGCCGCACCTCTGAAGAATGTCGTCCAGGTAGGCCAACGTTACCGCAGACGAATGAGCTCGGAAATACATCATTACCGAGTTCATTACCCGAGTGAAAGCCCAGGGTGCTAGGTTCAATCCGAAGCACATCGCCCGGAATTGATACACCACTCCTAGGACTGCGAAGCGTAGATACTTTCTGAATGTCGGATGTACCATGACATGAAAGTACGCATCTTTGAGATCTATGTTTGTAGCATAATCGTTCACCCGAATACTCGCTCTGACCGACCGAATCGTCTCCATATAGAATTTCGGAGGGACGATCAACTTGTTTATCCAGCTCAAATCTATGACTGGACGGAACGAGCCGTCTGGTTTCGGAACCAGAAACAGATGGCTGTAGAATCCCGGTGTTTCCTGGTCTTCTACGACCTCTACCGCGTTATTCATTAAAAGAGACTGCACCTCCGATAACAGAGCGTCTCTTTTCTGCGGACTTGACGGAAGTTGAGTCCATTTTGGACTTCGAGTTAAAGGAGGCTTTCGTTTGAAGGATATTCTTAGACCTTCCCAAATCACCCCTCTCACCCAAGGGTCGTCCGTAATCGACGCCCACTCTTCTGAAAAACTCGACAACCTTCCGCCAACCGGAACATGATAGAGGTTGAAGCCATCACCTCCTGGACCTGCGAGGCCTGCGGGAGAAGAAACCACGTCCTCCACGACCCGCGCCTCGTCCCGTCGACCTTGGGGTGTCCGACCGATTGTCCCGGCCCGAAGGACGTCTCGCACGTGAGTCGCTGCCTTGACGGTCTCTTGAATAAGACCAAGAGGATGCCCCGGAACCTCTATAGGAACCTCTCTTGGGCGCATTAGTCCCAGAAGTGCCTGTCTTACTCTTATCTACCGTATCCAACTTTTTGGAAGCGGATTTAAACAGCAGAGAATCCGAAGCTTTCTTAGTAATTTTATCGTAGATTGCAGAAAGCTTGCCGTCAAAGAGAAGTTCTCCGGAGACCGAAGCGATTCTGAGAGAGTTCTTCACCTTACTATCCACGCGTGTGGATGTAGCTAGGGCTGCGTCACGTCGACCAACTCCAGGTTTGGCACTGAGAGGGCAGAGTTATACGTGGAATAAGCCACTGCCCTTGAAAGTCTTAATGAGGATTGTATATCCTGGAATTCTTTCCCTTGAAGACGCAGTGATAACGCCTTTGCAAGGTGGTCTGTGTAAGATAAAGTGTCTAAAGTGGCCCTGTTAGACGTAATTGTCGTATCCAACACCGCGGTTGGAACGGACGTAGACGACGGTAATGACAATTCTAAGTCTTCCGCCTCATCGTCAAGATGCAGAGGAACTCTCGGAATACCCTGTCCTGCCATATCGAATTTATTCCTTGCATTAATGAAACGCAGGTTAAGAGCATTGGAGGACAAGAAACCAGCTTTGCCTGTTTTGGAAGCAAGCTTGAAGATAGCGTCGTTCAATAATTCAAATGTTCTTGTGACATTATTGGACTGAGACGGAAACTCAGGGACGATGTCTCTGAACCGCTCGAAGAATTCAGTGTCCAATGACGCTATCAGTCTCTTGTCCGGTACCGCAGCAGTCTGGCCCGATGGAACAACCTGAGGAAGGAAGTGCCGGATGAAATCCACGGCAGCTTTATGTTGTTCCGAAAGGGATAGCTCCAAGTCATCCGTATCCCTTTCGCCATCCGGTTGGACCTCATGATGCTCCCGGTCGTCCGCACCCGAGGCTTCGGCGGAGCGTACCAACCCAGCGCCGTCGGATAATTCCCGATCCGACACCGATTCTGTCGATTGCTGGGATGCTGCGATCATTTGTGCTATCTGAGCTAGCACGTCCGTCATCGAGGCCTGCGGAGTAGCGGTCTTTCGCTGCTTAGCCGCGGGAAGCTCCGCATCAACTGACTCCCGCATACTCTTCCTATGTGAACGTCCGGAGTCTACCGGCCTCGTGTCCCTGGCTACCGGATGACATGACCTGGTCGCCAAAGAATCCCTTATCGGCGAAGCTGGTAGAATATCCGCGGTCACGTAGCCAAGGTGCGGTCGTGTGCGCTGGTGAGAGGATGAGGAAGCCTGAGCAGTCTCCGCGGACTGCCTATACAACGGAGCATCCCGAGCGACAGACGTGTGCTCCGCTTGCGATACATTTTGTACCACAACATCAGGTCCCTGATGTTGTTGTACGAGAGAGGGGCCTCTCTCGCTCGCAGCCCGGCTGGACCTGGACGAGCTAGGAACCAGACTAGAAGGCTTCCTCCGATCTCTCCTATCATCCGCCGTCACTGGGTGTGCACCTTGTATGTTTATAGTGCTCGCATCACCCAACATTTCCTCCTGGACCGCAACGGATGAACCCGGCTGCCGAACCATTCGGTGAATGGACGCTACACCGGGCGAGCTAGCGGACGACAGCACCGTCGATCCTACTCGGGACCTCTTAGCCAACTGTCGTATCTCCATGAGCACTTTTGCCGCTAGCTCTGCATTCAATTGTGACGACGGAAGCGCACTCTTGGAAGATAACATGGAAACATCACCCTGTTCTTGTTCCTCTGAAATAGAAACTGATAGACTAGAGTGACCCTGCGGAGAAAGGACCAGCATAGCCCTTTCTCCACTAACAACATACCATGACACACGTTTCCAATGTTTGTCATCCCAATATTGACATATTGAACAGGAGTTAGTGCGAGTACACTGACTACAATTAATACAATGATCATGAAAGTCAAAGGAAGATTTCTTCCTATTACAATTTGAACAATGTCCTTTCATTGTGAAAAGACAACAAGTCCTAGTACTCGCACAAACCCCTAAACACAAAGATACATAATAACATGATCCATTAACATTGAAAAAAGCAATTGAAATTCAAAATAATTTTTGAAAAATATTTTTTCAGCAATGCACAAGTTTCTGAAAAGTAACGTTGAGCCCCAAGGGTAAGTGTGGTCAAAAATTTTAAAATTATTTTAAATAATTAATGCAACACTTACGGATAAAAATAATGTATCTAGTAATGAGTAAACTACTCCAAAGGCAAAAAGCCCCCCTCAAAAGAGACTGTTGCCAATGTAAACAAGAAGTGTATAAACACCAGAAAACATGACTCCAGGCACTGACAATACTGGCCCGAAATCAGTTATCAACAATACACACTATCTGATGCAAAACAGAGACTTCCAGAGAAGAATCTGCAGAACATCAGATGGTAGATGCAGAACACAACGTCTAAACACCCGTGGGTGAGAACGTAAACATGGGGAAAATAACAGAAATCATTCTGTAACCAAGCTAATTCTCCCAAGAAATTTTAGTAGTAATCTTACTCAAAAATATGCCAAAAGCATGGGAGAATAGCAAGGGGGGACTCACAGGATAAGGAGAGAGGAAACACTGAATAAGCAGTGCAACTTCAAAGCAAGAATGACAACAAGAGGCCCATGCCTCGAAAATAGGCAACTTAACATAATTTCATTACAAAATCTTAAGTTACAGCCCTGAAATTTTCTGTCACTCCTTTTTCCTCTCCTCCTTCTCTATCCTCCTTAGAATCACCATTTCTCCAATATTTATGTGTCTGGCATCATTTAAACTGAGATTTACAAGCACAAAGATCAGTGAGATGTTAACTGATGAAGGGCCAAACAAAGAATGATAATTGGCGCCAATTTTGGAACGTCCTTGACACTGCGCATGCGCAGTAAGGGCAAAGTATGGCGGTCCTTCAGGACATGATTTCTTTTGGTTTTAGATGCAAATTTTGGGGATTGGGGGGCAAAATTTGTGTTTGGCCCTAGATTTTTAAGAGTTAGCACCAGCTGTGTCTGGGTCATTGGTACAGTATAAAAATATTACATTTTTCAATGTCAAATTTTCAAACAAAGGATAGAACCATGGTCCTCCCCTTTGTGTCCAAACTAGATGTAAAGGCCTGAGGATTATCACTTTTCTGGAGACAACAGTATTGTTGTCCGGATGGGAATATCTGCCAGCAGCATGCAACGAGTTAAAACAAATTTCGTTTACCAGTTTTGCTTATATTAATGCTTTTTTAACTGGTTGAGTGCTGGAAGCCCATGTTTCAGCTTTATTCTTTAGTGCAGGTACCATAACTTAAAGGCTCCATATTGTATGGATATACTGCATAATATCTTTGACGTGAAATTATTTAGTCTGCCGGGATTTGCTTTGTAACAATTTAAGGGTGAGAGCCTATAGGCACTCTCCCATAAATTGTTTCAAGGCAAGGACATGGGAATAAATTTTGATGACCAAAAATAATTTAGCCCTCTACCAGTTAATAACAAATTAAATGAAAGTGTCAATGACACTGTAGCTTAACTTGTCTGTGTGTTGTGTTTGATGAAAAGGATAATGTTCAATGTTTATGAAAGGATTATGAAATAAGACAAGAATTGTGATAATTGGAAATATGTTAATTTCTGTTCCCTGTATGCTATGTTTTTAATAAAAATAATATGAGGTGTACACTGTACTAAAGAGCTGAGTGGTGGGTTAATATGATCTCACAGTTAATGTATGTGGCCCTCACAGTTAACGGATATCAATGAAAGTTGCCAAGTTACAGTGAAATTATTCCAAAATGAGTCATCCTATCAAGTTACATTGAAATCCCTTCATAAATATGGCCTGGAGACTGTGCTAAAGGTTTTCAGTCTTCAGGCCTGTGTAGCCATGACAGTAGACCGATTGCAACTAAAAGGGGACGTCCTCATCTTGACATTATACTGAATCATTCTACTAAGTTACAATGAAATCCCTTCACAATTTCGACCTGTAGTCTGTACTAAAGGTTTTCGGGTTTTGTGCTCCGGAAGCCATCATGGTTGAATGATCATGACCAAAAGGGGGCATTGTCATCTGGGCATAATCTGGAGTGATCCTCTGAAGTTACAATGAAATCCCTTCATATATATGACCTGTAGACTGTGCTCAAGGTTTTCAGGCTTCGGGCCCCTGAAGCCATCACAGTTGACCAAACATGACCAAAAGGGAATGTCATCATCTAGGCATTATATGAAGTCATCCTAACAGGTTACAATGAAATCCTTCCATAAATACGACCTATAGACTATGATAAAGGTTTTGGGGTTTTGGGCTCGGGCAGCCATCAAGGCTGAATGATCACGACCAAAAGGGGACGTTCTCATCTGGACATTATTTGGAGTCATCCTTCCAATTTACAATGAAATCCCTTCATAAATATGACCTCTAGACCATGCTAAATGTTTTGGGGCCCCTACAGCCGTCACAGTTGCCCAATTGCATACAAAAGGAGAAGTTTTCATCTAGACATAATATGAAGTCAACCTACCAAGTTACAATGAAATCCCTTCATAAATATGACCTGTAGACTGTGCTATAGATTTGGGCTCAGGCAGCCATCATGGTTGAATGGGCACAACCAAAATGAGACATTCTCATTTGGGCATCATCTGGAGTGATCCTACGAAGTTACAATGAAATCCCTTCATAAATATGACCTGTAGACTGTGCTCAAGGTTTTCGGGCTTTGGGCCACTGTAGCAGTAACAGTTGACCAATCATGACCAAAAGGGGATGTCATCATCTAGGCATTATATGGAATCAACCTAACAAGTTATAATGAAATCCTTCCATAAATACGACCTATAGACTATGCTGAAGGTTTTTGGGCGCAGACAGCCATCAAGGCTGAATGACCGTGATCAAAAGTGGACATGCTCATCTAGACATTATTTGGAGTCATCCTACCAAGTTACAATGAAATTACAATGAAATGACTGGTAGACTGTGCTGAGTGTTTTCAGGCTTCGGGTCCCTGTAGCCGTCACAGTTACCAACCATGTCCAAAAGGGGCTGTTCTCATCTAGACATTATATGAAGTCAACATACCAAGTTACAATGAAATCCATTCACAAATATGACCTGAAGACTGTGCTAAAGGTTTTCGAGCTTCGGGCTCAGGCAGCCTTCATGGTTGAATGATCACAACCAAAAGGGGACATTCTCATCGGGGCATCATCTGGAGTGATCCTATGAAGTTACAATGAAATACCTTCAAAAATATGACCTGTAGACTGTGCTCAAGATTCTCGGGCTTCGGACACCTGTAGCCATCACAGTTGACCAATCATGACCAAAAGGGGATGTCATCATCTAGGCATTATAATGAGTCAACCTAAAAAGTTACAATGAAATTCCTCCATAAATACGACTGCAGGCTATGCTAAAGGTTTTTGGGCTTGGGCGGCTATCAAGGCTGAATGAGCGTGACCAAAAGGGGACGTTCTCATCTAGACATTATTTGGAGTCATCCTACCAAGTTACAATGAAATCCCTTCATAAATATGACCTGTAGACTGTGCTAAAGGTTTTCGGGCTTTGGGCTTGGGCAGCCATCACGGTTGACAAATCATGACCAAAAGGGGCCATTCTCATCTAGGCATTATACCGAGTCATCCTACCAAGTTACAATGAAATCCCTTCATAAATACGACCTGTAGACTGTGCTAATGGTTTTCAGGTTTTGGGCTTGGGCAGCCTTACCGTTTGACCGATCATGACCAAAAGAGGACGTTCTCATCTAGACATGACCCCAAACTAGCATATGAATTTTTGTGACGATCAGATACAATTAGGGGGTGCAGCCTGCGCCAAAGGAAATGTGAACAGACTCACAGACTAACAGACTTCCACACGCGTGATGGCAATAGCTTATCTTGACTTGGCAATCCTCAAAATGATAGTTCTTCACATATTTATCCATGTACACGTAGAAGTGCAAATATTTTTCTTGAATAATTTGAAAAGTTAAAAAATTTATAGTAATTTATATATTTTTTATACTTACCAATGACCCAGACTTAGCTGGTGCTAACTCCAACAAAACCAGGGCCAAACACAAATTTTGCCCCCCAATCCCCAAAATTTGCATCCAAAACAAAAAGAAATCATGTCCTAAAGGACCTCCATACTACGCCTCTACTGCGCATGCGCAGTGACGCAGTCGTCCCGAAATTGGCGCCAATTATCATTCTTACTGGCAGTGCCTGGTCAGCGCTATGTACTCAGCGGGGAGGCAAGAGTTCCCAACTCCAGGGAGGGCCATCCCCGTCTGGGTCATTGGTAAGTATAAAAAATATATAAATTACTATAAATTTTTTAACATTTTTATACTGTACCAATGACCCAGACTTAGCTGAATAGTAAACAGGCTGGAGGGCCTAGGACATAGAGGAAAATCCAATAAGCTCAACTATATAGTAAAGAGGTAACCCCTTAAGGAGAAAAGGAGTATTAGGCTTTACATGTATCTTTCTTATTTAATATTAAATTAGAAAGATACACTACCCTTAATAATTGAGCACAATAACATTCATGTTCTCTATTAACATCCAGTATAACCCTTATACTAATTATTTTTAAAGCAAGCCAATAAATAAAGTAGTCCAGAGAATTGAGACTCTTTATAATCAATTAAAAGTGTCCGAGTATTGTATATTAAAGCCCGTTTGACACTTGACATATACAAATGCTTCACACCGAGCTACACTTTAAAAATAAGACATGAATGAATTTAAACATTAATATTACACTTTAAAACCATCCCGGAAGCGACTCAGAAATACTGACTTGGAGGAGGCATTCCCTTGCTTTTCACTATAAAGCAGGTGACCTAAGGGAACACCTGCCCCCCCCCCCCTTCCCCTTGCCCTGGGTCAAATAGCCCAGAGCGAAGAGGGCAGCCGGACGGAGTCACTGCCGGAACAGAAAGCCTGCATAACTATAGTTGCAACTGTTTAGTGGACGACATTCTGAGCAACAGATAACGGACCTAAACAATGCAGGTCTCCAGAAATGGACTCAATATTTCTGAGATAAAAATTCGTAAATGTGGATGGCTGAGACCAATAAGCAGCCTTCATTAAATCTGTAATAGCAACACTATTAGCATAAGCCCAGGAAGTAGAAAGAGCTCTTACTTCATGAACAGAAATCTTAAGCACAGACTGCTGAGAAGAAGATAAATCTTCATAAGCAGTACGGATAGTTAACTGAATCCATCTAGCAATAGAATGGACTGAAATGTCCTTTCTATTAGGCATCAAAGACAGAAAGAAACGTTTCCGTCCCTTTCTGATAAACTGAGATCTCTGTTTATAGATACGTAGTGCTCTAACAGGACAGAGTAAAGGCCTACGCCCGTCTGAAGACGGAAGAGCCTTAATAACAATAGGTTCCGGATATTTATTAGGAGCCTGATTCTTAGCTAAAAAACCCACATTAGTAGTGAAGGTGATAGTGTTCCCAACACTACGATAATGAGAATCATCCACCGATAGTGCATGAAGCTCACTGACTCTTCTGGCAGAAGAGAAAGCTAAGAGAAAAGCTGTCTTATAAGATAAGAATTTGAAATCTACTGTCCCAAGAGGTTCAAATGGCTTTTCCTTCAATTTAAGGAGAACCCAAGCTAAATTCCACTTAGGAATTAATCTAAGAGTTCTGGGTCTATTTATCGAAAAGTTTCTAACCAACTTCGATAAAGAGACATTAGATCCAATTTGTAAACTATCATGATGTGCATAGGTATCAGATAACATAGATCTATAACCCTTTATAGTAACAGGCTGCAGTTTGATTTCGTCAAACAAGTATACTAGAAAGTTTGCAATGTCTGGTATAGAGGGATCAAATATATCTACAGAATGATCCCTACACCAACGACGAAAAACCTTCCACTTAGCCGCATAGTTTAGCGAAAAGGAGGTCCTCCTACAGTTAGAAATCGCGTCCACTGCTCGTCCTGTAAAGTGCTTGCCATGCAAGAAGGACCGCACAACGGAAAAACGTGAAGGTTGAGACCTTGCGGGTTGTGATGGAGTTGGCGCGATTTCCCCTGCGAAAGAAGATCCTCTCGTGGAGGAAGCTTCCGCGGTAGGTCCCACAGCAGACACCTGAGTAGATTTATCCACGGTCTCTGTGGCGACAGAGATGCTACCAACAGAATCTTGCATTGAGATTGTTTTATCTTTAGCAATACTTGTTGAATTAACGGCGCTGGAGGATACGCATATCCTATCATTCCGTCCCAAGGGATCGACAGAGCGTCTACTGCAAATGCTCTTGGATCCGGACACGGAGACACATACGTCTGCAACTGATTGTTGAGATGTGTCGCAAATAAGTCTATCATTGGCCGTTCCCATTGGTAGCAAATCTGATTGAATACTTGTTTGTTGAGAGTCCACTCCGACGGCAACAAGCGACCCTTTCGTGAAAGGGAGTCTGCTAGCACATTCAGACGACCCGGTATGTGACGGACCGACAGAAGAACGTGATGTTCTAACGCAAACAGAAGGATTCTTTCCGTTAGATTGAACAACGGAACTGAATGAGTGCCTCCCTGATTCCGTATATATGCCACTACTGTCGTATTGTCGGATAGAATTTGGACATGAGCATCGTGAATAATGTCCATCCAGTGACGTAACGCAAGCCAAATTGACATCATTTCCTTGATGTTTATGTGCTTGCACAGGAATTGCGGATCCCAAAGACCCTGGCATCTCGAATCCGTTGGGATTAATGATGCACCCCAACCTGTTTGACTGGCATCCGTCATAACGGTAAAACTCGGATCCGGCAACTGCAGCGGAACTCCTTGAGTTAACCACTGAATGTTTGCCCAAGTCTGAATCTCTTGTTTCACTTGATCTGACAAGAGAACGTCTACATCGAGCGAATGAATTTTCACACTCCAATTCTGAGTCAGGAAAATTTGAAGAGGACGTGTGCGTAGCCGCCCCATCGGAATGAGATCCGCGGCGGCTCCGCACAGACCTATCAGTCTCATAAATTCTCTCGCCGTGACTTTGTCTGCGTGCAGACAATAGCGAGCGTAACAACTGATTAATTTCGCTCTGGTTAACGGCAGACGAACGAGGTTGTTGTGCGTCTCGAAGCTCATTCCCAGATGAGTGAATGACTTGGACGGCACCAGATCCGACTTCTCCTCGTTTACTATAAAACCGAGACGTCGGAGCAATAGAAGAAGATTCTGAACATCGTTCTGAAGCGTTAACTCGTTACCGTACCTCTGAAGAATGTCGTCCAGGTAGACCGACGTTACCGCAGACGAATGAGCTCGGAAATACATCATTACCGAGTTCATTACCCGAGTGAAAGCCCAGGGTGCTAGATTCAATCCGAAGCACATCGCCCGGAATTGATACACCACTCCTAGGACTGCGAAGCGTAGATACTTTCGGAATGTCGGATGTACCATGACGTGAAAGTACGCATCTTTGAGATCTATGCTCGTTGCATAATCGTTCACCCGAATACTCGCTCTGACCGATCGAATCGTCTCCATATAAAACTTCGGAGCGACGATCAGCTTGTTTATCCAGCTCAAATCTATGACTGGACGGAACGAGCCGTCTGGTTTCGGAACCAGAAACAGATGGCTGTAGAATCCCAGAGATTCCTGGTTTTCTACGACCTCTACCGCGTTCTTCATTAAAAGAGACTGCACCTCTGATAACAGAGCGTCTCTTTTCTGTGGATTTGACGGAAGATGAGTCCACTTTGGACTTCGAGTTAATGGAGGCTTTCGTTTGAAGGATATCTTTAGACCTTCCGAAGTCACTCCTCTCACCCAAGGGTCGTCCGTAATCGACGCCCACTCTTGTGAAAAACTCGACAACCTTCCGCCAACCGGAACGCGATAGAGGTTTAAGCCATCACCTCCTGGACCTGCGAGGCCTGCGGTAGGAGAAACCACGTCTTCCACGACCCGCACCTCGCCTCGTCGACCTCGGGCGTCCGACCGATTGTCCCGGCCTGAAGGACGTCCCGAACGAGAGTCGCTATCCTGACGGTCTCTCGAATAAGACCAAGAGGACGCACCGGAACCTCTATAGGAACCTCTCTTGGGCGCATTAGACCCAGAAGTGCCTGTCTTATTCGTGTCTGCTGTATCCGACTTTTTAGGAGCCGATCTGAACAACAGAGAATCATTAGCTTTCTTTTTAATTTTATCATAAATAGCGGAAAGCTTGCCGTCAAAGAGAAGTTCTCCTGAGACCGAAGCGACTCTAAGAGAGTTCTTCACCTTAGAATCCACTAGTGTGGATGTAGCTAGGGCTGCGTCACGTCTAACCAACTCCAGATTTGCCACTGAAAGGGCGGAGTTACACGTGGAATAAGCTACTGCCCTTGAAAGAAGTCTTAAAGAGGATTGTATATCCTGAAACTCTTCCCCTTGAAGGCGCAGTGATAACGCCTTAGTAAGGTGATCTGCGTAAGATAAGGCATCTAAATTGGCTCTGTTAGACGCAATAGCTGTTTCCAACACCGCGGTTGGAATAGAAGCTGACGACGGTAATGGTAGCTCTAAGTCTTCCGCCTCGTCGTCCATACGCAGAGGAACTCTCGGTATACCCTGTCCTGCCGTATCGAATTTATTCCTTGCATTAATGAAAGGCAGGTTGAGAGTATTAGCGGACAAGAAACCTGCTTTCCCCGTCCTGGAAGCAAGTTTAAATATAGCGTCGTTCAATAATTCAAATGTTCTTGCAACATTATTGGACTGCGACGGAAACTCGGGAGCGATGTCCCTGAACCGCTCAAAAAATTCAGAGTCCAATGACGCTATAATTCTCTTGTCCGGAAGCGCAGCAGTCTGGCCCGACGGAACAACTTGAGGGAGAAAGTGCCGGATGAAGTCCACGGCAGCTTTATGTTGTTCCGAAAGGGATAGCTCCAAGTCATCCGTATCCCTTTCACCATCCGGTCGGACCTCCCGATGTTCCCGGTCGTCCGCCCCCGATGCTTCGGCGGAGCGTACCGACCCAGCGCCGTCGGATAATTCTCGATCCGACACCGTTTCTGTCGGCTGCTGGGATGCTGCGATAAGCTGTGCTATCTGCACAAGAATGTCCGACGTCGAGACCTGCGGAGGCGCAGTCTTTCGCTGCTTCGCCGAGGGCAGCTCCGCATCAGATGGCTCCCGCATACTTTTCCTATGCGAACGTCCGGAGTCCATCGGTCTCGAATCCCTGGCTGCCGGATGGTGTGACCTGGTCGCCGAAGAATCCTTCATCGGCGAAGCTGGTAAAATATCGGCGGTCATGCAGCCAAGGTGCGGTCGTGTGCGCTGACGAGAAGAGGAAGCCTTAACAGTCTCTGCGGACTGCTTATACAACGGAGCGTCCCGAGCGACGGACGTATGCTCCGCTAAAGACACATTTTGTACCACAACATCTGGTCCCAGATGTTGTTGTACGAGAGAGGGACCTCTCTCGCTCACGGCCCGGCTGGACCTGGACGAGCTAGGAACCGGACTAAAAGGCTTCCTCCGATCTCGCTTACTATCCGCCGTCACTGGGTGTGCATCTATTATGTTTATAGTGCTCGCATCACCCAAAATTTCCTCTTGGACCGCATCGGACGAACCCGGCTGCCGAACCATTCGGTGAATGGACGCTACACCGGGCGAGCTAGCGGACGACATTTGTCTAATCTCCATGAGCACTTTTGCCGCTAGCTCTAAATTCATTTGTGACGACGGACGCACACTTGAAGAAGATAACATGGAAACATCACCCTGTTCTGGTTCCTCTGAAATAGAAACTGAGAGAGTAGAGTGACCTTGTGGAGAAAGAGCCGGCATCGCTCTTTCTCCAGAAACAACATATCGTGACACACGTTTCCAATGTTTCTCATCCCAATGTTCACATATAGGACAGGGATTAATGCGAGAACACTGACTACAATTAATACAATGATCATGAAAGTCAGAGGAAGATTTCTTCCTATTACAATTTGAACAATGTCCCTTCATTGTGAAAGAACAACAATAAGTCCTAGTTACTCGCAAAAACCCCTGACACAAAGATACATAATAACATGATCCATTAATAAATGAAAAAACAATTGCAAAACAAAATAATTTTGAAAAAATATTTTTTCAGAGAAGCCCAAGTTGCTGAAAAGTAACGTTGAGCCCCGATGGATCCGATGGCAAAGTGTGGTCAAAAATTTTAAATTTATATAAAATAATTAATGAGACACTTTCGGATAATATAAATGTATCTTATAATGAGATAAACTACCACAAAGGCAAACAGCCCCCCTCAAAAAAGGCTGTTGCCAATGAAAACAAACAGTGTAAACACACTAGAAAACATGACTCCAGGCACTGAAAAAACTGGCCCGGAATCAGTCATCAATTACACTCTATCTGATGCAAAACAGAGACTTCCAGAGGAGAATCTGTAGAACATCAGATGGAAGATGCAGAACACAAACGTTATACACCCATAGGTGAAAACGTAACTATGGGGAAAATAACAGAAAACATTCTGTAACCAAGCAACTCTCCCAGGAAATTTTAGAAATGAAATTTCTCAAAAATATGCCAAAAGCATGGGAGAATTGCCAGGGGGGACTTTAGAAGGCTAGGGGAGAGGAAACACTGAATAAGCAGTGCAACAATTAGCAAGAATGACAACAAGAGGCCCATGCCTCGAAAATAGGCAACTTAACATAATTTCATCAAAAAATTTTAAGTACAGCCCTGATTATTTTTTGCCACTTCTTTTTCCTCTCCTCCTTCTATCCTCCTTAGAATCACATTTTCTCCAAAAATTACGTGTCTGGCATCCTTTAAACTGAGATTTACAAGCACAAAGATCAGTGAGATGTTGACTGATGAAGGGCCAAACAGAGAATGATAATTGGCGCCAAATTCGGGACGACTGCGTCACTGCGCATGCGCAGTAGAGGCGTAGTATGGAGGTCCTTTAGGACATGATTTCTTTTTGTTTTGGATGCAAATTTTGGGGATTGGGGGGCAAAATTTGTGTTTGGCCCTGGTTTTGTTGGAGTTAGCACCAGCTAAGTCTGGGTCATTGGTACAGTATAAAAATATGTAGTTTTCTATTTGCAAAACGTAACTTAAATGCAAGAATAAGGTGCTTGCAAATACTTTCTCAACTTTCCTTAAGAGGTTTATAATAAAATACAATTTCTTGTTATATTGACAATCTATATTACCTTAATCGTCTTGCTTCTTCCTCCTCAGCTCTTCTGACTTGTTCTCTGGAATCTCCAGCAACACGAATATTAGTCACAAGCTCATAACCATCTTGCTTTAATTTCTGAAGTCTCAGTCTACTCTCTTCTATCTGTTTACGACTTTTACTTAATTCTTCTTTGATTTCTTTCTTTTCATTTGCATCTTCTCCCGTTGTTGCCCTGAAAACAAAAAAAACACTTATTTTCTTCACTTTTTGCAGTGTCTAAAGCTTTTTACTATTATATATCATTTTCAACAATCTTCACACTCATTTATCTGTCATTAGATAAAGGGCACACACTTATTGGGTGCTGGTTAGTAGAATATCCAAATTACTTATTCTCCATCCTGAATTTATTTCCCTACATTCCACAGAAATCAAATCAGTTTAATTGTATACAGGTTATTTGAAATGCGCGATTAATTTGTCAACTGACAAACCATTAGTTAATTGGCATATGGGGATATATATACCAGATACAATGGATACAGATCTCAGAAAATTTGGAATATTTAAGAACTTTGTCAAGAAAAACATTTCATTATGGAGATCATTGGGGCAAGCTCTGAGAGCTGGATCTAGTGGTATCCAAGTATTATTTCCATGGTTTTATTGACAAATATTTCACTTGTTCAAATAAATTTAAATATAATGTATTAAGATGGAGTATGTGTGG
Organism: Pictodentalium vernedei; assembly: GCA_031216915.1. Taxonomy (NCBI): domain Eukaryota; kingdom Metazoa; phylum Mollusca; class Scaphopoda; order Dentaliida; family Dentaliidae; genus Pictodentalium; species Pictodentalium vernedei. The sequence continues at coordinate 201,137,749 of CM062291.1, read as the reverse complement.
GGTGGAAAGCATGAAATGTAAATTATTGATGTGCTGACTGCATGTGCAAATCTCCCCGAGAGCTTACCAAAATCTTACTGACTGTCATATTCAGAAGTTAACAAGTCTGGTCCCCTCCCATACCCCTACCCCACTCAGATCCTCTTTCATACTCCTAATGACCTACCATACAAGGACAGCACAATACTTGTGCACCACCACACCTAAGATAAATTCTGCCTTTGAACTTTTCACTGTCTGAAGAAACCTTAACATTTTTTTTTAACGGAAGGGTGGCACAAAGTCAAAGAGCTTATACATGACAGAAACATATAAAGACTTCTAATGAATTTGTGAAAATCCCAAATGAAAAATTCCATAAAACTGAAATAAATATATATAAATTGTACACCCAAATGATCATTGTGGTGTATAAAAAAAAACATGACAAAATACTTGTGTTTGATCCACACAGTTGATGACAGGTCGGAATGGTTAGTGAAAGTCTGCACAGTTTTCCAAAATAAATTATGTGATGAGAACAATTTGTGGCTGAATTTGCTTGACATGTCCAAAAATAAAGCTAGGTATTTAATGACTTGAAGGTGCAGCATCTGGCTGCGTGGAGGAAAATGCCACCACTTTTGGTTTTCTTTTAGGAAGAATGCCAAACTTTTTGTTTCAGTTGAGATCATAGTGAGCAGACAAGGCAATGATGCATAAGTAAATTCACAATACCTTCTAAAATGATGACACACGACCAATTACCTTCACACTACAGAATGCCATCACTAGAAAGTTAAAAAATTTATAGTAATTTCTATATTTTTTATACTTACCAATGACCCAGACATAGCTGGTGCTAACTCTTAAAATATAGGGCCAAACACAAATTTTGCCCCCCAATCCCCAAAATTTGCATCTAAAACCAAAGAAAACATGTCCTAAAAGGCCCTCCACACTTCGCCCCTACTGCGCATGCGCAGTGTCAAGGACGTTCCGAAATTGGCGCCATTAATCATTCTAATAACCAGTGCTTGGTAAGCGCTATGTACTCAGCAGGGAGGCAAGAGTTCCCAACTCCTGGGAGGGCCATCCCCGTCTGGGTCATTGGTAAGTATAAAAAATATAGAAATTACTATAAATTTTTTAACATTTTTATACTGTACCAATGACCCAGACATAGCTGAATAGTAAAAAGGCTGGAGGGCCAAGGACATAGAGCAAAATGGAATATGCTCAATAAAATAAAATAGAGTCATCCCCTGTAGGGAAAAAGAAGTAATAGGCCTTACATGTATCTTTCTTATTTATGATAAATTAGAAAGATACAACACCTTCCAAAATTGAGCTTCATACATCCATGTACTCTATTAATATCCAATATAATCCTTATACTAATAATTTTTAAAGTAAGCCAATAAATAAAGTAAGTCTAGAGAATAGAGACTCTTATACTCCTAAAAGTGTCTGAGGATTGCATAATCATGTCCATTGACATATGCAATATTCAAAAGCTATACTTTAAAAACTAAGACTTGAATGAATTTTAAAAACCTAAACTTCTCACTAAACAACCATGCCAATAACAGCTCAGATTTACTAACTCCGGAGGAGGTATCCCCTTGTTTTCATAGTAAAACAGGTGACCCAAGGAAACACCCTCCCCCCCCCCCCCCTTTTTCTTGCCCTGGGTCAAATAGCCCTGAGCGAAGAGGGCAGCAGAACGGAGACACTGCTGAAACAGACAGCCTACCTAGCTATAGTAGCAACTGTTAAGTGAATGACATTCTGAGCAGTAGATAATAGACCTAACAATAGAGGCCTCCAGAAATGGACTCGATATTTCTGAGATAAAATTCATGAATGTGGATGGCTGAGCGCAATGAGCGGCCTTCAAAAATCTATAATAGCGACACTATTAATGTAAGCCCAAGAAGTAGAAGAACTCTTACTTCATGAGCCGAAATCTTAAGCACAACTGCTAAATCAATGATATACCATAAGCAGTACCGATAGTTAATAGAATCCATTAACAATAAAATGGAGTGTAACGTCCTTCTACTAGGCATCAAAGACAGAAGAAGCTTACGCCCATAGTAATAAACAGATATCTGTTTATAAATACATAAACTGTACCCGGAAAGAGTAAAGGCCTATGCCCATACGAAGACGGAAGGACCTTAAAATAATAGGTTCCGGTTAATAGGAGCCTAACTCTTATGCAAAAATCCAACCTATATAGTAACGGAAGTAGTGATTCCGAAACTACGAAAGTGAAAATCATCCATCGATAGTGCATGAAACTCACTGACTCTACAGTAAAAGAGAAACCAACAGAATTACTGTCTAAAAGGTCAGAATTTGAAAACTACTGTTTCCAGAGGCTCAAATGATTACTTAGCTAAATAAGAACCGAAGTTAAAATCCATATAGGAATTTAATCTAAAGATTCTAAGTCTATTTATCAAAAAGTTACTAACTGACTTAGATAAAGAAACAAAAGACTCAATTGTAAACTATCGTAGAGTGCATAGGTATGAGGTAACATAAACCTATAACCTAAATAATAACAGGCTGCAGTAGATCTTGTGAAACAAGTATACTAAAAAATTGCAATGAGTAGTATGGAGGGATCAACAATATGAACATAATGATCCCTACACCAACGACAGAAGAGCCTCCACTTTAGCCGCATAGAATAGCGAAGAAGAGGATCTCCTATAGTAAGAAATCGCGTCCAAAGCTCGTCCAGTACAGTGCTTACAATGCAATACGGACCACACAACGGAATACATGAAGGTTGCGACCTTGCGGGTTGTGATAAAGATGACACGATTTACCCAGTGAAAAAAGATCCTCACATAGAGGAAGATTTCACGTTAAGACCCACAGTAGACAAGAGAGTAAATTACCCATGATCTCTGTGAAGATAGAGATGCTATCAACAGAAATGTATTGTGGTTGTTTATCTTAGCAATACCTGCTGAAACAACAGCGCCGGAGGATACGCGTATCCTATCATTCCGTCCTATAGATCAAGAGAGCGTTAACAACATTAGCTCAGAGATCTGGACAAACCAACACATACGTCTGCAATTGATTAGCAAGCTGTGTCGTAAATAAATCATCATTGGGCGCTCCCATAGATAGCAAATCTGATTGAATACTTGTTTGTTGAGAGTCCATTCTGACAGCAACAAGCGACCCGTAAGAGAACGGGAGTCCGGTAAAACAATCAGACGACCCGGAATATGACTGACCAAAACAGAACTTGGTGTACTATAACCAACAGACGGATTCTTTCCATTAAATTGAATAACGGAAACGAAAGAGTGCCTCCCTGGTTCCGGAGATACGCCACTACTGTCGAATTAAAGGACAGGATTTGGGCATGCGTTTCTGAATAATGTTCATGCAATGACATAAAGCAAGCCTAAAAAACATTATTCCGCGGAAGAAAACTGATTGCTAAGAGACTGCGGAACTCAAAGACCCTGGCACTTCGAATCCGTAGGGATCAGTATTATATCCCAATCTGTTTGACTGGCAACCGTCATAACAGCCACACTCGGGTCCGGCAACTGCGGTGGCACTCTCTGAGTCAACCACCGAATGTTTGCCCCAGTCTGAATCTCTTGTAACACTAGATAGACAAGAGAACGTGTAAATCGAGCAATTCATGGATTGCCGAAAAGTTGCCGTCGAAGAGAAGCTCCTCCGAGAACGAAGCGACTCTGAGAGAGTTCTTAACCTTACTATCCACGCGTGTGGATGTAGCTAGGGCTGCGTCACGTCTAACCAACTCCAATCAGCCACTGAAGGGCGGATTTATACGTGAACAAACTACTGCCCTCAAAAGAAATTACATTGAGAATAATATCCCGTAAATCTTTTCTTGAAGACGTAATGATAACGCCTCAGTAAGGCGGATTACATATGATAAAGCGTCTAAGTTAAGTCTACTATACATCATGTCGTTTCCAACATTGAAATTGGAAAAGACATAAACGGCGAAAAAGAATATATGCAGTCTTTAACCACACCATCTAGACGCATATGAACTCTCGGTATGCCCTGCTCTGCCAAAATAAACTATTCGTATAAATGATAAAATGGCAGAAATGAGCAACGCGGACAAGAAACTAAACTATCATGCTTGGTAGCAGGCTTGTATATATATATATAGCGTCGAAAAATAAAACACATGTTGTAATGACAATATTGGACTGCGTCGGTAAGTCAGGGACAATGTCCCTGAACCGATCGAAAAAACCCGAGTCCAATGACGCTATAAGTCTCTTATCCAAGATCGCAGCAATGAAGTCCGAAATAACAATCACTGGAAGATAATGCCAGAAGATATGAAAGGCAGCTTCCGATACTACTAAAGGGAAAACTCGAAATCTTTCGAATCCCTTTCGCCATCCTGTCGGACCCTATAAAGCGTTCGGTCGTCCGTACCTGATGCAACCGCGGACCGCACCGACCCAGCGCCGTCGGATAATTCCTGATTCGACCGAGAAACTGTCAATTGCTGGGATGCTGCGAAACAACTGTGCAAACTCGGATAGCACGTCCGTCACTGAGGCCTGAGGAGAAGCGGTCTTACGATGCATTGCCACTGGAAGCTCCGTGATCGTTACCCCGTGCATACTACCAATATGCGAGCGAACGGAGTGTATAGGCCTCGTGTCCCTTGGCTACCGGATGGCACGACCTATTCGCCGTGGAATCACTGAATGACGAAACTGATCGGATACTCGAGGTCACGTAGCCAATGTGCGGTCGTGTGCCCTGCTGTGAGGATGAGGAAGCATTAAGGACAGTCTCTCGGACTGTCAATATAACGGAGCGTCCCGACCGACAGACATATGCTCCGAATGTAAAATATCTGAACCACAACATGTGGTCCCCTATGTTGTTGGACGAGAGAGGGACCTCTCTCGCTCACAGCCCGGACGGACCTGGACAAGCCAGGAACCGGACTAACAGGCTTCCTCCGATCTGTTCTCAATCTGCCGTCACTGGGTGAGTACTAAAGTAATTAAAGTGCTCGCATCACCCAAATCTCCTTCCTAGACCGCAACGGACGAACCCGGCAGCCGAACCATTCGATGAATGTACGCTACACCGGGTGAGCTAGCGAATGTCACTCCGTAGGCGATAGACATATTCCATGAGCACTTATTGCCGCTAGCTCTTCATTAACTATGACGACAGAGGCACACTTTTGAAAGACATCTCCGTAACTCTGCGAACAAGAAACCAGAAATGCTTGGTTATAGCAAGCATAAAATAATAATATATATAGCGTCGTTCAATAATTCGAAAGTTTGTGTGACATTATTGGACTATGTCGGAACTGAGGGACGATGTCCCTGAACCGTACCAAAAATTTCTAAGTCCATCGACGCTATCAGTTTCTTATCCGGCATCGCAGCATTCTGGTCCGACAAAAGAAGCTGTAGAAGACCAAGTCAGATAACATACACAACAGCATATGTTGTTCCGAAAGGGAAAGCTCGAAATCCTCCAACCCTTTCGGTTTCCCGTCGGACCGGATGAAACTTTCGGACGTCCGTACCCGCTTCCGCGGAGCGTCCCGACCCAGCATCGTCGGATAAAATATATGCGACAGATTCAGTTGATGCTGGGATGCTGCGATAAACTGTGCTATTAAGGAAAGCACGTCCGTTCCCGAGGCCTGTGCAGTAGCGGTCTTACGATGCATTGCCGCCGGAAGCTCCGTGTACGTTGACTCCCGCACACTTCCTATGCGAATGTCCGGAGTCTGCAGGCCTCGTGTCCCTGGCTACCGGATGGTGTGACCTGGTCGCCGAAGAATCCTTGATCGGCGAAGCTGGTAATATATCGGCGGTCACGCAGCCAAGGTGCGGTCGTGTGCGCTGGCGAGTAGAGGAAGCCTTAGCAGTCTCCGCGGACTGCCTATACAACGGAGCGTCCCGAGCGACGGACGTATGCTCCGCTTGCGACACATTTTGTACCACAACATCTGGGGCCAGATGTTGTTGAACGAGAGAGGGGCCTCTCTCGCTTGCCGTCCGGATGGACCGGAATGAGCTATGAACCGGACTAAAAGGCTTCCTCCGTTCTCCCTCCGATCCGCCGTCACTGGGTGTGCATTAGGTTAATTTATAGTGCTTGCATCACCCCAAAATTCCTTCTAGACCACAACGGACGAACCCGGCTGCCGAACCATTCGGTGAATGGACGCTACACCAGGCAAGCTAGCGGACGTCAAAGGCCGTCGAACCTACTAGGGTCCTCTTAGGCAATTGGCGTATTTACATGAGCACTTTTCCGCTAGCCCTTCATTAATTGTGACGACGGAGGCACACTGTTGGAAGACATCACAGATACATCACCCTAATCTTGATCGTCTGAAATAGAAATTGATAAAGTAGAGTGACCCTGCGGGGAAAGGACCGGAGTGTCCAAATCCCCAATAACATACCGTGACATACGCTTCCCATATTGTCATCAAAATCATACGATACAGAACAGGAGTTAATGCGAGTACACTGACCACATAGAGAATGATTATAAAGACAGAGGAAGACTTCCTCTTAATACAATTGATCAATATCCTTTCAATGTGAAAAGAAAACAAGTCCTGGTACTCGCACTAACCCCTGGCAATCAAAATACATAATAATAATATGATCCATTAATATAGAAAAAATAATTGAAATCAAAATATTTTGAAAAAATATTTTTTCAGAACAGCCCAAGTTTCTGAAAAGTAACGTTGAGCCCCAATGGATCCCAAGCCTAAGTGTGGACAAAAATTTTAAAAATATTTTAAACAATTTATTCAACACTTACGAACAATAATAATGTATCTAGTTATGATTAAAATAACATCAAGATATTATTTTCCAGAAATCCCCCCCTCACACAGAGGGCTGTTGTAAATGTAAACAATGAGTGTAAAAACACTAAAATAAGACTCCAGGCACCCAGGCCCGAAATCAGTTACCAAAAATACACTATCTGATGCAAAACAGAGACTTCCAGGGAAGAAACTGCAGAACATCAGATGGTAGATGCAGAACACAACGCCTAACCACCCGTAGGTGAAGACGTAAACATGGGGAAAAGAACAGAATTCATTCTGTTATTCAGCTAAAACTCCCAAGAAAATTTAGTAATAATAATTACAAAAACTATGCCAAAAGCATGGGAGAATAGCAAGGGGGGACTTAAAGGACAGGGAGAGAGGAAAACACTTAAAAAACAGTGTAACTAAATAATCAGAATGACAACAAAATGGCTGCTGCCTCGAAAATAGGTAACTTAACATAATTTCATTAAAAAATTTTAAGTTACAGCCCTGATAATATTCTGTCACACATTTTTTTCCTCTCCTCCTTCTCTATCCTCCTTAGAATCACCATTTCACTAATATTTATGTGTCTGGCATCATTTAAACTGAGATTTATAAGCACAAAGATCAGTCAGATGTTAACTGATGAAGGGCCAAACTTAGAATGATTAATGGCGCCAATTTCGGAACGTCCTTGACACTGCGCATGCGCAGTAGGGGCGAAGTGTGGAGGGCCTTTTAGGACATGTTTTCTTTGGTTTTAGATGCAAATTTTGGGGATTGGGGGGCAAAATTTGTGTTTGGCCCTATATTTTAAGAGTTAGCACCAGCTATGTCTGGGTCATTGGTACAGTATAAAAATATTGCAGTTTGCCTGTTAGTAAATATTACTTACAATGTATGTTTGAATTTCCTAGCATTGCAAAATCATTTACCAATAAAACTGAGAGGTATCACATGACAAATAGTATGGCATGATATCCTTCTTAAAGAGAAAAAAAAATAAAAGTGTTGACATTTTCATTCATGCAGCTCTGTTGCTACATCTTGGAAGTATCTTAAGGTGCTATATAAAAGAGGGAAATTTGTTCTCTTTGAAATTCTCACCGCTGTTATTCCATAAATTCAAAATGCATTTTGGAAGTTGCAAAAGGCATTTTCAGAATTTATTTTTTTGCTTTTTGCTGAATGTGAGGGGATGACTGATGAGGGTGAGCTGGGGCCCCAGACAGTGCTAACCAGAGGGTACCCAATCTCGTGCTTGCTCTCCATTTGCTGCTATATGCTATATGACTATCAGGGACCATTAAAATAAAACTTAGGCCTAATTTTGGGACCTTTTTTAACCTTGTCAGTTCCCTTTTTTTCTTCAACTCAATTCAATTACGGGTGTTACCCGGTAGGGTTGTGGTTCTGTTAGAATGAGTTTAAACAGCAATTTAGTTAGGTTCATCTGATATTATTGTTGGTCAAACATGGATGATAGAGTTGGGATTTAGCCTATGTTTGAATGTGAAGCGACCAGACACATAAGGCCATACTTTACCCAAGATATGAATTATGACCTTCAGGCAGGATAATCTGAAACTAATAGTTCATTTACAATCTGTTTATGTGAAATCAGTCTCAATCCAGTTATGGAATGCCGGGCCGTACAAGAGAAGAGCGGATCCAATGGGGGTGGTGGGGGGGTGCTATTTTTGACAGAGCTTTGCTAAAACACGGTACCGAATTTTACTCGAGACCCTTGATGATGCATGCTCCTGCAAAAACGAACTGACGCCATGCTAAGAATAGATCATTTACACCACTTGAATTTATGGCCATAGGCAGGGGGAGGGAAGTGTCAGTTGATGCCCCTGCACTCGTGTCTATGGACAATGCAATCTTGAAGGCTGCATAATAAGCATGATTCATATAATCACGAATGCAAGCCTACGTTTCATGTAGTATGCATGTGAAAAAGACCTGTTGAGATTTTGCGAGCCTGATGAACATGTTATGTGGTTCTAATCATGGGATTTATACATCCAAGTAACAGTCTGGGGAGTCAGTCACAACAGCCTCGGAATCGCTGAGAACATGAGTTTTGGCCTCCATTTTTTTCAAACTTTTCAGGAGAGGGGAAACCCCCCACTCATATTCTCCTCAACTCGCGGATGCGCAGTGTGGATGATGCTGCACTTCATATTGCATGGATAATTAGTGCCCCCTCCCCTTTCGAGAACTCTTGGATCCATCAAGTTAGAATTAAATTGGTCTAGACCAAAACATGTTTAATGTTAACAGACTTCATTATTTTTATCACTTAATCCAAAATTAGAACAGAACATCAGATTATTCCGCTTCTATTTAAAACAGTAAAATACATCTTTTACTTTTAGATTTTGTTGAATTAAAAACATAAAAATAGTTTCAGAATTGGATCTTGCATCGTATAAAATAAAACATTGTTGTTTAAATCAAAACATTTTCAGTCTACATATTTTCCTGAGCCACAGTCGGTATCAGTCAACATTTTTTAGTGATATCCACATATTCACTGTTTCGTTATTGGAAAAAAGCATTTTGCATTTAGCAAAAAGCATTTTGCATTTCACAAATAGCATTTGAGTTTTGCTATTTTGGCATAAAGCATTTCACAAAAAGCATGTCACAACCGGCTTTCTGTAGAATTCTGTTACAATCTGTATAATTTGTGTACATACTAAATTTATATTTATTTGAATTTTTGGGAATTTCTGTGTGGTTGTACTAAATACGGCAAGTCCCTAATAAGTCCTGAGGTCCCTAAGTCCCCCCAGGTACAAAATACAGTAAGTCCCTCAAAACACACTGATAATGGCGTCAAAAATTAAAAATTAGAGACTTTATCACAGAACTGCATGTTGACTATTTATTTTTGTTTTTATTTGTTTGTTTTTTTCAAATTTAAAAGCAGTAAATGTTTGACAAACTTTTGTTGTTTTGAACAGCAGTTCCGGCGATCTCCGGGTCGCGTGTGTGTAAAATAAAAGTACAACTTTTAAAAGAGATGCTTTTGAAATGCTGTCTGAAAATGTTTTTTTTGATACTTACTTGTTTTATTTTATTTTTTTATTTCATTTTTTGTTTGTTTGTTTATTTTATCATGTCTAAAGAAGGTCCGCCGGCTTGAGCACTCTAATATTTTACCGGTTCAAAACAAGCTAGTGCTTAAGTTCTGTCCGGCTTTCATCCACAATTAAATCTCTCTGTTCCGACCCTGGCTACTAAAAGTGCCGAGAAATAAATAAATAAATAAAAAGTTTAAGCAAAACTAGTTGACACAAGTCGTAACGGGTCAAACAAACACCAAATAGCAAGCATGCTTTAATTTCATCATGTTTTGTGGCTATCACTAAAAAGTGTATACCGAGGCCGAGTCCTGAACTGGTGTGTACAGAAATTAGTTATTCAAATATCTCTTTAATGCCGTGGTGTTGACAAGATATTTTTATATATATGTCGTATAAACCCATCTTCTTTCGAAATAGTGAAAGAAAATCCAATTTTTTTCCATTTTCTGACTTATATCGTGAAAAATGTCTTTCAAACACACTAAAAAGTGTATACAGAAAGGGTCCTCCTAAATACCAGAACCCCCATGAACCCCCCTCTAAATTACATTTGCACAGTGTTTTACGATGAAATATGTTTATTTTATGTAATAATCCTTACAGGAAAGAAGAATAGAAGTAAATTCATTCTTATAGTCGCCTTTGTCTAGGCGGTTCTGGTATTTAGTATTTTTCTCCTAAATACCAGAACCTCCAGAACCGCACAGAATTCCCAAGAAGCACCCTCTAAATGACATTTGCTGCTCTCAGGGAAAATATTCCATTTCCAGTTTCTTTGAACAATCAATAGGAAATTAAATTTAATTTATTCACCATTTCATACCTGTGTAGACTTAAAAAAAAATATTTTTTTATTCGTCTCAAGACTGGCACATGGTATAAACAAAAATATATAATATTATACAAAAGAACAAGAAAGTCATGAAAAAAGAAACCCGTACAAATACAAACACATCTTGCAAGAAACCTGTGCATTTAAATATGAACACAATGCACCCTTAAGTGATCACCTCACCAAGCAAAATGAAAATGTTGATTGCAACTTGCGATCAACATTTTGCTTGATGAGGTGGTAATGTAATGGCACTTCGATTTACCCAATACTGCCCAATAAGTCTGATCACCCAATTACACCTGTTTACTACCCAATTACACCGAATTATTAAAAAAAACAAGGTCAAAGGAAACGGCATAGGTCAGAAATAAGGCAAAATTAGTTTCATTTAATTTGATTGTATTTAATATTCACTTTTCGAGCGACTTTCATGTGTGTGCCACAAATACGATGATATCCCAGGGTATTTCTGATATACCATGGTGTTTAAGTACAATATCATGCTACTTTTTGGTCTGGTGCGAGTCTTCAGCAAGATCCAGACCTAATTTACTGAATGCATTTCGTTTTCTATGAACTATTAACAAGTTGAAGATTTTCAATACTCGAGCAATGATGTAGGCTCGAGTTTGATTAGCTAAATCAATCAGTGAATGCAAAATTTTGAGTTAACTCCCTTGACTAAATTATAAATGTTCAGCTGAAATGAGAGCGAATTTGAGAATAAATCATGTTTTAGTTTTCCACAGAATACAAAAACAGTCTGGAAATTGAATCTTTTCTTCGAAAACAATGTGTAAATGCAACTTAGAGGAGGTTCTTTGGGGAAAATCTGAGAGGTTCTTTGGTGAAAATCTGAGAGGTTCTGGGGGTTCTGGTATTTAGGAGAAAAATACTAAATACCAGAACCTCCCAGAACCGCATAGACAAAAGCGACTATAAGAATTAATTTACTTCTGTTCTTCTTTCCTGCAAGGTTTATTACATAAAATAAACATACTGCATCGTAAAATACTGTGCAAATGTAATTTAGAGGGGAGTTCTGGTGGGTTCTGTGCGGTTCTGGTATTTAGGAAAACCGTACAGAAAGACTATTTGGTCACGTGATTTGTCTCTTATTTTGATCGGCGATGTTATGAATCTTATATTTTCGGAAAGAAAAATTCGAAAAATTAAGAAAGCGGCCAAATTCTGCATATGCTAAACGGAAGGAAGGCCAAGACCAGAATGCTCCTTTTTCAACAACTCCCCCCTCTCTCTCGCTCTCTCTTGGCGATCCGGCTTCAGCAGCTGTTTTCTCTTTTTTGTGTTAATTTCTGTATGCACCTTCCCAGACTAGGGCTCGGCTGTTGATGATTTTTGCCTCAGGCGCTTCAATCGATAATAAATTGATAAATAAGTTGTGTACAACATTAAAATTTGGACACACGTCAGAAATGTAAGAAACAAAATTACTACCGAAGTTTACGGGTGTAACTCGTGCCAGTTTCCTTCCAGAACTTGCCAAAAATATAAGATTCATAACACCGCCGATCAAAATAAGAGACAAATCAAGTGACCAAATAGTCTTTCTGTATACACTTTTTAGTGTGTTTGAAATACATTTTTCACGATATAAGACAGAAAATGGGGAAAAAAATGGATTTTCTTTCACTATTTCGAAAGAAGATGGGTTTATACGACATATAGATAAAAATATCTTGTCAACACCTCGGCATTAATGAGATATTTGAATAATTGATTTCTGTATACACCAATTCCGCACTCGGCCTCGGTATTCACTTTTTAGTGATAGCCATGTTTTGTGAATTAAATCTAGAAAATAATTTACGAAAATCATCATTGGGAAGCATGCTTTGAAAATTACAATTTCAGTAAATAATGTAATAAATAATTATAAACAATGAAACTGCCAACCCGAATTTCCGAAGTGTTTGTTTATAAACAGTCAAAAAAGTTCCGAATTTATCGATGGAAATGCTCGATATATACTTAATAATTGCACATAATAAACAAATTTGACAATCCTTTGCAAATTCATGTCTGAAGTTAAATTTGTGAGTGCTTTACATGATAAATGATGTGTTTTAAAGGGACTTGCTGTAATTAGTACATGAGGGGACTTAGCGACTTATTAGTATATTACTATTACTATTATATTAGGGACTTGCTGTATTTAGTACGACACTTTCTGTGTGATTTTCATGCTCAATTCGTTTTTCGTTACTTATAATATGATAAACCCTTAAATTATCATGGAAGTCTGTGCTTGCAATTAGGCAGCACCTGTTTAAATTAAATTTTCATATGTATACTATAAAAGTATAATTTATAGTAGTGTACAGACTACATCAAAGTTACACCAGTGGGCCGCAAAGTGGACCCCACTCGCAGGTGGAGAGTGGGTGAGTTCTGCATTCCAGAAGGTAACAGCAAACTTCTCAGTGTAGGGGAGACAGGTGATTACGAGTATTTGGGGGTAAATATAAACATTACAGGAAGAGGCATCTACCGAAACCACACAAATAAATTGATTCTGAAAGGAAGTGAATCCTTAACCAAATGAAACTTATAGGGAGAAACAGTTTCAATAAGGTTTTTGTGGGGAAAACCATTTGGGAAATAGTGGGTCTGCCAAGTATCACATACAGTACGGAAGTGGTACCCCTAAACCAGACGGTCGTAAAGAGCTTGGAAATCCTGCAGAACGATGCAGGCCGATGGATAACAGGGTCGAGTAATGCCGCAGTGCTAGAAGCAACCAGGGGTGAGCTTGGGTGGATGAGGATCAAGGACAGGATAGACCCGTTGAAACTCGGTTATCTTAATTATTTGGTAAATCTCCCAGACAGCCGATGGTGTAAAGTAATGTTCCTGAGAATTTTCAACTCAATAATTTGGGTAAAAATCAGTGGAGCGGAACAAAACCCAAACTTGTTGTGTAGGCCACCATGTTAGACTAACATATCAAAAATCAGCTCAATATCTGGAAGAGTGTAGGAAAAAAGACCGGAAAACTGTAATTTTGATGAACTTTTCAAAGTTCAAGGGCCGTAATTTCGGGAAAAATCAGTGGAGCGGAACAAAATGCAAACTTGATCTGTAGGCCACCATGTCAGACTAACATACCAAACATCAGCTCAATATCTGGAAGCGTGAAGAAAAAAGTCCAGAAAACTGTAATTTTGATGAATTTTTCAGAGTCCAAGGGCCGTAATTTTGGTAAAAATCAGTGGAGCGAAAAAAAATGCAAAGTTGATCTGTAGGTCACCATGTTAGACTCACATACCAAAAATCAGCTCAATATCTGGAAGCGTGTAGAAAAAAAGTCTGGAAAACAAGTAGGACTGACGGACGGACCAGTCAAAAACATTATACCCCAGCAACTTCGTTGCGTGGGGTATAAATATAAAGACGGGGTGGATGGTCCAAGTGAGGGAGCTAGTACAGAACTACTCATTGGAGATCCCGGACCTGGACGTTGGAGCCAACCAGGGTAAAAAAATCGTCAGAGAAAGGGTCATGGAGGATTGTAACCATAATTGGCGAGAGGGGTTAAATCAAAGAGGCCTTCGGGTGGCCTGCATGACAAAGAGAAGCCAGGTTTTGAAGAGTACCTTGATGGCACCTTTGGGGGGTCACTGTTGTTCAAGATGAGGTCACGATCCCTGGAGCTGAGGGGAAAAATTGGGAAAGACAGTGAAAGGGAGTGCCAGATGTGTAATTTGGGCATGGTGGAGACCCTGGAACACTTTCTTCTACTAGAAGTAGAATGCCCAAAGTACTAGTCTAAAAGATTAAGATTCACTGGGAGTATAATGGGGAAGTGGGATGGGAGAATGAAGGACATGTGGTTAGGGGGAGACATGTTGACTCGGGAGTCCCACAAGGAACAGTACTAGGACCTCTTCTATTCCTTTGCCACGTAAATGATCTCCCAGACACAGTTACATCATCAGTCCGTCTATTCGCAGACGACCGCCTCCTATATAGAACAATAAAAACATTTGAAGATCATGTCCAATTACAACAAGACCTTGAAAACCTAGAGAAATGGGCCAAAGACTGGGGTATGCGGTTTAATGCCAAAAAGTGTTACATCCTCAGCATCCACAAACGGAGTAACAAATTTTTTACACTTTAAACAACCACATACTCGAAGAAGTTCAAGACAATCCATACCTCGGATTACAAATATCATCAGATCTCAAATGGAGCAAACATTTTTCATCAGTAGCAAAGAAAGCGAACTCAACACACGGCTTCTTGAGACGAAACCTCCGGCATTGCCCCCAACATTGCAAGAAAACAGCATATATCTCCCTAGTAAGATCCATCATGGAGTATGGTGCAGCAGTGTGGGACCCATACCACCAGGGGAACATAGACAAGTTTGAAAGAATACAAAGAAGGACAATCAGGTTCATAAAAGGCGACTACAGATCCAGAGAAGAAGGCTGCATACAAAAAATGGCACAAGACCTGGATTTACAGAAACTATCCGACAGAAGGAAACACATCCGGCTTGTGCTGTTCTACAAGGTGGTTGAGGGACTGGTATCTGCGCTACCAGCTTCAGATTTCATCACATCCTCAAAACCAAGACGTAATATCAAGGTAAAAACATATGACAACTGCACCACATCAAACATCTTACAAAAATACACGCAAAACAACAGTAGGTGCTATAACATCACACACACATCAACCCCTCAGTTCCAGCATTCATTCTTTGTGAAAACAACAATCGACTGGAATGCATTGAGAGAGGACATAGTAGCTTCAACGACACTAGAGGCCTTTAAAATCAAGTTACTGAGCACATGGAATCCACCAGCTCCTCTCCTGTCGTATAAAAGCCAGAAGTGGTACCTACGACGTACAGATACAGACTCAAAGGAGAGGGTTAATATGCTAATCGGAGAGATTGGGAAGAATGGGGCAAGGGATGTCAGCAAGCAGTTTGTCTACGACTACGAGTGTTTGGAGGAGAGGAGAAGCATGGGAATAGGGAGGCAGTTGGGAGAACAGGGGTAACCAAGGCCTTCTCGTCCGAGAACCGCGACAAATCAGCGGCTGGCCAAAGTGTTATTATTATTACAGTACAGACTACAGTGGCATTTGGCAAGTAACATGGTAAGTAAAGTAGTGGATTTTCAGTTGCCGAGTTGAACCTGTTTGCACCTTTTAGAATTTTCAATCCTCCGTAGAATTCGCTGTCTCCGCGCCGCAATTCTTTCTTCGTGATCAGCTGAATCTACTGATGGTCCAACTTCTTCTTCTTCGCCACTTGAACTCATCGTGTATCAATAAACTTAAAATCGAAAAATGTGGACAGAAAATGCCATACAACCGGATGTGTACAAATCTGTTGCTAAGTCCGCGACTGGTCACGTGCTGAAAAGAAGCTGTCCGGCCTGTTACAGCTTGTCATACGGACCCTGGCTTTTTCGACCTCCAGCGCTTTCGGACCTTGGCTTCTTAGTTTAAACAATATTTATTCATGAGAAAATATGATGCATACATATAATAAACTACAAGATGATTGTCATACAGAGTGCACAATACAATGGTATGCATTAAAGCAGTGAGTCAAGGACGAGATTTGTTGAAAGTATTCAGCAGTAAGCTTTTAGCTTGTATAAGCGGTCTCCTTTGGGTAACTGACGAAATTTAATAGTAGCAGCAGGCACTAAGTAAAATATTGTTTAAACATGAGAACCAGAGAGATTAAGGAGAGCAGTAGAGAGAACAAGAGAATGAGATGGGAAAAGGAACTTAACCCCTTACCCAGCAGGTGTAGCAGACGACACTGGAGGAATAATTTTTTGAATAACTAGAAATTCCCAATGTCCGTCCCAGAATCACAGCTCATGACACCCCACCGGAACGAGCTTATCGAGATCGTTCCAATGGGGGGGGGGGGGGGGGGTCATGAGCCATGTTCCCGAGACAAAAATTGGGAATATAAAAGTATAAAAGGATTTAAACAGCGATTTTCATGGATAACACTGACCGTTACATTGGGCAAAGTGTTAGCTAGGAAACATGGGGACAACCTGAATTCAGCATTCGCTACCAAAGAATGGCTTCAGGAAGGAAAGGAGAGTCACTGACCATCTTTTCACGCTATCCCAAATGATAGAATCCGCGAAAGCAAAAAAAGAAAAAGATGTTCATGGCCTTTTTGGATGTTAAAAAGGCATACGATAGAGTATGAAGGGAAGGTATGTGGCGCAAGCTGGAGGCTCTGGGCTTGGGGGGCGAGTTTGTTGGGATTATGAAAGCACTATATAAAGATGTACAGAGTGAACTTAGCCTGGGTAACATTACAACAAAACGTGTGCCTATGGAGATAGGCCTAAAACAGGGGTGTATCCTTTCGCCAATTCTTTTTGCATTGTACATCAAAGGTTTAGGAGATGAACTCCTGCATAGCGACGAGGGGGTTGCAGTTGGTGACTTGAAGATCCCAGGGCTATTTTTTGCAGACGATATGGTGCTAGTGTCAGAAAGCGAAGAGGGGTTAGAGAAGATGCTGGGAATTGTTGGGAAATATGGGAGCAAATGGAGACTCGAACTTAATGAAAGCAAGAGCAAAGTTATACCCGTGGGCCGCAAAGTGGACCCCACTCGAAGGTGGAGAGTGGGGGAGTTCTGCATTCCGGAAGGTCGCAGTAGACTTCTTAGTGAAGAAGAGACTAGTGACTATGAATACCTGGTGGTAAATATAAACATCACAGGAAGAGGCATCTACCGAAACCACACAAATAAACTGATTCTGAAGGGGAAGCGAATCCTTAACCAAATGAAACTTATAGGGAGAAACAGTTTCAATAAGGTTTTCGTGGGGAAAACCATTTGGGAAATGGTGGGTCTGCCAAGTATAACATACGGTACGGAAGTTGTACCCCTAAACCAGACAGCTGTTAAGAGCTTGGAAATCCTGCAGAATGATGCAGGCCGGTGGATAACAGGCTCGAGTAATACCTCAGCACTAGAAGCAATCAGGGGCGAGCTTGGGTGGATGAGGATCAAGGACAGGATAGACTTATTGAAACTCGGTTATCTTAATTATTTGGTAAATCTCCCCGATAGCCGATGGTGTAAAGTAATGTTCCTGAGAACTTTCAACTCAAATATCAAGACGGGGTGGATGGTCCAAGTGATGGAGCTAGTAGAAAACTACTCAATGGAGATCTCGGACCTTGACGTTGGGGCAAACCAGGGCAAAAAGATCGTCAGAGAAAGGGTCATGGAGGATTGTAACCGTAATTGGCGAGAGGTGGTCATCTCAAAGAGATCTTTGGGTGGCCTGCGTGATAAAGAGAAGCCTGGTTTTGAAGAGTACCTTGATGGCACCTTTGGGTGGTCACTGTTGTTCAAGCTGAGGTCGCGGTCCCTGGAGCTGAGGGGAAAAATTGGGAAACACAGTGAAAAGGAGTGTCAAATGTGTAACGTGGGCGTGGTGGAGACCCTGAAACACCTTCTTATAGAATGCCCAAAATACCAGTCTAAAAGAACAAGATTCACGGGGAGTATAATGGAGAAGTGGGATGGGAGAATGAAGGACATGTGGTTAGGGGGCGACTCAAAGGAGAGGGTTAATATACTAATCAGAGAGATTGGGAAGAATGGGGTAAGGGATGCCATCAAGCAGTTCGTCTCCGAGTGTTGGGAGGAGAGAAGAAGCGCGGGAATAGGGGGAGGCAGTTGGTAGAACATGGGTAACCAAGGCCTTCTCATACGAGAACCGCGACAAATCAGCGGCCGGTCGAAGTGTTATTATTATATTATTATAGTGAGAGGATCCCGAAATGTTCTATTTGGACTAAACCAAATTAAACTTATGGGTTAGAAACAGTTTCAGTGAGGTTTTCGTGGGGAAAACTATTTGGGAAATGGTGGGTCTGCCTAGTATAACATGCGGTACGGAAGTTGTACCTCTAAACAACACAGCCGTAAAGAGCTTGGAAATCCTGCAGAACGATGCAGGCCGATGGATAACAGGCTCGAGTAATGCCGCAGCGCTAGAAGCGACCAGGGGTGAGCTTGGGTGGATGAGGATCAAGGACAGGATAGACCTATTGAAACTCGGTTATCTTAATTATTTGGTAAATCTCCCCGATAGCCGATGGTGTAAAGTAATGTTCCTGAGAACTTTCAACTCAAATATCAAGACGGGGTGGATGGTCCAAGTGATGGAGCTAGTAGAAAACTACTCAATGGAGATCTCGGACCTTGACGTTGAGGCAAACCAGGGCAAAAAGATCGTCAGAGAAAGGGTCATGGAGGATTGTAACCGTAATTGGCGAGAGCGGGTCAAATCAAAGAGATCTTTGGGTGGCCTGCGTGATAAAGAGAAGCCTGGTTTTGAAGAGTACCTTGATGTCACTTTTGGGGGGGGGGGGGTCACTGTTGTTCAAGCTGAGGTCGCGGTCCCTGGAGCTGAGGGGAAAAATTGGGAAAAACAGTGAAAAGGAGTGCCAGATGTGTAACTTGGGCGTGGTAGAGACCCTGGAACACTTTCTTCTAGAATGCCCAAAGTATCAGTCTAAAAGAATGAGATTCAGTGGGAGTATAATGGGGAAGTGGGATGGGAGAATGAAGGACCTGTGGTTAGGGGGAGACTCAAAGGAGAGGGTTAATATGCTAATCGGTGAGATTGGGAAGAATGGGGCAAGGGATGTCATCAAGCAGTTCGTCTCCGAGTGTTGGGAGGAGAGGAGAAGCGTGGGAATAGGGAGGCAGTTGGGATTTCAGGTGTAACCATGGCCTTCTCGTCCGAGAACCGCGACAAATCAGCGACTGGCCAAAGTGTTATTATTATTACCAAAGGATATTAAATAGGGCAGCCTCGACGAATATATCGGTAATGGTGTGACAAGTAACACCGAAAGAGTCAATGAGTGCATGCTTATCAAAGCGTCCACTCAGCATGATAAAGTCCTGCACGGCTCTAAAGACAAGAAGGTTATCATTATTATTCAATCGTTCAGATCCAAATAGTAGTGCGGGGGGCTCAAGGGTAAATGGCAACGCATTGATTGTGGAATTACGAGCATCGTCGTAGATTGGGCAGTGCACGAGAAAGTGCTCAGTATTTTCGAGGTCCCCACATTGGCAGCGTGGAGATGGTGAGAGATATTTATCGTATAAGTGGGCGTTGATATTACTGCAATGCAGGCGTAACCTGAAATGATGAATTTGTGCAGCACAAGATTTAGCTCCATAGTAAAAAATTGGTGGTCGCAGGTTCTTCGGACCTCCGGCTGAATTACATATTGATAATTATGACAAAAATTTTAGGAAATTTCAACAATTTTATTACATTTTATCCCAAATAGTCATACATAGAATAGAATCCATGCTTTAAAGGGTACGGATCAAAACCTACCCAGACGTACCCAATGATTCAAAATGTACCCAAACCGAAACGTACCCAAACCATGAGTCAAAACGTATCTAATACCCTTTTTCTCAAATAAAAAGAGACAAAGAAAGAAGAAGTCATTGATTCAAAACATGATGTAAATGAGAGTGTTATATTAGTAAAACAATTTCAGAATCAATTATATTTTCTGTTGGTACAGCTAATTATTATTAATCATTACTAATTATAGTGAACCCATGTTAGTTTGTTCTGTTATAACAACAATTGTCAATCATTGTTTCACTTTTGATTTCATTTTTGTAGGAACCGACAATGTTTTCACGTGATGATTGTAACCGCTGATTATTACTGATCAGTGTAAACACAAATTAATAACAGCTATCATCAATCAGTATTGAATGTTATGAGTTTCCCGTTTATTTCTAATGATACCATATGGTTTATTTTATTTTGAAAACATCTAGCCATCTTTAAAATATGCGTAACTGCCCGATGATGTTATGCATAGTGCTACACGAAGGGCATAATTTTGAACCTCTGTAGCTTCTGAATGTTGGTTTTGCTCAGGTCACTTGTTATTATGGCACCGTATTCTAGTACCGGACGTATAAATCTTTTGTAGAGCTTGAGAAGCACATCTTTGTTTGCTCCACAATTTCTTCCTCTGATCACCTTCAGAAAATTGATACGTTTAGTAGCTCTAACCGTAATGGAGTTTACGTGACTGTTTAGACTGAGATTGCTATCTAGGATAAATCCCCAAATTGTGGCCTCTTTGCTTGCTTCTAATTTGTGGTCGTATAACTGGAGATCGATACTTGTGACTGTTTTGTTTCCTTTGCTTCTTGAAGAACGTAACTTTTTGAGTTTTGGCGGCATTGAGTTTGATGCACCACAGAGCGCACCAGCTCTTAAGATCGCGAATGGTATCATGTAGACGATTTTTAATTATGTTTCGGGACTTGCTGGCCGTCCAAATGCCTTTGTTGTCTGAGGACAGCGATAGTTCAACACAGTTTTTCCCTACTTTTTCTATGTCATTCATATATATTGTGAAAAGAAGCGGACTTAGAACCGACCCTTGTGGTGTTCCCGCTTCGAGTATTACTTCCTCTGACACCTCGCGATTAACCCTCACCTTGATTTTTCGGTCAGTTAGAAATGATGATATGATCCTCAAAATTTTAGTGGGTAATCCCATTTTGGCTAGTTTATATCTCACGCCATTGTGCCATACCGAGTCAAACGCTTTTTCTACATCAAAGAAAAGCGCTGTTCCGATTTCGTTTTGACTAAATGCTGTTTTCGTATAATCGACCAGTCTATATACGTGTTCGATTCCCTCTTTCTGACTCCCTCACTCCCTCAATGAGACACCAACAAAATCTTGAGTTGGAGACAACTGTTGTCTCTCTATCTCTCAGAAATGGTACCCACAGCTTAAATGCCAGCTGTGAAGGTAGTGATGGAATCTACAAGAAAAAATGAGTCATTTAAACAAACACACCCTCAAAGAAGGCATACTAATACAGTACATCATGAGCTTCATTTATCTTAAATGGTTTACCACATGAATGAAAAAGGAACGCAATTGTCTCGTTCCTTCCATATTCAAGCGTAGGCCATCTCTTCAGCAAAAAGTTCACATCTAGGTTTACCTGATTTAAAGAATGGTCTGTATGATTTGACAAACAAAATACTCCTTTCACTGCAGAGAACTTTTAACCTAAAATTAATTTCCTTTACTTTATTCCCATACTTGGAATGATCTACAGGCCGAGGTAAAATGGAAGAAATGATGATGTCAGAATTCGAAAGGCTTTTAGAAAGTGTGATGAGTTTGTTGAAGGCTGACAACATTTGATCGGTCGATTTTTTGATAATATCATTTGTACCCACATGAAAAATGACATGAGAGTACTTAGAAATGTCAAGATGTTTTGCATTTAATTTATAAGTGATGCTTGAAATCGTAGATCCTGGAAAAGGCTTGATATCTGTATCAAAAATACCAGAGATGTATTTGCAGATGGAATCTGATATCAGTAGTACTTTCTTATTTCTCTTAACTGAAAATAAAGAGGAAAGGCAAGATTTAGTCCTAACCACAGTCTGCAGTTAAGATTAAATCTCTCATTTTTTTGGCAACCACGAATTTTTCTTTCATTGTGAAATGTAGGTATCGCTTATAACAATCACTTGACCAGTCCCCAGTCAACTGAATTAGGTCAGAGGGAACATCTGATTGAAAAGCCCAAGAAGCCCCAGCTCTTCTAAAGCTATGTGAAGAGTAAAGGTTTGGGTCTCGGCCGGTTAATTTAATAATATGTCTGATAAAATTAAGAAGCTTGGGATAAGTTAAAGGTTTAACCAGTTTGCCTTCATAATGCATAAAAAGTGGATCAGAAGAACATCCAGGAATTAATGTTACCATATTTTTAAAGGCTTGTACAGGGCATAAGGGAGAGCCAGGAATTGCCAAAACAGGTATTTTCAAAGTTCTTTGACCAAATTGAATAGTTTTAGACCATTTAATAAAAACTAATAAAAACTGATCATCATAAACGACATCTGCACGGGTTAACTGAAAATTAGGATCAAAGGATCGTGGTACAAAGGGACAAGGTTAGATTTCCTTAGCATTAGAAAAAAGGCCAGAAGAAATAAACACCAAAATGAAACATAAATAGGGTTATTTTGAATTATATGTGGATACATTTCATATAAAATTGCTGGAGTAATTGGCAAAGCCTGTTTAACTTGATGTTGCCTGATCCTAGCCAAACCACGATACATAAGTCTGAGTTCATATGAATCAAAAACAGTAGAAGGTAAATTCAAGAATAAATGTACAATTTTTACTCCACTCACATAATTTCTTATAGAATCAACAGATTTAAATGAGCGACTCAAAAATTGCACAAATAATCTTAAACAATTCAGAGTAGCAGGAAAGGGAGATAAATGAAAATACAAACAAAATAAAAAATATGCTCTCCATTGAATCTGAAGATTTTTTTGAGTTCCTGTAGCAAAGGCTTTGGAAACAGTAAGACTAGCATCCTTCCTAAGAGCTTTAAGTTCCATTCCTGCAAAATAAAACACCTACCAATCATGAATAAAAGTGAACAATTCGTCTGAAACAACATCTTCAATCAAAGAAGTTTCACTAAACTGATTAAGAAATAGACTTCTATTCCTATCATTTTCTGTCCACCTTGACAGAAGATCTGCTGGTCTATTATCAACACCTTGAATGTGAAGAGCTTTTATTTCAAATCGAAAAAACAGCAGCAAAATAGCAAATTTCTCTTAAACAAGATGACAAAAATAGATTCCTAGAGGCTCCTTTGTTAATAGCAGACACCGAGGTGGAATTATCACAGTTTATAAGGATCCTGAGCCCTTTTAAGGAAGATCCCCATAGTTTCAAACATACTACAATGGATAAAAGTTCTAATTCATTGATGTGCAATCTTTTTTCCTGTATAAACTGTGGAAATGATGCATGAAAATAATGATGCCCAAAGATGCCTCCACAGCCCAATTTGCAAGCATCAGAAGAAATGATATTATCTGGAGAAGACCAGGACTCTAAGACCATCAATGATATACCATTGTAGAGAGGAAGAAATTTTTTTTAGTACTTTCATAATTATGAAATTGGGGCGGGTGGGAGAGTTATTTCAAGATCAACAAAGTTCAGTACGACACGTCAGACCAAAAAATTTTCAAGAATAACAATACAAGGGAAATAACTCTGAATAATGTGACATCAGAGGAATATCCAATGAAAAGGTCGAAAATATAATAAGGCAGACTAAGGCGGGCCCAGTGGATAATTATCCAATTTGAATCTGTTAGATACAAATTACCAACATAGTGCTACACGAAGGGCATAATTTTGAACCTCTGTAGCTTCTGAATGTTGGTTTTGCTCAGGTCACTTGTTATTATGGCACCGTATTCTAGTACCGGACGTATAACTCTTTTGTAGAGCTTGAGAAGCACATCTTTGTTTGCTCCACAATTTCTTCCTCTGATCACCTTCAGAAAATTGATACGTTTAGTAGCTCTAACCGTAATGGAGTTTACGTGACTGTTTAGACTGAGATTGCTATCTAGGATAAATCCCCAAATTGTGGCCTCTTTGCTTGCTTCTAATTTGTGATCGTATAACTGGAGATCGATACTTAGGACTGTTTTTTTTTTCTTTGCTTCTTGAAGAACGTAACTTTTTGAGTTTTGGCGGCATTGAGTTTGATGCACCACAGAGCGCACCAGCTCTTAAGATCGCGAATGGTATCATGTAGACGATGTTTAATTATGTTTAGGGACTTGCTGGCCGTCCAAATGCCTTTGTTGTCTGACGACAGCGATAGTTCAACACAGTTTTTCCCTACTTTTTCTGTGTCATTCACATATATTGTGAAAAGAAGCGGACTTAGAACCGACCCTTGTGGTGTTCCCGCTTCGAGTATTACTTCCTCTGACACCTCGCGATTAACCCTCACCTTGATTTTTCGGTCAGTTAGAAATGATGATATGATCCTCAAAATTTTAGTGGGTAATCCCATTTTGGCTAGTTTATATCTCATGCCATTGTGCCATACCGAGCCAAACGCTTTTTCTACATCAAAGAAAAGCGCTGTTCCGATTTCGTTTTGACTAAATGCTGTTTTCGTATAATCGACCAGTCTATATACGTGTTCGATTCCCTCTTTCTGACTCCTATACGCTCTTTGCCATTTGTTGAAAAAGTTGATTGATTCGAGATAGCTGCGAAGTTTCGTAGTGAGAATCCGCTCAAATATTTTCCAACACAGCTAAGCAAGCTGATCGGGCGGTAGTTAGAAGGGTTGGTAAGGTCTTTGTCGGGTTTAGGTATCATTACTCCGGTGGCCACTTTCCAGCATTTTGGGAAGTACCCACAGGAGAGACGGCAGTTTAGGAGTTTGGTAAGTCTACAGTAGAAGATGTGAGGCACTGTTTCATTATTTTGTAAGAGACTTCGTCTTCTCCTGGGGACGAAGATGACTTGCATTTTCTGATTATACCCATGACCTCTTCTGCGCTTATTGGTTCGGTTAATTCATGGTCGTTCCTGTCTTCATGCCTTTGGTCGAAGTTCGGTTCATTGAAAATTGAGTTGTTATCTTGGACAAATTTATTTACTTTTACCTTAAAATCGTTGTCATATCTGTTCCCTTCTTGTGAACGATGCGCTTTCTATAGAAGTTCGGCAAAAAAGCGCTGGCCTCGTCCATGGCCATAGTTCCGTCGCTAGACTTCAGCGCATTATTATTGGCACTTTTGCTCTTTTGGCCAGTAAGAGTTTTAAATGTAACCCAGAACCTCTTAGGTTCTCTCAGCCCATTTAGGTTTTCTGTTGCTTTTTCCCATCTCACGCGATTGTCGTTAGCTATGGCCTTTTTTACTTCTCCATGTAGGCGATTATACGCGGTTTTAAGTTCTGCTCTTTTCATTTGACCATTCTCTGATTGGTGAGCCCGGAAGGCTTTTATTTTTTGTTTGATTATTTGAAGAGTTGTTTGGGTTATTCTGTTTATCCGCGTCTTTACTGTTTGCTTGGGACAAATTTCATCGTGTACTGTTGATAACCTCGTTAAGATGGGTGCAGGATTTTTCTAGTTCATGAGCCTTTAAGGGGTCATTTGCTTTTATTTTTACTTCGATAATGTTTCTGAAGAGGTTCCAGTCAATTTTTAATAGATTCCTCCTAATCACGGGAGGATACCTTGCGGGACCAGTATTACATTTCAAAGTGGCGTGAACCGGCGGGTGATCACTGCCTAGCTCATCATCCCCAACAAATATGTCTTGCATTTGGCTGGTTAGTGATTTGCTGGTGATAATCAAGTCTAGGATATCTGATTGATGGAGTGGGTTGTTGCTTATGTATGTTACGTCTTGATCGTTATTTACCACGAATTGATCGAGTTCTTCAATGATATTGAAAAGGGGGTCACCATTAGGCTCAGTCTTATGACAACCGAATACCTGGTATTTGGAATTGAAATCATCCAAGAATAAGCAGTGCTTGTACTTTTTGGTAAAGAATTCAAATGCTTTACTGTCTACTGTTGCTTGCGGCTTGTTATAATATGATATGATTGCCACGTGTTTGTGGTCAAGTTCAATTTGAGCTGCAATCACTTCAGACTTGAGGTGGTCGCATGGTATTGTTTTGTATTTAATCTCCTGCCTTATTAGCAGAGCGACACCGCCACCTTTTTGGAGGGGGCGATCTCTTCTAATAATACCAAATGGACACCGATAAAGGAACTTCACGAGCCAGCAAAAATAGAAGCTATTGACACGCGATTAAAAGACCTACAAAACAAAACTCTCAACAGACTTCGATAGTGAATTAATGAATGAGCTAAACGAACACCGATCCCTTAACAGAAAAACAAAATAAGTTTCCAGAAAATAAAAAAATTTTTTTTATACAATATAACTAAATTGCGTGGAGTCAGTGAGGATTGAATCGCTACTCATTGAGAACTTTAGGATAGAGTCTGTGAAGACTGCCTCGCAACTCTGCTAAAGCGCGATTGAAATGCGTTTAATAAGACATACATAACAAAACCCTCCACATACTCCAGGATAGTGAATCGATGGTGAAGCTGAACGAACATCGAACCCTTAACAGAAAAACAAAATAAGCCACAGTAAATTAAAATTACTCAATAGAATTAAACTGCGTGGAATCAGTGAGGATTGCCTCGCTACTCATGAGTTCTTTAGGACTGAGTCTGTGAGGATTGCCTCGCATCTCTGCGTGTGGGGAGTGGGGCTCCGAAGGAACCCACCCCTCACTCCATCCATAGCAACAATCACACAACTGTCACAATATGCAATAGCGGATACCTATCTTTCTCTCTACCTATAACTTCTCTAATCGAACATTCTAAAATTTTCTTGCAACACTCGTATCAAGAAGACGCACGGAAATGGTAGACAAAGCGCAGGAGGAATTGGTAATATAATATAATAACACTTTGGCCAGCCGCTGATTTGTCGCGGTTCTCGGACGAGGAGGCCTTGGTTACCTCCTGTACTCCCAACTGCCTCCCTATTCCCATGCTTCTCCTCTCCTCCCAACACTCGTAGACGAACTGCTTGATGACATCCCTTGCCCCATTCTTCCCAATCTCTCCGATTAGCATATTAACCCTCTCCTTTGAGTCTCCCCCTAACCACATGTCCTTCATTCTCCCATCCCACTTCCCCATTATACTCCCAGTGAATCTTATTCATTTAGACTGGTACTTTGGGCATTCTAGAAGAAAGTGTTCCAGGGTCTCCACCATGCCCAAATTACACATCTGGCACTCCCTTTCACTGTCCTTCCCAATTTTTCCCCTCAGCTCCAGGGATCATCTTGAACTGAACAGCAGTAACCCCCCCCCCCCCCCCCAAAGGTGCCATCAAGGTACTCTTCAAAGCCTGGTTTCTCTTTATCACGCAGGCCACCCAAAGACCTCTTTGATTTGACCCTCTCTCGCCAATTACGGTTACAATCCTCCATGACCCTTTCTCTGACGATTTTTTTCACCCCGGTTGGCCCCAACGTCCAGGTCCGAGATCACCAATGAAATGAGTAGTTCTCTACTAGCTCCCTCACTTGGACCATCCACCCTGTCTTTATATTTGAGTTGAAAATTCTCAGGAACATTACTTTACACCATCGGCTGTCTGGGAGATTTACCAAATAATTAAGATAACCGAGTTTCAACAGGTCTATCCTGTCCTTGATCCTCATCCACCCAAGCTCACCCCTGATTGCTTCTAGCGCTGCGGCATTACTCGACCCCGTTATCCATCGGCCTGCATCGTTCTGCAGGATTTCCAAGCTCTTTACGGCCGTCTGGTTTAGGGGTATCACTTCCGTACCGTATATTATACTTGGCAGACCCACCATTTCCCAAATGGTTTTCCCCACGAAAACCTTATTGAAACTATTCATCAAATTATTGAAACTGTTTCTCCCTATAAGTTTCATTTGGTTAAGGATTCGCTTCCCCTTCAGAATCAATTTATTTGTGTGGTTTCGGTAGATGCCTCTTCCTGTAATGTTTATATTTACCCCCCTTCGAATCCCATCTGCAGCAACCGCGTTGTGTCCTTGGGCAAGACACTTCATCTCCATTGCCCGCGTGGGGGCACGATGACGCCGTGTACTATGGCGTACTGCACGTCGATGGTGCGCATGTCTCCAACCAATCTAACGCGAGTTACGATGTTGGGGAGCTGGCAGCTGCTCGTCGTTGCTCGGTGGTTCTCTCCGGGTACTCCGGCTTCCTCCATCCGTAAAACTGTCGCGGTCATGATTAGCCATTGTGCATAAATATGTGACCTTAAACATCAATAAATAAATAAAAAAATAAATATTTACCCCCCAAATACTCGTAATCACCTGTCTCCCCTACACGGAGAAGTTTGCTGTTACCTTCCGGAATGCAGACCTCACCCACTCTCCACCTGCGAGTGGGGTCCACTTTGCGGACCACAGGTATAACTTTGCTCTTGCTTTCATTAAGTTCGAGTCTCCATTTGCTCCCATATTTCCCAACAATTCCAAGCATTTTAGTTAGCCCCTCTTCGCTTTCTGACACTAGCACCATATCGTCTGCAAAAAATAGCCCTGGGATCTTCAAGTCCCCAACTGCTACCCCCTCCTCGCTATGCAGGAGTTCATCTCCTAAATCTTTGATATACAATGCAAACAGGATTGGCGAAAGGATACACCCCTGTTCTAGGTCTATCTCCATAGGCACACGTTTTGTTGTAATGTTTCCCAGGCTAAGTTCACTCTGTACGTCTTTATATAATGCTTTCATAATTCCAACAAACTCGCCTCCTAAGCCCAGAGCCTCCAACTTGCGCCACATACCCTCCCTCCATACTCTATCGTATGCCTTTTTGACATCCATAAACAGCTTTTTCTTTTTTGCTTTCGCGGATTCTGTCATTTGGGATAGCGTGAAAAGATGGTCAGTAACTCGCCTTCCCTTCCTGAAGCCATTCTGGATTTCTCCCAAAAAACCCTTCTCTTCAATCACCTCTTCTAGTCTCCCATACAGGACTTTACAGAAAACTTTTCCAATGTTGCTACTGACAGAGATCCCTCGATAGTTATCCAAAACGTCTTTTTCACCCTTTTTGTGAATAAATGTCACTTTGCTTTCTCTCCACTCCCTCGGGACCTCTTGATTTTCTATGGCTAGATTGAGTAGGGCAGTTAGGCTTCCCACGAGTTCCTCTCCCCCTTTTTTGACAAGTTATACCCGTGGGCCGCAAAGTGGACCCCACTCGAAGGTGGAGAGTGGGGGAGTTCTGCATTCCGGAAGGTGGCAGTAGACTTCTTAGTGTAGGAGAGACTAGTGTCTATGAGTACCTGGGGGTAAATATAAACATCACAGGAAGAGGCATCTAGCGAAACCACACAAATAAATTGATTCTGAAGGGGAAGCGAATCCTTAACCAAATGAAACTTATAGGGAGAAACAGTTTCAATAAGGTTTTCGTGGGGAAAACTATTTGGAAATGGTGGGTCTGCCAAGTATAACATACGGTACGAAAGTTGTACCCCTAAACCACACAGCTGTTAAGAGCTTGGAAATCATGCAGAGCGATGTAGGCCGATGGATAACAGGCTCGAGTAATGCCGCAGCGCTAGAAGCGATCAGGGGTGAGCGAGCTTGGGTGGATGAGGATCAAGGACAGGATAGACCTATTGAAACTCGGTTATCTTAATTATTTGGTAAATCTCCCCGATAGCCGATGGTGTAAAGTAATGTTCCTGAGAACTTTCAACTCAAATATCAAGACGGGGTGGATGGTCCAAGTGAGGGAGCTAGTAGAAAACTACTCATTGGAGATCTCGGACCTTGACGTTGGGGAAAGCCAGGGCAAAAAGATCGTCAGAGAAAGGGTCATGGAGGATTGTAACCGTAATTGGCGAGAGGGGGTCAAATCAAAGAGATCTTTGGGTGGCCTACGTGATAAAGAGAAGCCTGGTTTTGAAGAGTACCTTGATTGCACCTTTTTTTTTGGGGGGGGGGTCACTGTTGTTCAAACTGAGGTCGCGGTCCCTGGAGCTGAGGAGAAAAATTGGGAAAAACAGTGAAAAGGAGTGTCAGATGTGTAACTTGGGCGTGGTGGAGACCCTGAAACACTTTCTTATAGAATGCCCAAAATACAAGTCTAAAAGAACAAGATTCACGGGGAGTATAATGGGGAAGTGGGATGGGAGAATGAAGGACATGTGGTTAGGGGGCGACTCAAAGGAGAGGATTAATATATTAATCGAAGAGATTGGGAAGAATGGGGCAAGGGATGTCATCAAGCAGTTCGTCTCCGAGTGTTGGGAGGAGAGAAGAAGCGCGGGAATAGGGGGGCAGTTGGTAGAACATGGGTAACCAAGGCCTTCTCATACGAGAACCGCGACAAATCAGCGGCCGGCCGAAGTGTTATTATTATGACAAACTCGTTTGGAATTGCATCCACTCTTTCCGCTTTTCCATCCCTTAATTTTGAGATCACATTTCGCACCTCCACCGTTTTAATTTCGTTGCACACGAAGCTCGATAGGTTTTCCTCGACCTGATTTTGACACTCAGGTGGGCTCCCCATGCCCCATCGCTTATCGTTTACCTTTTCCCAGTGCTTGACTAGTTCTGATGCGACTTGATCTTGCTCGTCTGAAACTCTGCCATCTACTTTAATACTCTGTGGGTTACTTCCTTTTTACGTTTATTCACCCATTTCCAAAATACGTTCGAACTCGACCCCCTTGTCGTTCTTATCGTCCTAATAAGACTGCTATTTCGCACTCTCCGATTATCGTCTTTAATCTTATTTACTTTATTTCGTGCTTGTTGGTATTCTTCCTTTGCTACTGTGGCTTCATTGCTTTCCGCCCCCTTAAGTTTTCTACTTCTCCTGTATGCAGCACATTTAGCTTTTCTTCCCTTTATGGCCCTTTTCAGTTCTTCATTCACTCTGTACCCAAGTTCCCGTGTTGGCACCCTGATCTTTCCTACACTTTCCTTCCCTGCCTCCACTAGGCTCGAAACTATGGCGTCCGCCATCTTCTGGACACTGCCCCCTTGGGTACGGTTGCAAGCTTTGGTTTCAGTTTTTCATTGAACTTCGCCCAGTCAGCATCCTTTTTGAGTCTCCAAATCTCCTTAAAGCTTCCTTTGCTTTTTATTAGATTTTTGGCCCTGATCGTCACTGTATTCAAGTTGTGATCACTATCCACCTCCTGATCACTATCCACCTCCATTTTACCATCATCATCCACTTCTACCCCATCACCTCCCTCCATAAATTAATATCTGTGAGAATGTAGTCGATTATTGATTTTCTGTCGTTCCTCTCCCATGTCCATTTCCCCTTACACCTCGCGTCCCTGTTCAGAATCTTCAGACCGAGCTCGTTTGTGAAGTTCAACAGCTTCCTTCCATTCCTGTTGACTTTCTTGTCCCCACCCTCTATGCCTTCTTCCTTGTCACCTATATGTCCATTAAAGTCACCCATCAGAATTATACCGAGCCCCTTGTTTTGTAGCTCTGTGATATTGGCCCTTAGTGTTGAGTATATCGAGTCATTCCACTCGGGTTTGCTTCCCTCCACCGCACAGTACACAATCCCAATGGCAATACTTTTATTTCTCAGACTGATCCTTACCCATCCAATTTTTTTCGATACATCAGCCGAGGTGCTGACCTCTTCCAGGTCTGTGATCAGCGACGGTTTTAAACCCTCTTTAATGTACATGCCTACCCCTCCCCCTTTTTTCTGGCCTTCCGTTCGCCCTACACCTATCCACACGCACCCCTTACTTGGTCTACCCGTTCCGCGTGTCTTATCCACGTTTCACTTAGGCACATGACGTCAAACTCCTCTGCCTCGATCAATGTAGCAATTTCACTTACTTTCCGATGGAGACCCTGGATGTTGCTATACTCCACTTTCAGGGTATCAAGATGCATTGGCTTCCGCCTACTGGTCCCATTATTATCTAGTCCCTGTATGTTTGTATATCCTATTTTGTGTACCTGTGCTTTCCTTGGGGCGCTATGCCTATTCAAGTGGATTTTGGTCCCTTTTCCTTATCCCCCTTATCCCATTTTTTACAAGTATGGTTCGTAACACATTTCCTGTGTTCCTTCCCACCTTCTCTGCCCCCCATACCAAAAAAGGCTCCACCACCTGCAACATATTTCTTCCTAAAACTTATGTACCCCTTGGGCTAAGATAGAGACCATCCCTTCCATATAGGTCCTTTCTGCTCTAAAATGACCCCCAATTGTCTATAAAGGGTATCCCAAGTTCATTACAATACTCCCCCAATTCCTCATTGGCTCCAATGATGCGCGAATTACGCTCGCCCCCACCACCTAGTACTGGGAGAAACCCCGAAACAACTACCTGTGCATTCTTGGCATTCAGTTGAGTTATTAAGTCCTTGTCAGTCTCAATAAGCTCAACTGATTTTCTCTCCCTGATGTTGTTGGTCCCCACGTGTACAACAACCACTGGGTCTGGGCCTGACCCCTTTACTAATCCACCCACTCTGACCCTTAGGTCCTCCACCCTAGCCCCCGGAAAGCACAAATTGGTCCTGTTGACACTGTCGGGCCCACACACCACCCTATCTAAGCCCCGCACTATACTACTCCCTGCAACCACCAACTGCCTCTTTCCTGTCCTACTACCCCTGTTACCACCTCTGTTCCCACTGGACCGGCTCGCAGTCTTGCACTCCGCCACACTAACCCCCAAGCCTACCTCCACCTCTTCAGGCCCCACCTGCTCCTCAGAATTCTCGAAATTACCTAACACACTGAATCTATTTTGGAGACTGCACTTCACTTTTTGCCCACTCCCACTACAAGCGCCCCTGTCCTCGTTTACCATCTCCCTAACCTTCCCTCTGGTTCCTACCCTGACAGACGCCACATGGTCATCGCTATCTCCTTCGCTATCCGATTCTAAACGAATACGCCTTTTGCCCCCCCCCCCCCCCCCCCCCCGACTCACACTACTAGCCTGGGGATTTGACACTCTAGCCTCTACTTCTCCCCTACCCTCAACCCGACGCACCTTCCTATTCCCAAAAGACCCACTATTCACGTCAAAAGTCCGCTTCCTACTACCCGCCACCTCCCACCCCCCATCGAATGCCACCCTAACTGGGGTAACACCAGACTTTCCTGCCTTCCCCAGTTTCCCCCTCACCTCCTGCACCTCTTCCTCCAACTTTACATAGGCCTCTAACAGCTGCATTAACTCTACGTGCAACCTACCTTTCTGTTAACATATACAGGAAACCACCAAACACCAGGCAAGGATTGAAACAAGCTTGTCTGGCTGGGGACGAGTGTACATTTTATATAAATAAACATTTGAATAAAGATTTAATAGCCCTTTTAAGAGCTTGAGGGTGTGTGTCTGTGAGAGGGTGTGTGTGTGTTTTGGGGTTTTTCTCCTCCAATCACCCCGTCAAATGTTCCTCCTGAAGGCAGACCAGATGGCCAATACTCAGCATCCACTCTCCCTTATAGGCTGATGGATGACTCCCAGCTTTCAAAAACACATATTGGTGGATTTTTTTTCCTTTTCGTAACCGTTAAGGATAATATGCTGGGGCTGCTCCCAAACCAGCGACTGTTTGGGTTTCTTTTTCTTTTTTTCTAAAATAACCACCAAACAGCGGTTTCAGTATTACCATAAATTTTCCCACTTCTCTTAGCAAAGGGTTAATATGCTAATCGGTGAGATTGGGAAGAATGGGGCAAGGGATGTCATCAAGCAGTTCGTCTCCGAGTGTTGGGAGGAGAGGAGAAGCGTGGGAATAGGGAGGCAGTTGGGAGTTCAGGGGTAACCATGGCCTTCTCGTCCGAGAACCGCGACAAATCAGTGGCTGGCCAAAGTGTTATTATTATTATTATAAACACGGAGCAGAACTCTTGTAATTATGCAAATTCCTCGCCATTTTCAAGCTCGAGGTTCTCGGGGATCTAAACCCACTATCCTACTGCCAGTGGCACACTCAAACGTAATAAGATTATTGGCTCTCGCTCCCGACTCTCGTGGATTTATAAGCAAATAAAGCTATAAAGCAAATAAAATTATTAGTGTCGCAAGGGATTTCAATCCCACATCGTCCATGTGCGCCTTCGGCGCGCAGAAACTTTTCATTCATTTCATTCTTTCATCCTTCACCAGAATTACAGCTTAAGGCTCTAAATGTAAACAGTGCCGAAGACTCGTCCTCACCTTATTCAACGTGCACCCTAGAGGGGCCACATCCACTCCAGTAACACTCAAGATGGTTTCAGAGGGGAAAATCCAAAGATGTCAGAGAAAGACAGCCGAAGAGGTCCAGGGAAAACCTTTGAAATTGTGGGAGAGATACAGCGATGGAGAGTTGACGTCGAGTCAGTTTTGAGAAAGTGTGCTGGCATATATGGTCAATCTATAACTTATTAAAGGAAGGGCCGAATTCACTTCAATAGAAAATCCGAAACTAGTAATGCCTTATTGACAACAGTCATCGTGAATCAATTGAATTTAAAAAAAAAACAACTCAATTTATAATTTACTAAAGGAAGGGCCGAATTCACTTCAATAGACAATCCGAAATTAGTAATGCCTTATTGACAGTTTCATCTGGGCCGAACTCACTTTTAGTTGGGCGAACTAACTTTTTTTGGGGGGGGGGGGAGAACTATCTTGGGCCGAACTCACCAACTTGACCGAACTCACTTGAGCCGCACTTTCAATGGGCCGAACTCACCTGATACCAACATAAGCTAATGATTTTTATCTTTATTTTAGATGGTTCACTAAGTCCTGTTGGGTACCTACTCGTGGTGTGAACCGGTAACGGGGATTTTCAATACTTCCCGGCTAAACCTAAACAGGCAGAAGCAAAAGTCTTTTCAAATTTTATCATCTTGACACGCGTGGATATAAAATTTATATATTTTCTTCTAGTATTACATGTATATTTATCTGTAATACCCGAAGATAATATATATTTGTTGGGCCGAACTCTTCTAACCTAAGTCCGAATCGTCCGAAGTCAGGAGCCGAATCGTCCAACGCAGGCGCCGAATCGTCCAACCCAAGCGCCGAATCGTCCAGGGCCGAATCGTCTGCACACTTTGGACACGGTGCCTCCTTACAGTTCGCATCAGTTTTGGAGTTCTAAAATTGGTTCTGACTGAAAAGCTTTGAACATCGAAAAAAGTCGCAAATTAAAGATTTAAAATAACGAAAAATGATGGACAAATCGTTCCGTTAATTTAGATGACCTGGTCAGATTTTAATTCTGTGAGAAAACGTTCCAGGCGACTCGTCCTTGAACGATTTAGATTTGGGAGAAAGGTCTGTAACCATTTAAACTAGTACTCTGAATCTGAAACGTTACATTACTGGTTCACTGGCCCAAACAAATCTCTTCCGTTCCCGTCCAGCCATGGCGGTTGGTGTTGTTTTCACGCTCCCTTAAAATCATCTTCCATCAGACCCATATTAAAAATTAGATCTCTCCTAACTATTGTGTCATATCCCAATGGATATGCTATATAATTCATCCTGAAATAAGCCATTTGAAACTGAATGATAAATTTGATACGCTGTTGGAAAGATGCCCATGAATTCGTACTTGAAAAATCGCAAATTGTACATGTTACGTTTACTGATGACCGTCAGAGAAAGTCAAAATTTGATTTTCCCGTTTAATGAGGGGAAAAGGGCGTTGGGGACATATGGCTATACAAATCATTGTTCAGAGTATGATAAAAGACCAGAAAGAGTATTGTTCTTAGTACACGAAATTAGGCAAGTCATCTTGATTTTCATGAGACTAAACCCACGACAAATGTTTTTCGGTAAAGGCTACTAAAGCTAACGAATAGGGGACTCGGCAATTTATTTTAAGGACTATGTTACCCTGGTAAAGGTGTAGAATAGGGGACTTATCGTTTTTTTTTTAAAATATCTATTTTCTCGCTATTTTTTCTCTGTTTTCTTGAAGTAAACTATATTTTGAACAAAATGACACAAAATTAGGTACCTTTAATTTATCATGTTTTGGTAAAACTGAAGAATAGGGGACTTTTCCTTTTATGTAAATAAAAACAATGCGTTTTTCTCACCTTTTCCCTACATTTTCCTATTACAAGTCATGTTTTCGATAAAATGACCAAAAAATATTCACTTTTGACTGAGATTAGAGATAGGGAAGACACTGAAAAATTCAAGTTCTTCCAATTGCGATGATTTTTATTGTAAGTTGTGGATCTCTACATGGCGGTTACAAAACTGAAAACCTTTTTCAAAATTGGTCAAGTATTTTTCGAGTTATGACATTTTTGTCGCCTCAAAACTGGGTATTTTTCATGTCGCCTCAAAACTGGGTATTTTTCAGATTTCGAAAAGGCAGTTTGAGCTTTTCTGTCGAAATGGGCCCAAATACCCATTTCAAGGGTCTCTATCTTGACATAAGTGAAGATTTCAAGACCTCTACCTTATTATTCTCGTCAAGTTCACTGGATATAATGCTTAAAAGTGTTCACAGCCAGATTTTTTAGTAAATAAAGAAAGTTTGGACTCGGGGGAAATCGTGGGTTCATTTTATGGACTTAGTTTATTTTGCCTTTGTGACTTGGCTGTACTGCTCTGAGAGTCCATGTTTGTGGATCTACAACTCAAATAGTAGTTCAGTTCACTGGATTCTGTTGTGTGTCCCTCTTTAAGCACACTTGGTAGAACATATCTCTGTAGCATTGCCTTGATATAAAGAGAATTGGGTCCGGTTTATCCAAATGTAGATGGGGTGTATACCCTTTTTTCAAAAATGTAAAATTTTTGACAATTTTTCTATATTTTTAAGGATTTTGGTGTTTTAAAAATTGATTTAGACCCCAGAAGTTATAAAATAACCTTTATTATTGAGTACAACTAATTCTGAGAACATTTCTGTTTTACTTTCATCTCTGAGCCTTGGCAGTTTAGAAATCCTATCCATTTTTCAAGCGTCATTGTCCAAATTTGAGGTGTCGGCTACACCTGCGGAAAGTTAAGAAAAGGCATATGCTGGACAGAAAACAACCTGCAAAGCCAATTACTTGTGATATTTCTTTACAGAAAAACTAGTTTGGTGAAGAAATGGGAAAATGGTCCTCAATTAATGATTAATATGTATATTCTGACTATTTTACACCCCAAAATATGCCAAAAACAGACAGAATTCAAAACTACCATTTCACCAGCATTATACAACAAAAATGGTCGTAACTCGAAAAATATTCAGAAAAAATTGATGTTGTAAAAAACAGATGGTACGCAAATTCATTTGCAACTAAAATAAATACATTTTATCAGTATACTACATCAGAGTGGGGGTTTAATATTGAAAAATCTACCCCTCCCCCTTATTTTTTGGAAAGTGTTTGGTCTTTGACTTTGACATGCACATGTGTAGTAATTGACAGGAATGACTACAGTCAAATTGCTAACAGTCTTGTAATGGTACAAGAGGAGACAAAAGCACTTAATATGAAGAAAATGAACAATTTTTTGTTAAAAAACATGTATTTACAATATATATGTGGCCTCCAAACTCCCCACCCCTTATGGCCACAACTGAACCACCCTTGTACACGTAAGCCTATCATAGTGCTCTGCAATAGAAGTGAAGATACCCGGCTAGTATGTCTTTTTCTCCCTGGCATTTGAATAAAAAAAATGTTTATTGCTTGCCTACAGATCAAAGTTTGAGGAAATAATTCAAACACAATACAGATAATTTCCAATACTTTATTGTTCTCACTCTTAACAGAAGATACAGTGACATTAATTTTGTTCATGATGATCAAAAATATTTTTCTAATCTACTAGAATATGTGGCCTCCATCCTCCCTTACTAGCCACTACCTTACCACCTTGTAAATGGAATGACAAGACAAGACCTTCAAATTTTTTAAATGAATAACAAGAGAATGACAAGACAATGTTATAAATTTATTTATTGGTTCTTAACGCCACATCAGCACCTAAGGCAATATCATGGCGAGAAAACAGTGGAAAGTAAAGAGTCATTATCAGTTATGAAGTAAAAAGATTGAATAAAGATAATAATAGAAAATGTTATAAATAAACTTCATCTTTATTTTGAGTTAAGGAGTACATGTAATGTGACACAGTATTGAATTTTTTATTTGTATTTGATCTGTACATGCACATTTAGATGTTTCTCTGTACTCTCTGACAATCCAATTTTTCCTGTGTTCTGGGAGGTAATAATAATAGCTTCTGAGCTGACAATAATTTTTGGGAGGTATAATTTCTGAATCTGGTGGGAAGAACAGCTGGTATTTGTCTGGATCTGAAATAGCAAAAGAAGAGATAGTCCTCACCAGGAAACTGCTGACTGGAGCATAACTACCATATCTGGTAATATTATCTTTTTGCTGCAGGCCTTGACAATTCAGGCGAACGATCGTTCTGTTCACCTTATATGCAATGCTGCCAATAGAAGAGGCACGACTCTCTATTTCTGGTGATTGTGTATTTCTTCTTCGATGATATTTTTATTGTCAAAAGTCATTGCGTGTTACCAACAGAGGAGGCATAACTTAACATTGCCCTCCCAAACCCTCTCCCAGCACAGGCCTACAGCCTTCGGGATATGCCTGTGGCATATCGTGTTTGGATTTTTGGTTAACCAATAGGTTAATGAAACAAATTTACTTAAACTTCAGAATAGGTTAATGAGCAACCGAATGGGTAACCTGTTTATAGGTTTACTAAAATATGCAATTGTCAAGGCCTGAAGCAGTAATGACATTTGGAAGGTGGGCTGGTCCATGGTTGCTGTCTTGAAGGCTGTCTGAATTTCTCTAAGAAATCCTGAAAAAAAAAATTAAACACATACCGTGCAGTTTTGAATAATAATGGAGCTACTGAAACAGGGAATGTTAAATATGACAGAATACAATTCATTTTGAACATACATTGCAGTAAATCTTGGGAATTACTAATGATTGAAATTTATACTTTTTTGCTTGAGTTTACCTCACGCTTGCAGGTTTTTGAAATAAGAATCATTGGTGGAGACAGGGGCGGAGAAAAATAGATACTCCCCATACATATGCTCAACTCAGACCTCCAGATACTATATATGCACTATTTCCATAACCTATTTTAGAAAAGTTTTTGAGGGAGGGCCCCAGGGCCCCCATATAATTAAAATTAAACCATTTTGTGAATCACCACTTCAGCATTGACATTGAAAATACTCTTGAAAAATATCATTCCAGACCAAGGATGCTGAGCAGAAGATGGGTTGCTAACTGCAGTTTGAATGAGTAATGGCTGAAACTTTACAACACGCATTGGTGCATGTCAGCTTGTGTTTAGTTGGAAAACTAACTTGACTGTCCTGCCCCCTCCCCCCCCCCCCCCCCCACACACACACCTGGGGGCCTGGTGGCTCAGTAAGTAGAGATGCTGGTTACAAGCCAAGAAGTCCTCTGTTCGAATCTAACCTGCAGCAACCGTGTTGTGTCCTTGGGCAAGACAATTCACCCCCCATAATAATAATAACACTTCGGCCGGCCGCTGATTTGTCGCGGTTCTCGTATGAGAAGGCTTTGGTTACCCATGTTCTACCAACTGCCTCCCCCTATTCCCGCGCTTCTTCTCTCCTCCCAACACTCGGAGACGAACTGCTTGATGACATCCCTTGCCCCATTCTTCCCAATCTCTCTGATTAGTATATTAACCCTCTTCTTTGAGTCGCCCCCCCCTAACCACGTCCTTCATTCTCCCATCCCACCTCTCCATTATACTCCCCTTGAATCTT
Organism: Pictodentalium vernedei; assembly: GCA_031216915.1. Taxonomy (NCBI): domain Eukaryota; kingdom Metazoa; phylum Mollusca; class Scaphopoda; order Dentaliida; family Dentaliidae; genus Pictodentalium; species Pictodentalium vernedei. The sequence continues at coordinate 201,097,681 of CM062291.1, read as the reverse complement.
GTTCTTTTAGACTGGTATTTTGGGCATTCTATAAGAAAGTGTTCCAGGGTCTCCACCAAGCCCACGTTACACATCTGACACTCCTTTTCACTGTGTTTCCCAATTTTTCCCCTCAGCTCCAGGGACCGCGACCTCAGCTTGAACAACAGTGACCCCCCAAAGGTGCCATCAAGGTACTCTTCAAAACCAGGCTTCTCTTTATCACGCAGGCCCGGGCATGGGAGCATTGTGTACTAAGGCAGACTGCACATAGATCGTGCACTTGTCGTCAACCAATGCAAACTCTGCTTGTGTGGAGTTCATACGTTGAAAAGCTTGACAGTTGCTTGGTGCTTCTCTCCGGGTACTCTGGCTTTCTCCATCAGTAAAACTGTCCAACATGAGGTGACCTGGCTGTCAAAAGTTCTGTTTTAACCCCAATAAATAAATAAATCTGTCTCCCCCCCCCCCCCCCCCCCAAAAAAAAAAGAATATTGATGAAGTTGCTTTATGAACAAAAAACTCTGAATCAGTTGCTCTGGTTGATTGTCTGGAGTCTTACAGTCCCTTGTCATTGCTTGGTGGTTCTTTCCAGCTTCCTCCACCATAAAACTCTCTATCACGAGGTGACCCTGGCTGTCGAAAGTTTTGTTAATCTATCCAACATGAGGTGACCATGGCTGTCAAAAGTGCTGTTATAACCCCAATAAATAAATAAATCCCCCCCCCCCCCAAAAAAAAAGAAAAGTCAGCACATTACCAAACTAAATCAGTTGCTCTGGTTGTCTGACAGTTGCTTGTCATTGCTTGGTTGTTCTCTCTGGTTTCCTCCGCGATGTGATCCTGGCTGTCGAAGGTGTTGTTAAAACCAAATAAATAAATAAATCCCCCCCCCCCCCCCCAAAAAAAAGAAAAGAAAAAGAAGCCGGGACATTATTAATTAATATTGATGACATTACGTTTTGTGAACAAAAAACAGTTGCTATGGTTGATTGTCTGGAGTCTGACAGTTGCCTGCTGTTACTTGGTAGTTCTCTCTGGTTTTCTCCACCCGTAAAACTGTCCGACATGAGGTTACCCTGGTTAATGAAAGTGTCATAAAATCCCAATACCCCCCCCCCCCCCCATTCCCCCACAAAAAAGTCTAAGATGGTTGCTTGTCAATGTTTGGTGGTTCTCTCTGGGTACTTCAGCTTCCTCCACCTGTAAAACTGACACAAGGTGACCCTGGCTGTAGAAAGTGCCATTAAACCCCAATAAATACCCCCCCCCCCCCAAAAAAAGAAAAGAAAAAAGTCAAGACATTATCAGTTGATATTGATGACATTACATAATATGAATGAAAAACTCTAAATCAGTTGTTCTGGGTGATTGGAGTCTGACAGTTGCTTGCCATTGCTTGGTGGTTCTCTCATAGTATTCCGGCTTCCCCAGCAGTAAAACTTCAACACAAGGTGACCCTGGCTGTTGGAAGTGTCAAAATCTCAATAAACCCCCTCCCCACCAAAAAAAAAAAAAACGGTCTAGATGGTTGCTTGCCATTGCTTGGTAGTTCTCTCTGGGTACTCTGGCTTCTCCACCTGTAAAACTCGCTGACACAAGGTGATCCTGGCTGTAGAAAGTGTTGTTAAACCCCAATAAATACCCCCCCCCCCCAAAAAAAAAAAATCAAGACATCAATTAATATTGATGGCATTACATAATGTGAACAAAAAACTCTGAATCAGGTGCTCTGGGTGATTGTAGGTGACCCTGGCTGTTGAAAGTGTCGTTGAATCCAAATAAATAAATAAATCCCTCCCCTAAGAAAAAAAAAACCAAAAACAAAACTGTCAGGGCATCAGTACTGATAACGTTACGTTATGTGAACAAAAAACTCAGTCGCTATGGAGTGTGGTTTACCTTTCAAAACATGATTTAACAGCCCCTCCCCCAATGGCCAAGCTCCATGAAAATTCAGATTTTGTGAAAACATAATTTAGGTCACCTCAGACGGGAGCAGGCCATACCACTTAATGCAATCGGCTCATTATAAGCTCTACTATAAAAAAAAATGATTTTAAAATATAACATTCAGAATAATTTCCATTTTTAGCTCAACTTTGGCGAAGCCAAATTTGAGCTTTTGTCATGGCCTGTCGTCCGTCTGTCTGTTCGTCCGTACGTCAACAATTGGATACGGCTCGGGCTAGAGGCCGTATTTATGAACCGATCTTTACAAAACTTCTTGGGTACCTTTGTTATGACCGTGGGACGAGACTGAGTGTTTTTGGGTGCGATCCGAAATTCATGATGGCTGCCAGCCGCCATTTTGTACCGACAATGCAGAAATCTGGTTTTTTGTTCAGAACTTCCATATGAAAGCTCTGATTTGAATAATTTTTTGTATGAATGTTCAGTACCATGAGACACATCACATATAATACAGGTTTTTTTCTCGTGCATAAATTGTGCAAATTAGACTAATTTCAATGTTTTTTGGTGTTACTTTTAGCACTGTGAGTGCAAATGCCAATACGGCTCGGGCTAGAGGCCATATTTATGAACCGATCTTTACGAAACTTCTTGGGTACCTTTGGTATCACCGTGGGACGAGAACGAGTGTTTTGGGGTCCGGTCCGAAATTCAAGATGGCCGATGGCAGCCATTTTGTACAAAATTAGGTGCAATCAGATGTTTGCACAGAACTTCCATATGAAATCGCTGATTTGAATAATTTTTTGTGTGAATGTTTAGTACCATGGGATACATCACATATAATACAGGTTTTTTTCTCGTGCAGAAATTATGCAAATTAGATGACCTTTGATTTTTTCAGTGTGACTCACAGTAAGTACACATGTCAATACGGCTCTGGCTAGAGTCTGTATTTATGAACTGATCTTCACGAAATGTCTTGGGTACCTTTGTTATCACCTTGGGATGAGAACGAGTGTTTCTGGGTGTGGTCACCAGTGGCCATTTTGTACCGAAATTAGGTCTAATCAGTTTTTTGTACAGAACTTCTATACGGCTCAGACTAGAGGCCATATTTATGAACCAATCTTTACGAAACTTCTTGGGTACCTTTGTTATCACCGTGGGATGAGAGCGAGTGTTTTTGGGTGTGGACCGAAATTCAAGATGGCCACCAGCCACCATTTTGTACCAAAATTAGTGCAATCAGTCTTTTGTACAGAACTTCTGTATGAAAGTTCTGATGTGAATAAATTTTTGTATGAATGTTTAGTAACGTGGAATACATCACATATTGTAAGGGGTTTTTTTTCGTGCAGAAATTATGCAAATTAGATGAACTTTGATTTATTCAGTACTACTTCCACAAAGTAAGCACACATGTCAATACGGCTAAGGGTAGAGGCTGTATATATGAACCGATCTTCACAAAACTTCTTGGGTACCTTTGTTATCACCTTGGGACGAGAATGAGTGTTTCTGGGTGCGGTCTAAAATTCAAGATGGCTGCCAGTGGCCATTTTGTTCCGAAATTAGGTCCAATCAGTTTTTTGTCACAAGCTCTATACAGCTCGTATTTATGAACTGATCTTCACGAAACTTCTTGGGTACCTTTGTTTTCACCTTGGGACAGGAATGAGTGTGTTTTGGGGTGCCTTTGTTATCACTGTGCTATGAGAAATATTTTGGGGTTCAGTCAGACCCACTCTGGGACTTGAAGATTTCTTTTCTAGTTTAGCATCTGACTGTCAACCACCTTTACAATACTTTACCTATACATTTGTTACAGGCAATGGTAAGTATTTATGTACAGACCGTTATAATACTTTATATGTACCTTTGTTATCAAGTCATTACCTAGATGTTTGTCATTGCTGTGTCACATACTATACATGTACATGTCTTTGTCTTGACAAGTTGAGCTACAGTGTCATAGACACTTTCATTTGTTTTTGAAAATTTGATTAGCAGTCTCCATCTTGGTTTCAAAAAGTGATGATAAATAGTTATTATTATATTATATTGGCCATTTTTGACTAGCATTTTGCGATGCGAAGCCAGTCATCAAATACCCTGATGATCTGGCCCCAGATGATCTCGCCCCATGCAAAATTCATTAGTTGTGCCATGTATTGCTCTGTGAGGGTTTAAAAAATATTAAAAAAAACCGGTATTCTAGGATGAACTTTATTTAAGGTACTATGTAAGTAATAGAATTTTGTTTATTTTGAAATTCTCACCTCTGATATTCCTTAAATTCAAATTAAATATACACACATACATCAAATTGAAGGTTGAGATGTATAGAACTCGAAACACATGTAATCAACTGATCGAGTTAACAAGAGGCACCACATGTTCCTGGAAGTCTGCAAACATTTTCGGACCAGAAGTGATAATAAAATAATATTTCACGAGGACAACTTGGTGCCAAATGTGCCTCAGATAATTAGTTTAAACAATATTTATTTAAAAAATATATAATATAAATTGATACATACATTGATGTGGATTTGGCAGGAAGCTATAAGCTTATACAAGACCGTTTCCACCCAAAACAAGATTACAAATAGTTATGAATGTCAGTAGCAGGTGTGAGTGACTTTAGTTCCTTAGTTGAAAGAGTATTTGTATAAATTACACAAGTGTCAGTAGTCGAGCTCACACATCGTCGTCCGGGGGACCCCCGCCCTGTACTCCAGATTAACCCCTTACCCAACACGGATAGAGTACGACAGTTGCAGACAAGACGTCTTGAAACCACTCGACATTGTTCATCTTCTGTTTCAAAAACACAGCTCTTGATCCCCCACCGGAGCAGGTTCACCAAGCTCACTCCAGTGGAGGGCCACGAGCCATGTTTCCGAGTCCAGAATTGTTATGGAAATAAAATTTGAATGGGAGTTTTTAGCTCACCTGACTGAAAGTCAGGGTGAGCTATTCTTATCACTTTTCGTCCGTCGTGAAGGTGGTGTTTGGGCCTTTTTCTCCGAAACCACTGGCCGCATATTAATGAAATTTCATGTGAGTAGGGGTTATATAAGGGCATTTTGATTTTTTGTCAAATTAGGTTTCGGCTCATATTGAACAGGGGGATGGGGCAAGAATGCTCCAATTCTTAAAAAATCTTCTTCTCAAGAACCAGCAATAGCAGAGACTTGATATTTGGTATGCAGCTTCCTTTTGAGGTGTAGACTCAAGTTTGTTCAAGAGAAGTTCGAGGGGCTATATTTGACGATGTTAAAGGAGGGGCAAAAATTTTGGCCCCGCCCCAAATTTGTATTTTCCAAACCGCGATGCCGATTTGAACCAAATTTTACGTGAGTGCTTATTGGGTCATAAGTACCTAATTTATGCAGAATTTTTTTTCCCCATAGCCCTGTGGGAACCACAGGAGCTAAAAATAGAAAAAAATTAAAACGCCCATATCTCCAAAACTACACGGCACTGAGAATTCTTATTTGTTGTGAAGCTTCCTTAGGACCAACAGAATGGAATGGTAAAAAAAAATTGCCATCGGTTTTATCATGGGGTACTTTTTGGGGACTTTGAAAAAGTGCTGAGTCAGCATTTTTTAACACTGTGGGTAATGGGAAAAACATAAGACTACTTTTCTCCCAAACCACTGCTCCAAAAGCTTTCAAATTTCACATGTAATATCTTTGGAAGATTGTTTCACATGTTTATTGAAATCAATTGCCTGGGTCAATATTTGGGCTCTCTATGGGAGCCCAAATGTTTAAATTAGTGCAGTATGAGGAGTATTTTTAGCTCGTCTTGACAAAGTCAAGCTGAGCTAATCTCATCGCTTCCCGTCCGTCTTCCGTCGTTTGTCGTCCGACGTCCGTCAACAACATGTTTTGGTCTTCTCCTCCAAAGCCACTGGGCCAATTCAAGTGAAAGTTTGTGTGAGTGATGGTCCCAAAGGGGCATTTCATTTTTGTTCAACTCAGGATGCCCAGCCCCATAGGGAGGGAGTGGGGGAAAATGCACCCAAATATTTTAAAAATCTTCTTCTCAAGAACCAGTGTGTACAATGATTTGATATTTGCTATGGAGCTTCCATATGAGGTATAGAATCAAGTTTGTTCAAACGAAGTTCGTGAAGTAATATTTGGCTTTGTAATAGGAGGGGTAAGATTTTTGGCCCCGCCCAAAATTTCTATTTTCTGAACCGATGGTCCGGTATGAACCAAATTTGGTTTGTGGTATTATTGGGTCATAAGTACATGACCCATGCAAAAAAAAAAATTCCCGCATCCCCATGGGAACCCTGGAAGCTAAAAATAGAAATATTTTCAAACGCCCATATTTCCCAAACCCCACGGAACAGAGAGCTTTTATTTGGTATGAAGTATCCTTATGACCAGTAGAATTGAATGGTGAAAAAAATTGCCATCGGTTATGTTAGGGTGTTCTGTAATGGGCATCGAAAAAATGCTGAGTCAGCATATTTGCAAAAATTTTAAAAAATCTTTTCTCCAGAACCAATCATCAGAATCTTTTGATATTTGGTATACAGCATTCATAGGGGGGTCAGATAAAAGTTTGTTGAAATAAAGCTCATTGGTTCCTATTTGGGCTCTCTACAGGAGCCCGAAGTTTTAACATAGGGTAATATGGGGAATATTCTTTAAAAATCTTCTTCTTCAGAACCACCAGTCAGAATCTTTTAATATTTGATATACATCATTGTTATGAGGGTCAGATTCTAGATTGTTCAAACCAAGTCCCTAGGTTAATATTTGGGCTTCCTACGGAAGCCCAAATTTGATCTTTGTTCAATATGGAGGGTAATTTAAAAAAATCTTCTTCAGATCCATCAGTCAGAATGCTTTGATATTTGGTATGCAACATCTCTATGGGGGTCAGATTCAGGTTTGTTCAAATCAGATCCCTAGGTATATATTTGGGCTCACTATGGTAGCCCAAATTTTTACTTAGTGCAATATGAGAAAATTTCTTTAAAAATCTTCTTCTTCAGATCCACCAGTCGGAATACTTTTATATTTGGTATACAACATCTCTAGGCGGGTCAGATTCCAGGTTGTTCAATTCGAGTGCCTAGGTTAATATTTGGGCTCCATATGGGAACATGAAATTTAACTTAGTACAATATGAGGGAATTTCTTCAAAAATCTTCTTCAGATTCACTTGTCAGAATGCTTTCACATTTGGTATACATCATCTCTAGGGGGGTCAGATTCAAGTTTGTTCAAATCGGATCCATAGGTCAATATTTGGGCTCGCTTATGGTAGCCCAAATTTGAACTTAGTGCAATTCGGAGAAATTTCTTTACAATTTCTCTTCTTCAGATCCAACAGTCAGAATGCTTTCATATTTGGTACACAACGTCTCTAGGGAAGTCAGATTTAACTGTGTTCCAGCCTGGGTTAATATTTGGGCTCTCTATGGGAGCCGGAATTGGCCATTCTGCTGAAGAATTAAAAATTTTGTATTCAGTACCCTCTAGAGGCACTAAGATTAATCCACATAGGTTGTATCAAGGGGCTTCATAGGGGAGCTCTACATTTTACTTAGGATCAACTGAAAATAAGGCATGATGCCCAGATTATTTTTGTCACTCCTGAGGGAATTTTTGTTTTTGTTTTTTATGCGTTTCTGTCAATTTTAAGACAAAAACAATTATTTTTTTTTTTACACCGAAAATTTGGGGTCCGGGTGGGACTTCGAAAATTTTGGACCAAAATCCGGAAATTTTTGTTTTTGTTTTTTATGCATTTCGGTCAGTTTTAAGACAAAAAAAAAAAATAATTTTTTTTTACCCTGAATATTTGGGGTCCGGGTGGGACTTCGAAAATGTTGGACCAAAATCTGTAATTTTTTTTGTTTTTGTTTTTTATGCGTTTCTGTCAATTTTAAGATAAAAAATTTTTTTTTTTATACCGAAAATTTGGGGTCCGGGTGGGACTTAGAAAATTTTGGACCAAAATCCGGAAATTAGCTTTATCGTTTTTTATGCGTTTTAAGAAGAAGAAAAAAATTTAGGCTGAAAGTATTTTGTTTGGGAAAAAAATCTGTTTTTTATGCGTTTATCTCAATTTTGGGACGTAAAAGTGCAGGAACTGAAAATAGAAGGAAAATCCTGTGTATTGTGTGGGCACAATCGTTTCATCTAGTTGGTATATGCTTTTCTTAGGAGGGGCGTATGCAGCTTATTCAAGTCAAGTCCCTGGTTTGATATTTAGACTACCATGTCAGGTGAGCGCCCTCAGGCCCCCTGGGGCCTCTTGTTAATAGGACCACCCAATCCTGGCCGTCACATGAGCCACCGGAAGTCGATGTGTAAGAATATTGAGACTACAAGTTAGACAATATGAGAACGATAATAAATAATACGAAAAGACAAATATCGGCCAGCTTGAATACATGGTGCATTTACTACATACGAGAATGACATAAGTAATTTCATTCAAATCGTTTAGCAGAAGATTATGAATACAAACTGTGAATACAGTCCGGGTGGCTCGGAGCTGCAGTGAGAGTTAAATGGTGTGGAGGGCTATATTTGTTCCATTGGGCTAGTTTGGCAACCATATTCATAATAATATTAAATGATATTTAGACTGCTTTAATACTGTGATACACATTAATCATTGGAATCGCTTACTTGATAATATAAAATCATGTACCACTTTAAAAATAAGACGGTTGTCTTCATTTTTCAAGAATTCCGAACCAAAAAGAAGTGTAGATACGTCTGCTCCAAAAGGGAGTAGGTTAGTTGTATAATTACGAGCGTCTGTGAAAATAGGATTATGCAAGAGAAAGTGATCAGTAGTCTCTTGCTTGCCACACTGGTATATGGGGTTTGGTAATAAATGATTATCATGTAGGTGTGAATTGAGGTTACTGCACCCCAGTCGTATCCTACAATGATATATTTGGGCTGTGCGAGATTTTGTCTTACTATAGAACCTTGGAGGTCGTTGATTACCATCGTTTAGGAAAGTTTTTAAATTAATCAATGACGAGTTTTCACGAACAGACATGCGCAGGTTATTCCATTGGTTGGTAACGCTGGGAATGAAGGAAGACTTGTACAGTTTGGTCCGACAGAAGGGAACATGGTGGTTTTGACTTGATCTGAGACTAAGTGATGGCTTGGTCAAAGAGGCAAGTGGGGGGACTTTACTGTTTACTGGAGATATGTGGAGGAACCATGCGATGATACATTTTAAAGAACTGAATTAACTTGTGTTTGCGACGTCTTTCTTGTAATGGGTCCCATCGTGTTTCTAAATAAAGTGAGGACTTACTAGCACTAAGAGTTGCCCCCGTAATAGTCCTTGCCGCTGCAATCTTTATTTTTTCCAGTTCTCCCACTTTGGTTACAGAACAGTTGTCCCAAACAGTATCTGCATATTCAAGAAGAGGCCTAATAAAAGCAAAATATATTTTTTCTAAGACACTACGATCTAAATTAAATTTGTGCCTCCTCAGTAAGTCTAAGCGAGACCAGGCTTCAGAGCAAATATGGTTGATACGATCGTTCCATGTACAGGTGCTGTTCTCCCCGTGGGAACCCCGGGAAGTAAGCAGCACTTGTTTACTGTGGTAAACCAGTTCCGCTTTACTAGTAAAATAGGACCCAGTCACCAATGCTTGGGGTGAAAGTCCTCTAAAATGGGCAACATGTTGATCAACGATTGACTAAACTTGACTTCATCTCCATGTTGTGTCACGATTAGCCATGGTGCATAAATATGTGACGTTAACCACCAACAACCAACCAACAGGTGCTGTTCAGTATGACCCCTAAGTGTTTGTGGGTAGAGACTTCAGATACCTGCATACCGCCTAAGAATAAGGGTGGATGGTAGATGGGGTTGCTTTTACGCGATATTAGCATACTTTCAGTTTTGTTTGGATTGAACTCTACCAACCATGTTTTAGCCCAATGTTCAATTGTGTCCAGATCATGATTGATTAAAGTTGAGGCTTGCTCCATGCGTATGTCTCCGACGATATCACAACTCGTTCAGGGATTTTTCTAGGTGACGACAGGGGCCGAATATATAGTGTCATGCGAATATGAAATTTTTTTCGACTCGAATTTCCCCTTTGAATGTTCGATTCGGTCGAATATCGAATTCGAATACTATAATTACAAAAGAAACGTGTTACAAATACAAGACCCTGATTTTGAGATTTTCTTGTATATATTACATTAATTCCCTGGTATATTCATCCCATACATAACTATAAGTATAATAAGTAACATTGTAACTAGATCTAGGAATTCTGGGAAATGTAATGAAAATGAGAAATATTGAGAATGAACACGCGTCTTTTTGCTCGTTTTCGCTGGCCAGCGATATGGTAATGGCGGTCTGGAAACTACCATTAGACTTATCGCCGGTAGAGTTACTACTTCCCTTGGACCACTGAGAGAGTGATATTGAAAGACCGCTTATGAACGAATCGCAGCCATCAATGCGTGAATCTTTTGTGAGTCACAAAAGATTCACGCATTGATGGCTGCGATTCGTTCATAAGTGGTCTGTCAATATCACTCTCTCAGTGGTCCAAGGGAAGTAACTCTACGAGCGATAAGTCTAATGGTAGTTTCCAGACCGCCATTACCATATCGCTTTGTGACGTTTTGTCATATAGATATACAAGAAAGAAACGATATTTTTGACATAAATTAACACCAGGTTTAATCATTAACACTATTAATTAACATATTAAACAATTGCAAGAAGATTCGTTAGAGTCGTTAGACCTACACTTCCTACAGCCCTACTTGAACCTTTGAATCAGAGATATACCATCAGATCCGACTCTGAAAACTGAAATAAATTTAAAATCAAAGTGAGTTGGCCGAATCGCAATACAACTGTTATAACAACAAGAACGAAATGAGTCCATTGTCACTTTTTTAGTTCAACTACAGAAAAGTCATTCAATCAGGTCGCCGTTTTTTCTGGCCCAAATCAATGTGGCGGCGTTCTGTCTAGATAACCGATGTCTTCTATCTGTGATAGTGCAAGAACCCACCAAATTTACTCTTTCGGAGGAACAGTTGGTTGCTTGAATGGAAAACAAATCCCGAGCCACAGATGATAAAAGAGGGAAACTTCCTGCATTCTCACGCCAAAATTGTAAGGGGCTCTCATTTCTGTTAGCAACAGGGCAAACTGTGTACCCACTTAATTCGGCGGTTAAACGGGCTTCTTGATTCATCTGGGCACCCGACTCTGTTGAACAGCTCGAGCTTTGTATGTCTTTTAATATACAGGGTATTTAATGACTGGATTCGCATCGCAAAATGCTATTCAAAAATGTCCAAATGCTAGCCATTTTTCTTTCATATTGGCCTTATATTCACTACTTATCATCACTTTTTGAAACCAAGATGGAAACTGCTAATCAAATTTTTAAAAACAAAAAATACCCTGATATAGCATCCATCAAAGATGGACGCTTAGGGGATTTATCCGAGTCATCGACGCTAGCTTGCTGGGTGTGATGATGCGAAGAATCAGCACTCGGTTCGTCATCCTTGAGACAAGCTACGGAATCAACAGTGTACTGCTTTGCAATGTCAAAGTTATCCTGCTTTATCAATGTCTTAAAGCGGGGGTCTAAAAATGTTGAGGCTAGCAGATAGCCTTGGCTGAGATCAAACCTCCCTTCTAATTCTGAAATTTGACCATCATGAAATGCCTTCGTACCATGTGAAGTTTGGGATGACAGCTCTCGTTTCAAGGTTTGAATACAGGGAAATATCATCGATATGCTGACAACAGTGTCCGCGCTAAGGATAGTTGTAGCCTCAGAAAGGGGTTTCAGTAGTGGCAGAACTGACTGTCTAATTTGATTTAAAGCCGACGATATGGGCGGTGGTGGCGAACTTGCACATTTTCTGTTCTGCTCACATTCTACCAATGCCATGGCTATAGGTGATGCGTTCTTCTCACTCCATTCCAATAATGTACACGTGCTATTAAAGCGAGTTGACACGTCAAGGGGTGGGTCCGATTCAGAGAGGCCCGTTGCTAACTGGTGTTTATGTAAAGCGTGCAGCCCAACCGTTGATGAATTAAAGAATGTAGTTATTCTGTGTGTGGCATCTATCAGGTTCTTAACCATTGGTTGTTGCTTTAGATTTGAATTTATACACAGCTGTAGTTTATGGGATGCACAACCGTGCCATTTAACTTCCAATATTCTGGCAGTGGCAGGCATAGTGTTGGTTGTGTCTGTAGAAACGAACATAATGTCTTCCGGTAAAAGATCAAATTTCTCTAACTGATTTTTGACAACTGAAGCCGTAGCAGCCACGGTATGATCGAGGTCCAGGTCTTCTAAGTTGACGACCGCGAGGCACCTCGAAATTAGCCTCCAACATTTATCAATGGCGTGAATAGTTATGACCAGATAATTAGTGTTATTATCGGCCTTCCAATGGTCGAAGGTAAGCGATTTTTTACAATCACCTGCATCTGATTTGATAATATCTCGAAGTTCAGACTCTGCTTTTTGGCACATATCAACCAGCCTTCTAGATAGTGACGATGGATGCGGGGGAATGTAACTGCCGTCTGTTAAAGTGCTGCATAGTTTTTGGAACCCTTTCCCAGCTACTAACTCAAATGGGCGCCCATCTGCCACCACAAAAGAAAGAACAGCCGCGTCATATTTACTTTTCATATCGCCGTCGATTTTTCTTCGTGTAAATGCGGTCATACTGGCTTGTTTCTTGGAGTGTGAGCCTGAGGTAGCTGTAGTTTGGGCTTGGCTATGGTCGACAATAGTACTGGGACGAGGCCTCTTAATACCCTGTCCCTGTGCTTTTCTAATTTTTTCATCATCCTCTTTTGCCTTGTCGTACAGCTCTCTGTGTTTTTTCAAATGCACCCACAGGTGACTAGTTGTCCCAGTAGATTGGACTTTGTAAATCGTGGAACATGTGTTACACTTATAGGTTCCCGATACTTTGTCAAGAGAAAAGTAGGAATGTATTATCGAGTGCGACATTTTCTATTGATACAGACGACAATAGTCACCAAATGACGTATTTCGGTATTTGGGACGGTAGGTAAAAAACTCCGACCTGGAAACGACATAGCGTAACTCAACACAAACCGGAACATAACTGTGTGCCAGTGTGTGGCGTAAACGTAATTCCTCTTTATGTAGAATACATTATTAAACCCACACGTTCAAAGAAACAAGCCATACACCGATACACGGTCATACACCATACACGCTTCACATTTTCACGATTAGGATTTGACTTCGTAATTGAAATTTGAGAACCACAGATCAAGGCTACGTTCCTGTATATTGCACCATTTTGCGCGCGATTGTCGTTATCGTGGTGGAAATTTACGACATTAGAGATTGTTCGTCGTCGCTATATTCGAAATTGTTATATTCGGGTTTCAAATCGACTCGAAGTCGACTCGAATTTAAATGTCGACTCGAATTCGACTCGAATTTTCGAATATTCGCATGACACTACGAATATAGGCCCCATTCCCAATGAGATTTAGGCATGATTTTTCCCAATTTGTAACATTAAATTCCCAATTGGTAACCTGTATCAACTTGGCCATAACATTTATGATTTTTACTGCAAAAGTTGGTCTTATTATGCTGATAAAAGAACTGTAAAACCATAATTTCAATTAATAAAACCAACTTCTTCATTTTTAATGTACCTGTAGAGAAGAAATGTGCACTTTTCTCCACTCTACAGCATCAACAGGATTCCCAATTTGGTCCTATAAGATGTTTTTTCCCAATTGCACGGGCCCTTGGACCCATTCCCAATACACCTAGAAAAATCCCTGTCGTTGTAGCCTATTTGCAAGATACGATTTTAGAAACAGCAGAAGTTCACCCGAAACGCCAATACTCTCTAGCTTGTAGATAAGATAAGTAATTAGTAACAGAATTGGAGGGTTATTTTTTCAATATTGGGGAGAGGTTTGCTTTTTTCCACAGTGACGGGAAGTACAAGTTATTCATTAGTATATTAAATAAGATCGAAAGTGGCTCGCATTAAGATGATTTACATTCTTTGAGGAGACGCAGGCTTATTAGATCTGGACCAGACGCCTTGGACACTTTTATCGACTTCATTGCAGAGTATACTTCGCTGCAATGTAGAGTAATACAATCGATAGTTACAGAAACTCGAGGTGGTGCGTTCGGCAGGGAAGCATTTGAATCATCAACTGTTGAGATAGAGCTGAAATATTCATTGAACACTTCAGCTTTTTCAACATTTGAGGAGTATATTTTGTTAGAGTGGATGAGAGTAGGAATTCCTACTGAGATACAAACTGCATGTTATTGTTTGGTCAGACTGACCAGTAGTAATGACTACATGTGTATTGGATAAGTGTCTTGGAATTTTAAGGATGACCTTGTGTATCTTTTGTAAAACAACATGTAGGTAATTTACTATTTTCTCTGCCAATATTAAAATACTTTTCTGGGATTTTTAAATTCATTTTTCAGTAAAGTGCCTTAGAAGAGTGTATTATCATAATTTTGGTTGATTTGTTTTTAGCATTTTATAATTGGTTATTGCTGTGTCTTGTTTGCAAGAAATCCAGTTTAAAAGTCAAATTTCTTGTTAAAACTATAAATTTAATGAAACATTTTCAGCAAATATACACAAAATCTTTCTCTTAATCTCATCGCGTGAGTTTAATTTAATCGTAATTATTACTTTCTTAGCTTTCAGTGTAGCTTTCTTTTTTAGGCAGATTTGGTGTAACATAGTCCTTAAAAACACTCGGTCTCTTGAACTTTTTAGCTCTGCCTGTCAAAGTCAGAGCTTTTCTGATATCGAGTTGTCCATCATCCGTCCATCCGTCTGTCGTCAACATTTTGTTTGTCCGAGCCATAATTTCTTTACCATAATTATGTATTGTTACTAGGCAGAGTGCCATCAATCATAATAAGGTCTGTATCATCCGTCCGTCCATCCCTGTTTACATTACGATACTTATGTGGCTTTGATTTTTTAAAACAGGATACTTATGTGGCCAATTTCTTTTACGTGGCTAGCCACATAAAAGGATCCACCAGTCAGAATCTTCTGGTATTTGGTATACAGCATTCTTAGGGAGGTCAAATCTAAGTTTGTTCAAACCAAGTCCCTGTGTTAATATTTGGGCACGGGAACCCAAATTTTAACTTGATGTAATATGGGAAATAACCTTTAACCTGTTGAACTCTGATGTCAAAATGCTGAAATTTCAGGCAACAAATTTTCCCATAATGCAACTAGGAATTTAACCAGCTGAAGGGTGTTTGACAAATCTCAAATTAGCTCTGTCAAACAAAATTGAATTGGTTAAATTCTAAACTGTGTTATGGGAAGAATTTGCAGGTTGAAATTTGGATATTTTGACATCAGTTTGCAAAGGGTTAGAAATCTTCTTCAGATCCACCAGTCAGAATCTTTTGATATTTGATATACAGTTTCCTTATGGGGACCAGATTCAAGGTTGTTCAAATTGAGTCCCTCGATTAATATTTGGGCTGCCTACTGGAACCCAGATTTTAACTTGGTGCAATATGAGGATCATTCTTTACAATCTTCTCATGAACCTCTAGTCAGAATCTTTTGATATATGGTATGCACGTTTGTAAACATAAAGTCCCTGGTTTAATATTTGAGCTGTTTAACTCAGTCCAGTAGGAGAAATGATCTTGGAAAATTTGCTTCTTCAGACCAAGGGTCAAAATCCTGATTTGGTGGGTTCAGGGTTGGGGTGCTTAGTTCAAGTTTGTTCAAGTTATGTCCTTAGGTTGATATTTGGGCTTCCTATATTTGTCCCCCGAAAATTTTTTCGGGGGACTATAGAAATCTGCGGTGTCCATCCGTACGTGCATGCATCCGTCCGTCTGTGCGTCTGTCCCACTTGGTGTCCCCATGATAACTCCAGTTTGGATCATTTGATTGTAACCAATTTTGGTATTTGACCTTCTTAGCCCAAACCACAGGTCAAGTTCGAATATGGGTTTGGCCAGATTATTTTTATTAGAGTTATGCCCCTTTTTCCACTTAGAAATTTCAATATTTGCTGTGTCCGGTTGATAACTCCAGTTAGGATTATTGGATCGGAAAGAATTTTGGTATGTGACTTTCTGGGGTTAAAATACAGGTCAAGTTCGAGTATGGGTTCGGACCGATCATTTTTATTAGAGTTATACCCCTTTTTCGACTTACAAGTTTCAAGATTTGCTGTGTCCGGATGATAACTCCAGTTAGGATGATTTGATTGGTAAGAATTATAATATGTGACTTTCTGGGGTAAAAATACAGGTCAAGTTTGAATATGGATTCGGACCGATCATTTTTACTAGACTTATGCCCCTTTTTCAACTTATTTTTTCGGGGGACATGTGGCCGAGTGGCCTTTTATTTTATACTAATAACCAATGGCCCAGACTTAGCTGGTGCAAACTCGATATAATTCAGGGCCAAACACAAATTTTGAAACCCTCAATCCCCAAAATTTGCATACAAAACCAAAAAATTTAAGTCCTATTTGGTCCTCCATAACTTTTGTTAACTGCACATGCCTGGTAACTAGGAAGGTACCGAAATTGTTGCCAAGCATCATTCTTTGTTTGGCCGTAAGTTAGTAAACAATGATCTGACATCTGTGCTTTAAATCTCCTTTTTTGAGGATGCCAGACACAAATCAATGAAAGAATTGGTTGATTCAAGGCTATAAATGGATGATGGAAGTAAATAACGGTGGTTTGAGACGTTTAGGGCTGTAACTTGACAATAATTATAAAAATTATTTCATGTTTCCCATTTTCGGACATGTGCCTGAGGTCAACATTTTTAGTTGAGTTTTGACAAAGTCAAACTCTATTTGATGAAGTGGCGGGTGGGCGTAAACAATTGGTTTCCGGGCAATAACTTTAGTTCTATTTGTCACACTTTCACCAAATTTACACCACCAGTTACTCCATAGGAAAGGAAGACACCTATTGATTTTGGAGTCTGAATCCTCAAGGTCACTGTTACTATAAATAGAATTTTTTCCAACAAATTGGTTTCCGGGCAATAACTTTAGTTCTGTTTGTCGTACCTTCACCAAATTTACACCAGAGGTTATTCCATACGAAAGGAAGACACCTATTGATTTTGGGGTCTGATGCTCCGAGGTCAAGGTCACCGTTACTATAAATAGAATTTTTTTCAACAAATTGGTTTCCGAGCAATAACTTTAGTTCTGTTGTCGTACCTTCACCAAATTTACATCAGAGGTTGCTCCATAGGAAAGGAAGACACCTATTGATTTTGGGGTCTGAAGCCTCAAGGTCAAGTTCACTGTTATTATAAATAGAATTTTCTTCCAACAAATTGGTTTCTGGGCAATAACTTTAGTTCTATTTGTCGCACCTTCACTAAATTTACACCAGAGGTTACTCCATCGGAAAGGAAGACACCTATTTATTTTGGGGTCTGATGCCCCAAGGTCAAGGTCACTGTTACTATAAACAGAATTTTTTTCAACAAATTGCTTTCCAGGCAATACCTTTAGTTCTGTTTGTCGCACTTTCCCCAAATTTACACCAGAGGTTACTCCATAGGACAGGAAGACACCTATTGATTTTGGGGTCTGATGCCCCAAAGTCAAGGTCAGTAGGTCACTGTTACTATAAATAGAATTTTTTTCAACAAATTGGTTTCCGGGCAATAACTTTAGCTCTATTTGTCACGCCTTCACTGAATTTACACCAAAAGTTACTCCAGAGGAAAGGAGACACCTATTGATGTTGCGACAAATAACTTGCTTTTCTGACTTTCCACGAAATTTAATGTCTAAACTCGACTTGTGGATCTATGATCCTCTTTCCAGATTTTTGCTAATGATTTACCTACTGTTTGTTAAGTGTTTCTTCCCTATCCTTCCATGAACCCTCCTGTTAAACTCCTAAGCTTTTTGGCTATTTTTTATTGACATTTTTTATTACATTTCTTGGGAGTTTAACGTGTGTTACAGCATGTTTATCCCCATGGTTACGTCCTCACCCTAGGGGTGTTGGATCGTTTTGGTCTTGTATCTTCTATCTGATTTATCGTTTTTTCTTCGTATGAAGATCTAGCTTTGCATCTGGTAGCATTTAAAGCGGTTACTGACTTTGGGCCTTTTTGTGTGCCTGTTGTCTTGTTTCTGTTTTTTTGTATTGATGTTGTTTACATTTGGCAACGTCCTTAACATGTAGTATTTAGTATTATAATACTTTAGAATTATTCTAGAATACATTGATTATGATTCTGGTAGTGTAGCTCAAAATAAATTGGCATTTGTCCACAATTAGGCTCTATCGGGATGCCCTTGGGCGCATGATGGTCCCTTTTTTCAAAAATAAAAATAAAATTTTTTGTATAATTGTTTCCAAATTAATTTGGTTGCTATTTTCATGTATCCTTATCATGTATTTTTGATGTTGAATTTGTAGGAGTGCTATCGACTCTTCTTTTGGATTGTAATTACTTATGAAAGCTTACTGCTCTAAATGCAAGGCGAGGAAGTCTTCCTCAGATTTACATTCTTATTGTCTTGCCTGTAGTCGATGCACTCCTACATATTCTTGTCCTTCTTTTGTACATTGGGATGACAGACGTTGGAAATGGGTGTCGTGGTACGTCGTTGGCAGTGAAGTTCCTATGCCGGAGCTGTCACCGCAGGATAATTCAAGTTTTTCAGTTTCTTTTTCAGAGGAACAAGAATATGGTGATGGTATTGTGGCACCCATCCAAAGTGTGCTGCCGTCATCGCGCTCTGATGAGCAAACAGAACTGGCTGCTAAGGTGCTCCTTAATATTAAAAAAGGAATAAGACCTCAAATTCCAGCAGCCAGTTTGCCCGGTGAAGCGGCCAACCCGACAGTGGAAGTCGTAACACCTGTTAAGTCCGTTGCGGTCGAAGGAAGTGTAGAATTGGGTAGATCGGGCATCTCAAAAACTAAAGCTCACCAGCGATGACGGCAAAAGGAAGGAAGCCTGCAAGTTTCTCTTCGCGAAGCTCGGTGAGGTCTGATAGACCGTGAGCAGGAGAGCCTTCTCTAACCCAGCAACATTTAGGGCCAAATGTTGTCTTGAGAAACTTGCTTGAGTCGGAACCAACATCCACACTCGCTGCTCGGGACGCCCCGTCTAAACTGCAGCCGGGGTCGGCTACAGTTACGGCTTCTTCTTCAGGTACAGATAACCACACACGACCGTACACTAGCTACCCAATGTTAGATATCCAGGTAGCCGCGTGAAGACGTACCCAGTCTTTGCCTGTTATGTCGGCCCATCCGGTAGCTAGTGATCCGAGGCTTCATTCATTGGGACTTTCTGAGAAGAGATCTTCGTCCAGATCTCCATCCCAGGAGCAGCAAGCGGCGAAAAAACAAGACCGCTGCTCCTCAAGCCTCTTTAACGGACTTGCTGTTGTTAATTGCACAGCTCATCGCAGCTTTCCAGCAAGTGCAAGTGCAGCCTTCCGCAGACTCCGGTGGTGAGCAATCGGACGGAGCTGGGTCGGTCCGGTCATTTGTACATTCAGATGCTGTTGACCGAAATAATCAGCTGATTCAATCGGATGTTGAAAAGGAGGAGGAGGAGGAGGATTACCCTTCCCTTTGGGGACAACATATGGTTGCGATGAATTTCATTCATCAACACTATCCTGACCTTGTTCCCTGTGATCAGCAAGCTGCGTCTGCTAGGCAGAAACCGCTGTCGTCGCTAGACCGAGATGTCGTGCAAAGAAAAGATGATGTTCTTTCCTTACTGGTACAATCATGGGAGGTGTTAGAGGCCTTTGGCCACATTAATGACGCCATATTCAACCTAGCAAGTTCGAATAAGAAAGGCGGTTTCTTATCTGCATCTTCAATCAGTATACCGTTTCCTGGATCACGTTATTTTAAAACGGTTGGAGAAGATGTTCAGAGAGCTCCTCTGCATCTGGATGAGCAGGCTGCGGATTTAGATATATCCTTGCCTACATCATTCAATTTATGCTCGGATGTGATGGAATCTTCTATTTCATCAAATAGAGTGATTCTGCATGCTATGTCCTACGCAGATCATGTCACCAGGGCTCTGGCACAGTGTCTGAATGGAAAGGAATTTGAGGATGTTCCTTGCTAAGGGTTCTTTCCAGGGCAATCATGTATGCCACGTACCACTCTGCCCTTTCAGAGGCAAATTTGGAGATGGTTAGATGTGATGCAGCCCTTGCGTCACCATCAATTATCGATGACAGGGTGTAAAGCTCTCTCCGAGTCGCTCCGATCTCTGGACACATACTGTTTGACAACAAGCTTTTCTTAGTCTTTGAACAAGCTACCAAAAAAGCTTCCAGCGCACTTCTACTGAGATCAGCGTCTTAACAACATGCACCAGCTGGCCTGAGTAGGCAATGTCGTTCCAGTTCCCAATCATCAAAAGGGAGCTCCTTGCGAGGGTCTAACAAACCCTCTTACAGTTACTCCGGAGGTCGTCAATATAGTGACTCGGGGAAAGTCAGACGCCCCTAGGCCGACAGGATGAGGTTCTCCGCTGGGAAGACGTAGTTTCTCCTCTCGCAATTCGTACAGGTGATGGTCTAGACATCTGTTGCTTTCCAGTTGGCGGAAGGTTATCAAACTTCGCAAAAAACTGGATGGAAATTATGGAAGATCAGTTGGTGAGAAATGTAGTCTCGGCAGGCCTACGGCTATCATTCTGAGCAAACCGCCCACTTACAAGACGTCCATGTTGGACAAATCTTCCGGCGAATTCTTCCAAGAATGTCTCTCCTTGCGAAGGTACAGGCTCTCCTCTCAAAGAAAACAATGGAGGTTGTTGAGAAGCAAAATTCTCCAGGTTTTTACAGTCACCTGCTTCACCTACTGAAGCCAGACGGCTCGTTCTGACCAGTTATAGACTTGAGCTGGATAAACAAATTGATCATACTTCTATATGCAAACCATTCGGTCGGTAAAGAGCGAGCATTCGAGTGGATGACTATGCAGCATGCATAGATCTAAAGGACGCCTAGTTTCATGTCCTGGTACATTCGGCAATCAGAAAGTACCTGCGTTTTGCCGTGCAAGGAGAGGTTTGTCAGTTCAGAGCAATCTGCTTTGGCCTGAACCTGGCTCCTTGGGCTTTCGCTCGAATAATGGAGTCGGTAATGTCATACTTCCGAGCTCATTCGGCTGTGGTAACGTCAGCTTACTTGGTCGACATTCTTCAGAGATACGGCGACAGTATTATTCTTCAGAACAATGTACAGTGTCTGCTTCATTTGTTCCGACGTCTCAGTTTCATAGTAAACGAGAAAAAATCGGATCTAGCTCCGTCCAAGTCCTTCATTCACTTGGGAATGAGCTTCGAGACTCGCTTCAATCTGGTTTGTCTGCCGTTACCCAGAGCGGAATTAGTCAGTTTTGTCTAAACTCTCCTGCAGTCACTGCGAGGGAGTTTATGCGACTGATGGGGCTGTGCGTGGCAGCTGTGGATCTAATTCCGATGGGCCGTCTGCACACACGTCCCCACCAGATTTTCTTTACTCAGATCTGGAGTGTGGAGGTGCATCCGCTCGATATCCAGATTGTTTTAATGGACCTAGTAAAACAAAAGGTTCAGATTTGGACCGATCTCCAATGGTTGACTCAGGGAGTTCCGCTTCAGCTGCCGGATCCGGTCTTCACGATTATGACAGATGGGCAGGGGTGCGTCCCTAAGTTCAGCAGACTTGAAATATCAGGGTCTTTGGGACCCTCGGTTCCTAGAGAAGCACATAAACATCAATGAGATGATGTCTATCTGGCTAGCACTACAACATTGGATTGCTCAAATAGTGAACGTCCATGTTCAGATTGTCGGATAACTCAACGGTTGTCGGATAACTTGACTAGTGATGAGCCGATATGGGTGTTATCGGTATTGTCGATATCCGATATTTCAATTCAATATCGGACAGATGCCGATACCGTTACCGATATTAGTTTTTGTGGCAACACAAGCTTGTGTATAAATATAATGACATTCAGACAGGACTAACGAGACATGGGGTTGTTCAGCAGTCAGCCTGACGCGACACGCGTCCCGGGTGGATCTCAACGTAACGTACATCTGTGATGTATCAAGTTCAATATCATTTCCGAACTGACCCGTCAGTGAGCCCAGGCATATGAAAAAAATGGGGGTGGGCTTATCCACGAATGAGACTGAATGTAAAATGAAAACTTGACATAAAGTTTTATGTGTTTGATTTATTCATTTTTTCCATCGGATCATTCGAAAATACATTTCAGTAGAAAAACATCAACAAAATCAGCACGAAATATCAGCAAAACATCAGTGTTAACAAATGAGGTCAAAAACACACGTGGTCAATTTGTTTTAACCTGAAACATGTTCGTTCAGTCATTACATTTCCATTTTGAATTGTGTTTATTAAAAAGTATTTGAACTGTGTTTTGTATTACTCAAGCAAGAGAAGGTGCCCTCAGTATTCAAAACTCCCATCCATTGTGAAAAAACAAACAAAATAATCCATTCACGTGTGAGCATTTACATGTACATGCATTGGTGGACCGCTTCTCAGTAAAGTCTGTTGCGTTCACTTTCTCCAAGTGCAAGATTAAGAGGGGGCAGTTCGCAGCCAACATTGTTGGCACTGGATAACTATCTGCACTATCCATTTCCCAGTTATTGAGGTATGTACACTGAACCTGGCTGTTATTGGCGGGGGGTGGAGGGGGGGGGGGTGGCCTCAGACAGGCCAATACGTGGCAAGATAGTCACAACAAATTTCCTCACATTTTTTCAGCATTGATTCTTTCAAAAAGTATCAGTGATGGAAAATCCAGAACAAATTTCCTTGTGGTATCATGCAACGTATTTGTATTTTCACTGGTAGTGAATTGACCAATTGTTGGGGACGTTTTGACCAACTCTTGGGGACGTTTTGGTTTGGGGACGTTTTGACCAGCACCCGTAGTGGCCTTAGTGGTACTGCTTTTACCAAAAAAAAAATCATGAATCATTGTCACTTGTCCGTGATCTGCTGCCTGTAGAAGTGGGGGGAGGGGGTTACTGAATTCTGCAATGCATTGATAAAAAAACGTGTGCACGTTTCATAAATAAAAAATCTATATTTAAACTGACCGCCCTGATGTACATAATGTGTCCCCATTGTTGTAAACAATATGGCTTTGGCTTTCCCTTGTTTTGTTTTCAAAACAGCCTTTCAAGTAGCATGGATCAAACTGGATATTACAACTCAGGGTATTAATTCATATTTATTTTGGGGTAGCTATTTTTGCAGAGATCACATCAGGTAATTTCTCAACTCATTTTCTAAAGTAATAACATGAACAATTTGGTCACTGAACACGCTGTGACCGCGGGGGGACTTCGAAAATTTTGGACCAAAATCCGGAAATTAGTTATTTGGTTTTTTATGCGTTTTGGTCAATTTTAAGAAGAAAAAAAAATTTTAGTCTGAAAATATTTTGTTCGGGACTTCGAAAATTTCCGAACAAAAATTTTAAAAAATCTGTTTTTTTGCGTTTATCTCAATTTTGGGACGTAAAAGTGCAGGAACTGAAAATAGAAGGAAAATCCTGTGTATTGTGTGGGCACATCTAGTTGGTTTTTGCTTTTCTTAGGAGGGGCGTATGCAGCTTATTCAAGTCAAGTCCCTGGTTTGATATTTAGACTGCCGTGTCAGGTGAACGCCTTCAGGCCCTCTGGGGCCTCTTGTTTAATAAGAGGACATATCTAATTCCTCTGTCTTCTCCTATTCTCCTGTAGGAGCTATTCTTTATCGAAGTAATTGAGAGATTGGATTTTCCTTCAAGTCCTAGGCCCTCCGGCCTTTTTACTATTCAGCTAAGTCTGGGCCATTGGTTATTAGTATAAAAATATGATAAATTTAAAGTAATTTGTATATTTCTTATACTTACCAATGGCCCAGACAGGGAAGGCCCTCCCATAGTGGGCACTCATACCTCCCCGCTGATTATAATATTTAGCAGGCATTAAAGAAAGAATGAAAGAATGATGCTTGGCGCCAATTTCGGTACCTTCCTGGTTACCGCGCATGCGCAGTTAACAAAAGTATGGAGGACCAGATAGGACTTCAATTTTTCAGTTTTGTATTCAAATTTTGGGGATTGGGGGGTTCATAATTTGTGTTTGGCCCTGAATTGTATCGAGTTTGCACCAGCTTAGTCTGGGCCATTGGTGAGTATAAAAAATATACAAATTACTTTAAATTTATCATTTTCCATTATTGGAAATCTGGCCATTATTTGTGTGGTGGTCATGCTACTGTTGTTCTTACTGGCCATAGTTGCTAATTAAGCCCTTCTTTAAACAACTGTCAGGTGAGTGCTTCAGGCCCAATGTGGCCTCATGTTTTGTCAGTTCACGTACGAATATGTTAGTTGTCAACTATCAGGTGAGCATAGGGTTGCACGGTATACCGGTAAACTGGTAATTACCAGTATTGAGAATGATACCGGATGAATACTGGTATTGTTTTAAAAGTACCGGTATATCGTAAAAAACGGTATTGGATCAAATTATCGAAGTTGAAGTCGATATAGATTATTAGGGAAAAAACAGTCAATGTATTCTATCATGTCTGTCAACTTCTGTGATAAAGTACATGTCAATCAATCTTCATTTGACGAATGAAAACACCGTTTGCAGCGTACTTCAGCTGCGTAAGTTACAAGTAAGTACCAGGAATCTGAAACTGAAAGTTGAATATTTCGGGAGTGCGTCGAATTCAGCGAATGAATACTTTGACACATTTCTGTATGTAACCTAATGTTTTCCCATGTGGATAATAAAATTACTCACAAAAACATTATAGGAATTCTTCGTTTTATTTATTCTGTTCCCTTCAAAAACAAGTAAAGCCTGAAGCCACATTGATCAACATATCCATCGGCACTAACTTATGAATATTAATAAGCTGTTCAATGGCAATGAAGGCGTGGGTTGGATGTCCCTGTCACTTTTCGTCCCAGTTTTAAAATGACAACAAGAAATCTAAAACTTAACTTGTTTTTTTTGTAACTTCAAATATTTTTTTTTACAGATGTTATCCCAGAAAGTAATAATGAATTCAAATAAATATATATCTTAACCCTTTAAGAACTGTGCTAACCACGCATCACATCAGCTGAAGTTTTGGGGGTATGAACATACACGGTACAAAAACAGAAACGAAGGGAAGGGGAAGAATGCACAAGAATAATCCATTCAGACATTAATAATTGCTGATCACATGAAAATTAATTACTAACACGAACACACCATTGACCATATCTATCAACACTTAACAAACAATAGGTCATAAGAAGAACCAAACAATGGAGAGGAAAATGCAGGGTGCGAAATGCACACACTTCATAAAACAGCTGTATAAATTAATATTCATGAACAAAGGAAAAATAAACACGACAGTCATCTTCAGTGACGAATTGTGGGATATTCATTTGAAACAGAAAAGTCATGGCACTTTATTTTCCCTCATGTCTGAGCTGTCTCTGTGAGTTGATTTTAAAGCAAAATAAAATAACGCTGTGCTTGTTTGTAAAAAAGAAATGCTTTCTTAAAGATATTGGTTTCAGCTGAACATAAGGTACCGAGTACAGTAAATTTTATTCAATTGTTAACCGCCCAAAACATAACTCTGTTGTCAATTGTTTACAAACTCAGTTCCCCAGAACATCGCCGGAGTTTTTCACCCTCTGAACTTGTCTACAATATACCGGTATATCGCGGTATTTTTTTCAATACCGGTACCGGTATTGAAATTTGAATACCGTGCAGCCCTAGGTGAGCAATTAAGGATCCTGGTCATCTCTTGTTTATTATAGGCTGAGGGATATAAGCTAGCTAGATTGTGTTCTTAGTTGGCTTATTTTTCTATTTTAGGAAAAAGACAAAGCAGACAAGCGCAAAAACAATCTTATGCGTAATTTGCGAATTGTTAAACTGTGTTTGAATATTTGTGTTGGAGAATCGGGTGATCGACTGACTCGAGCTGCTAAAGTATTGGAACAGCTTACTGGTCAACAGCCAGTATTTTCTAAGGGTATGGATATCAAATATTACTCTCTTTTAATTAATTCGTCGATATGAAACTAACCAAGTAATAATATCCTTATTAGCTCAGCTGACATTCTCAGGTTGAGCTATTGCCATCACTTGGCCTCTGTCGTCTGTCGTTTTGCATTCGTTAACTGTGCATTTTCCTTCTCTTGATCTAAGGGACCAAACCCATCCAAACTTGACATAAATTCACTTTGGGGTGTAACCTTCCAAGTTTGTTCAACAGAAGTAGCTGAACCCCCAAACCCAAAATTCTTAAAAATCTTCTTACATAAACCACCAATCACAGTGCTTTGAAATGTGGTGTGCAGCTTATGCTCAAGATTCAAAGAAAGTTTGTTGGTCATTATTTGGGCTTGTGCTGGGAGGGGCAGTATTTTTGGTGCTGTCAAAATTTTTATGCTTCCGAAAAAATATTCGGGGACATGTGGTGTTTGTCATTTCTGTCCGTCTGTCCATTAGTAAGATTTTCGTGTCCGCTGCATAACTCTGAGATGCTTCATTGTATTTTGTTGAAACTTGGCATACATGTTGCTTATGGGGAGACAAAGTGTCGTGCACAAATTTTTTTTGTTCCATGAAGATCAAGGTCACATATCAAGGTCATAGTTTGGGAGCATCTGTGGCTGGGTAGTCACTAGAGCTGTGCGGTATTGAAATTTCAGGTTTGGTATTGGTATTTTTGGGGTAAATACCTCGGTTTTGGTACGGTATTCGGTATATGCATAGAACACAGAAAATGGTAAAAAAACTGACCCAATTTCCCAACATGCAGCCACATTGTAACTTAACAAGTTCGGCGCTGAAATCTCATGAACTTGACAAGTTACTGTGTGATAACTGATTAGTCTAGCAAGTTATTTAATGAATCACTCTCTTCATTGTGAATCATCACACTGCATCGAGTGACTCATTAAATAACTTGCCAAGTTGATCAGTTGCCCTCTCTATCCTTCGGACATGTACCATACCCCCCCTCCCCCCGCCCCCTCTCCCCCCATTGAATTGGATAGAAGCAACATATATATGTTCAACTTCAGGGCTTTTCATTACGTTTTCACTGGTAGCAACACCCTTGGATGGGCCATGTCTCCCCCCCCCCCCTTTCAGAGTTGCAACAAGATTAATGTCCACTGTCCAGTGAATTCAGTGTCCAATATCCACACAAATATGCAAGTAAATTGAAGTAATTCAACTGTAATTAATCTCTCTATAATAATCCCAGTTGTGAAAACATTGTGCAATTATTGCCATCATGAAATGCGTCAATGACATGGTGTCGTCCACCTTTCATTGTTTGGGTTCATCCTCGAAAAACATTTAAAATAACATGTTTGATGACATTCACCTAGTTGCTGTTATTGGGAATTTTGAGTGGAATCACTCTTATCAGTGTTCACTAACTTCACTTCTGGTTTTTGGCCTCATACACGTTTCTGAAAATTCCAGATAATCCATGATTTTCCATGATAAATTAGGTAAAATTTTCATTTTCCATGAGAAAAAAAATGTGCAAATTGATTTTTTACTTAAAACAGCCAATCATATTCAAAGCCTTTGCTGCGCTTCGATCGACCAAATGAACTTTGATAATGCTTAATCTAATGTCGCCTGTTGGCTTCTGTACGTTGTTTTTCAGTGTGTCATAAAATTAAGGTCAATCACAACTTTCCTTTGTGTGCTGGTGCGCAGTATAAATTATTTACTCGAAAGAATACAAAGCAGATGATTGGGTGTTAAAGTTTTGGGGCTTTTATTGTAATAAAATGATCAGTTGTTAAAAGTATCTGCAACTTAAAATATTAATGCTGAATTTTAAGAAATGCTATAAAAAACATCGCCAAGACACGATAACCAATGGCACGTTTGTATGTCAAGTTGTCAGCGTATTGAATTTTTAAAACCAGTGGATTAGGCCATAAAAAAAAGAACCTCTGTTTCTCAGGCCCGTGCGCATGGTCATTTTTGGTGCGCATGCAACCTTTTTATGACACCAAAAAATCTTCAAAAACAATTTGAGATATTGTGCTCATTTTGGTAAATCGATATCAATGCATTCGCAAAATTTTAAATTAACACACTGCAAGCTTTTTCTACATCATACTTTAAAAAAGTGGGTGGGTTTTAGCAATATTCGCGACAGAAAGTGTTTTATTCTGTAAAAGGTAAGTCATAATGACAGCAAGAAGGAAGGTGTCTTTCAGTCTGACAACAAACAGTCACAAAGGGGAATGGTCGATTCGCACCATGTTTGATTCGCACCAACCCTCAGAAAGTCTGCGAAGTCAGGTGCTATGTTGAATGGAACACAGTCTCCTGGCAATTATTTTTAGTAACATTTGTATTGTAAATGGCCGTCAATGGGAATTTGTGTACTGTTATTTGAAACCGTTACGAGTTTCCCAGTTAATTTAAATAAATGCATTTGAGATGCAGGATAATTGGATAACTAATAGTAACCGTTGCTTGATATAAAAGTAACAGTCATAGTTGAAAATAAATCGCATATAGGCAGGTATGTGCGGTCGAATTGGTTAATAAAAACACGCAAACATTCGTTTTGTATTTCATTTTCAGATTTCTGAAAACTATGATTTATGGATGAACTGCCCGTTCAAATGGGTTGTGACAATTTTGAATATAATGGGGAAAAATTGCGATTCACGATTTTATTAGGCAGGTTGTGAAAGGATTTTTTTGGGGGGGGGGCTAAAATAAATCTGTGAAAGTTGGCACTTCGACATTTGATTTGTCCCAGAGACGTTTCAACCCGAGACGTTTCACCCACGAGGTGTTTCGTCCTGTGTTACTGTTATAATTTTCACGTTTCACTGAAAAAACAAACATTCAAACCCCACTTCATTTATGACCCAACACCCCTACGGTGAATAACCAATATATTTGTGAAATTTTTCGTGGTCCACCAGGCGTTTGGGTGGGGGTCAAATTACCTCAAACAACCTCTCGGGAAGAAAATAAAAAGAAAAAAAAAACCCGCCCGCCCGCATGCTTTTTTTTTAAAAAAATGGCCTGAGAAACAGACTATCAACTTCGTATGGCCTTATTTCCAACCAAATGTCAACCAGTCAACTACCCACCTGACCCCCAATGTCCCCTGTGAATAAATCACACAGTAATTTCCGGAAAATATATTGAATCGGCCAGAATGTTGGAAACATTGGAACCAGACAGTATTTCTTCAGAAACGGAAGTACCAAGTTAACAACTTGTCATTTTTCGTTTTTCTGCCGTCCCTTTTTTGCTCACCGAAGGGAGCTAAACTTATCACTTGCCATCCGTCGTCGTCCGGCATCGTGTACATTTTTCAAATGACTTCTCCTCTGAAACCGCTAGGTCGATTTGCTTGAAACTTGGTATGGATGTTCATTACCATATGTCAATTCAAGTTTGTTCAAATGAAATGGACATGCCCACTTGGGGCTCCATAGGGGGCATAGCTCCGATAGCACCCTATGTATATTAGAGAAATTACTAAAAAATCTTCTTCCCCTGCACAAGTGGTCAGAATCATTTGATATTTGGTATACAGCATTATGGGGTGGATCTGATTCAAGTTTGTTCAAATCGGCCCCCTGGATTCATATTTGGGCTCACTATAGAAGCCCAAATTCGAACTTAGTGCATTTCAGGCAAATTTTTAAAAAAATCTTCTCCAGATCCAGCAAGCAGAATCTTTTGATATTTGGTATGCAACATTGTGGGGTGGATCTGATTCAAGTTTGTTCAAATCAGCCCCCTGGAGTCACATTTGGGCTCCGTATAGAAGCCCGAATTCGAACTTAGTGCATTTCAGGAAAATTTCTTAAAAAATCTTCTTCTCCAGATCCAGCAGGCAGAATCTTTTGATATTTGGTATGCAGCATTGTGGGGTGGATCTAATTCATGTTTGTTCAAATCAGCCCCCTGAATTCGTATTTGGGCTTAGTATGGAAGCCTGAATTTGAACTTAGTGCATTTCAGGCAAATTTCTTAAAAAATCTTCTCCAGAACCAGCAGGCAGAATCTTTTGATATTTGGTATGCAACATTGTGGGGTGGATCTGATTCAAGTTTGTTCAAATTGGCCCCCTGGATTCATATTTGGGCTCACTATAGAAGCTCGAATTCGAACTTAGTGCATTTCAGGCAAATTTCTTAAAAAATCTTCTCCAGATCCAGCCGGCAGAGTCTTTTGATATTTGGTATGCAACATTGTGGGGTAGATGTGATTGAAGTTTGTTCAAATCCGCCCCTGGGTTCATATTTGGGCTCAGTATAGGAGCCCAAATTTGAACTTCGTGCATTCCAGGCAAATTTCTTTAAAAATCTTCTTTTCAAGATCCAGCAGTCAGAATGTTTTGATATTTGGTATGCAGCATCCTTAGGGGGGTGACATTCAAGTTTGTTCAAGCCACGTCCCTAGGTCCATATTTGGGCTCACTGTGGGAGCCCCGAATGATAACTTAGTTCAAAATGAGGAATTTTCTTAAAAGTCTTCTTCAGATCCAGCAGTCGGAATGTTTTGATATTTGGTATGTAGCATCCTTAGGGGGGTGAGATTCACATTTGTTCAAGCCACGTCCCTAGGTCCATATTTGGGCTCACTGTGGGAGCTTGAATTGTAACTTACTTCGAAATGAGGAATTTTATTAAAAAATCTTCTTCAGATCCAGCAGATGAATGCTTTTGATATTTGGTATGCAGCACCCTTGGGGGGGGGGGGGGGGGGGGGGTGGGTGGGTAAGATTCAATTTTGTTCAAGCCATGTCCCTAGTTCCATAAAATTTGTCTCTCATGACTTCATTCCATTGTAGTGTTGATGAACCATGTCTAACTGAATGTGACTCCAAATACTTCTTTGAACCACTTTGGCCGGTGAGCGATTAAGGCTCCTTGGGGCCTCTTGTTTATTTCTTTCTCCGAAGTATTCGCAGCGTCTGCTGCCTACCCGTTGCTTACTCAGTTCACATTTGTGCGTTTTCTGATCAATTCGATCAAAATATGCGGCCCACAGGCTTTTAGATTTACGATCCACCTTGATGAGTTGAGTTTCTGTCGACTTTGCAGAAAAATATAAATACCGAAATAAGCGGTGTTTTCATTTGGTTTTGGTACGGTTTTTGGTACCACTATAATACCGAAACCATACCAAAAATTTGGTATACCGCACAGCACTAGCAGTCACTGTTAGTCTTATTTCCTGATCTTGTGGCCCCATTTGCACCAAATTTGGTATACAGTAGTATTAAGGGACATGTGCTTCGATTTATGCTCCAAAAACACTTTCTGTGAGCTTTGGGAACCTCACGAGTAGAGCTGGTCGGTTTTGAAATTTTCCCTCTGTTCAGTTTAGGTTTGGTTTTGGAAGAAAAAAAAACGTTTTTGGTTTCGTTTTTTTTTATCACAATACATATTTTTCATATCTTACACATTAAACTGTTACAGGACAGTGCTAAAACACGTCAAATAACAAATAAGTGAACTTGAACTGAAATAAATCTTACAAGTCTCTCCAGTATTTTCGGTGAACAAAAAATTACATCTGCAATCTGAAATTCTGCATTCTCGGCATTCTCATTTCTCAAAACAAATTTGTGAATAAAAGAAATTTAAAAATATGAAACGTAAGGAAAGCTAAAAAAAATAAAAGTGTCTGTCATATAACTAGTGTATATTATTAGATGCCGGAAGGGGACTATAGGTTTGCACTCTGTCCATCTGTCAGTCTGTTAGTCTGTCAGTCACACTTCAGTTTTTCGGAGTTTTTTTGGAAACGCTTCAACAGAATGATTTCATTTTTGGTAAACTACTATAGAACGATGACTTACAGATCAAGTTTGATTTTCATGCCGATTGCATTATTCATGTGTGAGTTTCGGCCCTTGGAAATATGGAAAAGCACCAAAATATCAGCTTTCCTGAGTTTTTTGGGAAATGCTTCCAACGGAATGATTTCATTTTTGGTAAACTACTATTGAACGGTGACCTACAGATGAAGTTTGAGTTTTTATTGCATTATTCTTGTGTGAGTTATGGCCCTTGGAAATATGGAAAAGTGCCAAAATATCAGTTTTCCGGACTTTTTTTGGAAACGCTTCAACGGAATGATTTTATTTTTGGTAACCTACTATAGAACGATGACTTACAGATCAAGTTTCATTTACACTCTGTCTGTCCGTCAGTCTGTCAGTCAGTCTGTCAGTCATACTTTAGTTTTCCGGACTTTTTTTGGAAATGCTTCAACCGACTGATTTCATTCTTGGTAACCTACTATAGAACAATGACTTACAGATCGTTTGAGTTTCATGCTGATTGCATATTCTTGTGTGAGTTATGGCCCTTGGAAATATGGAAAAGTGCCAGAATATCAGTTTTCTGGACTTTTTTTTGGAAATGCTTTAACGGAATTCATGCTGATCACATCTAGGTTATAACATTTGTATAATTATTAATGCTCATTAGTCTGGTAGGGGACATTGTATTGCTTCAGCGATACATGCGCTCTTGTTAAATTACAAAATTACCATCACCCGTAAGTGGCGTTACCTGTAACACATCTAATGTCCAGAACAACAGCTTGTTGGCCTGTCGTTGGGTCATCCGTCGACAATTTGAATCAAACAATGCCATTCTAATTTAGTAATTTATTGCAATAAAGTCTTTTACTGGCAATTTACGGTCAGTTGAATGGCACTAAAAAGTAAAAATTGCTTTCTGTAATATATGCTGCTAACACTGGACGTACCGACTTGGGCGTGACCATCGAAAATTAATACAGGGCAGTTACTAGAGTAGACCTGCCCAATACACAGATTTTTAGCTCAACTTGACAAAGTCAAGCTGAGCTATTGCCATCACTTCTCGTCCGTCGGCGTATGTACGTACGTACGTTAGTATGTTAGTACGTTAGTACGTACGTCCACAATTTCCTTTGGCACACCTCACAGGTCGCATTTATGATCAGATCGCTTTGAAACTTGGTATGCTTGTTTGGGGTGACCTCTAGATGGGAGCTATTGATTTTCTTCAATTTCCGTCAAAAAATGTTGCCGGGGCCAACGTTCATAGAACTTAGTTTAGTCAAACCTCAATATTTCCCTTTGGTACACCCTACAGTGCACATTTATGATTGGATCGCTTTGAAAGTTGGTATGCTTGTTTGGGGTGACCTCTAGATGAGAGCTGTCGATTTTCTTCAATTTCCGTCAAAAAATGTTGCCGCGGCCAATGTTCTTAGAACTTAGTTTAGTCAAACCTCAATATTTCCCTTTGGCACACCCTACAGGGCACATTTATGATTGGATCGCTTTGAAAGTTGGTATGCTTGTTTGGGGTGACCTCTAGATGAGAGCTATCGATTTTCTTCAATTTCCATCAAAAAATGTTGTCGCAGCCAACGTTCTTAGAACTTAGTTTTGTCAGAAGACCTCAATATTTCCCTTTGGCACACCCTACAGGGCACATTTATGATTGGATTGCTTTGAAACCTGGCATGCTTGTTTAGGGTGACTTCTAGATGGGAGCTATCGATTTTCTTCCATTTCCATAAAAAAATGTTGCCGCGGCCAATGTTCTTAGAACTTAGTTTAGTCAGACCACAATATTTCCATTTGGCACACCCTACAGGGCACATTTATGATTGGATTGCTTTGAAACCTGGTACGCTTGTTTAGGGTGACCCCTAGAGGGGAGCTATCGATTTTCTTCAATTTCCGTCAAAAAATGTTGCCACGGCCAACGTTCTTAGAACTTAGTTTAGTCAGACCACAATATTTCTCTTTGGCACACCCTACAGGGCACATTTATGATTGGATTGCGTTGAAACCTGGTATGCTTGTTTGGGGTGACCTTTAGATGGGAGCTACTGATTTTTTTCCATTTCCGTCAAAAAATGTTGCTGCGGCCAATCTTCTTAGAACTTAGTTTAGTCAGACCTCAATATTTTCCTTTGGCACACCCTACAGGGCACATTTCTGATTGGATTGCTTTGAAACCTGGCTTGCTTGTTTGGGGTGACCTCTAGATGGGAGCTATCGATTTTTGTCCATTTCCATCAGTCAAAATATGTTGCCGCTGTCAACCATCTTGAACTTAGTTTAGTCAGGCATCAATATATTCCCTTGGCATGTCATAAAGGGCACATTTATGATCAGATCGGTTTGGAACTTTGTATGCTTGTTTGGGGTTACCTCTAGATGGGAGCTATCGATTTTCGTCAAAAAATGTTGCCACTGGCAATGACCTTCTTTGAACTTAGTAAAAACTTAGTGCAATTAAGCATCATTATTTCCCTTTGACACACCCTGCAGGGAACATTTATGATTGGATCGCTTGCAAACTCAGTGTGCTTGTTTGGGGTGACATCTATATGGGAGCTGTCGATTTTCTTCCATTTCTGTCAAAAAATGTTGCCGCTGACCTTTGAACTTAGTTTAGTCAGACCTCAATATTTCCCTTTAACACACCCTTTAGGGCACATTTATGATCGGATCACTTTGAAACTTGGTATGTGTGTTCGGGGTGACCTCTATATGTGAGCTATTGCTCTTTTGTCATTTCCATAAAAAATTATTGTCATTATCACCAGCCTTTGAACTTACTTTGTGCATCAACTTATCCCTTTTGCACTCTCTGCAGGGTATATTTATGAATTTCCATAAAAAAAACCCCAAAAACCATTGCCACAGGCAATGACCTTCTACTTAGTGTATTTGTGCATTAACATCTTCCTTTGGAGGGCACATTCATTATCAGGTTATTTTGAAACTTTGTAAGCTTATGCAGGGTGACAAAGATAGAAGCTATTGATTTTCTTTTCATTTCCATAAAAAACTGTTACTGTTAGCAACAATCTTTGAATTTATTGCATTTGTGCATCAACATTCTTTGACATGGCCTACAGGCCACATTTATCATAGGATTGTTTTTTTTGAACTTGGTGTGCTTATGAGTCAAGACCTTTAGATAAGAGCTATTGATTAGCATTCATTTCTGTGAAAAAAGTTGCCATTTACAATAACCTCTGAACATACTTCATTTGTGTAGCAACTTTCTTCCTTTAGCCAGTCTTCCAGTTTACATTTGAGAATGTGTGGATTACTCTTACGTTGTGCACACCCAATGCGGTTATGTTGAAATTTCATCAAATAACAGTGGTACCAATGATCTTCAATTTTGCCATTTCATTTATAACTTAACAAGTTCAAGTTTGTCAAGTTGAGCTACAGTGTCATTGACACTTTCATTTATTTAAATCTGTGTAATGTGTAGGCCTACTATGATTACCTGTCATACCTGAGACCTGGGTCCTGTCATCACTCATCAGTGTCCTGTAGCCATTTTCGGTTGTTGGACCTAAGTCTGTACGTTCTGGGCTAGCAGGGTATCCCATAAAAAAAAAAACTATAAAAAAGTTTAAATCTGAAAGGCATTGTTTGTGTCAAATCGTAGTGTATGTCCATCTACTCAATGGCCAACTGATATTACATGTCTAAAGACGAGTGTCTAATATTGTCTGTGATTTCAGATTTTCACAGATTATAATTTATCATCTATTGGGAAGTCTATTTTACTGAGACTTTTACAAACAAATAAAGATGTAACAACAAAAAATTATCCATTTGTCTCACTGATCTGAACTTGATGACTGAAGTATAAATTAACCTCAAGAGATATGAGTTGAAATAAAACTGGCCGATTTAAATGAAACGGCAGTCTCGGTCTGTTTAGCCCTGCTTAACATCGCATCACTCATATTAATACTAAATTACTTGTGCTGTAATGTATGGAGATTATGGGTCAAACAGATAAGCTGTTCAGCATTCTTTGGGTTGAGACTGCTTTGTCAATTTGAGATGACAGCACCAGCTTTGCTAAACATTCTTTCGGTGGGCACGGATGTAGCAGGGATTGAAAGATATATTTTACATAATTTTGTATGGTTCGGAAATCTGCAGCAATTTTGAGACCACCACAGGTAAGGTGCATTGCATTGCAGAAGACTTTATTTTATTAGAAAGGATATTTAGAGTTGGGATCACCATGGATAATGTTGCGTAACGGGAGGCAGACAACATTTGGGTTGCATCCTCAAATGGCCTTAACACTCTTACATAGCTTTCTGCAGTTTTCCACTCATAAGCGGTTAGATTTTGAATTTTATCAATCGATGCCATAATGGCACTTAGCGGTTCCTTTTGTTCCACCAGACGTTCAAGCATATGGAAGGTAGAGTTCCATCTGGTGGGGCACTGTTGTTTGAGTTTGTGCTGCTTTTTGCTCAGTTGTTTCTGTATCTCCTTAAGTTTGTGGGTGGCCATAGCACTATGGTGAAAATGGCTGTCCATTCATTGCCTTAGCTTTGGCAATAACCATCACTGTGTCAGAAATTTTTTTTTATAGCATTATCCACGACAACTTGGAGAGTATGAGCGAAACACCTTATGGACGTAAATGTACTTGGAGGTAGCATTTTTAGTGCAGCATTATTGGAAACAACAAATATTGGGATTTCCCTAGCTACATAGTCTGGTATCCAATTATCAATACACTCCAGAACTTGAGTGAGCATTATGGCTTTCTGGCATATATTTTACGTTCAAGCAAAAATCCTGTAATGTGCAGTTGTCGGACATGAAGTGGCCCATCACAGCCATGTAAGCATCATTTGCTGAGCTTGTCCAATGATCAACTGTTATTCCTAATGTTTCAGCTTCTCTGCGATTCCACTTTTCGTTTTATCAACTTTGGATTCGGTTTTGTCTAAAAAACTGAGTTTCGGTCTCTATTTGATTAAACCGACCAGCTCTATTCACCAGCTAAAAATAGAAAAAATTAAAATGCCTGTATTTCCTAAACTGCAAGGAACAAAGAAGTTATTTGCAAGAAACTCATATAAAGTTGAAGTCGGCCATTGAGGGTTAAACTCTAGTAAATAGATAAATATGAGGTTTGTTTTTCCTATGGAGTACAAACTGGAGGCAATACGATAATACTTGAAAATGCTGATGGTTCATTTCAACCCATTTAAGTTCATAACTAGAAAATACAATTCTAGAAAATATAATTGTAAAAGTTTTATAGTATTGGCCCCTGGTTGCAGCCACATTGATGGGTATAATAGTAAACTCAATTTCTAAATCAAGATCTGAAGCCATGTTCTCGCAGCAGTAATTCACGAGAATCAAAACTGATTATCGTGAATCAGGATGAATTTTAAGGCCTGCAAAATGGTTTGATCCTGATCTGCACTGTGTTCTCCTTGGGCATGACACTTAATCCAGACTTCTCACGGGACACAGTGGCACTATACACTAAGGCATAATTCTGCAATGTCCATGGCGCCATTGCCATCAACTGTTGCTAATCAGGAAACACCGCAAATCTGAATATGTTCGATCTTTGAGTACATGCTGCTACATGTATAGGGTTCACTAGTGAAAATTACTTTTCACCAGACCTTCATTTTAATGGTGCGCGTTCGTTCTCAAGCGCCATTGCTCGGGGAATTTACAATTTGGGCAGAACGATCAATCGCGCGCATGGAAAAACTAAAAGCAGTTACTTTTTAAGTTTACGTCGGCGATGTCAGAGTTTCAGAACCTGAGTCTGTAAACACTAGGGCTGCCTCGACTATTCGATTAATTGACAAACCGTCTGAAGGTGCTATAGTATTTTTTTTAGTTACACATCCTGCCACTGAATGATAATTTTGGGCTGCAAGGGGCATGTAATTAAGCCAGAAAAAAAGACTGTCATATGCAAAATGAGGACCCCAGAGGGTGAATTTAGTGATGCTACCCTGCACAGCCCTCTGTGAACCTCAATCTGAATCAGGGTCTCAAAACTAAACAGAGGTACCCAGAGGATAAATTGGCCCACTGTATGGGATAGCATCATCAAAATCACCCTCTGGGGTCCTCATTCTGCAAACGTCAGACGGCTTATTTTCAGGCCTGCATGTAATGTTTCTCTGTATCTGTTATCCTTCGTATTCATTGTTTATATCACAAAAATAGGCAATAATTTTGACTTGACCCTCGCATATTATCTCTTTAAATGGGCGTCATACCTAAACTTCACTCTGGATCAAGCTGTTGTGAACAAATTGTTGATAATCCATGATAATTATTGCCATTTTAATTTTTAAATCCAATAAAGTTAATATTGAATTGAAATCTATTGACACTAAATTAATTGAATGAATTTCCATACTTTGAAGTGTTAGCATCACGTGACACAAAGTTGATTACGTCAATGAGGAATTCCCGGTAAACCCTAGTTTTTCGATGATCTGTTTGGCTTGAAAAATTACGCATATCAAGGAAGCAGACTTAACTATTCAAGTCAGTTAATTTGATTTTCTTGTGGATTAACGTGACTATTTATAAAAGATGAATTGCGAAGAATTTTTCTCAGTTGTCAGTAACCTCTTTCTGTTGATTGGGCTTAACCATGCCTGAAAATTAGGAGACTGTCATCTGCAGAATGAGGTCCTCAGAAGGTGAATTTGGTAATGCTACCCTGCACAGCAGATAAATTGGTTGACTCTAGCCCACTGTATTGGTCAGCATCAACAAATTCATCGCCTGGGAACCTCATTCTGCAAATGACAGATTGCTTGTTTTCGGGCTTGGGCTTAACCCTAAGTTTTCAACAGGTGTTTGATCGTCATTTCAAATTAGGTGGTTGGTCGGCATGGATGCAGTTTTGAACTTTACTCAAAATGTTAGTGGCTGACTTTACCACAGTATTTTTCATGAAATACAGATATCTTTTTATTCTGCCAATACTGTCCAGCCAGAATTTTTAACAAACTATGAATGTTGACCGATCTTGCTCAAATTGCAAATTTGCATTCTATTCACATAGATACTGCCATCTTGAGCCCAAGATTGATAAAAACTAGTTTTGATCCTCATTTTTAGCTGCGACGACCAGCTCTATATGTGGCAATGTCTGTCTGTCTGTCTGTCTGTCTGTCTGTCTGTCTGTCTGTCTGTCTGTCTGTCTGTCTGTCTGTCTGTCGGTCGGTCGGTCGGTCGGTCGGTCGGTCGGTCGGTCGGTCGGTCGGTCGATCGATCGATCGGTCTGTCACCAACGAGTTTAAAAAACACCATAACTTCTAAAATACTTGATGGAATGACACAATACTTGGTATGCAAGTGTATCTTCATGATTTCTACACCGTCTCAGTAGTGCAGGTCATTCGAATAATTTCTGTCACATTTATGGACTTGTCAAGTTTTTTTGTCATCAACAAGTTTTTTTGTCACCAATGAGTTTTAAAACATCATTGACGATGCACGAATCGTCGCGGCTTCGGCACTGTGACAGTGCGCTCTAGTTTTGCTGTGAAGTCAAAAAGCCAGCAAGTGCCATGTGTGTATCAATGGCTGCATGCAGGGAATATTCTCATTTATGTTGATTTGTTGGCAAACGACAAACTATCTATCACTTCTACTTGGGCTTTCACTGTGGTTGGTTCACAATCTTGTTTGTATCTGCTAAATGTAGTGTTGAGAGAAAACAATTCCACTGAAAGCTAAAGTGGAAGTAATAGTTTGTTGACCATTCAGCATACATAGGAATATTCATTGTACGCATTACTGATTGTTAACTTGTTAAATTACGATAATGTACTCCTGTGTTGTGTCCTTGGGGAAGGCACTTAACCCCGATTGTACACATTGGGGCACGATGATGCTGTGTACTAAGGCGTACTGCATGTTGATGATGTGCATGTCTTCAACCAATCTATCCCTGTCTGTGCTGCAGTGCGGAGTTACGATGTTGGGGAGCTGGCAGCTGCTTGTCATTGCTCGGTGGTTCTCTCCAGGTACTCAGGCTTCTTCCACTCGTAAAACTGTCACCGACACAATATGATCTTGGCTGTTAAAGTGTTGTTAAACC
This sequence comes from Pictodentalium vernedei, assembly GCA_031216915.1. NCBI lineage: Eukaryota > Metazoa > Mollusca > Scaphopoda > Dentaliida > Dentaliidae > Pictodentalium > Pictodentalium vernedei. The sequence continues at coordinate 201,057,702 of CM062291.1, read as the reverse complement.
ATAATAATTAAATTATGATAAAACTAGAAGTGCCTGTGTATTCACCTTACTGCCTGCTGAAAAAGGACAAGTCTATTTTGACTCTTGAGGGAGTAAAACTGGACGTTATTTTGGTTTTCTGGTTTGGTCCTGTTGTGTTTTTTGTTGCAAATCAGAAAACCAAACCACAGGACCCACCAAAAACTGACCAAACGATTTTACTGTGTTTCTGCATGAATTTATCAAACAACCTGATGGGAGCGAATTGCGGCTAGTGGCCCCCGATGTCCTCTTGTTGCTTAGTCCATCTGGCAAAGGGCTGAATATGTCGTGTTCTCGTCACATTTTCTCCCTTATTGACTCGTCCATAGGACAAGTCAGTAAGGGAGAAAATGTAACAATGAGAACATGATATTGATTAGATAAATTTTATTTATTACCCTAATTTATTGTTTTTTTTCTGTCTCAAAAGGCTTCGCAACTGATCCTCGAGAACCCCTTAGAATGATCAAGGGGAAGTTGGGCTGAACCCAATGGTAGTATTTACAGACAATGCCTTTTGTGTTGAGTGGTGTCACACAAACTGTTGCAGTTTATTTTCCAAGTTGAGGAGCCCCCAAGTGTTGTTTACTATATGTTCATGTTCTTAACACAGAAAAAACAAACATAAAACGAGGTTTCATTCTAAAACCGAATCAAAACTGAACCAACCCTGAAAAATCAAAACTGCCCAGGACTGTGAGGAGGGAGGTTCTGTAATAATTCAATTCTAGAGTTTGGTGCTTTTAAAATACAATTAACTATTGGTGTTTTTTTCATGGGAATGCCTCCCCCCCCCCCCCCCCCCCCCCCCCAAAAAAAAAAAAAAAAAAAAGAAAGAAAATGTGCCAGTGACCAGTAGTTTCCTTGTCCATTTTTATGTGCCTGTTTTGAAAAAACGGGTCATATTATGGTATACCGCTGTCCATCCATCCACACATCATACAATAACTTGAAAGCGCTTCGAGCAATTTTTAGCTCAACTTTGACGCAAGTCAGATTTGAGCTTATGCCATGGCCAGTCGTCTGTCTGTCCGTCAACAATTCAATACGGCTCGAGCTAGAGGCTGTATTTATGAACCAAACTTTACAAAACTTCATGGGTACCTTTGGTATCACCGTGGGACGAGAAGTGTTTTTGGGTCCGGTCCAGAATTCAAGATGACCGATGGCAGCCATTTTGTACAAAATTAGGTGCAATCAGATTTTTGCGCAGAACTTCCATATGAAAGTGCTGATTTGAATTAAGTTTTTGTGTGAATGTTTAGTACCATGGGATACATCACATATAATACAGGTTTTTTTCTCGTGCAGAAATTATGCCAATTAGATGAACTTTGATTTTTGTCAGTGCTACTTACACACAGTAAGTACACATGTCTGTACGGCTCGGGCTAGGGGCTGTATTTATGAACCGATCTTCACGAAACGTCTTGGGTACCTTTGTTATCACCTTGGGACGAGAAGGAGTGTTTCTGGGTGTGGACCAAAATTCAAGATGACTGCCAGTGGCCATTTTGTACCGAAATTAGGTCTAATCAGTTTTTTGTACACAACTTCTATATGTCTCAGGGTAGAGGCCGTATTTATGAACCGATCTTTACGAAACTTCTTGGGTACCTTTGTTATCACCATGGGATGAGAACAAGTGTTTTTGGGTGTGGTCCGAAAATCAAGATGGCCACCAGCAGCCATTTTGTACCAAAATTAGTGCAATCAGATTTTTGTACAGAACTTCTGTATGAAAGTTCTGGTTTGAATAAATTTTTGTATGAATGTTTAGTAACATAGAATACATCACATATAATACAGGTTTTTTTCTTGTGCAGAAATTATGCAAATTAGATGAATTTTGATTTTTTTCAGTGCTACTTGTACATAGTAAGTGCACATGTCAATACTGCTTGGGCTATAGGCTGTATTTATGAACCGATCTTCATGAAACTTCTTGGGTGCCTTTGTTATCACCTTGGGGCAGGAACAAGTGTTTTGGGGTGCCTTTGTTATCACTGTGCTATGATAACAAATATTTTTGGGTTCAGTCAGACCCACTCTGGGATTCAAAGATTTCTTTTCTAGTTTAGCATCTGACTGTCGCCCACCTTTACAATACTTTACCTATACATTTGTTACAGGCTACAATCAGTATTTATGTACACAGGCTTGGCAATTTCAGGAGAGCGATTTTTTAGCTCTCCTTACTGCCCTCCTGAAAGAATTAAGGAGAGCGAAAAATTGCCCTCCTAAATATTTTGGTCTGGGATGATTGAGATTACATGTATTATGCTCACATTAAATTTTTGTTGTAAAGCAAAAATGTAATTTAACTTCGAAGTCACATAACATCACGTAATTTCATTTTGAAAGTGGTTTAGTGGTAAAAGGTAATGGCTGCAACCATATCCAAACACAGTTGCAATCATTTGAAGCAAAATGGGTCACAGCGATATTTTTTTTTTCTGTCAGTTTCAAGTTCAACAACTGACATCACAGTTTGAGGGGTAATTATTCAAGGAATATTGACACTATAATATACTACCATCACTTCTATCCTGTCACTTGAAGCACTTGCACCAGGATGTGACTGTAGATTCAAGCAGACCTGTTGTCCAAGAAAGTCATATGCCTACCACTACCACCTTCAACCCCCCTTAGGGGGTTGAAGGTGGTAGTGGTAGGCGTATGACTTTCTTGGACAACAGGTCTGGGTACACACACAGGTCTTGTCAAGTGTGTGTTCGGTTGTTGAGTGAGACATCTAGATGTCTAAGAGATTTCGCTTTACCTTAGTAAAGTTAATAAAGTCACTGATGTAGTCTGTTGGTTTCAGTTTCAATGAGTTCATTCAACTGGATACTTAAAATGCTGTGTAAAGCTAATTGCTCTCCTAAGCTGATTGAGGAGAGCGATTTTTTGCCCTCCTGCATTTTTCAGAATGCCAGGCCTGTGTACAGACCGTTAGAATACTTTTTATGTACCTTTGTTGTCAGGTCATTACCTAGATGTTTGTCATTGTTGTGTCACATACTATACATATACATGTCTTAACAAGTTGAGCTACAGTATCCTTGACACTTTCAATGTGATTGTTTGGTGGAAGGTATATGCTGATGGAAGGAAGCTTCCTTTCGATTTGTAAAAAAAACCTGACAAGTACACATGTATACTCATATTGTGTGCTTCCCTCTTGTAATTAATAATGGGTGTATCATGCGCTCATGGTGCAGCTGTTTATTGCCTCTTTATTTGCTGCATGACCTCCAGTTTTGAGGACAGAAAAAGTTGTCTGAAGGGCTGTACTTTACGTGGATATTTGAATGTTTGAACAATTAGCACTCTAGTAGTGCCAAAGAATTTTCTCCAGTCAAAGTTTTCTCTTGTTAAATGATGAATATAACCAGTTATATCTTGTTTGACTGAGCCCGCTGATTAAATAACAAACTGCATTATGGAAAATATTTGCCAGTGAAAACTTCCATTTTGACATTAGAGTTCAGAGGATTGAAATGAATCAATCATATATTTTTTGCACGACCATTCTAATGGTCACCTATGGGAAAAATATTTTGTACTGTGATACCTCTAGGCTTGAATTTGTATGGACGTTTTTCACCTATTTGTTTATTGTATCGTCTCTTCACTGGCCAACTAGTTCTTTCTGCAAAAAGTTATGCATACAGATTGAAAGAGTGAAACCCTGCTTGGGATTTGTGTAGGATCCTGCTAATGTTTACTTCTTTGTTAAATTTTAATTATAGCTAGATACACGGTGAGATCTTTTGGCATTAGAAGAAATGAAAGAATTGCAGTTCACTGTACAGTGCGAGGCTCTAAAGCAGAAGAAATTTTAGAAAGAGGTCTAAAAGTGAGTTTGAATTACTGAGACATCCACCATTTGTGATAATGAGCATTTGATTAGAAATTCCAAAATGTCTTTTTGTGAATCAGTTCATATGCAAAAGTATTTGCTTGTCATTGTATCGGCCTTTGATTCGGCTCACTCTCTTTGGAAGTAAAGTAAATGCATTAATATTCAGGGTTCGAACACAAATGAAAAGTCCTTGAATTTTGGCCCGTTCTTTGAAAAGTACTTGAATTCGTTTACAACCTTGAAAAGTACTTAATTTTGCACCACCTTCATTGAAAAGTACTTGAATTCCAGTTTACTTACAATCTTCGAGACCATATTTATTTATTTATTTATTGGTGTTTAAGGTCACATACGTATGCACAATGGCTAATCGTGACCGTGACAGTTTTACGGGTGGAGGAAGCAGGAGTACCCGGAGAGAACCACCGAGCAACGACGAGCAGCTGTCAGCTCTCCAGCATCGTAACTCTGAACTCTGCACCACAGCACAGGCAGGGTTAGATTGGTTGAAGACATGCGCACCATCGACGTGCAGTACGCCTCAGTACACAGCGTCATCGTGCCCCCATGTAGGCAATCGGGGTGAAGTGTCTTGCCCCTTCGAGACCATAACTTTCATGCTAATCCACCCTGCATATGTGTGATGTCATTAAATCATTGTAGACACACACAAACTGCATATCTATCATCTCTTCATAAAGGTCATAAACTGGAATTCCCAGAATTTCAATTATGTCATAATTTTGTCACAAGACTTTCTATCCTTTTAATTCCCTTGAAGAGTTGACCAGTTAGAATAATCCTCATTACAAATTGAGATACCTCACGAAAAATGGCTGTTTGCGTTTGCTTTTGCATTCCTTTTTCTTTTGATTTTTAGCTCAACTTTGGCGATGCCAAATTTGAGCTTATGCCATGGCCAGTCGTCTGTCTGTCCATCAACAATTCAATACGGCTTGGGCTAGAGGCCGTATTTATGAACCGATCTTTCTGAAACTTCTTGTGTACCTTTGTTATGACCATGGTACGAGAACGAGTGTTTTGGGGTCCGGTTCGAAATTCAAGATGGCTGCCAGCCGCCAATTTGTACCGACGATGCAGAAATCTGTTTTTTGCACAGAACTTCCATATGAATACGCTGATTTGAATAATTTTTTGTATGATTGTTTAGTACCATGGGATACATCACATGTAATACGGGTTTTTTTCTCGTACGTAAATTATGCAAATTAGACTAACTTTGATGTATTTAGTGTTACTTTCAGCACTGTCAGTGCAAATGCCAATACGGCTCGGGCAGGAGGCCGCATTTATGAACCGATCTTTACGAACCTTCTTGGGTACCTTTGGTATCACTGTGGGACGAGAACGAGTGTTTTTGGGTGCGGTCCGAAATTCAAGATGGCCACTGGCAGCCATTTTGTTCAAAATTAGGGGCAATCAGATTCTTGCACAGAACTTCCACATGAAAGCTCTGATTTAAATAATTTTTTGTGTGAATGTTTAGTACCATGGGATACATCACATATAATACTGGTTTTTTTCTCGTGCAGAAATTAAGCAAATTAGATGAACTTTGAATTTTTCAATGCTACAGTAAGTACACATGTCAATACGGCTCGGGCTAGAGGCTGTATTTATGAACCGATCTTCACAAAACTTCTTGGGTACCTCTGTTATCACCTTGGGACGAGAACGAGTGTTTCTGAGTGCGGTCCAAAATTCAAGATGGCTGCCAGTGGCCATTTTGTACCGAAATTAGGTCTAGTCAGTTTTTTGTTCACAACTTCTATACGTCTCAGGCTAGAGGCCGTATTTATGAACCGATCTTTACAAAACGTCTTGGGTACCTTTGTTATCACCGTGGGATGAGAATGGGTGTTTTGGGGTGTGGTCCGAAATTCAAGATGGCCACCAGCAGCCATTTTGTACCAAAATTAGTGCAATCAGATTTTTGTACAGAACTTCTGTATAAAAGTTCTGATTTGAATAAATTTTTGGATGAATGTTTAGTAAAATGGAATTCATCACATACAGTACGGGTTTTTTTCTCGTGCAGAAATTATGCAAATTATATGAATTTTGTTTTATTTAGTGCTACTTATACACTGTAAGTGCACATGTCAATACGGCTCGGGCTAGAGGCTGTATTTATCAACTGATCTTCACGAAACTTCTTGGGTACCTTTGTTATCACCTTGGGACGAGAACGAGTGTTTCTGAGTGTGGTCCAAAATTCAAGATGGCTGCCAGTGGCCATTTTGTACCAAAATTAGGTCTAATCAGTTTTTTGTCACAACTTCTATACAGCTCGTATTTATGAACTGATCTTCACGAAACTTCTTGGGTACCTTTGGTTTCACCTTGGGACAGGAATGAGTGTGTTTTGGGGTGCCTTTGTTATCACAGGTGCTATGAGAACAAATATTTTGGGGTTCAGTCAGACCCAATCTGGGACTCAAAAGATTTCTTTTCTAGTTTAGCATCTGTCTGTCACCCACCTTTACAATACTTTACCTATACATTTGTTACAGGCTACGGTCAGTATTTATGTACAGGCCGTTACAATACTTTATATGTACTTTTGTTATCAGGTCATTACCTAGATGTTTGTCATTGCTGTGTCACATACTATACATGTACATGTCTTGACAAATTGAGCTACAGTATCATTGCCACTTTCATTTTGGATGATGGCATTCTTTAAGCAGACAAATTCATATATATGCTTAAAAAAAAAAATCAGAACATTTGTTTTTGAGACTCAGGAGAGTTATTATAAGCGATCGTATATCAAATATACAGTTCTAATTGATATTAGAATAAGAGTGGTTTTCGATGACAAACCACAGATGATTGATTAATTTTGTGTATTGTAAGTGCTTTTTTGAAAAAAAAATAGATTCTAAACTTGACTCAAAAATTAGTTGAGTGAGGTTTTTTAAAGCATCATTGAAAATATTGTTTGCAGATGGATTACTGAGTCATTGAGTTGTGGTAATGCGGTAAAAATTAGAGTTTACCATTTTATAATGTAGGTTGTGAAAAGAATTTTGCATTTGGCGTATTAATTTTTTCAGCTCACCTGGCCTAAAAGGCCATGTGAGCTTTTTTCATCCGGCATCCGTAAACTTTTCACATTTTCATCTTCTCTGTAACCGCTGTGAACCAAACTTGGCAGGAATGGTCTATGGGAGATCCTCTACAAACGATCCTCATTTTGTTCCCGTCAGATGAAAAACATGGCTTCCAGAGGCATTCTTTGATTCTGGTTGGTGGATTTTCAAAAATCTTTCCCTGAAACCACAGGGCCAAATGTTTTGAAACTTCTCATAAATGATGACTGGGACCCCCCTCTACCAACGATCTTCATTTAATGTTGATCGGGTTACAAACATGGCTGCAATTGCGGCTTACAGTTACTATAGAAACCCTATGAGAAATCACATTTTCATCTTCTCTGGAACTAGTGAGCTGACGTGAACCAAACCTGGCAGGGATAGTCTATGGGAGGTCCTATACAAATGATCCTCATTTTGTTCGCATGGTTTTGAAAACATGGTCGCCAGAGACATTCTTTGATTCTGATTGGTTGATTTTGAAAAATCTTCTCTGAAACCACAGGGCCAATGTTTTGAAACTTTACATGGTTGATGATTGGGACCCCCCTCTAACCAACGATACTCATTTAATGTTGACCGGGCTGCAAACATGGCTTCAATTGCAGCTCATAGTTACTATAGAAACCCTATGGGAAATCACATTTTCATCTTCTTCACTCAACTGACGTGAACCAAACGTGGTAGAAATGGTATATGGGAGGTCCTCTACAAACCATCCTCATTTTGTTCCAGTGGGTGGAAAAACATGGCCACCAGAGGCATTCTTTGATTCTGATTGGTTGATTTTCAAAAATCCTCTCTGAAACTGCCAGGCCACATGTTTTGATACTTCACATAAATGATGACTGGGACCCCCTCTACCAACACATAAATGATGACTGGGACCCCCTCTTCCAACGATCATCATTTAATGTTGATCGGGTTACAAACATGGACGCAATATGGGAAATATTCTCTAAAAATCTTCTTCAGAACCGTTGGTCAGAATGTTTTAATATTTGGTAAACATCTTTGTTATGAGGGTCAGATTCAAGTTTGTTCACATCAAGTCTTCCAGTTAATATTTTGGCTTCCACATTTTAACCTGGGGCCCGCATTTTAACTTAGAACAATATGAGGAAATTTCTTTAAAAATCTTCTTCAGATCCACCTGTCAGAATCCTTTCATATTTGGTATACAGCATCTCTAGGCGGGTTAGATTCAACTTTGTTCAAATCGAATTCCTGGGTTAACATTTGGGCTCTCTATGGGGCCCAAATTTTACCATGGTGCAATATGGGGAAATATCTTTCAAAATCATCTTCTTCAGATCCACTGGTCAGAATCCTTTCATATTTGGTCTACAACATCTCTAGGGGAGGGGGGGATTCAATTTGTTCAAATGAAGTCCCTGGGTTAATATTTGGGCACCCGATGGGAGACAGTATTTTAACTTAGTGCAATATCAGGGACTTTCTTCAAAACTCTTCTTCTCCAGATCCTCCAATCAGAATCTTTTCATATTTGGTATAAACAGTCTCTGGGAAGATCAGATTCAGTCCCTGCCGTAAATTTGGTTTCTCTTCAGTGGGAGGGGGGTGGGGGTGTCCATGTTTGTTCAAATCCATGCCTAAGTGGGTTTTTTACCATCAAATTTGCATTTCAAACCGAAGTGACATAATAACCCTTTGTAGTTTGGCAGTGCTGGTCTTCAGCTGATCAAATTGGAAGCAGTCAGGAAGACCTATGATAATCATCTGACATGGACACCAGAGTTATGAATAGTTTCACAGTGACCGTTGGGAGCGGGAGAGCAGGAGAGTGGAAATTCACTCTCCACTTTTAGAATTTATGAGAGTGAAAAATTTTAGGAGAGTGATTTTTAAAATAATGCCTCGGGCCAATTTGCCCCCAGGTGGAATAACGAGGATTGGTGGTGATTGCTGTTGAGAAATCAGTAGGCCTAATAACGCGCGATTTCCAAAATAATTGGTTTTATGACGTTTCGGCCTTGAGACGTTTCGGCCCTAAGAGGCCAAAACGTCTTAGAAATTGGGCCGAAACGTCTTCACATTCGGTAATTCTTTTTTAGATGTGATTGTGTGGAGGGGTTAAAGTATGCTATCACCAGTATCGGCGCATTTCGTTTCTCTCTTCAAGCATCGTGAAAGCGAAACTCGAAATGCACCCCTTCTCAGCAAACCTGTCGTCAGCGACCACCTGTCTTTAACGACCATTTTTGGCAAGTCCCAAGGGTGGTCGCTCATGACCAGGGGTCAGCCTGGCAGCTGATTTTAGGGAGAAGTGACTTCTCCCTTCAGAGACTTTAGGGAGAAGTCAGGACCCAGGAGGGAGAAGTCAGTGGACATGAAGGAGAAATCAAAAAAAAAAACCCATAAAACGTATATGACATCGTGACAAAATAAATGAACATAGAGGACACAATTGTGGAGAAAAAATAAATAAAAGTTTATACAAACACACACAAAACTAAGTCAAGATGGTTACATAACAGAATGTAGGTTAAAATCCCCCACCCCACCCTACAAAAAACTGTGTCGTTCATGGTTTCTGAATACCCCCTAACTCTTTGCCTAACAGTGATGACTAAGGTTACCGTGCAGTTGATTTTGTATTTGCCTCAATGATGTGGATTTGAAATTTAGTATGACCCATGGTGAGAGTGTTCTTCTCTGTAACAGAAGGTATATTCTTTTTAAAAAAATATTTAAAGTGTTTAAAATAAATTTCAAGTTCATATAAGAAGCTGGGTCATTCATGGTTTCTGAATACCCTAACTGAGTTGAAAAGCGTAGTTAAAAAAGTTTTCGATATCCTTCGTAAATTAAGCGTTATTAACAATTTGAGTTAATTAATTTCTTTGGTAAATGACAAAACATTTCAGTTGTCTCCCTTCCCGGCTGCGCTGGGTAAACTAATAATACACTGTTCAGAAAACTGACAATTTCTGCCAACCATCTTTCACTGACACGTGCGATTGGTGCTTTGAAGGTCTGCCATTCTTATCCATCCAAATACCTGTGATTTCTATTGTAGCCTTATTACATTTAACCCCCTTCCAACAAACTTCACAAGTTTTCAAAGAAAAACATTCAATGCAAATTGCGGGGCGAATTTCAATGCAGCCAATTTTTCAGTCGAACAGAGCGTAACCGCAAGCAATTTCGATATGGACGAACTGTCTCCAATACATTTTTTTTGTTTTGAAACGATGGTTAACTTTAATAAATTCTAATTAACTCGATGCGTGTCTTGTGTGATTTGTTGTTGTCTGGTACTTTGTTTTTAAATAGCCATTTGTGCTGGTTGCTATCAGTTGGGGCGAATTGTTCGAACGACTACGCCATTGCAATTCTTTTCAGAAATATAAAATTGGGCTAGTTTAGGCTATTTTCATAGCCGTGTGACGGACTTTAACAGCAACCGTGTTTACTGTTTTTTGCGGAAGCGTGTGTTTTTAAAAACTAAAACATAAGAAAATATCCCCGTGGGAACCCCGGGAAGTAAGCAGCACTTGTTTACTGTGGTAAACCAGTTCCGCTTTACTAGTAAAATAGGACCCAGTCACCAATGCTTGGGGTGAAAGTCCTCTAAAATGGGCAACATGTTGATCAACGATTGACTAAACTTGACTTCACCTCCATGTTGTGTCACGATTAGCCATGGTGCATATATATTTGACGTTAACCACCAACAAACAAACAAACAAACAAACATAAGAAAATACAGTAAACTGCCATGTCTCCCAAGGAAGTTTGGGAGGGCGACTTGAATTTCGCCCCCAATGTAAGCCAAGGCGACTTGAGGAATGACAAGGCGACTTCTTCGCCCAAGTCGCCCACTTGGCTGACCCCTGCTCATGACAGGTTCTTCTGTACTTTGCACTTCTCCGACGAAGGCTTTGAACACGACCGGAAGATAAACGTGTGCAAATAATTACTCGCGGTATACGAAAAAGCGGTGCGCGATGGTGCGCTGGCGCGATCGCTCGCCGTTCCCAACGGTCACTGGTTTCATGACTTCATTCCTCTGTAGTAGGGTTCAAAGTCGAGTCGACTAGTCGAGGCTTTCCTGTCCCCATAAATTTAAATTTTAAAGTTTATCATTGGATGTACAAAAAATTAAGTATAACTTGATAATCAGCATCTAGCACATCAGAACTCAGGAATTCTGTGTGCATATATTAACACAAATGCAATCGTAAATTCTTATGTGCTTCCATCCGAGGTATAGGTTTTTATGGCCCCTGACTTAAGTCGGGTGGCATATAGTGATTGAAGTGTGCATGTGTCCATCTGTGTGTGTGTGTGTCCTAGCCAATAACTCGAAATCTGTTAGGGCCACAGTCTTCAAACTTCACACAATTGTAAAAGACCATGGGAGGATGTGTCACACACCATAGCAGAGTTCATACCTTCAAGGTCAAGGTCACATTTCAAGGTGACACCAAAAATCAGTCAATATTTTTATACTGTACCAATGACCCAGACTTAGCTGGTGCTAACTCCTTAAATTATAGAGCCAAACACAAATTTTGCCCCCCCAATCCCCAAAATTTGCATCAGAAACCGAAATTTCAATGCCCTATGTGGTCCTCCATACCTTTTATCCACTGCGCATGCACAGCGTCAAGGAGGTCTCGAAATTGGCTCCAAAAGTCATTCTTTGTTTGGCCCTAAAATCAGTAACATCTTACTGATAATTGTGCTTGTAAATCTCAGTTTAAATGATGCCAGACACATATTTATGAAAGAAATGGTGGATCTAAGGAGGAAATAAAAGGATGAGAGGAAGAAACAGTGGCAGGATGTGTTCAGGGCTGTATCCTATAATTTTTTTACGAAATTATTTCATGTTTCCTAATTTCGGGGGCATGAGCCTGATGTTGTCATTCTGGCTATGAATTTATCATTGTTTGTTCAGTGTTCCCTCTCTCCCTTTCCTTAATACCCCCCTTGCTATTCTCCCATGCTTTTGGCATAATTTTTGTAATTTTTTTTTACTAAAATTTCTTGGCAGTTTTGGCTTGTTAACAGAATAATTATTCTGTTTTTCCCCATGCTTACAACCTCACCCTTGAGTGGTTAGGCATTTTGGTCTGCATCTACCATCTGATGTACTGCAGGTCTGCATCTACCATCTGATGTACTGCAGTTTCTTCTCTGGAAGTCTCTGTTTTACATCGGATAGTGTTTAAATTGGTAACTGATTTTGGGCCATGTTTACAGTGCCTGGAGTCATGTTTCCGGTTTTTGTACACTTTTGTTTATGTTGACAACGGTTACTTCTGATAGTGATTACTTGTCTTCTGTTTAGTTCTGCTCATAGCCAGATACATTAAAATTGTCCGTAATTGTTACATTAATTTTTAAAAATGTTTTAAAATTTTTGTCCACACTTCGGCTTTGTTGGGCTCTTCTGAAAATTTTTCAAAAATTTTTTTTTTTTTTAAATTATTTTTTAGCTCAACTTTGACGAAGTCAAATTTGAGCTATTGTCATGGCCCGTCGTCCGTCTGTCCGTCTGTCCGTACGTCAACAATTGGCTATGGCTCGGGCTAGAGGTCGTATTTATGAACCGATCTTTACGAAACTTCTTGTGTACCTTTGTTATGACCCTGGGACGGGAACGAGTGTTTTTAGGTGTGGTCCGAAATTCAAGATGGCTGCCAGTGGCCATTTTGTACCGATGATGCAAAAATCAGTTTTTTGTACAGAACTTCTGTATGAAAGTTCTGATTTGAATAAAGTTTTGTATAAATGTTTAGTACCATGGAATACATCACATATAATACGGGTTTTTTTCTCGTGCGTAAATTATGCAAATTAGACTGACTTTGATTTATTTAGTGTTACTTTCAGAGCTGTAAGTGCCAAGCTGCTATGGCTCGGGCTAGAGGCCGTATTTATGAACCGATCTTTACGAAACTTCTTGGGTACCTTTGTTATGACCGTGGGACGAGAACGAGTGTTTTTGGGTGTGGTCCAAAATTCAAGATGGCTGCCAGCCGCCATTTTGTACCGACGATGCAGAAATCTGTTTTTTGTACAGAACTTCCATATGAAAGCTCTGATTTGAATAATTTTTTGTATGAATGTTTAGTACCATGGGATACATCACATATAATACGGGTTTTTTTCTCGTACGTAAATTGTGCAAATTAGACTAATTTTGATGTTTTTTGGGGTTACTTTCAGCACTGTAAGTGCAAATGCCAATACGGCTCGGGCTAGAGGCCGTATTTATGAACCGATCTTTACGAAACTTCTTGGGTACCTTTGGTATCACCGTGGGACGAGAACGAGTGTTTTTGGGTCCGGTACGAAATTCAAGATGGCCGATGGCAGCCATTTTGTACAAAATTAGGTGCAATCAGATTTTTGCACAGAACTTCCATATGAAAACCCTGATTTGAATAATTATTTTGTGTGAATGTTTAGTACCATGGGATGCATCACATATAATACGGGTTTTTTTCTCGTGCAGAAATTATGCAAATTAGATGAACTTTGATTTTTTCAGTGCGACTTACACACAGTAAGTACACATGTCAATACGGCTCAGACTAGAGTCTGTATTTATGAACTGATCTTCACGAAATGTCTTGGGTACCTTTGTTATCACCTTGGGACGAGAACGAGTGTTTCTGGGTGCGGTCTAAAATTCAAGATGGCTGCCAGTGGCCATTTTGTACCGAAATTAGGTCTAATCAGTTTTTTGTACATATCTTCTATACAGCTCAGACTAGAGGCCATATTTATGAACCAATCTTTACGAAACTTCTTGGGTACCTTTGTTATCACCGTGGGATGAGAGCGAGTGTTTTGGGGTGTGGTCCGAAATTCAAGATGGCCACCAGCAGCCATTTTGTACCAAAATTAGTGCAATCAGTCTTTTGTATAGAACTTCTGTATGAAAGTTCTGATTTGAATAAATTTTTGTATGAATGTTTAGTAACATGGAATACATCACATATTGTAAGGGGTTTTTTTTTCGTGCCGAAATTATGCAAATTAGATGAACTTTGATTTATTCAGTGCTACTTACACAATGTAAGCACACATGTCAATACGGCTCAGGGTAGAGGCTGTATTTATGAACCGATCTTCACAAAACTTCTTGGGTACCTTTGTTATCTCCTTGGGATGAGAATGAGTGTTTCTGGGTACGGTCAAAAATTCAAGATGGCTGCCAGTGGCCATTTTGTACCGAAATTAGGTCCAATCAGTTTTTTGTCACAACTTCTACACAGCTCATATTTGTGAACTGATCTTCACAAAACTTCTTGGGTACTTTTGTTTTCACCTTGGGACAGGAACGAGTGTGTTTTGGGGTGCCTTTGTTATCACTGTGCTATGAGAACAAATATTTTGGGGTTCAGTCAGACCCACTCTGGGACTCGAAGATTTCTTTTCTAGTTCAGCATCTGACTGTCACCCACCTTTACAATACTTTACCTATACATTTGTTACAGGCAACGGTCAGTATTCATGTACAGACCGTTACAATACTTTATATGTACCTTTGTTATCAGGTCATTACCTAGATGTTTGTCATTGCTGTGTCACATACTATACATGTACATGTCTTTGTCTTGACAAGTTGAGCTACAGTGTCATTGACACTTTCATTCGAAATGTTATAATGGATTATATTATATTATGTATCTTTGTTTCAAGGGTTAGTGCGAGTACTATGACTGTTTATATTTTTTCATGATGAAAGATTATTATTCAAATTGTAATGCGAGGAAGCCTTCCTCTGATTCTTGTAGTCAAAGTACTTGCACTAATTCTTGCTCAGTGTGTGTCAATTGGGATGACAAACGTTGGAGATGTGTGTCACGGTATATTTTTGGCGGTGAGAGGTCCATGCTGGTCCTCTCTCCTTAGGTTCACTCTAGTTTTTCAGTCTCTTTTCAGAGGAACAAGAACAGGGTGATGTTTCCGTGATGTCTTCGAAAGTGTGCATTCGTCGTTGCAGTATAATAAGAGCTAGCAGCCAAGTGCTCATGGAAATACGACAATTGCCTAAGAGGTCCCTAGTAGGATCGACGGTGTTGTTGTCCACTAGCTAACCCGGTGTAGCGACCATTCATCGAATGGCTCGGCAGCCGGGTTTTGTCCGTTGCGATCCAGGGAAGCAGTTTGGGTGATGCGAGCACTATAAACATTGAACGTGCACACCCAGCGACGATGGATCCGAGGATAGTACGGAGGAAGCCTGTCCGTCCGGTAGCTAGCTCGTCCAGGTCTATCCGGACTGCGAGCGAGAGAGGCCCTATCTCTCTTACAACAACATCTGGGCCCGATGTTATTGTATGTACGTTCGTTAGTCGGAGCATACATCCACTCCTCCTGCTCGGGATGCTCCGTCTCATAGACAGTTGGACGCGGCTTGTCTATTGGCTTCCTCATCCTCATGTCGGCACACACGACCGCACCTTGGCTATGTGACCACAGATATCCAGCCTGCTTCGCCGACCAGGGAATCCACATTGACCAGGTCACGCCATCCGCCAGCCAAGGACACGAGGCCTTTCCAGTTGGGACGTTCGCATATTATATAAATGCAGGAATTAACGCCCCTGGAGCTTCCAGCGGCTAATTACGTAAGACTGCGGCTCCACAGGCCTCCGTGACGGACTTGCTATCGCAGATAGCTCAATTCATCGCAGCATCCCAGCAGCTATCAGAAACTTTTTCAGTAAAGAACTATCTGAGCAAGCTGGGTCTGTTCGCTCCCCTGCACAGTCAGTAAGGGACGAATGAGATTATTATGTGGTCCAGGCGGATGGTAAAAAGGGAATCGGCACAGCTGAAATTTTCCCTTTCCGAACAACTTGAGGTGGCTGTAGATTTCATCCGGCTTCACCTTTTAGAAGTTGTTTCTCTGCGTTACCTGATAAGAAACTGAAAGCGTCACTGGACACAGACTTTTTCAGCCGGATTAGGGACACCGCCCCTGAGTTTCCGACCCAGTCCAGAAATGTCATGGACATATGAACTTTTGAATGACGCTATATTCAAGCTAGCCTCTAAGATTGGCAAATCCGGTTTCTTATCGCCTAGCACTATACAGCTGCTTTGCATCAATGTTAGACATAAATTTGAAATGGCAGGACATGGCGTGCTGAGAGTTCCTCTGCATTTTGGATGATGAGGCTGAAGACCTGGAATTGTCATTGCCAGCGTCCATGTCTATTTACTCCGGTATACTGGAGACAACAATATCGTCTAATAGAATTTAGACTCATTATCTCATGCAGATCACCTTACCAGAGTGTTATCACTACGTCTCGAAGCGAAAGAATTCCAGGATGTTCAAACTTCCTTGAGAGTTCTTTCGAGGGCTATAGCATTTTCTACGTACAACTCTGCCCTTTCAGTGGCAATATGGAGTTAGTCAGACATGATGCTGCCCTGGCTGCATCCACAAGAGTGGATAGTAAGGTGAAAAAACTCTCTTCCAGTCGCTCCGGTCTCAGAAGAGCTTCTCTTTGACGTTAAGCTTTCTACAATCTATATTAGATTGCTAAGAAAGCTCCGTATTCTCTGCTTTTATTCCGCTTTGAAAAAGTCGGACTCGGCAGGGAGGAGTAAGGCAGGTTCTTCGGGGGCGAATACGTCCAAAGGAAGTCCCTATAGAGGATCAAATAAAGCCTCTACATCTTACTCCGGAGACCGTCAGAGTAGCGACTCACATAGGGGTCGTAATGCTGGCCGAGATATCAGGTCAGACGCCCCAAGGTCAACTGGGCAAGGTGCGGTTCGTGGAGGACGTGGTTTCTCCTTCTGCAATCCTCGCAGGGCCAGGAGGTGATGGTCTAAACCTTTATTGCGTTCCAGTGGGCGGAAGGCTGTCGAGATTCTTAACCAATTGGTTGTCAATTACGGACGACCCATGGGTGCAAGGGGATATTTCCAAAGGTCTAGTTGTCCTTCAAGGAAAAACCTCCGTTAACTGGAAGTCCACGCTGGTCTCAGCTTCCGTTAAACGTTCAGAAGAGAGATTCGCTTCTATCAGAAGTTCAATCTCTTCTGGACAAGAACGCTATAGACGTTGTAGAAAACCAGGAATCTCCAGTTTTCTGCAGTCACCTGTTCCTGGTTCCAAGATCAGACGGCTCGTTTCGTCCAGTTACAGATCGGAGCTGGATAAACAAGCTGATCGTGGCTCCAAATTTTTATATGGAGACCATCCGATCGGTCAGAGCGAGCACTCGAATGAACGATTATGCTGTGAACATGGATCTCAAGGATACATACTTTAACGTCATGGTACATACGGCGTTTAGAAAGTACCTTCGCTGTCCCAGGAGTTGTTTTCAGTTCCGAGCAATGATACTCTGGTCTGAACCTAGCGCCCTGGGCCTTCACTCGAATAATGATCTCGGTAATGACTCATTTCCAAGCTCATTCGTCTGTGCTAACGTCTGCCTACTTGGACGACATACTTCAGGGTTACGGCAGCAAGTTAACACTTCAGTACGATGTCCAGAGTCTGCTTCAATTGCTCCGACGTCTCGGTTGCATAGTAAACGAAAAGAAGTCGGATATAGTGCCGTCCTAATCATTCACCCACGTGGGATTGAGCTTAGAGACACACAACAATCTCGTTTGTCTGCTGTTAACCAGAGCGATATTATCAGTTACGCTCGCTTTTGTCTTCACTCAGATGTAGTAACAGAGAGAGAAATCATGAGACTGACAGGTTTGTGCGGACCTGCTGCGGATCTTATTCCGATGGAGCGGATATGCACTCGTCCACTCCAGATATATTTTATATCAGAATTGGAGTGTGAAGACTCATTCGCTCTAATCGAACACCGTCTTCTTGAATCAAGTGAAACAAGAGTTTCAGACTCGGGCAGATATTCAGTGGTTAACTCAAGGAGTACCACTGCAACTGCCGGATCCGAGTTTTACGATAATGACGGATGCGAGTCAAACAAGTTGGGGCACAACTCTGAGCCCAACGGATTCGAGGTGCCAGGGTCTTTGGGATCCGCAGTTCCTAACAAGTACATAAACATCAAGAGATGATGTCAATATGGCTTGCTCTACGTCAATGAATGAACAATTCTTCAGAATTCGCATGTTCAAATTCTGTCAGTAGTAGCGTTTATTCGGAACCTTTGAGGCACTCATTCCATTCCATTGTTCAGTTTAACGGAAAGGATCCGTCTGTTTGTCCTAGAGCATCAAGTTCGTCTATCGGTCCGTTATATACCGGGTCGTCTGAATGTTCTAGCAGACTTCCTTTCTCGGAAAGGTCGCATGTTGCCGTCAGAATGGACTCTCAACAAACGAGTATTCACTCAGATTTGCTACCAATGGGATCGTCCAATGATAGACTTATTGCGACGCATCTCAACAATCAGTTGCAGACGTATGTGTCGCCGTGTCCAGATCCTCGAGCGTTTGCAGTAGATGCTCTCTCGATCTCTTGGGATGGAATGATAGGATATGCGTATCCTCCAGCGCTATTGATTTAGCAGATATTGCTCAAGATAAAGCAATCTCACTGCAAACTTGTAGCAAGTTGTTTGTAGCAACTCTGTCACCCCAGAGACCATGGATAAATCTACTCAGGTGTCTGCTGTGGGACATGCCGCGGAAGCTTCCTCCACGAGAGGATCTTCTTTTGCAGGGGAAATTGCACACACTGCATCACAACCCGCAAGGTCTCAACCTTCACGTATTTCCGTTGTGCGGTCCTTCTTGCATGGCAAGCAATTTACAGGACGAGCTGTGGAAGCAATTTCTAACAATAGGAGGACCTCCTTTTTGCTAAATTATGCTGCTAAGTGGAAGGTTTTCTATGGGTGGTGTAGGGATCATTCTATTGATATTTGTGATCCCTCAATTCCAGACATTGCTAATTTTCTAGTCTACCTGTTTGATGAGACCAAACTGCAGCCTGTTACTATTAAGGGTTATAGGTCTGTGCTATCTGATACTATGTACATCATGATAGCTTACAGATTGGATCTAATGTCTCTTTATCCAAGTTAGTGAAAAACTTTTCGATAAATAGACCTAGAGCCCTTAGATTAATTCCTAAGTGGAATTTAGCTTGGGTTCTTAAACTAAAAGAAGCGCCATTTGAGCCTCTTGACACGGTGGACTTCAAATTCGTATCTTATAAAACGGCTTTTCTCTTGGCCTGCTCTTCGGCTAGAAGAGTTAGTGAGCTTCATGCACTATCTGTTGATGATTCTCACTATCGTAGTGTAGGTAATACTATTACCTTGACTACTAATGTTGGATTTTTGGCTAAGAATCAGGCTCCTAATAAGTATCTTGGATCCAATTGTTATTAAGGCTCTTCCGTCTTCAGACGGGCATAGGCCTTTACTCTCCTGTTAGAGATATGCGTATTTAGAAACGTAGCTCTGAGTTTATCAGAAAGGGACGTAAACATTTCTTTCTGTCTCTGCTGCCTAATAAAAGGGACAATACAGTCCATTCAATTGCAAGGTGGATTCAATTAACTATTCGTACTGCTTATGATAAATTATCTTCAACTCGGGAGTCTGCTTAAGATTTTGGCGCGTGAAGTAAGAGCGCTGTCTACATCTTGGGCTTATGCTCATAGTGTTGCTGGATTGGGGTTATCGGATTTCAGTGAAATATGGAATGCAGTTTGCCTATGACAAAGGCTTCTGCCTCATTGCATAAAACGCCCAAACACCAAACAATTTACCATACCTTTTGACTTAGAAATTGTTGGAAATTGTTTAAAACTTTCGAAGAAAATGGAAGAGGAGGGGGGGGGGGGGAGTATACTGGATTGCGTCCGTTCATTTGTGCATCCGTCCGTCAGTCTGTATGAGAATATTCATAAATAATATTTGTTAGTCATCGGTATGCCCACACTAGGCGGTACGCCACGTGGGGGTATGCACCGGACGAAAGTTCAGCTCTTGTTGACACTTTCATTTAACACTGTGGGTAATGGGAAAAAACATTTTAGACTACTTTTCTCCCAAACCACTGCTCCAAAAGCTTTCAAATTTCACATATAACATCTTTGGTAGATTGTTTCACATGTTTATTGAAAGCAATTCCCTGGGTCCATATTTGGGCTCTCTATGGGAGCCCAAATGTTTAAATTAGTGCAGCACGAGGAATATTCTTTAGAAATCTTCTTCAGATCTACCAATAAGAATCTTTTGATATTTGGTATGCAAAGTTTGTTCAAGCCAAATCCCTGGGTTCATATTTAGGCTGAAAATTTGGGGTGCGGTTCCGGACTTAGAAATTTTTTTTTTATGCGTTTCGGTCAATTTTAAGACAAATAAAAAAAAAATTTTTTTACACTGAAAATTTGGGGGCCGGGTGGGACTTTGGACCAAAATCCGTAAATTTGTTTTTTATGCATTTCGGTCAATTTTAAGACACAAAAAATTTTTTTTTTTTTTTTACACTGAAAATGTGGGGGCTGTGGCCTGTGTGGGACTTTGGAATCAAAATCCGGAAATTAGTTTTTTGTTTTTTTATGTGTTCTGGTCAATTTTAAGAAGAAAAAAGGGGCGCGGCGGCATCGTGGTAACCGGTTCTCGTTAGATCACCTAAGTTAAGTAATGTCGAGCGTGGTTAGTAGTTGGATGGGTGACCATTTCACCAACTGATTCGTGGTCTGCATTGTGCCCATGGGCAAGGCACTTAACCCTGATTGCCTAAATGGGGGTACGATGACGCTGTGTACTAAGGTGTACTGCACGTCGAAGGTGTGCATGTCTTCAACCAATCTAACACTGCCTGTGCCGCAGTGCAAAGTTCGGAGTTACGATGTTGGAGAGCTGACAGCTGCTCGTCGTTGCTCGGTGGTTCTCTCCGGGTACTCGGTTTCCTCCACCCATTAAACTGTCACCGACATGATATGACCCTGGCTGTTAATGTGTCGTTAAACCCTAATCAAAAAAAAAAAAAAGAAGAAAAAAAACTTTTAGGCTGAAAATATTTTGTTTAAATATTTTGTTTGGGACTTCGAAAATTTCCGAACAAAAATAAAAAGAATCTGTGTTTTATGCGTTTATCTCAATTTTGGGATGAAAAGTGCAGAAACTAAAAATAGAAGGAAAATCCTGCGTATTGTGTGGGCACAACTGCATCATCTAGTTGGTATATGCTTTTCTTAGGAGGGGCGTATGCAGCTTATTCAAATCAAGTCCCTGGTTGATATTTAGACTACCATGTCAAGGTGAGCGCCCTCAGGCCCCCTGGGGCCTCTTGTTCTTTTATTTTGCCCCCTAGTGAACCATTCCCTGAAATCCATCCCCTTTCCCTGAAAATCATCCTCAAGGTCCCTGAAATTATTCTAGATGTTAACATGTCTGGGGCAAGTCGAAGTTGCCTTATTAAATTCATTTTAATTGGACAATTGATCAGTAACCTACCATAGCTCCTTCAGTTACTGAAAAAATGTGATCTTGACTGAGCCAAACTGAAAGTCGTGAAATATTTGATAACATGTTTGATTGGTTCTGTACAGAATTAATCACAAATGTTATCAGATTTTTTTTCACCATCTGCCTTGTGCTGAGCACCTGTGATTACAAAAATGGGTTCATTTTTTAAGACGAGCAGTTTTCATGTGTAATAGATTATCAATACATTTTTTCTAAATTCAAATTGTTTTTGTATCCCCAATTTTATTTAAAGCACATTTTTGTTAAAAATCAATGTTTTAACCCTCTATCTAATGTGAATAGGATTAGCAGATGACACTGCCAAAAAAAATTTCTTAAATAAATAAAAAAAAATTCCCATTTTGCCTCATCGCGATTTTAGGAAACCATGCTGCCTGTAGCGGTAGGTAATGGGCCAATACCCTAATAACCTTATCTGGAGCTTTACAGTAATGGTAAAGGCCTAATCTCAACACAAAATTGTTTTTAGCTTGCCGAATTAACAACAAAGCACACTGGCACAGATGTCAGACTCCATGTATGTCATCTGACTAACTTTGTGCAATATTACTGACACAGTTTGGTACACACGTCATCTGTAAATGGTGGTGTTGTTTCTTTGACTGTGGTACAATGTCTCTCAACCTGTTGTGACAAAAAACAAATGTTGAGTGACTGCCACAACACAGTTCTAATGGAACGGACCAAACATCAAGGGATGTTTGATCTGTTAAATAGAGAATTATTATCTGTCCAGTCGGGCGATTTTCTTGTTCAATATAATGTGATATGACAGTTGTATTCTAAATATAGTGAATTTTATGCTTCGTGAAACTGTTGATAAACAAAATAATATTCTTCAAAAGATTCTAGTTTTGCATTCAGAATAGTAAAAAAAATATCCATTGAGTACAATTTAGTGAGAACACTTTTTGGTGGCCAGATAGTTGATCTTGTATTTGTATTTTTGTCAGACTGAGTGTAAAATCTTGAAATAATCAGATGTGGCCACTAAATGAATTTTTTGAGTCCTGCCTCTGTTAGCTTTTATGATGTACATTGGTTTGGATGGTTTGTTTATAAATATTTTAAGTTTTTCTTAATTAGCTCACCTGACTGCAAATCAGTGGGAGCTATTGCCATCACTTTTGTCCGTCTTCCGCTAACTTTTTGAAAACTTAACATCTTCTTCACAGCCACTAGGCAAAATTCAAACATATATTGCACAGACCATCTATGGAGTACAACCTTTCTATTTTGTTTAAATGAAGCAGCTGCCATATTTTTATACTGTACCAATGACCCAGACATAGCTGGTGCTAATTCTCAAAAATCTAGGGCCAAACACAAATTTTGCCCCCAATCCCCAAAATTTGCATCTAAAACCAAAAAAATCATGTCCTAAATGGTCCTCCATACTTTTCCTCCACTGCGCATGCGCAGTGTCAAGGAGGTCTCGAAATTGGCGCCAATTATCATTCTTTGTTTGGCCCTTCATCAGTTCACATCTGACTGATATTTGTGCTTGTACATCTCAGTTTAAATTATGCCAGACACATAAATATTAGAGAAATGGTGGATCTAAAGAGGAATTAGAAGGAGGAGAGGAAAATTGAGTGGCAGGAAATAATCAGGGCTGTAACTTTAAATTTTTTTTACGAAATTATGTTATGTTGCCTAATTTCGAGGCATGGGCCTGTTGTTGTCATTCTTGCTATAAAGTTACACTTCTTGTTCAGTGTTTCCTCTCTCCATTTCCTTTAAGTCCCCCCTTGCTATTCTCCCATGCTTTTGGCATATTTTTTGTAATATTATTACTAAAATTTCTTGGGAGTTTTAGCTGGGTAACAGAATGAATTCTGTTCTTTTCCCCACGTTTACATCCTCACCCATGGGTGTTTAGGCGTAGTGTTCTGCATCTACCATCTGTTGTTCTGCAGTTTCTTCCCTGGAAGTCTCTGTTTTGCATCAGATAGTGTTGTTATTGGTAACTGATTTCGGGCCATGTTTATCAGTGCCTGGAGTCATGTTTCTGGTGTTTATACACTTCTTGTTTACATTGACAACGGTTTCTGTTGAGAGGGATTTCTTGTCTTTGTATTAGCTCAATCATAACAAGATACATTATTATTGTACGTAAGTGTTGCATTAATTTTTTTGTAATATTTTTAAAAATTTTGTCCACACTTAGGCTTTTTTGGGATCCATTGGGGCTCAATGTTACTTTCAGAAACTTGGGCTTTTCTGAAAAAATATTTTTTCAAAAAATTTTTTTGATTTCAGTTATTTTTTCTATGTTAATGGATCATGTTATTATGTATCTTTGGTTTCAGGGGTTGGTGCGAGTACTAGGACTTTTTGTGTTCTTTTCACAATGAAAGGATATTGTTCAAATTGTAACAAGAGGAAATCTTCCTCTGACTTTCATAATCATTGTATTAATTGTAGTCAGTGTACTCGCACTAACTCTTGTTCAGTATGTGTCAATTGGGATGACGAACATTGGAAACGTGTGTCACGGTATGTTGTTAGCGGGAAAAAGGCCATGCCGGTCCTTTCTCCACAGGGTCACTCTAGTTTATCAATCTCTATTTCAGAGGAACAAGAACAGGGTGATGTTTCCGTGATGTCTTCCAAAAGTGTGCCTCCGTCGTCACAGTTAAATGAAGAGCTAGTGGCAAAAGTGCTCATGGAAATACGTCAATTGCCTAAGAGGTCCCTAGTAGATCGACAGCATTGGCGTCCGCTAGCTCGCCCGGTGTAGCGACCATTCATCGAATGGCTCGGCAGCCGGGTTCGTCCGTTGCGGTCCAGGAAGGAGATTTGGGTGATGCGAGCACTATAATAAGACAAAGTCCACACCCAGTGACGACGGATCAGAGGAGAGAACGGAGGAAGCCTATTATTCCGGTTCCTAGCTCGTCCAGGTCCATCCGGGCTGCGAGCGAGAGAGGTCCCTCTCTCGTACAACAACATCTGGAACCAGATGTTGTGGTACAAAACGTTTCGCATTCGGAGCATACGTCTGCCGCTCGGGACGCTCCATTATATAGACAGTCCGGAGAGACTGTCGATAAGGCTTCCTCATCCTCACGGCAGCGCACACGACCGCACCTTGGCTACGTGACCACGGATATCCAGCCAGCTTCGCCGATCAGGGATTCCATGGCGACCAGGTCACGCCATCCGGTAGCCAGGGACACGAGGCCTGTAGACTCCGGACATTCGCATAAAAGAAGTATGCAGAAGTCAATGTACACGGAGCTTCCAGCGGCAAAGCATTGTAAGACCGCTACTCCACAGGCCTCAGTGACGGACGTGCTATCCCAAATAGCACAACTTATCGCAGCATCCCAGCAACGACAGAATCTCTGTCGGATCAGGATTAATCCGACGACGCTGGGTCGGTACGCTCCGCTGAAGCATCAGGTACGGACGACCGAGAACTTCATATGGTCCGACAGGATGGCAAAAGGGATTCGGAGGATTTGGAGCTTTCCCTTTTGGAACAACATAAAGCTGCCGTAGATTTTATCCGGCATTATCTTCCAGAGGTTGTTCCAGAATGCTGCGATGCCGGATAAGAGACTGATAGCGTCATTGGACACCAAATTTTTTGATCGGTTCAGGGACATCGTCCCTGAGTTTCCGACACAGTCCAATAAGGTCACAAGAATATTCGAATTATTGAACGACGCTATTTATAAGCTTGCTACCAAAACGGGCAAGTCTGGTTTCTTATCCGCAAATGCTCTAAATCTGCCTTTCATCATTTCAAGGAATAAATTTGAAACGGCAGGACAGGGCATACCGAGAGTTCCTCTGCGTCTAGACGACGAGGCTGAAGACTTGGAATTGTCTATACCGTCGTCTATGTCAATTCCAACCATGACGTTGGAAACAACAATAATGTCTAACAGAGTTAACTTAGACGCTTTATCATACGCAGATCACCTTACTAAGGCGTTATCATTACGTCCTCAAGGGAAAGAATTCCAGGATATACAATCCTCATTAAGACTTCTTTCAAGGGCAGTAGCTTATTCCACGTATAACTCCGCCCTTTCAGTGGCAAACCTGGAGTTGGTTAGATGTGACACAGCCCTAGCTACATCCACGTGCGCGGATGGTAAGTTGAAGAACTCTCTCAGAGTCGCTTCGGTCTCCGGAGAGCTTCTCTTCGACAGTAAGCTTTCAGCAATCTATGATAAGATAACTAAGAAAGCTTCGGATTCTCTGCTATTCCAATCCGCTTCCAAAAAGTCGGATACAGCAGAAAAGAGTAAGACAGGCACTTCTGGGACAAGTACGCCCAAGAGAAGTTCCTATAGAGGTTCCTATGCATCCTCTAGGTCTTATTCTAGAGACCGTCAAGGCAGCGATTCTCGTCAGACGTCCCTAGGTCGATGGGGCGAGGTGCGGGTCGTGGAGGACGTAGTTTCTCCTTCCGCAAGCCTCGCAGGTCCAGGAGGTGATGGTTTGAACCTCTATCGTGTTCCGGTAGGCGGAAGATTATCGAGTTTTATAAACGATTGGGCGTCAATTACGGACAACCCCTGAGTTCGAGGGGTAATTTCGGAAGGACTAAGAATATCCTTCAAACGAAAGCCTCCATTAACTCCATGTCCAAAATGGACTCGGCTTCCGTCAAATCCGCACAGAAAGGAGACGGTCTTTTATCAGGAGTACAGTCTCTTCTAAAGAAGAATGCGGTAGAGGTCGTAGAAGACCAGGAATCACCGGGTTTCTACAGCCATCTGTTTCTGGTTCCAAAATCAGACGGCTCGTTCCGTCCAGTCATAGATCTGAGCTGGATAAACAAGCTGATAGTCGCTCCGAAGTTCTATATGGAGACAATTCGATCAGTCAGAGCGAGTATTCGGGTGAACGACTTTGCTACAAGCATAGATCTCAAGGATGCGTACTTTAACGTCATGGTACATCCGACATTCAGAAAGTATCTACGCTTCTCAGTCCTAGGAGTTGTATATCAGTTCCGAGCGATGTGCTTCGGTTTGAATCTAGCGCCCTGGGCTTTCACTCGAATAATGAACTCGGTAATGATATATTTCCGAGCTCATTCGTCTGCGATAACGTCTGCCTACCTGGACGACATTCTTCAGAGGTACGGCAACGAGTTAACGCTTCAGAACGATGTGCAGAATCTGCTTCTATTACTCCGACGTCTCGGTTTTATAATAAACGAGGAGAAGTCGGATCTGGTGCCATCCAAGTCATTCACTCATCTGGGAATAAGCTTTGAGACGCACAACAATCTCGTTCGTCTGCCGTTAACCAGAGCGAAATTAATCAGTTGTTACACTCGCTATTGTCTTCACTCAGACAAAGTCACAGCGAGAGAGTTCATGAGACTGATAGGTCTGTGCGGAGCCGCTGCAGATCTCATTCCGATGGGGTAGTTACGCACTCGTCCTCTCCAAATTTTCTTGACTCAGAATTGGAGAGTAAAAATTCATTCGCTCGATATAGACGTTCTCTTGTCAAATCAAGTGAAACAAGAGATTCAGACTTGGGCAAACATTCAGTGGTTGACTCAGGGAGTCCCACTGCAGTTGCCGGATCCGAGTTTTATGATTATGACGGATGCCAGTCAAACAGGTTGGGGTGCAACATTGATCCCAACGGATTCGAAGTGCCAGGGTCTTTGGGATCCGCAGTTTCTAGGCAAGCACATAAACATCAAGGAAATGATGTCAATTTGGCTTGCACTACGTCATTGGATGAACATTATTCAGAAAGCACATGTCCAAATCCTGTCCGACAATACGACAGTAGTAGCGTATATCTGTCATATTCCGGGTCGTCTGAATGTATTAGCAGACTCCCTTTCACGGAAGGGTCGCTTCTTGCCGTCAGAATGGACTCTCAACAAACAGGTATTCAATCAGATTTGCTACCAATGGGAGCAGCCAATGATAGACTTATTTGCGACACAGCTCAACAATCAGTTGCAGACGTATGTGTCTCCATGTCCGGATCCCCGAGCATATGCAGTAGACGCTCTTTCGATCTCATGGGACGGAATGATAGGATATTCGTATCCTCCAGCACCGTTGATTCAGCAGATATTGCTGAAGATAAAACAATCTCAATGCAAAATTCTATTGGTAGCATCTCTGTCTCCACAGAGACCGTGGATAAATCTACTCAGGTGTCTGCTGTGGGACTTACCGCGAACTCCACGAGAGGATCTTCTTTCGCAGGGGAAATCGCGTCAACTGCATCACAACCCGCAAGGTCTCAACCTTCACGTATTTCCGTTGTGCGGTCCTTCTTGCACGGGAAGCATTTTACAGGACGAGCAGTGGACGCAATTTCTAACTGTAGGAGGACCTCCTCTTTACTAAACTATGCGGGTAAGTGGAAGGTCTTTTGTCATTGGTGTAGGGATCATTCTGTTGATATTTTTGATCCCTCCATTCCAAACATTGCAAACTTTCTAGTATACTTGTTTGATGAGATCAAACTGCAGCCTGTTACTATTAAAGGTTATAGGTCTATGTTATCTGATACCTATGCACACCATGATAGTTTACAAATTGGATCTAATGTCTCTTTATCTAAATTCGTTAGAAACTTCTCGATAAATAGACCTAGAACCCTTAGATTAATTCCTAAATGGAATTTAGCTTGGGTTCATCTTAAACTAAAAGAAAAGCCATTTGAGCCTCTTGAGATAGTGGACTTCAAATTCTTATCTAAAATGACAGCATTTCTCTTAGCTTTCTCTTCTGCTAGAAGAGTCAGTGAGCTTTATGCACTATCTGTGGACGATTCTCACTGTCGTAGTGTCGGGAACACTATTACCTTTACTACTAATGTTGGATTTTTGGCTAAGAATCAGGCTCCTAATAAATATCCGGAACCTATTGTTATTAAGGCCCTTCCGTCTTCAGACGGGCATAGGCCTTTACTCTGTCCGGTTAGAGCTTTATGTATTTATAAACGAAGATCTCAGTTTATCAGAAAGGGACGAAAACTCTTCTTTCTGTCTCTGATGCCTAATAGAAAGGACATTACGGTCCATTCTATTGCTATATGGATTCAATTAACTATCCGTACTGCTTATGATAATCTATCTTCAACTCAGCAGTCTGTGCTTAAGATTTCGGCTCATGAAGTAAGAGCTCTTTCTACATCTTGGGCTTACGCAAATAGTGTTGCTATTACAGATTTAATGAAGGCTGCATATTGGTCTCAGCCATCCACATTCACGAATTTTTATCTCAGAAATATTGAGTCCATTTCTGGAGACCTGCATTGTTTAGGTCTGTTATCTGTTGCTCAGAATGTCGTCCACTAAACAGTTGCAACTATAGTTATGCAGGCTTTCTGTCCCGGCAGTGACTCTGTCCTGCTGCCCTCTTCGCTCTGGGGTATTTGACCCAGGGCACGGGGGAGGGGGGGGGGGTTCTCTTAGGTCACCTGCTTTATAGTGAAAAGCAAGGGGATACCTCCTCCGGAGTCAGTAATTCTGAGTCGGTACCGGGATGGTTTTAAAGTGTAAAGTTAATGTTTAAATTCATTCATGTCATATTTTTAAAGTGTAGTTTGGTGTGAAGCATTTGTATATGTCACGTGTCAAACTGGCGTTAATATACAATCCTCGGACTCTTTTAAAGAGTATAAAGAGTCTCAATTCTCTGGACTGACTTTATTTATTGGCTTACTTTAAAAATGATTAGTATAAAGGGTTATACTGGATGTTAATAGAGAACATGAATGTTATTATGCTCAATTATGGAGGGTGTTGTGTCTTTCTAATTTATCATAAATAAGAAAGATACATGGGGGCGCGGTGGCTCAGTAGGTAGAGGTGCAGGCTGCAACCCGAGAGGTCCTCGGTGCGAATCCCACCTGCGGCACCTGCGTTGTGTCCTTGGGCAAGACACTTCATCTCCATTGCCCACATGGGGGCACGATGACGCCATGTACTAAGGCGTACTGCACGTCGCTGGTACGCATGTCTTCAACCAATCTAACCCTGCCTGTGCTGCAGTGTGGAGTTACGATGTTGGGGAGCTGGCAGCTGCTCGTCGTTGCTCGGTGGTTCTCTCCGGGTACTCCGGCTTCCTCCACCCGTAAAACTGTCACGGTCATGATTAGCCATTGTGCATAAATATGTGACCTTAAACATCAATAAATAATAGTAAATGAATAATAGAAAGATACATGTAAAGCCTAATACTGCTTTTCTCCTCGAGGGGATAACTCTATTATATATAGTTGAGCTTATTGGATTTTCCTCTATGTCCTAGGCCCTCCAGCCTTTTTACTATTCAGCTATGTCTGGGTCATTGGTACAGTATAAAAATGTTAAAAAATTTATAGTAATTTATATATTTTTTATACTAATCAATGACCCAGACGGGGATGGCCCTCCCAGGAGTTGGGAACTCATACCTCCCCGCTGAATACATAGCGCTGACCAGGCACTGCTTGTAAGAATGATAATTGGCGCCAATTTCGAGACCTCCTTGACACTGTGCATGCGCAGTGGAGGAAAAGTATGGAGGACCATTTTGGACATGATTTTTTCGGTTTTAGATGCAAATTTTGGGGATTGGGGGGCAAAATTTGTGTTTGGCCCTAGATTTTTGAGAATTAGCACCAGATATGTCTGGGTCATTGGTAAGTATAAAAAATATATAAATTACTATAAATTTTTTAACATTCAGGCTCTGGTCAGGCCCCAAAAGCTTAAAAACCTTTAAAAATCTTCTCATGAACCACCAGAGGGAATGCCTTGATATTTGGGATGGAACATCCTTTGGTGTAGAAGATTAAAGTTCAAGGAAAATTGATAGGCCAATATCTGGGCTCTCTGTGGGGGCATGTCCATTTTGGGCTCTGCCCAAAATTTCTATTTAAAAAACTGGTGGGCCAATTTCAACCAAATTGGCATGTAGTATAAGTGGGTCCTAAGTAATTGATTGATGCCCCCCTTCCCCTCCCCTCCCCCCCTCCCCCCCCCAAAAAAACCCAACATTTTTCACAGCCCTGTGGCAACCCCAGGGGTTAAAAACAGAAACAAATTCTGAAGCCTGTATATCCCAAACCACAAGGAACAAGAGAACTGTTATTTGGAATGAAGCATCCTTTGGACCAGAAGAAGGGATTGGTTAAAAAAAAAAATTGCCATTGGTTCAATCAGGGTGCCTGGTAGATGGTTTTGAAAAAATGAGTCAGCATTTTTGCAGTAGTTTATCCTGGAGAAAATTTTCATTCACTGAGAACCTTGATTGACATATTGTTCTTAAATCAACAAAATTGCAGCAAGAAAACAATTCTAATCTTGTTATTTTAATCAGAAAATTTTGTGGACTTCAGTTTGTTTTGCAAAGATTTCATTACATGTTGAATGAACCCTTTCAATTCTGGAAACATTTATCTGATTCCTGTATGCATGTTTAATTTAACCCTCTCAAGACTGCAATGCGGGTTCCAAAGATTTTATTTATGCCATGAACCAACAACTTTTTTTTTGGAGGGGGGTGGGGGGGGCGGAGGGAAGAGAGAACTACAGTAGTTGAAAACAAAAACAAAACTTCACATAGAAAGCTTTCCTAGGACCAGCAGAAATGAATGGCCAAAAAAAGTCTTTGGTTGTGTCAAAACAAATCAAGAAATTGATCTTGCTGCTGATCACTTACGATACACTCATCTGTTTTGACAACTTGAGCCAGGTGAGCGTTTTAGGCTCACTTGAGCCTCTGGTATCGATTTTCATTCTGACTGTAAGCGTGGATAATTGTGTCTCCCCTTTCAGGCCTCATTTTTCGTATATTTTTTAGCTCACCTGAGCGAAGCTCAAGGGGAGCTTTACTAATCACTTTTGCATTCGTCGTCGTCTGGTGTTAACTTTACATTATCGACTCTTCTCTCAAACTACTCAACCAAATTGAACCAAATCTGGTGTGCATGTTCCCTATCATATGTCAATTCAAGTTTGTTCAAATCAAGTTGACCCGCCCCTAGCTAGGGCCACGCCCAAAAAGTGAGCCAAAATCTTAAAAAATCTTTTCATGAACCTGCAGTAGCAGAGACTTGATTTTAGGTATGCTGCTTTCTTCTTAGGTGTAGACTCAGATTTGTTCAAGTGAAGTTCAAGGGGCTATATTTGCTGTCGTTACGGGAGGGTCAAATTTTTTGCCTCTGCCCCAAATTTCTATTTTCCAAACCGAGAGGCTGAATTGAACCAAATTTGGTATGAGGACCAGGCATTCCGTCGGGCAGTTTTTCGGTCCGGTAAACGGACCCATTCCCCCAAAATCAAGCAGCAATTTTTCCCCCAGAAGTTGAGTTTTTTCCTCTATACGTTTTTCTTAAATGTATTCAATAATGCCGAAAAACTGCCCGGCGGAATGCCTGAATGTGGTATCAACATATTTAAATCCCTCATATTTCGGAAGTAAATGAACAAATGTCAGGGCCAGTCTGTGACATCGACAGTTTATGTATATTGAAAACGGCGACAGATGCCTGATTCTACGCTGAAGTCCCGTCCTTTCCCCCGACATCGCGTTTGTACCGTCCAAAGCTACAAAACGAACTTGCTCAATATCAATTTGTTTTTCAGTCAAAGCATTGCAAATTACATCCGTCAAAGTCCCAGCGTCCGTTTTCTGCAATTGCTTAACAGCTATTAATCTTTCGACGACTTTGTCACCTGAAATCCAGCGATGTTTTGACCAGTAGAAAGAGAGAAAGAGGGAAATAGACAAATATTCACTTTCAAAACCCACCAGAACGCGCCATTGGAGTCTAGAATTTTAAAATTTTCCTGGGGGAGAACCCCCTCCCGACCCCCGTTTAATCCTCGTGCCTTCGGTGCTCGGAACAGAGGCCTGCGGCATTTGTTAGCTATGCCCCCATATATAACTCGCCCTCCCCCCCCCCCCCCCCCCCCCCCCCATTTTTCCTGGCTATGCGCCTGCCATAACCACAGTCATACAGTGGCTACACCATCCCCACCCTACTCGAGCTGGGCTAATTTCAGTTTAGGGGGGAGGGGGGCCCAGAGAACGAGGAATTCTGCCATTTTCCCACGAACTAGTAGTTCGCGGGAAAATGGCGGAATTCCTTGTTCTCTGGGCCCCCACTAAACTGAAATTATAGATCCGCCACTGGTAAGTGAAAAACATTCCGTTTACAGTTTGGTGGATAGCCGCGGTCTCGCGGGCTACCTATAATGAGTTCTGTTCTATTCTCTCCAGTCTTTCTGTTGAAGTCATCTCCTTGCTGTTAAAGGTTACCATCACTGGGACGTTTCATGGGTGTTTAAAACTAAACTGGAGTATTTTTCTACGTTTGTCGCCCACGGGTGGGGACATACTAGCTAAATTTCTTTTGCTGGGAGCAGGCGGTCTCGCTCACTGCCCAGCGATATGATCTGTTCTCTTAGGAGTCTTTATTTTCAAACTGTTTCGATGATGTTAACTCAGTGGTGTCCATTCTCTTTTCTATCCACAAAGCTTTCAAACGTATCAACAGTGAACTGTTTACTGTTGGTATGTTTGAACGTTTTGTGGATAGAATTGAAAGGAGGAGCAGTAGATTCCGCGTTTATACAAACCAAAAGGTTCATAGATTGAAAATCGCTCTCTAGTGATATGGTTTGTCAACTCGCAATCTGAATTCCGTATGGTCCTAAGCGACATTATTAAAGGATGTCCAACAGGACAATTCGGAATTCGGGTAGCGAACTGTTTGACTGATAACACCCAAACCGTCCCCAAACCGAACCGTCCCCACCTAAGCAACCCAAACCGTCCCCACCTATTTTACCCAAACCGTCCTCAATCCCCGAAACCCAAACCGTCCCCACGTCATTTTTTTATTATTAGTATTATTATTTTTATACAGATTTATTTTATGCAAAACCACTTACCCAAAAGAGAATTATCAAATCCAACAAATTATAATAATGAATAAAATTATATCCGATTGTGAATTACATTACATTAAATACAGTAACTTCGCCATGTATTCAACGGGTACAGGTCCAGTCGCCATTGGGCCAACTCGCCACCAGTGGCGAGTTGGCCCGATATCTGGTGGCGGCCTGGCCCACTTTGACGACCAAAATTATAGGTTTAGTACTCACGTTTTTTTTTTATAAATAATCCGAAAAAAACATTTAAAGAATGAAGAATCCGTTAAAAATCCTCAAAGCTCGAATAGCTTTACACAAAAACTCTAGATACGTCTCACCACTACCTGATCACAGACACAAATGATATTATTCTATTTGTTGTTTCTAGAATTTTAGAGTGAATGTCTTTGAAATCTTTGAAGTGTGTTTGTTTTTACTGGTTGTTTGTACTGTATATTGTCTCCTGTATAAACAATAAGAACACAAATCAACTCCGTTGTTTTTGTAACACTGTGCACAATACATCAAACAAGGTAGTGTTTTTACTGACTGATGTCTTTTTAATGAGAACGTGTTGGATGTTTAATTTTATACTTTGCTTGGCTTCATTCTTTGTTATACCGGTACTCTCTTTATTTTTTACCCCAATTTGCCATCGCCGTGTGTCCCATCACCGAGTTATATCTCGCCCACATGCTTTTTACCCCAATTTGCCATCGCACCGCGTCCCATCACCGACTTATATCTCGCCCACACGCTTACATTTCAATTCAGACGAAACAAATAAACTCACACCAAATCAGAGAGGAGAAATATTCTCCGTTTTGGTGCGGCTTTCTTTGTCAATAATATATCCCGTCCCTAATCCCGGCTAAATCGATTAGTGAAGTAATTATCACCTTGATCACTGCAAGTCATACTATTAAATTCTTGGTGCTTGGTGGCGACTGGACCCATTCCCTATTCAACTGGGGATGGTTTGGATAAAATAGTGGGGACGGTTTGGGTAAAATAATGGGGACGGTTTGGGTAAAATAATGGGGACGGTTTGGGTAAAATAGTGGGGACGGTTCGGTCATGGGGACGGTTCGGGTTACGTCGGCCAACTGGAGTAACTGACCCAGGGGGCGGTTTGGGTGAAATAGTTGGGGACGGTTTGGGAAAAATAGTGTGGGGACGGTTCGGCTTGGGGACGGTTTGGGTGCATCCCATAATGATGAGATGATCATACTGGTCTGAAACGACCACCGATGCCGCAATTATCCAGTACCGATGGGGCGAATAGACTGTGGTGTCATACGACCTTGTTGCCAAACGACTTTTCCCCAACAAAGTAGGGTCGATTTAGAAAAAAAAATGCTCGTTTGACTAAACTTTTAAAACGAAAACAAATTTCGTTTCGTTCTGCATTTTCAATTATATACGTTGGAGCATATTGGGTTGCGTAAAAAAAGAAGTCAAGGTCGCAGTCGCTGTGGCGCCGTCACTGTCAGAATTCGTGGATTCGTGTTGTTTTGCGTTTGTATTTTTATGAAAAATTGGACCAAATGTCGTAGTATTGTATGTTCTGTAAAAATTTTGAGTATTGCAGAGGAAAAAAATACATGTTTTCATCTTCAATTATTCAGCATTTTTGCGAGAAAAATGCTCCCAGAGGCCACCAGAGAGCACCTAGAAATCAAAATTTTCTTGGGGGGGAGAACCCCCCCAAACCCCCCTATATTTGCACGTGCCTTCGGCACGTGCAACAGACGCCTTCGGCGTCTGTATTTTATTTTTTTTCCAATACCGGACCCAAAAATTTTCCCCCCGCGGAACCCCTGAGGACTTATTGGGTCATAAGTAGTTAATTTATGCCCTAAAACCAAAAAATAGACCCAACAGAATGGAATGGTAAAAAAATTGCTATCGGTTTCATCATAGGATACTTTTTCGTGACTTTAAAAAAGTGCTGAGTCAGCATCAGCATTTTTTAACACTCTGGGTAATGGGTAAAACATTAAAGAATCTTTCTCTCCAAACCACTGGTCCAAAAGCTTTCATATTTCACGTATAACGTCATTGGAAGATTGTTTCACATATTTGTTGAAATCAATTCCCTGGGTCCATATTTGGGCTCTCTATGGGAGCCCAAATGTTCAAATTAGTGCAATATGAGGAATATTCTTTGAAAATCATCTTCTTCAGATCCACCAATCAGAATCGTTTGATATTTGGTATGCAGCATCCTGGGGGGGGGAGGGGGGGGGGGGGGGTTGATATTCAATTTTGTTCAGGCCAAGTCCCTATGTTCATATTTGGGCTGACTGTGGGAGCCCGAATTATAACTTAATTCAAAATGAGGAATTTTCTTTAAAGTTTTCTTTAAAGTATTCAATTTTGTTCAGGCCAAGTCCCTATGTTCATATTTGGGCTGACTGTGGGAGCCCGAATTATAACTTAATTCAAAATGAGGAATTTTCTTTAAAGTTCTTCTTCAGTTTCAGCAGTTAGAATATTTTGATATTTGGTATGCAGCATCCTTAGGGCAGTGAAATTCAAGATTGTTCAATCCAAGTCCCTGGGTTTATATTTGGGCTCTCCGTGGGAACCCGAATTATAACTTACTTCAGTATGAGAAATATTCTTCAAATATCTTCTTCTTCACATCCACCAGTCTTTTGATATTTGGTTTACAGTATCCTTAGGGAGGTGAGATATAAGTTTGTTAAAGCGAAGTCCCTGAATTCATATTTGGGCTTCCTGTGGGATCCAGAATTGTACCATAATTTCTATTTTACAAACTGAAAGGCCAATTTGAACCAAATTTGCTATGAGGGCTTACTGGGTCATAAGTACCTAATTTATGCCCAAAACATTTTTCCTGTCACCCCATGGGAACTGCAAGAACTAAAACTAGAAAAAAATTAAAATGCCTATATCTCCAAAACTAAACGGCACAGCAAATTTTTATTTTGTGTGAAGCTTCCTTAGAAACAGCAGAAAGGAATGGTATAAAAAAATGCCATCGGTTTTATCATGGGTAATTTTCCAGGACTTTGAAAAAATGCTGAGTCAGCATTTTTTAACACTAAGTAATGGGAAAAACATTAAAGAATCTTCTCCCATACCACTGCTCAAAAGGCTCTCATATTTCGCATGTAACACCTTTGGAAGATTTATTCACATGTTCGTTGAAATCAAATCCCTGGGTCCATATTTGGGCTATTTAATATTCAGATTAGTGCAGTACGAGGAATATTCTTTAAAAATCTTTTTCCGATCCACCAATCAGAATCTTTTGATATTTGGTATACCGCCTCCTTGGTGGAGGGGGGGGGGGGGGGGGTTCCAAGTGTGTTCAAGCCAAGTCTCTAGGTTCATATTAGCCTGAATTATAACTTAGTTCAGTATGAGGAATATTCTTTAAAAATCTTCTTCTTCACATCCACCAGTCAGAATCTTTTGATATTTGGTACAGTCGAACCCGCTTAATTGAATATCCTATTTGTCAGCTGAAATTATTCGTTTAAGCGGAGTATTCAGTTATCCGGGAGGCATATACTCGTCTGTCGCGAAGAGGATTTACCCAAATGAGCTCAGTGTACAGTTACACAGCATATGTATAAGTGTTTCGTGTTCTATGTATTATGTCTCATCTTTTAGTTCTGATGTATGTTTAGTATGTTGCATATATTTTCTATTTTAAATAAAATTAATATAAATTAAAAAAGGGAAAAATGATTGTTGTGTTTGGGTTTTTTTTTCAAGTTTATTTCGCACAAACTAGAAATGGAAACTGTGGGACAAGCCAAGCCAAGAGGCAGATTAAGACTTCGTCTTCGAAGTCGGCTGAATGACAATGAATTGCAACATGTGCATTTACACTAATGAAGGACTGATAAAAAACGATTCTATAAAAACTTGTTTTATCTTCATGTAAGTTTGGGATTCCAAATTATTTATTTCCACGATGAGAAACCTCGAATGATCATAATGGAAAAACCCATTCAGAAGCACGTGTTTGGCTGTCCATTCAAGCGGATTGACCGGTTGAATGCATCAAACATAGGTGTCTGCAGAACATTAATGACTTTCATTTATCAAATTAATTTAGTAGAAGGGTCAAACACAAGAGAAAACAATGCTTTCTTCATGAATGAATACTTTTTATTCATGTCAAAATAAAAATAGCACAACAAACGAAATGACAAATAACAGTAAAAAAAAAAACACAGAACAGCGCAAGATGAAAAAAACATCCAGGAAAAAAGAGTTAGCTCCCTTGCATCATTGTTCATTCTAGCACTGAAAATGAAATCTTGCTTTGGCAATGTGTCTGCTGATTTCTCGAGATTCCCGTTCAGGAAGGGCCCTCAGGAATTTTACATGCCACCCAACCTCTTTTCTACACTCGCCTCCTAGACCCTTATAACGAAATATTTTAACCCCTTTGTTTTACCTTCTCATCATTTGGGGGCTTGTTTTACTGATCCCCCCCCCCCCCCCCCCCACACACACACACACACACACACACACACACACACACACACACACACACACACACACACCACACATCCACTAAAGTAAATCACCCATTGTTCGGTGGAATATTCAACCCAACATTTATTCACAGTTTCTTTGTGAAACTGCAATGAAATGTTGGATTAACAAACAACCGTCCCCAAAGCCCCGCCACCCACAACACACCCCAGATCCACTAAAGTAAAACACCCATTGTTCGGTGGAATATTCAACCCAACATTTATTCAGTTTCTTTGAGAAACTGCAATGAAATGTTGGGTTTAACAAACAACCCCCCCCCCCCCCCCCCCTGCCACCCACACCACACCCCAGATCCACTAAAGTAAATCACCCATTGTTCGGTGGAATATTCAACCCAACATTTATTCACAGTTTCTTTGAGAAACTGCAATGAAATGTTGGGTTTAACAAACAACCGTTCCCCACACCCCTGATCCACTAAAGTAATACATGTACATACATTTATACACAAAATACATTTATGACTGCCAATTAATATATTCAGTGATAACTGATTGTCGTCCAAGTTTTTTAAGTACATTTTCTGTCATTTTCTCCAGCGTATAAAATGCATCCAAATCGTCTTTACAAGTTCCATGTTCTTTCATAAATTTACGAAGAGTTCTCAGTGCTCCCCTCACTTCAAAACCCATCACAGGCAGAACATCGTCCTCATCGTCAGCCTCACTATCGGAATCATGTTCTGTGTTAGAATCGCACATACTGACTGATGTACATATTTCTTGGTCAGTTAAAAAACCAAAACACTCCAGATTTTTGTCATCATCAACAAATTGTTCAAAAACATCACTTTGCATGCCGTTTGGGGGCTTGACAGTAGCACTTGCCAATTCACCGCTACATGTATCTCCATTTTGTTTTCTAAAACCAGCTTTACGAAAACAGTTCTGAACAGTTACTGGTGACAACTCTTTCCAGGCAACTCTCAGCATGTGAGCAGCATCCAAAATGTTGATGGATTTTGCGATTTGGTTTGCCCCCAAGTCTGTTTCATTGTCTATGGCATTGATCACTCTTGACACAACTTGCTTTCTGTACAATAACTTTAAATTGCGAATTATACCCTGATCACATGGCTGAATAATTGATGTAGTGTTTGGTGGTAGAAATGCTAATTGGATATATGTCAATGTTTTTCCAGAGGTGGGGGGATGAGCGCTACAATTATCAACAAACAGGAGGATTTTACAATTTTGTCTTTTCATGTCCGAATTGAAGTCCTTTAGCCACTTTATTATACCCCCCGCAAACAATGTTTGGGGGGTATATAGGAATCACCCTGTCCGTCTGTCCGTCCATCTGTCCGTCTGTCCATCCTTGTAAGCGCAACTCCTCCTAAACCGTTTGAAGAATTTTCATGAAACTTTACACAATGGAAGAACTTCATATGGAGATGTGCATGAAGCAATATAATTCCGTTCTGACATTTCCAAGGGGAGATAATCTGTCCGTCTTAACCATCCTTGTAAGCGCAACTCCTCCTAAACCGTTTGAAGAATTTTCATGAAACTTTACACAATGGAAGAACTCCATATGAAGATGTGCATGAAGCAATATAATTCCGTTCTGACATTTCCAAGGGGAGATAATCTAACTTATACCGTCTGTCCATTCTTGTAAGCACAACTCCTCCTAAAACGTTTGAAGAATTTTCATGAAACTTTACACAATGGAAGAACTCCATATGAAGATGTGCATGAAGCAATATAATTCCATTCTGACATTTCCAAGGGGAGGTAATCTAACTTATACCGTCTGTCCATTCTTGTAAGCACAACTCCTCCTAAACCGTTTGTAGACTTTTCAGGAAACTTTACACAATGGAAGAACTCCATATGAAGATGTGCATGAAGCAATATAATTCTGTTCTGACATTTCCAAGGGGAGATAATCTAACTTCTACATTTCAGGCGCGGGGGGTATCACTTTGTGAGTTTGCTCACAGTACCTCTAGTAAATATATCTCCCGTCATCCATGCATTTTTGTTGGCTTTGTATGAAACTGGTAAAGTCTTTTTACCCCTAAAACACCGTGGCAGCTTACTTTTTCCTATGACAAGTAGCCGTCTTTTATCAGTCCCGCGCATGTTGGTCACAACCATCAACGTAATTCTATCTTTTGCCTTTTTTTCCACCGTAAACCTTTTCCGATTTTTTAGTTAAAGTCCCATCAGGCAAAGCCCTGTAATAAATGGCTGTCTCCTCTGCATTATAGATGTCATTCTCATCATATCCTTCTAAAAGTGAGGGAAGAACAGACTCAATCCATTTTTCATCTGCTTGTTCGTCGGCATCTTTTTTTTCTCCATGTTGTTTTTTATATGCAATATTATTTCTTTCCTTCCATCTACTGAGCCATCCATTGGTGGGGGTGAAATTATCGTCCTGCAACTCCTTAGCTAAATCAGAGGCTTTTTGAGCTAGAACAGGCCCTGAAAGCGGAATGTCTCTACTTCTAGCCTCCGTA
The DNA here is from genome assembly GCA_031216915.1 of Pictodentalium vernedei. Taxonomy (NCBI): domain Eukaryota; kingdom Metazoa; phylum Mollusca; class Scaphopoda; order Dentaliida; family Dentaliidae; genus Pictodentalium; species Pictodentalium vernedei. The sequence continues at coordinate 201,017,366 of CM062291.1, read as the reverse complement.
AACCACTTAGAGAGGGCAGTCTCAATAGTTGCTGCTTTTCCAGTTCTCTGTCTTTTTCGGTCATGATTGGCGTTTGACTCCTACTCTTCTTTTATTTCTTGCCTCTTACTGGATATCCTTGATATCTGAGGCTGTGAACATCCCATTTTTCGAGCAATCTCAGCCTGTGGTGTTTTCTGCAATTTTACAACATCATTTTTGTCGGACAATGTGAGGTCGGTTCTTTTACGTTTTGTTGCCATGATGAAAAAATTGAAACTGTCGTTCTGTAAGCAGAACATTCATTTTATTCAGAAAAAATCGTTAAACTCATCATACCCAAGCGACTTTGAAACAATACAGGTGCAAGACATACAAGAAACAAAGACATAACATTATCTACTTTTTTTTATTTTTAATAAAACAATTGGTCACACCTTTTCCCTTCATGATTAGGTAAAACGGCGGATAAAAGAACTGGACATTCTTTCATCATTAAAGACTACTCAGTGCCTGGGCTTTCTCAAAACACGCTCATTCAAACATGTAAATTAGGTCTGCACTGATCAATTTCGCACTTTGTGAACTGAGCCATTCTTTTCACCTCCCACCGAAAAACACCACATTGTACACGTGCAAAGAAAACAAAATGTTTGCTTTTTCAATTCTGAGTTTATGCCATGTTTTAACGTGAGGTAAATTCAAAAAAATAACCAGGATGGATTTTCTTTTTAGTGAAGTATCATTTATTACGGGTTCATTCAAATATGATGAGAAATTCTGTGGGGTATTTTATTTTAAAAAATCTGTCGCGGTAAGTACGCAATTTTCAAACATCCGGTACAGTCGAAAGCAAAATGATTATAATTTCATTAAATATTATCACCTACAATTCAAAATCAGTTGATGGCCCAACGTCGATAAAACGCCATTTTCTCAATTTTATTCAATTATCCGATCTTGGATACATTTTCACCCCAAAATCCACATACAATTAAGCGGGATATCTGTTTAGCTGATATACAAATATCCGATCAACTTTGTATTGTCTGAATGGCAAATGGATCGGGTTTTGGAAATAATATTCATTTAACCGAAATATACAATTAAGCGATATACAATTAAGTGCGTTCGACTGTATAAGCTTTTCTTTGGAGGGGCAGATGCAAACTTGTACGAATCAGTTCCCTGGGTTGATATTTAGGCTACCATGTCAGGTGAGCGCCCTCGGGCTACCTGCCCGAATTTTAACTTGGTGCAATATGAGGAAATTTCTTTAAAAATCTTATCCAGAATCATCATTTAGAATTGTCTGATATTTGGTATACAACATCTCCAGAGGGGTCAGATTCAAGTTTGTTGAAATGGGATCCCTGGGTTGATATTTGGGCTCCCTGAGGGAGACCCAATTTTAACATGGTGCAATATGAGGAAATTTCTTTAAAAATCTTCTTCAGATCCACCGGTCAGAATCCTTTCATAGTTGGTATACAACATCTCTAGGAGGTTCAGATTCCAAATTGTTCAAATTGGGCCCCTGGGTTATTAATTTGGGCTACCTATGGGAGTCTGAATTTTTACTGAGTGCAATATGAGGAAATTTCTTTAAAAATCTTCTTAAGATCCGCCGTTCAGAATTCTTTCATATTTGGTATATAACATCTCAATTGGGATCAGATTCAAGTTTGTTCAATTTGAGTCCCTGGCTTAATATTTATCTTAATTAATTATCTCTATGGGTGGGGGTTGGGTGAAGGGTGGTGAGGGGTCATGTTAGGTTAATGTTTGTTCAAATCCATTCCTTCGAGTTTTTCCATAAAATTTGCCTTTCATGACTTCATTCCTTTGTAGTGTTGATAAACCATGTCTAACTGAATGTGACCCTAAATACTTCTTTTAATCACTTTAGCAGGTGAATGATTAAGGCTCCTTGGGGCATCTTGTTTGTGAATGTAATTGGATTTCTGCATGCTTTTACAGGAATCCACCAGAATTAAGTAGTTTTAGATGGCCAAAGCACACTGGGCTGACCATAGACTGGCTCAGTCTGCCAAAAAAAGTTTTAACATGAACCCCTATGCATGGTATGGTATGGGTGGTAAGTGATGAGGTTGGGAGAGAGAATGGGTTGTGACAGCTGGGAGTTAATGGCATGTTCATCTGGAGAAACATGGCATATTATTGCATACAGAGATGCCAGGGGACCAAGAGGTAACAGACAAATATGAAGTCAGAAACAAAAAATGAAATGTTTTGTTAATTGTCTCGGATAACTTTCCCATTGAAGATTTGACTGGAGGTCAGCTGACCTGTTTCCACTGTTTGCCCCTGGTTGTATACATATACTCCACCCAGCCCTGACATTCAGAACTGATGGTCAAGAAAATTCTGTTTTAATTCTTCCAGCAATCTACCAATTAATGATGCATACAGGTTTGCTGAAGTAGGAATGTGGGGAAAGAAAAAGAATGCCTATATTTTATTGGCTATACTTTACTTGACAATTGTTTAGGTGAGGGGTCCCAGTTTCATCACCCTATAGCCATTCAGTTTACAAAGTAATACAACTGAGTTTTTTAGCTCACCTGACTGAAAGTCAGGGTGAGCTATTCTGATCACTTTTCGTCCGTCGTGAAGGTGGTGTTTGGGCCTTTTTCTCCCAAACCACTGCCGCATATTAATGAAATTTCATGTGAGTAGGGGTTATAAAAGGGCATTATGATTTTTTGTCAAATTAGGTTTCGGCTCATATTGAGCAGAGGGATGGGGCAAAAATGCTCCAATTCTTAAAAAATCTTCTCAAGAACCAGCAATAGCAGAGACTTGATATTTGGTATGCAGCTTCCTTTTGAGGTGTAGACTCAAGTTTGTTCAAGAGAAGTTTGTCGGGCATTATTTGCCTTCGTTATGGGAGGGGCAAAAATTTTGGCCACGCCTAAAATTTCTATTTTCAGAACCGTCAGGTCGATTTGAACCAAATTTATATGTATAAAGCTTACTTTTATCCAGTAGAATAGAATGGTTAAAAAAAATCTCTATCGGTTTGATCACAAGGTACTTTTTTCAGGACTTTGAAAAAGTGCTGAGTCAGCACTTTTTAACACTGTAGGCAATGGGAAAAAGATTAAAAAATCTTCTCCAGATCCAGCAGGCAGAATTTTTTGATATTTGGTATGCAACATTGTAGGGTGGATCTGATTCAAGTTTGTTCAAATCGGCCCCCTGGGTTCATATTTGGGCTTAGTATAGGAGCCCAATTTCGAACTTCGTGCATTTCAGGCAAATTTCTTAAAAAAATCTTCTTCAGATTCAGCAGGCAGAATCTTTTGATATTTGGTATGCAACATTGTGGGGTGGATCTGATTCAAGTTTGTTCAAATTTGTTCAAATCGGCTCCCTGGGTTTATATTTGGGCTCGGTATAGAAGCTCGAATTCGAACTTAGTGCATTTCAGGCAAATTTCTTAAAAAATCTTCTTCTCCAGATCCAGCAGGCAGAATCTTTTGATATTTGGTATGCAACATTGTGGGGTGGATCTGATTCAAGTTTGTTCAAATCGGCCCCCTGGGTTTATATTTGGGCTCAGTATAGAAGCTTGAATTCGAACTTAGTGCATTTCAGGCAAATTTCTTAAAAAATCTTCTCCAGATTCAGCATGCAGAATCTTTTGATATTTGGTATGCAACATTGTGGGGTGGATCGGATTCAAGTTTGTTCAAATCGGCTCCCTGGATTCATATTTGGGCTCGCAAAAGAAGCTCGAATTCAAACTTAGTGCATTTCAGGCAAATTTCTTTGAAAATCTTCTTCTCAAGATCCAGCAGGCAGAATCTTTTGACATTGGGTATGCACCATGCTTGGGGGGGGGGGGGGGGGGGGGGGAGATTCAAGTTTGTTCAAGCCAGGTCTCTAGGTCCATATTTGGACTCACTGTAGGAGCTTGAATTGTAACTTAGTTCAAAGTGAGGATTTTTCTTTAAAAATCTTCTTCAGATCCAGCAGTCGGAATGTTTTGATGTTTGGTGTGCAGCATTCTTAGGGGGGGGGGGGGGGGGGAGGTTCAAGTTTGTTAAAGCCAAGTCAAGTCCCTGTGGGAGCCCGAATTATAACTTAGTCCAATATGAGGAATATTCTTTAAAAATCTTCTTTTTTTTCTAGATCCACTGGTCACAATCCTTGGATATTTGGTATAAGCTTTTCTTAGGAGGAGCAGATGCAACTTGTTGAAATCAATTCTCTGGGTTGATATTTAGGCTACCATGTCAGGTGAGCGCCCTCAGGCCCCTTGGGGCCTCTTGTTTTGGCGTGTGATTTCCTGCCAGCAGGTGTGGTCAGTGGAGCACATTGTTCCACATTGCACTGATTTTACTCATGTCAGAGGGCAGTATTTTACTGTTGGATCTCTGAGATATATATTTTATCCTACTGGCCCGCATAAAGTCTTGTCGTTCTCAAAGTAATCAACCTGTTTAATAAATTTTAAAAAAATGTTTTTAAACTACATTCTTCAAGTCACAAATTTTGTCAGGTCGATTTATAATCCACAAAATGATTGAAAGCGAGATGGGCCAGGGAGACAACAAAGTGAGCTCGGGAGAATGAAAACAATGACATTGATGTCCGAAATCGACACATTGATTTATTCGTTTTTGAAGGTATGATAGGACCCTGTAACCAATGCCTTGGGTGTGATATTTTTGTACTAGAACCCAATGGCCCAGACTTAGCTGGTGCAAATTCAAAGTTATCAAGGGCCAAACACAAATTTTGAACCTCCCCCCCCCCCCCCCCCCCCCCCCCCCACAATCCCCAAAATTTGCTTGCAAAACCGAAATTTAAAAGTCCTATCTGGTCCTCCATACATTTACTCTCTGCGCATGCGCAGCTGTCAGGAAGTGACCGGAATTGGCGGCAACATTATTCTTTGTTTGACCCTAAAGTCTGCAACAATGAACTGACATCTGTGCTTCAAAATCTTCTTTTTTGAGGATGCCAGACACAACTCAATGCAAGAATTGGTGGGTCCAAGGCTGTTACTGATGATGGAAGTATTCAACGGTGGTTTTAGATATTCAGAGCTGTAACTTTATAATAATTATAAAATTATTTTGTGTTTTTCATTTTTGGGACATACGCCTGACGTCATCATTTTTGATAATGATTATTCCACTAATTGTTAAGTATTCCTTCCCTATCCTTCCACGAACCCTTCCTGTCAAACTCTTAAGCTTTTTTATTATTTTTTATTGAAATTTTTATTAAATTTCTTGGGAGTTTGACATGTATTACAGAATATTATTCTGTTTTCCCATGGTTACATCCTTGGTGTTGGGTCGTTTATTTTTGCATCTTCTATCCAATGTATTGTTTTTTTCTTCGTATGAAGATCTAGCTTTGCATCTGGTAGCATTAATATTGGTTTCTGACTTGAGGCCTTTTTGTGTGCCTGATGTCTTGTTTTCATATATTGTTTTCTGACTTGAGGCCTTTTTGTGTGCCTGATGTCTTGTTTTCATTGACGTTGTTTACATTGACGACGTCATCATATATAGGTAGTTTTTTGTCTCCCGCGTTTTGAAAAAAAACGGGAGATATTAAATTTGGGGTGTCCTGTCCTTCAGCCCTGCCATCCTTCCATCCTTCCATTCTTCCGTGTTTTTCGTTTCCAGACTCTAACTTTCCTTACAGTGACCGGATTTCAATAAAATTTGGGTAGTAGATCACTTTCATCAATTGTGGGTCCAACCTCGAATATGGGCTTTTTCCGCGCATATTTAATTAGGTTGCTGAAATTTGATTGGCTGGTGGTTTCCCGACTCAAACTTTACTTAAAATCAGCCGATTTCGATGAAATTTCATATATGGACTACTTTTATCAATACCTTGATCAAGTTCGAATGTGGGAAATTTTGTACCGAAAATCTGTCCGTCTGCCTGTGCCGTGCATCAGCGCACCTCGAACTAAAAGTCGTATTTATGAACTGATCTTCACGAAACTTCTTGGGTATCTTTGTTATCATTGTGAGACCAGAATATGTGTTTTGGGGTTTGGTCCAAAATTCAAGATGGCCTTAGAGTCAACCGATTTCAATGAAATTTCATATATGGAGTACTTTTCACATCAGTTTAATGTAATATCTCTTATCATACAGTCTTAATTTTTAGCTTAACTTGACAAAGTCAAGATAAGCTATTGCCATCACGCGTGCAGAAGTCTGTGAGTCGGTGAGTCTGTTCACATTTTCCTTTAGCACGGCCTACACCCCGCAATTCTTGTCTGATCGTCATGAAATTTCATATGCAGGTTTGGGGTCATGTCTAGATGAGAACGTCCCCTTTTGGTCACGTTCGGTCAACCGGTATGGCTGCCTGAGCCCAAAACCATTAGCACAGTCTACAGGTCGTATTTATGAAGGGATTTCATTGTAACTTGGTAGGATGCCTCTGTATAATGCCTAGATGAGAACGTCCCCTTTTGGGCATGATCTGTCAACCGTGATGGCTGCCCAAGCCCGAAACCCAAAAACTTTTAGCACAGTCTGCAGGTCATGTTTAATATGGAGGGATTTCATTGTAACTTGGTAGGATGACTCCTTATGATGTCTAGATGAGAATTACCCCATTTGGGCGTAATCTGCCAACAGTGACGACTGCCCGAGCCCAAAACCCGAAAACCTTTAGCACAGTCTGCAGGTCATATTTATTGAGGAATTTCATTGTAACGTGTTGGGTTGACTTCATATAAAGTCTAGATGAGAAAGTCCCCTTTTGGACGTGATTGGGCAACTGTGACGGCTACAGGGGCCCAAAACCCTTTAGCACAGTCTACAGGTCATATTTATGAAGGGATTTGGGAGCGCGGTGACTCAGTAGGTAGAGGTGCAGGCTGCAAGCCGAGAGGTCCTCGGTTCGAATCCCACCTGCGGCAACCGCGTTGTGTCCTTGGGCAAGACACTTCATCTCCATTGCCCGCGTGGGGGCACGATTACGCTGTGTACTGAGGCGTACTGCACATCGATGGTACGCATGTCTTCAACCAATCTAACCCTGCCTGTGCTGCAGTGCGGAGTTATGATGTTGGGGAGCTGGCAGCTGCTCGTCGTTGCTCGGTGGTTCTCTCTGGGTACTCCGGCTTCCTCCACCCGTAAAACTGTCACGGTCATGATTAGCCATTGTGCATAAATATGTGACCTCAAACATCAATAAATAAATGATAATGAAGGGATTTCATTGTAACTTGGTAGGATGACTCCAAATAATGTCTAGATGAGAACGTCCCATTTTGATCGCGATCATTCAGCCTTGATCGGTGCCCGAGCCCAAAAACCTTTAGCATAGGCAAAAGGTCATATTTAAGGAAGGATTTCATTGTAACCTATTAGGTTGACTCCATATAATGCCTAGATGATGACATCCCCTTTTGGTCATGATTGGTCAACTGTTATGGCTACAGGTGCCCGAAGCCCGAAAACCTTGAGCACAGTCTACAGGTCAGAGTTATGAAAGGATTTCACTGTAGCTTGGTAGGATGACTCCAAATAATGTCTAGATGAGAACATTCCCTTTTGGTCGCAATCATTCAGCTAAACTTTATGGCTGACCATGCCCAAAGACCTTTAGCATAGTCTATAGGTCGTATTTATGGAAGGATTTCATTGTAACTTGTTAGGTTGACTCCATATAACGCCTAGATGATGCCATCCCCATTTGGTTGAGATTGGTCAACTGTGATGGCTACAAGTGCCCGAAGCCCGAAAATCTTGAGCACAGTCTACAGGTCATATTTATGAAGGGATTTCATTGTAACTTCGTAGGATCACTCCAGATGATGCCCAGATGAGAATGTCCCCTTTTGGTTGCGATCATTCAACCATGATGGCTGCCCGAGCCCAAAGCCCGAAAACCTTTAACACAGTCTTCAGTTCATATTTATGAAGGGATTTCATTGTAACTTGGTAGGTTAACTTCAAAAATGTCTTGATGAGAACAGCCCCTTTTGGACACCATTTGGCAACTGTGATGGCTACAGGGGCCTGAAGCCTGAAAACCTTTAGCACAGTCTACAGGTGATATTTATTTAAGGGATTTCATTGTACCTTGGTAGGATGACTCCAAATAATGTCTAGATGAGAACATCCCCTTTTGGTCGCGATCATTCAGCCTTGATGGCTGCCCGAGCCCAAAAACCTTTAGCATAGTCTATAGGTCGTATTTATGGAAGGATTTCATTGTAACTTGTTAGGTTGACTCCATATAACGCCTAGATGATGCCATCCCCATTTGGTCGAGATTGGTCAACTGTGATGGCTACAAGTGCCCGAAGCCCGAAAATCTTGAGCACAGTCTACAGGTCATATTTATGAAGGGATTTCATTGTAACTTCGTAGGATCACTCCAGATGATGCCCAGATGAGAATGTCCCCTTTTGGTTGCGATCATTCAACCATGATGGCTGCCCGAGCCCAAAGCCCGAAAACCTTTAACACAGTCTTCAGTTCATATTTATGAAGGGATTTCATTGTAACTTGGTAGGTTAACTTCAAAAATGTCTTGATGAGAACAGCCTCTTTTGGACACCATTTGGCAACTGTGATGGCTACAGGGGCCTGAAGCCTGAAAACCTTTAGCACAGTCTACAGGTGATATTTATTTAAGGGATTTCATTGTACCTTGGTAGGATGACTCCAAATAATGTCCAGATGAGAACATCCCCTTTTGGTCGCGATCATTCAGCCTTGATGGCTGCCCGACCCCAAAACCTTTAGCATAGTCTATAGGTCATATTTATGGAAGGATTTCATTGTAACCTGTTAGTTTGACTCAATATAATGCCTAGATGATGCCATCCCCATTTGGTTGAGATTGGTCAACTGTGATGGCTACAAGTGCCCGAAGCCCGAAAATCTTGAGCACAGTCTACAGGTCATATTTATGAAGGGATTTCATTGTAACTTCGTAGGATCACTCCAAATGATGTCCAGATGAGAATTCCCCTTTTGGTTGCGATCATTCAACCACGATGGCTGCCCGAGCCCAAAGCCCCAAAACCTTTAGCATAGTCTACAGGTCATATTTATGAAGGGATTTCATTGTAACTTGGTAGGTTGACTTCATATAATGTCTAGATGAGAACGTCCCCTTTGGACGCAATTGGGAAACTGACGGCTGTAGGGGCCCGAAGCCCGAAAACCTTTAGCACAGTCTACAGGCCATATTTATGAAGGGATTTCAATGTAACTTGATAGGATGACTCGTTTTGGAATAATTTCACTGTAACTTGGTAACTTTTGTTGATATACGTTAACTGTGAGGGCACATACATTAACTGTGAGGTCATATTAACCCACCCCTCAGCTCTTTAGTACAGTGTACACCTCATATTATTTTTATCAAAAACATAGCACACAGGGAACAGAAATGAACATATTGATTCCCAATTATCACAATTCTTGTCTTATTTCATAATCCTTTCATAAACATTGAGCATTATCCTTTTCATCAAACACAACACACAAGTTAAGCTACAGTGTCATTGACACTTTCATTAGTGATTCTCACAGTTATACTCCACATCACTTCACTTGCTTTGACAGTGACCTCCGTGAAAATAAATCTGATAACCACTGTCTGAAGCACTGTCTGTTCTGTCTCTTCTAAATAACTTCCACTTGCAACTCAACTGTATTCCGCTGGATGCATTAATTCCCCTTGAAACTGCTGCCCAGCGGGAGACATGAATACACTGAATTTGCTTGTTATATTCTATTACTGTAGAAGTATTAATGTAAGATACATGGATTATATATTCCGGTACTGTAGCTCAAAAAATTTGGATTTTGTCCACACTTTGGCTCTATCTGGAAGCCTTTGGGCTCTTAATGTTCCTTTTGGGAACTAAGGTGTTTTTTCAAAATAATTTTTTCCAAAAAATATTTTGAATTTAATTTTGATTGCTATTATTCATGTATCTTAATTATATACTTTGTTGTGGAGTTTGGAGGGCTGATATCGAATTTAGTCCGCGCACTCCTGCGGACTCTTGTCATTCTTGTGTGAAATGTGGTGACTGATGTTGAGAGACGGGTGTCGTGGTACGTTGTTGGCGGTGAGGTTCTGAGGCCAGGCCTCTCACCGCATTATAATTCATTTTGTCAATTTCTATTTCAGAGGAACATGAACATGGTGATGATATTCTGACACCTATCCAAGTGTGCTACCGGCGTCATGCTCCGTTGAGCATATAGAGCTAGCTGCAGAGTTCATGATTGCAAGAGTTAGGTCCTTTTGTTAAGGGTTTTAATCTCTTGCAAGCACCTATCTCGACCCGTGAAATGGTTACTCCATCCGTGGGTGCCGTGACGCCGGGTAAGTCTGTTGTGGTCAAAGGAAGTGTGGGTAGGGTGAGCACTTTAAAATAAATATCTCACCCAGCGAAGACGGAAATAGGGAGGAAGTCAGCAAGTTCTTATACTCGGCGAGGTCTAATAGACTGCGAGCGGGCGAGGCCCCTCTCTAACCTAGCAACATTTGGGGCCAGATGTTATGAGAAACTTGCACAAGCTGGAGCATATGTCCGCCCTCCACTCGGGATGCTCTGTTTAGTCTGCAGCCGGGGTTGGCTTCAGTCCGTTTCACAAGCCGAAATGAAGTTTTCTGGTTGGAAACTTGCACGAGACGGAGCATACGTCCTCCCACCGCTCTGGACGTTCGGGAAGCACATACGACCACATCCTAGCTACCCGACTTCAGATATCCAGAATGCAGCACGAAGAAAGAAGAACTCTTCGCCCATGATGCTGGACCATCCAGTAGCTGGGGAGACAAGGCCCCGATCATCTGGACGTTCGGAGAAGAGATCCATCTCTGGCACACCGTCCCAGGAGCAGCAAGCGTCTAAGAAACGGAAGACCGCTGCTCTTCAGGCCTCGATGACAGACTTGCTTAATTCTCTCTGATGGTGAAAGGGATAAGGAACAGGATTACCCTTCCCTCTTCGGAACAGCACATGGTAGCGATGTATTTCATCCATTAATACTACCCTGAATTTGTTCCGACGAATCAGAATGCTGCGACAACGAGAGAAACCACTCTCATCATTGGACGCAGACTTTATACGGACAAAGGAAGAAGTTCTTTCTTTACCAGTTCAGTCTAGGCAGGTGTCGCAGGCCTTCAGCCATGTAGACAACGCTGTATTCACCTCCTGTGTGCGAGGAAAAACGTCTTCCATAAACATACCGTTTCTTGGACCACATTCATTTAAAACGGTTGTAGAAGATGTTCAGAGAGCTCTTCTGTGTTTGAGCAGGCTGGAGATCTAAATGTATCCTTGCCAGCATCATTCAGTATTTGCTCAGACAATTAAAATGGCATTTTCATCAAGTAGAGCTAATTTGGAAGCAATGTCTTAGGCAGATCACCTTACCAAAGCTATGGTGCAATGTCTCAGTGGGAAGGAATTTGAGGTCGTTTGTACCTCTCTTTGAGTTCTTTCCAGGGCAATTTGTATACCACATATAATGCTGCCCTAACAGTGACTAATCTTGAGTTAATCAGACTTGATGCTGCCCTTGCGTCGTCATAACTTATAGATGAAAAGGTGAAAAGCTCTCTCTGGTGTCAGGACATACTATTTTTGACGACAAGCTTTCGTTAGTCTATGAACAGGCTACTAAGAAACCGCCAAGTGCTCTGCTATTGAAGTCGGCGTCTCAACAATCCACTTCAGCAGACAAGAGTAAGGAGGACGTTCCAGGTCTAAACGTCGGAAGGGACCTCCTCACGAGTGTACTAGAAACCCTCTTACACTTACTCTGGAGGTCGTCAGTATAGCGACTCGGGAAAGGGGCGTAAGTCTGATTGGGACTATCCGCCCCTAGGTCAACGGGTCAAGGTTTTTTGCGGGGAGGACTTTCACCACCCGTAAGGTCATGCAGGTGATGGTCAAGACCTCTGTTGCTTGCCACCTGGCGGAAGGGAATCAACCTTCGCAAGAAACTGGAGAGCAGTCACGGAAGATCAGTGGGTGAGAAGTGTAGTCTCAGACGGACTACGGCTATCATTCAGAACGGAACCCCCACTAAGATGTCTACGTTGAACAAATCTTCTGTCGGATCCTTTCAAGAGAGAGTCTCGCCTAGCAGAGGTACAGGCTCTCTTATTAGGGAAGCAATAGAGGTCGTCGAGAAAAGATTCTCTGGGTTTTTTACAGTCACCTGTTCCTCGTACCGAAACCAGACGTTTCGTTCCGACCGTTAATAGACTTGAGCTGGCTAAACAAGCTTATCATGGCTTCAAAATTCTATATGGAGACCATTCTGTCAGTAAGAGCGAGCATTCGAGTGAACGACTATGCGGCAAGCATAGATCTATAGGATGCTTACTTTCATGTCCTGGTACATCCGGCATTCAGAAAGTACCTTTGGTTTGCCATACAAGGGAAGGTTTATCAGTTCAGAGCAATGTGCTTTGGTCTGAACCTGGCTCCCTGGGCATTCACTCGAATAAGGAACTCAGTAATGTCATACTTCTAAGCTCTTTCGTCTGCTTCTATTACTCCGACATCTCGAAGTCTGATCTAGCTCCGTCCAAGTCGTTCACTCACATGGAGAAACAGTCTGGATTCAAAGCGAATGAGAAGAGGGAATATACTGAAATTCACCTTTGAAGAAAAAAAACGTGATGCTCCTTTGTGCTTTTGTAACAATAAAATAGCAACTTGATGAGGTCAGTTTGTCATGAGACTTGATGGAATTTGTGAGAAGGTTTATTGGTCCGCATAAGGCTAATTGTAGTACTGAAACAAAGAACTGGTCAATCTGAAACGTAGTCCCTTATGGAGTTATGTTAACACCAATCAGTCTGAGTGATATGACTATGCTGATTGATGTGCACTTGGTGAACCGTGTGCAAAAGGAAATGCCGGTGTCTGCTTACAAAAATTACTGATAATTACGTTCATAGATCTCTGTCAGATTGTGGTGAAAAATACCTGGAAAGAATATTTTGCTTCTATAAATGTGGCTAAACCTGTGGTGTAGCCACCCATTTTTTGTCTCCTGCTTTTTGAAAAAAAAGGGGAAATATTAAATTCGGGGTGTCCTTCCGTCTTTTCATCCTTCCATGTTTTTCGTTTCCAGACTCTAACTTTCCTTACAGTCAGTCGATTTTGATTAAATTTGGGTAGTAGATCACTTTCATCAATTGTGGGTCCAAGTTCGAACATGGGCATATTTTTATACTGTACCAATGACCCAGACTTAGCTGGTGCTAACTCTAACAAAACCAGGGCCAAACACAAATTTTGCCCCCCAATCCCCAAAATTTGCATCCAAAACAAAAAGAAATCATGTCCTAAAGGACCTCCATACTACGCCTCTACTGCGCATGCGCAGTGACGCAGACGTCCCGAAATTGGCACCAATTATCATTCTCTGTTTGGCCCTTCATCAGTCAACATCTCACTGATCTTTGTGCTTGTAAATCTCAGTTTAAAGGATGCCAGACACGTAATTCTTGGAGAAAATGTGATTCTAAGGAGGATAGAAGGAGGAGAGGAAAAAGAAGTGACAAAAAATAATCAGGGCTGTACTTAAAATTTAATGAAATTATGTTAAGTTGCCTATTTTCGAGGTATGGGCCTCTTGTTGTCATTCTTGCTAATTGTTGCACTGCTTATTCAGTGTTTCCTCTCCCCTAGCCTTCTAAAGTCCCCCCTTGCAATTCTCCCATGCTTTTGGCATATTTTTGAGAAATTTCATTTCTAAAATTTCCTGGGAGAGTTGCTTGGTTACAGAATGTTTTCTGTTATTTTCCCCATAGTTACGTTTTCACCCATGGGTGTATAACGTTTGTGTTCTGCATCTTCCATCTGATGTTCTACAGATTCTCCCCTCGGAGTCTCTGTTTTGCATCAGATAGAGTGTAATTGATGACTGATTCCGGGCCAGTTTTTTCAGTGCCTGGAGTCATGTTTTCTGGTGTTTTTACACTGTTTGTTTTCATTGGCAACAGCCTTTTTTGAGGGGGGCTGTTTGCCTTTGCTGTAGTTTATCTCACTATAAGATACATTTGTATTATCCGAAAGTGTCTCATTAATTATTTAATATAAATTTAAAATTTTTGACCACACTTTGCCATCGGATCCATCGGGGCTCAACGTTACTTTTCAGCAACTTGGGCTTCGCTGAAAAAATATTTTTTCAAAATTATTTTGTTTTGCAATTGTTTTTTCATTTATTAATGGATCATGTTATTATGTATCTTTGTGTCAGGGGTTTGTGCGAGTAACTAGGACTTATTGTTGTTCTTTCACAATGAAGGGACGTTGTTCAAATTGTAATAGGAAGAAATCTTCCTCTGACTTTCATGATCATTGTATTAATTGTAGTCAGTGTTCTCGCATTAATCCCTGTCCTATATGTGAACATTGGGATGAGAAACATTGGAAACGTGTGTCACGATATGTTGTTTCTGGAGAAAGAGCGATTCCGGCTCTTTCTCCGCAAGGTCACTCTACTCTCTCAGTTTCTATTTCAGAGGAACCAGAACAGGGTGATGTTTCCATGTTATCTTCTTCAAGTGTGCGTCCGTCGTCACAAATGAATTCAGAGCTAGCGGCAAAAGTGCTCATGGAGATTAGACAAATGTCGTCCGCTAGCTCGCCCGGTGTAGCGTCCATTCACCGAATGGTTCGGCAGCCGGGTTCGTCCGATGCGGTCCAAAAGGAAATGTTGGGTGATGCGAGCACTATAAACATAATAGATGCACACCCAGTGACGGCGGATAGTAAGCGAGAACGGAGGAAGCCTTTGAGTCCGGTTCCTAGCTCGTCCAGGTCCAGCCGGGCCGCGAGCGAGAGAGGCCCCTCTCTCGTACAACAACATCTGGGACCAGATGTTGTGGTACAAAATGTGTCTTTAGCGGAGCATACGTCCGTCGCTCGGGACGCTCCAATGTATAAGCAGTCCGCAGAGACTGTTAAGGCTTCCGCTTCTCGTCAGCGCACACGACCGCACCTTGGCTGCGTGACCGCCGATATATTACCAGCTTCGCCGATCAAGGATTCTTCGGCGACCAGGTCACACCATCCGGCAGCCAGGGATTCGAGACCGATGGACTCCGGACGTTCGCATAGGAAAAGTATGCGGGAGCCATCTGATGCGGAGCTGCCCTCGGCGAAGCAGCGAAAGACTGCGCCTCCGCAGGTCTCGACGCCGGACATTCTTGTGCAGATAGCACAGCTTATCGCAGCATCCCAGCAACCGACAGAAACAGTGTCGGATCGAGAATTATCCGACGGCGCTGGGTCGGTACGCTCCGCCGAAGCATCGGGGGCGGACGACCGGGAACATCATGAGGTCCGACCGGATGGTGAAAGGGATACGGATGACTTGGAGCTATCCCTTTCGGAACAACATAAAGCTGCCGTGGACTTCATCCGGCACTTTCTCCCTCAAGTTGTTCCGTCGGGCCAGATTGCTGCGCTTCTGGACAAGAGAATTATAGCGTCATTGGACTCTGAATTTTTTGAGCGGTTCAGGGACATCGCTCCCGAGTTTCCGTCGCAGTCCAATAATGTTGCAAGAACATTTGAATTATTGAACGACGCTATATTTAAACTTGCTTCCAGGACGGGGAAAGCAGGTTTCTTGTCCGCTAATACTCTCAACCTGCCTTTCATTAATGCAAGGAATAAATTCGATACGGCAGGACAGGGTATACCGAGAGTTCCTCTGCGAATGGACGACGAGGCGGAAGACTTAGAGCTATCATTACCGTCGTCAGCTTCTATTCCAACCGCGGTGTTGGAAACAGCTATTGCGTCTAACAGAGCCAATTTAGATGCCTTATCTTACGCAGATCACCTTAGTAAGGCGTTATCACTGCGCCTTCAGGGGAAAGAGTTTCAGGATATACAATCCTCTTTAAGACTTCTTTCAAGGGCAGTAGCTTATTCCACGTGTAACTCCGCCCTTTCAGTGGCAAATCTGGAGTTGGTTAGACAGGACGCAGCCCTAGCTACATCCACATTAGTGGATTCTAAGGTGAAGAACTCTCTTAGAGTCGCTTCGGTCTCAGGAGAACTTCTCTTTGACGGCAAGCTTTCCACTATTTATGATAAAATTACAAAGAAAGCTAAGGATTCTCTGTTGTTCAAATCTGCTCCTAAGAAGTCGGATACAGCAGACACGAATAAGACAGGCACTTCTGGGTCTAATGCGCCCAAGAGAGGTTCCTATAGAGGTTCCGGTGCGTCCTCTTGGTCTTATTCGAGAGACCGTTAGGATAGCGACTCTCGTTCGGGACGTCCTTCAGGCCGGGACAATCAGTCGGACGCCCCGAGGTCGACGGGGCGAGGTGCGGGTCGTGGAAGACGTGGTTTCTCCTACCGCAGGCCTCGCAGGTCCAGGAGGTGATGGCTTAAACCTCTATCGCGTTCCGGTTGGCGGAAGGTTGTCGAGCTTTTCACAAGAATGGGCGTCGATTACGGACGACCCTTGGGTGAGAGGAGTGACTTCGGAAGGTCTAAAGATATCCTTCAAACGAAAGCCTCCATTAACTCGAAGTCCAAAGTGGACTCATCTTCCGTCAAATCCGCAGAAAAGAGACGCTCTGTTATCAGAGGTGCAGTCTCTTTTAATGAAGAACGCGGTAGAGGTCGTAGAAAACCAGGAATCTCCGGGATTCTACAGCCATCTGTTTCTGGTTCCGAAACCAGACGGCTCGTTCCGTCCAGTCATAGATTTGAGCTGGATAAACAAGCTGATCGTCGCTCCGAAGTTTTATATGGAGACGATTCGATCGGTCAGAGCGAGTATTCGGGTGAACGATTATGCAACGAGCATAGATCTCAAAGATGCGTACTTTCACGTCATGGTACATCCGACATTCCGAAAGTATCTACGCTTAGCAGTCCTAGGAGTGGTGTATCAATTCCGGGCGATGTGCTTCGGATTGAATCTAGCACCCTGGGCTTTCACTCGGGTAATGAACTCGGTAATGATCTACTTCCGAGCTCATTCGTCTGCGGTAACGTCGGCCTACCTGGACGACATTCTTCAGAGGTACGGCAACGAGTTAACGCTTCAGAACGATGTTCAGAATCTTCTTCTATTGCTCCGACGTCTCGGTTTTATAGTAAACGAGGAGAAGTCGGATCTGGTGCCGTCCAAGTCATTCACTCATCTGGGAATGAGCTTCGAGACGCACAACAATCTCGTTCGTCTGCCGTTAACCAGAGCGAAATTAGTCAGTTGTTACGCTCGCTATTGTCTGCACGCAGACAAAGTCACGGCGAGAGAATTTATGAGACTGATAGGTCTGTGCGGAGCCGCCGCGGATCTCATTCCGATGGGGCGGTTACGCACACGTCCTCTTCAAATTTTCCTGACTCAGAATTGGAGTGTGAAAATTCATTCGCTCGATGTAGACGTTCTCTTGTCAGATCAAGTGAAACAAGAGATTCAGACTTGGGCAAACATTCAGTGGTTAACTCAGGGAGTTCCGCTGCAGTTGCCGGATCCGAGTTTTACCGTTATGACAGATGCCAGTCAAACAGGTTGGGGTGCATCATTAATCCCAACGGATTCGAGATGCCAGGGTCTTTGGGATCCGCAATTCCTGTGCAAGCACATAAACATCAAGGAAATGATGTCAATTTGGCTTGCGTTACGTCACTGGATGGACATTATTCACGATGCTCATGTCCAAATCCTATCCGACAATACGACAGTAGTGGCTAGGGCTGGGCGGTTTTGAAATTTGCATTTCGGTTCGGTTTCGGTTTCGGTTTTGTACAAAAACTCGGTTTTCGGTTCGGTTTTCGGTTTTTCATAATATATTGTAGAAATCCACATTTTAGAGGGTAATGTACACATAAAATCTGTCTGTATTTGTCATCCAAGTCATGAGGCTCATATAGCGAGTTGAGTCATTCGGGTTAATCAGTGTTCACCACTCTTCTCAGCAAATTGACATATTGTGTTGGGCTGCTGTAGTGGGCAACAGTGGTGGAGCGGTGGAGCCATGGGGTATCTAGGGAGACCACCCCCCCACCCTCCACTCAAAATCCCACTTGCTTCTCCCATCCCCAAATTTGAAAAAAATATTTTTGATTTCCTGCCCTCAGTACAAGTACAGTACCCTCAGTCCTGAGATTCCCCCCCCCCCCCCCCCCCCCCCAAAAAAATCTCCACGCACGGTCCACAGGATTTCAAACCATGGCTCCACCACTGGTGGGAGCTGCCTTGTTCTGTCAGTGAGATTTGGGACCTTGTCAAGACAAGATGCAGAAATTCACAAGAAAAGCTACATTTTAGCAAAAATCAACATTTCCTTATTTTTTATGGAGTCGCAATGCTCTCATCCTGGTTTTGGTGGATAATGACTAATGTGCAATTGTAGTGCTTATTTCGGTAATTATCACATCGCTTGAAAATAGACGTGCCCCGTGTTTCTTGATAGTTCCTGCTTCAAATGACAGTGGAATAAGAGGAACACAAATCATATTTTTTCTGATTTTTATAACTATTGTTGAAGTAAGTCGTGATATACGAATCACTTTTATTGGTAACTCACTCCAATGCTTAGTCTTTGTAAGACTGTGACCCGGGGCCCTGTCTTACAAAGACTATCCAATGCTTTCACAATATCACTCTTAATTTCGACTGTAGATGTTCGTTTTTTACTTTGATTCTGCCCAAACATAGAAATTGGGCGAAATGGGCGGTACCAAGGCGAAGATATTACCAACTTTACTTTGCCCTCTTGGCTTATCCCTGCGTTGATTTCATCTTATTCAAGACAGGCGATTGATGATTTTGAAGGGAGGGGAGACTGCTGCATAATGGGGGTTGAAAGAAAGTTTGCAATATTGCATCTTGGGATTTGTTGTGTTTACAAAATACACATGGTCATGACACGTGTTGATTATAACATCGTATTGGGAATGCAGCGTGTGTACCTGACAGACCTGCAGTACTGCGCGATTCCTTGAAGTAAGTTCAAATAGTATACAAACAATTCCCAATAAGTTTTTAAAAAAACTTTCAATAGTTACCTGCCATCCATTTAATTGGATGTGTTCTATTTTAATTTAACCATTTTATTGTTGACAAAAAACATAACTGCCAATGCGCAGCGTTATCTCTGAGCATGTGACTTCAGAGAACGTGCCAGTGGTCGGTTAATTAACATAATTTACTCGTCATTTTTCCCATGTGAACTTTGAGGTTTTAAAACTCAATAAATTTTATGTTTACCACCAATCTAATTTACAACGTGCTGTACGCAGATGATTTTAGGTCAAAGGTAATTTATAATACTTTTACACCACATATTGTCAGGTAACTTGCAATACCTCTTTGGTCGAATATGCCCGGTTCAGTAAATTTACTTAATTCTTGAATTGCATGTGTGGATTTTTACGTACGACTTTTTAATTTTTCATATTCCATCTGCTGGTGGTTCTGTAGATATTGTTTAAGATACAAGAAATTTGCTACCACTATTTGTGGGGGGAGGGTGTGGGGGGGGGGGGGATTTGTTGTCAGTCCTCTCGAAGTAAGCATAAATGGCACAGCATTTACATGTACCTTTGCCTGACATTTAAGCCTTTGGTGTGCGGAAAGCAAGTGATTGAGTGGTCGTAAACTTAACCAATTCTGGGAAATTTGTTGAAACCGAAAGTCTCGGTTTTTTGTTAAGGCGGCGGTTCGGTTTCGGTTTAAAAAAAAAAACCGAACCGAACCGAAAAACCGATAAACCGCCCAGCCCTAGTAGTGGCGTATATACGGAATCAGGGAGGCACTCATTCAGTTGCGTGGTTCAGTCTAACGGAAAGAATCCTTCTGTTTGCGTTAGAACATCACGTTCTTCTTTCGGTCCGTCACATACCGGGTCGTCTGAATGTGCTAGCAGACTCCCTTTCACGAAAGGGTCGCTTGTTGCCGTCGGAGTGGACTCTCAACGAACAAGTATTCAATCAGATTTGCTACCAATGGGAACGGCCAATGATAGACTTATTTGCGACACATCTCAACAATCAGTTGCAGACGTATGTGTCTCCGTGTCCGGATCCAAGAGCATTTGCAGTAGACGCTCTGTCGATCCCTTGGGACGGAATGATAGGATATGCGTATCCTCCAGCGCCGTTAATTCAACAAGTATTGCTAAAGATAAAACAATCTCAATGCAAGATTCTGTTGGTAGCATCTCTGTCGCCACAGAGACCGTGGATAAATCTACTCAGGTGTCTGTTGTGGGACCTACCGCGGAAGCTTCCTCCACGGGAGGATCTTCTTTCGCAGGGGAAATCGCGCCAACTCCATCACAACCCGCAAGGTCTCAACCTTCACGTTTTTCCGTTGTGCGGTCCTTCTTGCATGGCAAGCACTTTACAGGACGAGCAGTGGACGCGATTTCTAACTGTAGGAGGACCTCCTCTTCGCTAAACTATGCGGCTAAGTGGAAGGTTTTTCGTCGTTGGTGTAGGGATCATTCTGTAGATATATTCGATCCCTCTATACCAGACATTGCAAACTTTCTAGTATACTTGTTTGACGAAATCAAACTGCAGCCTGTTACTATAAAGGGTTATAGATCTATGTTATCTGATACCTATGCACATCATGATAGTTTACAAATTGGATCTAATGTCTCTTTATCGAAGTTGGTTAGAAACTTTTCGATAAACAGACCCAGAACTCTTAGATTAATTCCTAAGTGGAATTTAGCTTGGGTTCTTCTTAAATTGAAGGAAAAGCCATTTGAACCTCTTGGGACAGTAGATTTCAAATTCTTATCTTATAAGACAGCTTTTCTCTTAGCTTTCTCTTCTGCTAGAAGAGTCAGTGAGCTTCATGCACTATCGGTGGATGATTCTCATTATCGTAGTGTTGGGAATACTATCACCTTCACTACTAACGTGGGTTTTTTAGCTAAGAATCAGGCTCCTAATAAATATCCGGAACCTATTGTTATTAAGGCTCTTCCGTCTTCAGACGGGCGTAGGCCTTTACTCTGTACTGTTAGAGCATTACGTATCTATAAACGGAGATCTCAGTTTATCAGAAAGGGACGGAAACGTTTCTTTCTGTCTTTGATGCCTAATAGAAAGGATATTTCAGTCCATTCTATTGCTAGATGGATTCAGTTAACTATCCGTACTGCTTATGAAGATTTATCTTCTTCTCAGCAGTCTGTGCTTAAGATTTCTGCTCATGAAGTAAGAGCTCTTTCTACTTCCTGGGCTTATGCTAATAGTGTTGCTATTACAGATTTAATGAAGGCTGCTTATTGGTCTCAGCCATCCACATTTACGAATTTTTATCTCAGAAATATTGAGTCCATTTCTGGAGACCTGCATTGTTTAGGTCCGTTATCTGTTGCTCAGAATGTCGTCCACTAAACAGTTGCAACTATAGTTATGCAGGCTTTCTGTTCCGGCAGTGACTCCGTCCGGCTGCCCTCTTCGCTCTGGGCTATTTGACCCAGGGCAAGGGGAAGGGGGGGGGGGGGGACGGGTGTTCCCTTAGGTCACCTGCTTTATAGTGAAAAGCAAGGGAATGCCTCCTCCAAGTCAGTATTTCTGAGTCGCTTCCGGGATGGTTTTAAAGTGTAATATTAATGTTTAAATTCATTCATGTCTTATTTTTAAAGTGTAGCTCGGTGTGAAGCATTTGTATATGTCAAGTGTCAAACGGGCTTTAATATACAATACTCGGACACTTTTAAATGACTATAAAGAGTCTCAATTCTCTGGACTACTTTATTTATTGGCTTGCTTTAAAAATAATTAGTATAAGGGTTATACTGGATGTTAATAGAGAACATGAATGTTATTGTGCTCAATTATTAAGGGTAGTGTATCTTTCTAATTTAATATTAAATAAGAAAGATACATGTAAAGCCTAATACTCCTTTTCTCCTTAAGGGGTTACCTCTTTACTATATAGTTGAGCTTATTGGATTTTCCTCTATGTCCTAGGCCCTCCAGCCTGTTTACTATTCAGCTAAGTCTGGGTCATTGGTACAGTATAAAAATGTTAAAAAATTTATAGTAATTTATATATTTTTTATACTTACCAATGACCCAGACGGGGATGGCCCTCCCTGGAGTTGGGAACTCTTGCCTCCCCGCTGAGTACATAGCGCTGACCAGGCACTGCCAGTAAGAATGATAATTGGCGCCAATTTCGGGACGTCTGCGTCACTACGCATGCGCAGTAGAGGCGTAGTATGGAGGTCCTTTAGGACATGATTTCTTTTTGTTTTGGTTGCAAATTTTGGGGATTGGGGGGCAAAATTTGTGTTTGGCCCTGGTTTTGTTAGAGTTAGCACCAGCTAAGTCTGGGTCATTGGTAAGTATAAAAAATATATAAATTACTATAAATTTTTTAACTTTCCGCGCATATTTAATTAGGTTGCTTAAATTTGATTGGCTGATGGTTTTCAGACTCTAACTTTCCTTAGAGTCAACCGATTTCAATGAAATTTCATATATGGATTACTTTTCACATCAGTTTAATGTAATATGTCTTATCATACAGTCTTAATTTTTAGTGATTCTCACAGTTATTCTCCACATCACTTCACTTGCTTTGACAGTGACCTCCATGAAAATAAATCTGATGATCACTGTCTGAAGCACTGTCTCTTCTAAATAACTTCCACTTGCAACTCAATTATATTCCACTGGATGCATTAATTCCCCTTGAAACTGCTTGCCTGCCAGCGGGAGACATGAATTCACTGAATTTGCTTGTTAGGTATTCATATTTCTTGTTTCATAACTCATTACTGCTACTGTTCCCCATGCTGTATTTGTCATTATACCCCCCGCAAACAAAGTTTGGAGGGGGGGGGGGGGGTATATAGGAATCACCCTGTTCATCTGTCTGTCCGTCTGTCAACTCAACACAACACCTCCTAAACCGTTTGAAGAATTTTCATGAAACTTTATGCAATGGAAGAACTCCATATGGAGATGTGCATGAAGCAATATAATTCTGTTCGGACATTTCCAAGGGGAGATAATCTGTCCATCTGACCATCCTTGTAAGCGCAACTCCTAAACCGTTTGAAGAATTTTCATGAAACTTTACACAATGGAAGAACTCCATATGAAGATGTGCATGAAGCAATATAATTCCGTTCTGACATTTCCAAGGGGAGATAATCTAACTTATACCGTCTGTCCATCCTTGTAAGCGCAACTCCTCCTAAACCATTTGAAGAATTTTCATGAAACTTTACACAATGGAAGAACTCCATATGAAGATGTGCATGAAACAATATAATTCCGTTCTGACATTTCCAAGGGGAGATAATCTAACTTATACCGTCTGTCCATCCTTGTATGCGCAACTCCTCCTAAACCGTTTGAAGAATTTTCATGAAACTTTACACAATGGAAGAACTCCATATGAAGATGTGCATGAAGCAATATAATTCCGTTCTGACATTTCCAAGGGGAGATAATCTAACTTATACCGTCTGTCCATCCTTGTAAGCGCAACTCCTAAACCATTTGAAGAATTTTCATGAAACTTTACACAATGGAAGAACTCCATATGAAGATGTGCATGAAGCAATATAATTCCATTCTGACATTTCCAAGGGGAGATAATCTAACTTATACCATCTGTCCATCCTTGTAAGCGCAACTCCTAAACCATTTGAAGAATTTTCATGAAACTTTACACAATGGAAGAACTCCATATGAAGATGTGCATGAATCAATATAATTCCATTCTGACATTTCCAAGGGGAGATAATCTAACTTATACATTTCAGGCGTGGGGGGTATCACTTTGTGAGTTTACTCACAGTACCTCTAAATTTTTATTAGCTCAACTTTGGCGAAGCCAAATTTGAGCTTATGACATGGCCAGTTGTCCGTCTGTATTTCAGGCCGTCAACTATTCAATACGGCTCGGGCTAGAGGCCATATTTATGAACTGATCTTTACGAAACTTCTTCAGTACCTTTGTTATGACCGTGGGACGAGAACGAGTGTTTTTGGGTCCGATCCGAAATTCAAATTGGCCGCTGGCAGCCATTTTGTACAAAATTAGGGGCAATCAGATTTTTGCGCAGAACTTCCATATGAAAGTGCTGATTTGAATAATTTTTTGTATGAATGTTAGTACCATGGGATACAACACATATAATACAGGTTTTTTTCTCGTGTGTAAATTATGCAAATTAAACTAACTTTGATGTTTTTTGGTGTTACTTTCAGCGCAAATGCCAATACGGCTCGGGCTAGAGGCCGTATTTATGAACCGATCTTTGCGCAACTTCTTGGGTACCTTTGTTATGACCATGGGACGAGAACAAGTGTTTTTGGGTGTTGTCCGAAATTCAAGATGGCCAATGACAGCCATTTTGTACAACATTAGGTGCAATCAGATTTTTGCACAGAACTTCCATATGAAAGCGCTGATTTGAAAAAATTTTTGTGTGAATATTTAGTACCATGGGATACATCACATATAATACGGGTTTTTTTCTCGTGCAGAAATTATGCAAATTAGATGAACTTTGATTTTTTCAGTGCTACTTACACACTGTAAGTACACATGTCAATACGGCTCGGGCTAGAGGCTGTATTTATCAACCGATCTTCACGAAACTTCTTGGGTACCTTTGTTATCACCTTGGGATGAGAACACGTGTGTCTGGGTGCGATCCAAAATTCAAGATGGCTGCCAGTGACCATTCTGTACCGAAATTAGGTCCAATCAGTTTTTTGTCACAAGTTCTATACAGCTTGTATTTATGAACTGATCTTCACGAAACTTCTTGGGTTCCTTTGTTTTCACCTTGGGACAGGAACGAGTGTTTTGGGGTGCCTTTGTTATCACTGTGCTATGAGCTATGAGAACAAATATTTTGGGGTTCAGTCAGACCCACTCTGGGACTGTAAAGATTTCTTTTCTAGTTTAGCATCTGACTGTCACCCACCTTTACAATACTTTACCTATACATTTGTTACAGGCTACAGTCAGTATTTATGTACATACTGCTACAATACTTTATATGTACCTTTGTTATTAGGTCATTACCTAGATGTTTTTTCATTGCTGTGTCACATACAATACATGTACATGTCTTA
Organism: Pictodentalium vernedei; assembly: GCA_031216915.1. Taxonomy (NCBI): domain Eukaryota; kingdom Metazoa; phylum Mollusca; class Scaphopoda; order Dentaliida; family Dentaliidae; genus Pictodentalium; species Pictodentalium vernedei. The sequence goes on along the minus strand of CM062291.1, from coordinate 200,992,267 downwards.
ACAAGTTGAGCTACAGTGTCATTGACACTTTCATTGCAATTATTTCATGTTTTAAGCTTTTTATTTCATTATCAACATATTTGCTTCCTAATGTTTTCTCACCACAATATAGCATTAGCTGTTGATATGGCATTAAACACCAATAAATAAATAAATTTTGAGCCTGTGATGGTAATTTTGAAGAATGGACAAATCAGATGGCATGAAAGTTGACAGAATTTGTTAGCTCATCTTGACAAAGTCAAGCTGAGCTAATCTCATTGCTCTCTGCCCGTCGTCTGTCAGTACCATGTTTTTGTCTTCTCCTCCATAGCCACTGGGCCAATTCAAGTGAAAGTTTGTGTGAGTGATGGTCCCAAAGGGGCATTTCATTTTTGTTTAACAAAACATGCCCAGCCCCATAGGGAGGATGTGGGGGAAAATGATCCAAAATATTTTTAAAATCTTCTTCTCTAGAACCAGTGTGTACAATGACTTGATATTTGCTATGGAGCTTCCTTTTGAGGTATAGATTCAAGTTTGTTCAAACGAAGTTAGTTAGTGAAGCAATATTTGCCTTTGTAATGGGAGGGGTAAGATTTTTGGCCTCGCCCAAAATTTCTATTTTCTGAACGGATGGTCCGGTATGAACCAAATTTGGTATGCGGTATTATTGGGTCATACCAAAATTAGGTCCAATCAGTTTTTTGTCACAACTTCTATACAGCTTTTATTTATGAACTGATCTTCACGAAACTTCTTGGGTACCTTTGTTTTCACCTTGGGACAGGAATGAGTGTGTTTTGAGGTGCCTTTGTTATCACTGTGCTATGAGAACAAATATTTTTGGGTTCAGTCAGACCCACTCTGGGACTCAAAGATTTCTTTTCTAGTTTAGCATCTGACTGTCACCCACCTTTACAATACTTTACCTATACATTTGTTACAGGCTACGGTCAGTATTTATGTACAGACCGTTGCAATACTTTATATGTACCTTTGTTATCAGGTCATTACCTAATACCTAGATGTTTGTCATTGCTGTGTCACATACTATACATGTACATGTCTTGACAAGTTGAGCTACAGTGTCATTGACACTTTCATTGTAAGTAATAATGGTATTCTAAAAACCAAGCTTTAACCCCTTTTGGGGTGGTTAACAGTGAAACCCATCAAAAGCTTAAAAAAATCATGTTTTCCCTGGATTTCTTTACAAATACCTTCAAGGTTTTCAAGAGAAAATGGCCATTGATAGGTTTTGGAGTCACATTACCAGTTGCATGGATAAAATAGTCAGGTAAGCATTTGTTAACCCTCCATGGGCTGCCAAATGTAAAAATTTTGAAAAAAATTAGTCTGTTTTTGGACACCAACAACATCAAATGGGAATGCCTCAAAGAAACATAACTTCTTTTACTGGATGCAAAACTGATGGGGAAAAATTTTTGTAAATAGTAATGGTATTAAAAAATCGAGGTCTTAACCCATTTTCGACTGGTTAAGAAGATATACCCCTTAAAAGCTTAAAATTTCCGTTCTCTGTGGAGTTCCAAAAAAAATCTAGTAAGTTTTCAAGAAAAATTGACCATTCGCAGGTCTTTTAGTGACATTACAAGTTGCATGGACAAAATATCCATGTGTGCATTTGTTAACCTTCCGGTTGGTGCGAAGCATAGACATTTTGAGAAAATGGGCTGGCCTTGAGCACCCATAACACCCAATGTGTACTTAGGAGATAAACATGACCTACTTCATTGGAAGTGGAATTCACCGAGGATCATTTTTGTAAGTAATGAAGGTATTCACAAAACCAAGCATTAACCCGTTTAGGGCTAGCTAGTTACAGAGCGATACCACTCAAAAGGTTAAAAATTTATGTTATCCGAGGATTTCTCTAAAAGCATCCCGTAGATTTTCAAGGAAAATTGGCCATCTTCACAGGGTTCATACAGCTCTTGAAAAACCCTTGAAAATGAGTTTTTTCTTGAAAAACCCTGGAATTTGAAATTAGCCCTTGAGAAACCCTTGAACTTTCAGAAATCTCTTGAAAAACCCTTGAATACCAAGCTATTTCCTGGGCATTGTAAATATATGTGTACTCGCCTTTTACTTGTTTGTTGCGCTCGTGTCGCTCTGTTAAAAAAAAACATAAAAAGTATGGAATGTTTTACCAAGATACTGTAACACAGATCACACTTTGGGTACCAGTACTTCCTGACTTCCAAAGTCAGATCCGTGTCACATGAATCTTAGATTTTTAGAGCTCATACAACAAGCTGAATAGTATATGTAGCCCTTGAAAAACCCTTGAACTTTGTGAGCAAATTTTTGTATGAACCCTGCAGCTTCAGATCTTAGTGTGACATTACAAATTGCATGTACAAAATATTCCAGTAGGCATTTGTTAACCCTATGCAGGTTCTCAAACATCAAAACTTTTGATAAAATGGGCTGTGTTTGCATACCCACAGCACCCAAAGTTAAGAGGAGAGATCAACATAAGTGGAAGTAGAATTCACTGAGAATTATTTTTGTAAGTTATAAGGGTATTCAAAAACAACCCTTACCCCGTTTTGGCTGGATAAACAATGATACCCATCAATTTCTTGAAATTCAAGTTCTCCTTGGATTTCTTGGAAAACATCTTGGAAGATTTTAAATAAAAAATGGCCATTTGCAGTTCTTGGTGTGACATTACAAGTTGCATGGAAAAAATGTTCCTGTTAGCACTTGTTAACCCTCTACAACCTGCCAGACATCAATATTTTTTTTACATTTGACATAAAATGGACCATTTTCAAATAGCCACAACACTCAGTTGGTATGCGTCAAATAAACAAAACTCCTTTGTCGATCATTAACTTGTTGGACGACGATATTGATATTAACCCTCTCCATCATTAATGATGATTTTTACCTCAACATTTTTTTTTATCAAACAGTCATTTGAGACTACCGGTACTATACCCACCTTTCTCATAACATCAATAAAGGAACTTCAGTGAGACAGTTAAAAACAATTCATCAGACACTCTGGGGTCTTGTAAAATCATGGAATCTCATCTGGAAAAGCCATGATTCTCCAGAATCATAAAGTCTAGTTTCTTCATGAGCTTCTTCCTTTATAATTATATTTTAGGTCAGAGAATATGAATTGAGAAGGGGGAACTTTTCCGCTACCGGGAACTTTGGATTTGGTATCCAAGAACACATTGATTTGGGGATTAAATATGACCCTAACATAGGAATCTATGGTATGGACTTCTATGTAGTGCTAGGCAGACCAGGTAAGTTTTTGACACTCATATATTAAATTTGGTATGGATAAGACTTTCTGTCCTAACTGTTTGATCTGTTTAACTATTTATTGTATTGCTTGACTCTAGCTGCAGCTATTCTAAAGAATTGTATTATCTTTCTATCCTAACTGTTTGATCTGTTCAGCTCCTTATTGTATTGCTTTACTCTGGCAGTAGCTATTCTAAAGAATTGTATGATCTTTCTGTCCTAACTGTTTGACCTGTTTAGCACTTTATTGTATTGCTTGATTCATGCTGTAGCTATTCTAAAGAATCGGGAAGCGTGGTGGCTCAATGGTAGATTGTTGGACTTCTGTTCTAGAGGTCCCAATTTCTATTCCTGTCCATATTTAATATGAAGGGATTCCATTGTAACTTGGTAGGATGATTCCGTATGATGTCAAGATGAGACCTTCCCCATTTGGTCGCGATCTGTCATTCGTGATGACTGCCCGAGCCCAAAACCTTAAGCACAGTCTACAGGTCATATTTATGGAGGGATTTGATTGTAACTTTGTAGGTTGACTTCATATAATGTCTAGATGAGAACGTCCCCTTTTGGACGAGATTGGGCAACTGTGAAGGCTACAGATGTGTCGCGTATGTAGGTGGGTTGCCTTTGTATAATGGGTACTAGAAAGAAGTCCATGAGGCTCGACACTGGAGTGGTTGGGCTCCGACATCCCGATATGATTAGACGGCCTGTGGTCGGTGGCTGTTTATGTATTTTTGGAAGTAAATACATTGTTGGGGGACTCATTTTTTCTGGTTTAGCTGTGAGGTAAGCATTCTGTTACCTATTTCATTATTATTGTGCATTTTATGGAAAATGCTTGCCTATGACAAAGGGGGGGGGGGGGGGGGGGTATACTGGATTACATGCATCCGTCCGAGAATGTTCATAACTTTCATTATTTTCTATAATATTTGTTGGTCATAAGTATGCCCACACTAGGCAATACACTGCATGGGGGTGTGTACCGGACGACATTCCAGCTCTTGTATTTTACATGGATCACCTCAATATCAAGCCAGAAAATAAGCAGACTGTCATCTGCGAAATGAGGTCCCCAGAGGGTGAATTTACTGATGCTACCCTGCATAGCAGGATAGCGTGACTAAATTTACCCTCTGTGAACCTCAATCTGAATCAGGGTTTCAAAACAGAACAGAAAGAGGTACCCAGATGATAAATTGTCCTACTGTATGGGATAGCACCATCAAATTCACCTTTTGGGGATCTCATTCTGCAAATGTCAGACTGCTTATTTTCACACCTGCTGAATATCATCAATAAAAGTTTTCCTTTTTAGCTTAACTTGGCAAAGTCAAGATAAGCTATTGCCATCATGTGTGCGGAAGTCTGTTAGGCTGTGAGTCTGTTCACATTTTCCTTTAGCACGGGCTACACCCCGCAGTTCTTGTCTGATCGTCACGAAATTTCATATGCAGGTTTGGGGTCATGTCTAGATGAGAACGTCCCCTTTTGGTCGCGATCGGTCAACCAGTATGGCTGCTCGAGTCCAAAACCCGAAAACCATTAGCACAGTCTACAGGTCATATTTATGAAGGGATTTCATTGTAACTTGGTAGGATGCCTCTGTATAATGCCTAGATGAGAACGTCCCCTTTTGGTCATGATATGTCAACCATGATGGCTGCCCAAGCCCGAAACCCAAAAACTTTTAGCACAGTCTGCAGGTCATGTTTAATATGGAGGGGATTTCATTGTAACTTGGTAGGATGACTCCTTATGATGTCTAGATGAGAATTACCCCATTTGGGCGTGATCTGCCAACCATGACGACTGCCTGAGCCCAAAACCATTTCATTGTAACTTGGTGGGTTGACTTCATATCATGTCTAGATGAGAACATCCCCTTTTGGTCGCGATCATTCAGCCTTTATGGCTGCCTGAGCACAAAGACCTTTAGCATAGTCTATAGGTCGTATTTATGGAAGGATTTCATTGTAACTTGTTAGGTTGACTCCATATAATGCCTAGATGATGACATCTCCTTTTGGTCGTGATTGGTCAACTGTGATGGCTACAGGTGCCCGAAAATCTTGAGCACAGCCTACAGGTCATATTTATGAAGGGATTTCATTATAACTTCGTAGGATCACTCCAGATGATGCCCAGATGAGTATGTCCCCTTTTGGTTGCGATTATGATGGCTGTCCGATCCCGAAGCCCGAATACCTTTAGCACAGTCTACAGGTCATATTTATGAAGGGATTTCATTGTAACTTGGTAGGTTTGACTTCATATAATGTCTAGATGAGAACGGCCCCTTTTGGACATGATTGGGCAACTGTGACATCTACAGGTGTCCAAAGCTCGAAATCCCTTTAGAACAGTCTAAATTATGAAGGGATTTCATTGTAGCTGTGTAGGATGACTCCAAATAATGTCTAGATGAGAACATCCCCTTTTGGTAGCGATCATTCAGCCTTGATGGCTGCCGGAGCCCAAAAACCTTTAGCATTCTATAGGTCGTATTTGTGGAAGGATTTCATTGTAACTTGTTAGGTTGACTCCATATAATGCCTAGATGATGACATCCCCTTTTGGTCGTGATTGGTCAACTGTGACCGCTTCAGGGGTCTGAAGCCTGAAAACCTTTAGCACAGTCTACAGGTCATATTTATGAAGGGATTTCATTGTAACTTGGTAGGTTGACTTCATATAATATTGTCTAGATGAGAACGTCCGCTTTGGACTCAATTGGGAAACTGACGGCTATAGGGACCCGAAGCCCAAAAACCTTTAGCACAGTCTATGAAGGGATTTCAATGTAACTTGATAGGATGACTCGTTTTGGAATAATTTCACTGTAACTTGGTAAATTTTGTTGATAAACGTTAACTGTGAGGGCCACATACATTAATTGTGAGGTCATATTAACTCACCCCTCAGCTCTGTAGTACAGTGTACACCTCATATTATTTTTATCAAAAACATAGCATACAGGAAACAGAAATGAACATATTCCCAATTATCACAATTCTTGTCTTATTTCATAATCCTTTCATAAACTTTGGACATTATACTTTTCATCAGACACAACACACAAGTTAAGCTACAGTGTCATTGACACTTTCATTTGAGAATCTGGTAAGGGTTGGTTCCAGTTTTCTCCACGGAGAACTGGGAAAAAAACCCCAAATATTGTGTATACAGTACAAGTCAAAATAAGTTGCAGCACAACTGCAATAAACTAAACTACTGTTCCTGCACTGACAGGATCAGAATCTGTCATTTTCTGGAAAGCTATCAGTGAGAGATTTCCAGAAAATGATGTCAGCTTCTGGTCTTATCAGTGTAGGAAGAGAAAAGATATAGTTTATAGGATTATCCTACAACTTATTTTGACTACTACTGTAAACAAGTGCAGTTGTAATTATGTTAATACATGTATTACTCTCAAATTACTTCTCTGAAATACTGATGTGATGACAGGTGTTTGGAAAAGCATGGAAGTTTTATTTTCTTGAAAAAAAAAAAAAAATCATTTAAGATATGACAAAATTGGAGTAAAATGAGTTTCCTGTAACCCTTTACCTATCCAAAGCCATTTGAAAGAGAATACTGTCTGAAAAAATAGTAATTTTCAAAATATTTAACCTTCTTTTACTGATTTTTTTATTGAAACAGAATTCATAAGTGTGTGCATTTTCAAGAAAATCTTTGAAACTACAAGGCCAGATGGTTTAAAAACTTAATGTGACTGATGACTGTAACCCCCTCTCCAATGATCCTCATTTAATCTTCATCGGGTTGCAATTATAGCTGCAATTGTGGCTTACAGTTACTATAGAAACCCTATAGGAAACCACATTTTCATCATCATCTCTGAAAGTACTGAGCCAATGTGAACCAGACTTGGCAGGCATGGTCTATGAGAGGTTCTCTACAACTGTTACTCATTTTATTCCTGTTGAATGAAAAACGTGGCCGCCAGAAGCATTCTTTGATTCTGATCGGTCAATTTTGAAAACTCTTCTCGTCTGAAACCACAGTGCCAAATGTTTTGAAACGTTGCATGGTTGATGACTGGGACACCCTCTACTAAAGTTCCTCATTCAATGTTGATCGTTTTCCAAACATGGCCGCAATTGCGGTTTATAGTTACTATAGAAAAACCCCATGGGAAATCCTATTTTCATCTTCTCTCTGGAATTACTGAGTCGACATGAACCAAAACTTGGCAGGAATGGTGTCTAGGAGGCTCTCCGCAAACGATCCTCTTTTTGTTCCCTTGGTTGGAAAATATGGCCACCAGAGACATACTATGATTCTGTTTGATGGATTCAGATGTTTTGAAACTTCACATAATGGGAGCGTGGTGGCTCAGTGGTAGACAGTTGGACTTCTGTGCTAGAGGTCCCGAGTTCGATCCCCGTCTGGGACGACCCACGTTGTGTCCTTGGGCAAGGCACTTTATCCCGATTGCCTGCATGGGGCACACTGGCACTGTGTACTAAGGCATACTGCACGTCGATGGTGCACATCTTCAACTGCTGTAACCCTGCTTGAGCTGAGCTTGGACAGAGTTAGAATGTTGAGGAGCTGACAGTTGATCGTTGTTGATCAGTGGTTCACTCTGGGTACTTCAGCTTCCTCCACCTGTAAAACTGTCATGGTCATGATAAGCCATTGTGCATAAGTATGTGACCTTAAAACCCCAATAAATAAATAAATAACTTCTCGCGATTGAGAACTGGGACACCTACCAATGATCCTCATGTAATGTTGATGTAATGTTGCAAACGTGGTCACAATTGCAGCTCATAGTTAACATTGAAAGCCAATGGAAAATCACATTTTTAGCCTGTCCGTTCACAGTGAGGGCTATAATAGTCAAGACTTTTGTTCATCTATCAATCTGTAAACATTTTGAGTTTTGGTTGAAGCTTGTGGTTAAAGTTTTTTTTATTGAAGGTTCAAGTGATTTTTTTTTTTTTTCCCTGTTTAGTCATGACTTTTGTCTATCCGTCTGTTAACATTTGGAGGTTTGGTTCAAGTTTGTGGTTCAAGTTTTTTAGTCAACCTTAAAATGTTTTTTTTTTTCTTTTAAATTAATATTACTATTGATTGTATCATTCTCATTATGTTTTGTTTTTGTGTTTCATGTTATTTTGGGAAATATTTAACCCTATTTTGTTTCGCAATTTAACTAACAGCTTCCAGGTTAAAGTTTTTGGTTGAAGTTTTTTTTGGGGGTGGGGGTGTTTTAAAATTACACCTTTAATTCTTCAAATGGTTTAGTGGAATGTCTGGTATCTACTGAACATTTCTACAGTGATTTTCATTAATATCAGCATGATTTTAATCCCTTTTTAACATGTTTTCAGACTTACTTTCTTTGTATTTGAAATTAGACTTTGCCACATAATTTCTTACTCAAATTCTTGAATGGACAATACAACTTAATGATTGCATTTACAGCAATGATTTCTTTTATTGGTTTTAGGAAATATTTAACCCTTTTTTGCCAATCAATTTTACTTAGTATTCCCAGCTTAAAGTTTCAGATTAAAGTTCTGCTTTTCAAGGTTCTACCTTTCATTCTCCAAACACTCTGTTACAACGTCATTTCTTTTTAGCTCATCTTGACAAAGTCAAGCTGGGCTAATCTCATTGCTTTCCATCCGTCGTCCGTCAACACCATGTTTTGGTCTTCTCCTCCAAAGCCATTGAGCCAGTTCAAGTGAAAGTTTGTGTGAGTGATGGTCCCAAAGGGGCATTGCATTTTTAGCTCACCTGACTGAAAGTCAGGGTGAGCTTTTCTTATCACTCTTTGTCCGTCGTCTGTCATCCATCGTCCTGTTTGAAGGTGGTGTTTGAGCCTCTTTCTCCTAAACCACTGGCCACATTTTAATTAAATTTCATGTAAGTAGTGGTTATATAGGGGCATTTGGGTTTTTATTCAAATTGGATTTCTGCTCATATTGTGGAGTGGGGTGGGGCCAAAATGCACAAAATTTTAAAAAATCTTCTCATGAACCAGCCATAGCAGAGTCTTGATATTTGGTATGCAGCTTCCATTTGAGGTGTAGACTCAAGTTTGTTCAAGAGAAGTTTGACGGGCAATATTTACCTTTGTTCTGAGAGGGGCAAGAATTGTTGCCCCGCCCAAAATTTCTATTTTCTGAACCCAGAGGCCGATTTGAACCAAATTTAATATGAGGTATTATTGGGTTATAAGTACTTGATTTATGCCAAAAAATTTTCTCCTGCAGCCCTGTGGGAACCGCAGGAGCTAAAAATAGAAAAAAATTAAAACACGCCTATCTCCAAAACTACACGGCACTGAGAATTCTTATTTGGTGTGAAGCTTCCTTAGGACCAACAGAATGGAATGGAAAATTGCTATCGGTTTTATCATGGGGGTACTTTTGGAGTGGGGGAGGGGGGGGCTTTGAAAAAGTCCTGAGTCAGCATTTTTAACACTGGGAAATGGGGAAAACATTTAAAGACTACTTTTCTCCCAAATCACTGCTCCAAAAGCTTTCAAATTTCACATATAACATCTTTGGAAGATTATTTCATATGTACATTGAAATCAAATCCCTTGGTCCATATTTGGGCTCTCTATGGGAGCCCAAATGTTTAAATTAGTGCAGTATGAGGAATATTCTTAAAAAATCTTCTTCAGATCTACCAATCAGAATCTTTGGATATTTGGTATACAGCATGCTTACGGGGTGGAATTTAAGTTTGTTCAAGCCAAGTCCCTGTGTCTGTATTTGGGCTCACTATGGGAGCCTGAATTATAATTTAGTTCAAAATGAGGAATTTTCTTCAAAAATCTTCTTCAGAAATCAGAATGTTTTGATATTTGCTATGCAGCATTCTTAGGGGGTGATAGGCAAGTTTGTTCAAGCCATGTCCCTAGGTCCATATTTAGGCTCACTGTGGGAGCTCGAATTGTAACTTAGTTCAAAATGAGGAATTTCCTTAAAAAATCTTCTTCAGATTCAGCAGTCATAATGTTTTGATATTTGGTATGCAGCATCCTCAAGAGGGGGGGGGGGGGGGGGGGGGGGGGGAATTCAAATTTGTTCAAGCCAAGTCCCTGGTTTAATACTTCACACAACAGAGCTTGCTAGGAAGCTTTCCTAGGACCAACAGAAATGAATGGCCAAAAAAGTTGCCTTTGGTTGTGTCATAGCAAATCAGCTCTTGCTGCTGATCACTTACTAATACACTCATCTCTGTGGACAATTTGAGCCAGGTCAGTGTTTTAGGCTCACTTGAGCCTCTAGTTATTTTATCCAGATGAAAAGTAAATAGGTTATCTCAAAATTCGAGATTTTATTCTTAGAACACTGGAAGATGGAGCAGTGAATACTTTGGTAAACAAGTTTCACTTTGCTGGTAGTATAGTACTTGTATTGGATTAGAGATACCAAGGTTTTCATCTTCTAAAGTAGGCAGCATTGGTAAAAACAATTGGCTTTGCACTCTGATGTCAAAACACGAAAATTTCAAATAGCCATTTTCCCCATAATGCAACTAGGAATTTAACCAATTCAGTCTTGATTGTCAGAGCTCAACTGTGTAGATTTTCAGTTTACCAACTTAATGACCAAGTTAATGACCACCCTCACTATTTCTGATTTCTATTTTGACAACATGTTCTATTTAAATTTTGTGTATGTGATTTCAAGTGGGTTATAGTTAATAAATAACTGTTATACCCCCACCCCAACCCCCTTTCGAGAAGAGATTAGGTGTCGAATGGATTACATCTGTCTGTGTGTTCTGCTCATTTGTTCTTACATTAGTTTATTATTCTTTTCATTCTTCCCTTTGTACAACTCCACCAGTAATTGTCAACCTAATGTCCTGGCAGAGGAATAGAAATGAGCTGCTTCCATGCATCTGCGTTGTTAGTACCTTCGTTGTGTAATCAACTCCTGCAATCTTACATGTCAAGAATTGAAACATTTGGACATTGTCACCCACATGTTCAAGATGTGCTTCATGTACAAAGATTTCCCTTTCTCAACATAGAAAATTTTGAATGTCTTAGCAAGATGGGTACCTTCATGGTGTAATTAACTCCTGTTACAGTCATAAACAAACACATGTGAATATGAACTATTGCAAAAAAGTAATAATTTTCGAGTCACTTCTTTTGAAAATATTGGAGAAAACTGAAAGCCGATAAAATATCCAATGTTGTGGATTAAATTAATGTGGAAGTGCTTGAGAACTAAAATCATATTTTGATCTTCATCTTCATTGTAGCTTGATAATGCAGATAGTTGTACATCACAGAAGATAATATTGTGTGAACTTGTGTGCCATAGAGAGCAATCCAAACTTATCAAAAAATTTATTGGAGTAAATTTTGTAACATTGTAGCACATTGGCACTGGCACGGGTTGCAGAATTACTAATTACCGTATCCTGACACAACTTTGTGCAAAATAAATTTCAGATTGCAACACATTATCATATTTTTATACTGTACCAATGACCCAGAGATAGCTGGTGCTAACTCTTAAAAATCTAGGGCCAAACGCAAATTTTGCCCCCCAATCCCCAAAATTTGCATCTAAAACCGAAAAAATCATGTCCTAAATGGTCCTCTATACTTTTCCTCCACTGCGCATGCGCAGTGTCAAGGAGGTCTCGAAATTGGCGCCAATTATTATTCTTTGTTTGGCCCTTCATCAGTTCACATCTGACTGATATTTGTGCTTGTAAATCTCAGTTTAAATGATGCCAGACACATAAATTTTAGAGAAATGGTGGATCTAAAGAGGAAATAGAAGGAGGAGAGGAAAAATTAGTGGCAGGAAATAATCAGGGCTGTAACTTTAAATTTTTTTACGAAATTATGTTATGTTGCCTAATTTCGAGGCATGGGCCTGTTGTTGTCATTCTTGCTATAAAGTTACATTGCTTGTTCAGTGTTTCCTCTCTCCCTTTCCTTTAAGTCCCCCCTTGCTATTCTCCCATGCTTTTGGCATATTTTCTGTAATATTATTACTAAAATTTCTTGGGAGTTTTAGCTGGGTAACAGAATGAATTCTGTTCTTTTCCCCATGTTTGCATCCTCACCCATGGGTGTTTAGGCATAGTGTTCTGCATCTACCATCTGATGTTCTGCAGTTTCTTCCCTGGAAGTCTCTGTTTTGCATCAGATAGTGTGTTATTGGTAACTGATTTCGGGCCATGGTTATCAGTGCCTGGAGTCATGTTTCTGGTGTTTATACACTTCTTGTTTACATTGACAACAGTCTCTGTGGAGGGAGATTTCTTGTCTTTGTATTAGCTTAATCATAACAAGATACATTATTATTATATGTAAGTTTTGCATTAATTTTTTAAAATATTTTTAAAATTTTTGTCCACACTTAGGCTTCTTGGGATCCATTGGGGCTCAACGTTACTTTTCAGAAACTTGGGCTTTTCTGAAAAAATATATTTTTATACTGTACCAATGACCCAGACATAGCTGGTGCTAACTCTTAAAATTCTAGGGCCAAACACAAATTTTGCCCCCCAGTCCCCAAAATTTGCATCTAAAACCAAAAGAAATCATGTCCTGAAGGTCCTCCATACTTTGCCCTCACTGCGCATGCGCAGTGTCAAGGACGTCCCAAAATTGGCGCCAATTATCATTCTTTGTTTGGCCCTTCATCAGTTAACATCTCACTGATCTTTGTGCTTGTAAATCTCAGTTTAAATGATGCCAGACACATAAATATTGGAGAAATGGTGATTCTAAGGAGGAGAGGAAAAAGGAGTGACAGAAAATATTCAGGGCTGTAACTTAAAATTTTGTAATGAAATTATGTTAAGTTGCCTATTTTCGAGGGATGGGCCAGTTGTTGTCATTCTTGCTATGAAGTTGCACTGCTTATTCAGTGTTTCCTCTCCCCTTGTCCTTTAAGTCCCCCCTTGCTATTCTCCCATGCTTTTGGCATATGTTTGAGTAAGATTACTATAAAATTTCTTGGGGAGATTTAGCTTGGTAACAGAATGAATTCTGTTATTTTCCCCATGTTTACGTTCTCACCCATGGGTGTTTAGACGTAGTGTTCTGCATCTACCATCTGATGTTCTGCAGATTCTTCCCTGGAAGTCTCTGTTTTGCATCAGATAGTGTATATTTTGGTAACTGATTTCGGGCCAGGATTGTCAGTGTCTGGAGTCATGTTTTCTGGTGTTTATACACTTGTTTACATTGGCAACAGTCTCTTTTGAGGGGGGCTTTTTGCCTTTGTACTAGTTTTTCTTATTACAAGATACAAGATATTATTTAAAATAATTTTAAAATTTTTGTCCACACTTAGGCTTGGGATCCATTGGGGCTCAACGTTACTTTTCAGAAACTTGGGCTTTGCTGAAAAAATATTTTTTCGAAATTTATTTTTGATTTCAATTGTTTTTTCAATGTTAATGGATCATGTTATTATGTATCTTTGTGTTCAGGGGTTCGTGCGAGTACTAGGATTTATTGTTGTCTTTTCACAATGAAAGGATATTGTTCAAATTGTAATGAGAGGAAATCTTCCTCTGACTTTCATGATCATTGTATTAATTGTAGTCAGTGTACTCGCACTAACTCCTGTTCAGTATGTGAATATTGGGATGACAAACATTGGAAACGTGTGTCACGGTATGTTGTTAGCGGGGAAAGGGCTATGCCGGTCCTTTCTCCGCAGGGTCACTCTAGTTTATCAGTTTCTATTTCAGAGGAACAAGAACAGGGTGATGTTTCCATGTTATCTTCCAAAGGTCCGCTTCCATCGTCACAATCTAATGAAGAGCTAGCGGCAAAAGTGCTCATGGAGATACGCCAGTTGCCTAAGAGGTCCCTAGTAGGATCGACGGCGCTGTCGTCCGCTAGCTCGCCCGGTGTAGCGTCCATTCACCGAATGGTTCGGCAGCCGGGTTTGTCCGTTGCGGTCCAGGAAGGAGTTTTGGGTGATGCGAGCACTATAAACATACAAGGTGCACACCCAGTGACGGCAGATAAGAGGAGAGATCGGAGGAAGCCTTGTAGCCCGGTTCCTAGCTTGTCCAGGTCCAGCCGGGCCGCGAGCGAGAGAGGCCCCTCTCTCGTACAACAACATCTGGGACCAGATGTTGTGGTACAAAATGTTTCGCAAGCGGAGCATACGTCCGCCGCTCGGGACGCTCTGTTATATAGGCAGTCCGGAGAGACTGTTCAGGCTTCCTCATCCTCTCAGCAGCGCACACGACCGCACCTTGGCTGCGTGACCGCCGATATCTTACCAGCTTCGCCGATCAGGGATTCAACGGCGACCAGGTCACGCTATCCGGTAGCCAGGGACAAGAGGCCGGTAGACTCCGGACGTTCGCATAAGAGAAGTATGCGGGAGTCAGTTGATGCGGAGCTTCCAGCGGCTAAGCAGCGAAAGACCGCTACTCTGCAGGCCTCGATGACGGACGTGCTAGCTCAGATAGCACAAATTATCGCAGCATCCCAGCAAACGACAGAATCGTTGTCGGATCAGGAATTATCCGACGGCGCTGGGTCGGTACGCTCCGCCGAAGCATCAGGTGTGGACGACCGGGAGCATCATGAGGTCCGACCGGATGGCGAAAGGGATATTGAGGACTTGGAGCTATACCTTTCGGAACAACATAAAGCTGCTGTAGATTTCATCCGGCACTACCTTCCTCAAGTTGTTCCGTCGGGCCAGACTGCTGCGATACCAGACAAGAGACTGATAGCGTCATTGGACACTGAATTTTTTGAGCGGTTCAGAGACATCGTCCCTGAGTTTCCGTCTCAGTCCAATAATGTCACAAGAACATTCGAATTATTGAACGACGCTATCTTTAAGCTGGCTTCCAAAACAGGCAAAGCTGGTTTCTTGTTTTACAGAAGAGTGGGCGTCGATTACAGATGACCCTTGGGTGAGAGGGGTGATTTCGGAAGGACTAAGAATATCCTTCAAATGAAAGCCTCCATTAACTCAAAGTCCAAAATGGACTCAACTTCCATCAAATCCGCAGAAAAGAGACGCTCTTTTATCGGAGGTACAGTCTCTTTTGATGAAGAATGCAGTAGAGGTCGTAGAAGACCAGGAATCACCGGTGTTCTACAGCCATCTATTTCTGGTTCCTAAACCATACGGCTCGTTCCGTCCAGTCATAGATTTGAGCTGGATAAACAAGCTGATCGTCGCTCTGAAGTTCTATATGGAGACGATTCGATCGGTCAGAGCGAGTATTCGGGTGAACGATTATGCTACAAGCATAGATCTCAAAGATGCCTACTTTCACGTCATGGTACATCCGACATTCAGAAAGTATCTACGCTTCGCAGTCCTAGGAGTTGTATATCAATTCCGGGCGATGTGCTTCGGATTGAATCTAGCGCCCTGGGCTTTCACTCGAGTAATGAACTCGGTAATGATGTATTTCCGAGCTCATTCGTCTGTGGTAACGTCGGCCTACCAGGACGACATTCTTCAGAGGTACGGCAACGAATTAACGCTTCAGAACGATGTGCAGAATCTGCTTCTATTACTCCGACGTCTCGGTTTTATAATAAACGAGGAGAAGTTGGATCTGGTGCCGTCCAAGTCATTCACTCATCTGGGAATGAGCTTCGAGATGCACAACAATCTCGTTCGTCTGCCATTAACCAGAGCGAAATTAATCAGTTGTTACGCTCGCTATTGTCTTCACTCAGACAAAGTCACAGCGAGAGAGTTCATGAGACTGATAGGTCTGTGCGGAGCCGCTGCGGATCTCATTCCGATGGGGCGGTTACACACTCGTCCTCTCCAAATTTTCTTGACTCAGAATTGGAGTATAAAGATTCATTCGCTCGATATAGACGTTCTCTTGTCAAATCAAGTGAAACAAGAGATTCAGACTTGGGCAAACATTCAGTGGTTGACTCAGGGAGTTCCACTGCAGTTGCCGGATCCAAGTTTTACGATTATGACGGATGCCAGTCAAACAGGTTGGGGTGCAACATTGATCCCAACGGATTCGAAGTGCCAGGGTCTTTGGAATCCACAGTTTCTAGGCAAGCACATAAACATCAAGGAAATGATGTCAATTTGGTTTGCACTACGTCATTGGATGAACATTATTCAGAAAGCACATGTCCAAATCCTGTCGGACAATATGACAGTTGTAGCGTATATCCGGAACCAGGGAGGCACTCATTCCGTTCCGTTATTCAATTTAACGGAAAGAATCCTTCTGTTTGTTCTAGAACACCAAGTTCTGCTTTCGGTCCGTCATATTCCGGGTTGTCTGAATGTATTAGCAGACTCCCTTTCACGGAAGGGTCGCTTGTTGCCTATAGAATTGACTCTCAACAAACAAGTATTCAATCAGATTTGCTATCAGTGGGAGCGCCCAATGATAATTTATCTGCGACACAACTCACTAATCAATTGCAGATGTATGTGTTTCCATGTCCGGATCCCTGAGCTTATGTAGTTAACGCTCTATTGATCTAATAGGACGGAATTATAGGATATGCGTATCCTCCAACGTTGTTGGTAGCATCTCTGTCTTCACAGAGACCGTGGATAAATTTACTCAGGTGTCTGCTGTGGGACTTACCGCGAAAACTTCCTCCATGAGAGGATCTTCTTTCGCTGGGGAAATCGTGTCAACTTCATCACAACCCGCAAGGTCTCAACCTTCACGTATTCCGTTATGGGGTCCTTCTTGCACGGCAAGCATTGTACAGGACGAGCAATGGACGCGATTTCTTACTGTTGGAGAACCTCCTCTTCACTATACTATGCGGCTAAAGTGGAGGCTCTTCCGTCGTTGGTGTAGGGATCATTATGTTGATATTTTTGATCCCTCCATACTAGACATTGCAAACTTTCTAGTATACTTGTTTGACAAGATCAACTGCAGCCTGTTACTATTAAGGTTATAGGTCTATGTTATCTCATACCTATGCACTCCATGATAGTTTACAATTGAGTCTAATGTCTCTTTATCTATGTTAGTTAGAAACTTTTCGATAAATAGACCTAGAATCCTTAGATTAATTCCTATACAGAATTTAGCTTGGTTTCTTGTTTAGCTAAGTAACTATTTGAGCCTCTGGAAACAGTAGTTTTCAAATTCTGGCCTTTTAAGACAGTAATTCTCTTAGTCTTCTCTTCTACTGAGGTGTCAGTGAGCTTCATGCACTATCGGTGGACGATTCTCACTTTCGTAGTTTCGGAAACACTATTTCCTTTACTACTTATGTTGGATTTTTGGTTAAGAATCAGGCTCCTAATAAATATCGGGAACCTATTGTTATTGAGGTCCTTCCGTCTTCGTACGGGCATAGGCCTTTACTCTGTCCGGTTAGAGTTTACGTATTTATAAACAGATCTCAGTTTATCAGTAAGGACATAAAGCTTCTTCTGTCTTTGATGCCTAATAGAAGGACATTACGCTCCATTCTATTGCTAATGGATTCAATTAACTATCGGTACTGCTTATGGTAATCTATCATTAACTCAGCAGTTTGTGCTTAAGATTTCGGCTAATGAAGTAAGAGCTCTTTCTACATCTTGGGTTTTCATAAATAGTGTCGCTATTATAGATTTAATGAAGGCTGCATATTGGTCTCAGTCATCCACATTCATGAATTTTTATCTCAGAAATATTGAGTCCATTTCTGGAGGCCTGCATTGTTTAGGTCCATTATCTGTTGCTCAGAATGTTGTTCACTTAACAGTTGCAACTATAGCTAGGTAGGCTTTCTGTTCCGGCAGTGACTCCGTCCTGCTGCCCTCTTCGCTCTGGGCTATTTGACCCAGGGCAAGGGGAAGGGGGGGGGGAGGGTGTTCCCTTGGGTCACCTGTTTTATTATGAAAACAAGGGGATACCTCCTCCAGAGTCAGTAATTCTGAGCTGTTACTGGGATGGTTTTAAAGTGATAAGTTTATGTTTTAAAAATTCATTCAGGTCATAGTTTTAAAGTATAGCTTTTGAATATATCACGTGTCAAACGGGCGTTATTATACAATCCTCGGACACTTTTAAAAGAGTATAAAGAGTCTCAATTCTCTAGACTAACTTTATTTTTTGGCTTTCTTTAAAAATTATTAGTATAAGGATTATACTGGATGTTAATAGAGTACATGGATGTTATGATGCTCAATTATGGAAGGTGTTGTGTCTTTCTAATTTATCATAAATAAGAAAGATACATGTAAGGCCTAATACTCCTTTTCCCCTTGAGGGGATGACTCTATTTTATATAGTTGAGCTTATTGGATTTTCCTCTATGTCCTAGGCCCTCCAGCCTTTTTACTATTCAGCTATGTCTGGGTCATTGGTACAGTATAAAAATGTTAAAAAATTTATAGTAATTTATATATTTTTTATACTTACCAATGACCCAGACAGGGATGGCCCTCCCAGGAGTTGGGAACTCATACCTCCCCGCTGAGTACATAGCGCTTACCAGGCACTGATTATAAGAATGATTAATGGCGCCAATTTCGGAACGTCCTTGACACTGCGCATGCGCAGTAGAGGTGAAGTATGGAGGGCCATTCAGGACATGTTTTCTTTGGTTTTAGATGCAAATTTTGGGGATTGGGGGGCAAAATTTGTGTTTGGCCCTACATTTTTAAGAGTTAGCACCAGCTATGTCTGGGTCATTGGTAAGTGTAAAAAATATATAAATTACTATAAATTTTTTAACTTTTCATAATTTTCTGCAATATATCATTATTTATGTTCCAGACTTCTGAGATAATGCTGTAAATCAACCCCAATAGGTTAACTGCTGCACAAGGGGAAGTGTTAATATGAGGTGAAATCTGTGCTTGCCGCAGATACTTTCGAAATCTGTGTATTTTCATACAGTAGGTCCATTGTGCATGGATCAAAATCCACAGGTTGTCATTTTTTCCACATATATAATTCAGAGAAGATCTGCTATGACACCTATCAAAAATTCCACCAATGAAAGCACCAGGATTCCCCCGGTGCTTAATTGATAGAAATTTTGGCAGAGGAATAGAAATGAGCTCCTTCCATGCATCTGGGTTGTTGGTACCTTCATTGTGTAATCAACTCCTGCAATCTTAAATGTCATGAATTGAAACATTTGCACATTGTTACCTACATATTCAAGATGTGCTTCATGTACAAAAATTGCCCTTTCTCAGCATAGAAAAGTTTGAATGTCTTCGCAAGATGGGTACCTTCATGGTGTAATTATCTCCTGCTACAGTCATAAACGAACACATGTGAATATGAACTAGTGCAAAAAAGTAATAATTTTCGAGTCTCTACTTTTGAAAATATTGGAGAAAACTGAAAGCCAATAAAATATTCAATGTTGTGGATTAATTTTAATGTGGAAGCACTTGAGAACTAAAATCATATTTTGATATTGATCTGCAATGTAGCTTGATAATGCAGATAGTTGTACATCACAGAAGATAATATTGTGTGAACTTTGACCTGTACAGTGTTGTAAAATATGATTACTTAACTTGTCTGCAGTAGAGAGAAATGCAAACTTATCAAAAAATTTATTGGAGTATATTTTGTAACATTGTAGCACATTGGCACTGGCATGGGTTGCAGAATTTCTAATTACTGTATCCTGACACAACTTTGTGCAAAATAAATTTCAGATTGCAACACATAATCATTTTCATATGAATAATGTTACTTTATTTCTGATACATTGCTGCACTCTGCATTTAGAGCTTCATTCTTAGCCCACAAATTCGTTCATTAACTTGTGGAGTGCTAGAAGCCATTATCAGTCCTTTAAAAAAAAATGAGGGTACCAGAGCAATAGCGAATATTTCCCTTGTCCGTCTTTCATATTCAGTCAAATGCAAATATGTATATGTATATGTGCAAATCAATATGAGGAATATTCTTTAAAAACCCTCTTCAGATGCACCAGTCAGAATCTTTTGAAATTCCATGTACAGCATCCTCACTGGGGTGAGATTCAAGTCTGTTCCCATCAGGTCTTTGGGTTTAAAACTGTTCACCTAATGGACCTTCTTCTCATTTTCCCCTCCCCTGGTTGAAAATATAGCATTAACACATGGCAGGTTTTTGATTTTATTTGAATGCAATGTTTGCCACCTATCCCAAAAACTGAAAAATAGAGATTTAGAAAAGACCAGGTCCTTGAAAAACAACCCTTTTTTTGCAATACTGGAAATGTGGTCATTATTTCTGTGTTAACATCTGAATATTGGTAGAAACATCTGACATAGACTACAGAGTTCTTATTAATTTCATGACTTCCTTCCTCTATAGTGTTAACTAGCCATAGATGCTGAATGAAATCTTGTCCGATATGCCTCAGGACCCCTGGGTCTCTTGTTTACAAACAAATTTGAGGATACATATGATGACTTTCTTGCTAATTCTGAAACAGATGATGTTTTTCAAATGTTCACCCTGGAGAGCTGATGTATCCAAAATGAATTTAGGGGATTTCAGATTGGACTTGATAATATAGATTTAACACTGCTTACATGTGGGGGGCACGGTGGTGCTGTGTACTAAGGTGTACTGCATGTCAATGGTACACTTGTCTTCAACCAATGCTAACCCTGTTTGTGTGGAGGTAGTATATTGGGGAGTCAGACACTTGCTTGCTTCTGCTCATTGGTTCTCTCCAGGTACTTGGGATTCCTCCACTCGTAAAACTGTGTTACACAAGTGGACCCTTGCTGTTAAAAATGTCATTAAACCCCAGTTAAAATAAAACATAATACTGCTTACAGCAGTACCTCTACTTTTAAATGAGAAAAATTCAGGTTTTCAAGTAACAACTCTTGGCTCCTTGTTGTAACACCAGGCCATAAAATTTGAAGAGCGATTTTATCATTCCTCTGGCAGGAAGTGGGGTCGGGGGGGGGGGGGGCGTAAAATTTGCGAGGCAGTTTGTGTGGGTTGGGTGGGTCTCATGGTTGCGCTAAAAACGTACGTTCTCAAATTATGCAATTTTTCATAATTTTCTGTAATATATCATTATTTATGCCCCACTGTCAGCATGCAAGACAGAAAAAGATAATTGTGAGACTGGTTGTGTTTTGGACAACCCCTGCAGTGCCAAAATGGGGTTGCCAGTTTATTAATGAAATGAATAATTATAACAACTAATTAAAGAGAGTATAAAACTATTGATGCTTCAACCAGTGAGGGTAATAACAGAATAAAACAGATGAAATTCCGGAACGGGCAACATAAGTTACCTTTTATTAAAAAGCATATTATTTAATATATGGTTATTATTAGCTGGTAATTAATAGCTATAAGATAACTATATTTGGACAAAACAGAAACTGGATAAATTATACACATAACGTTTAATACTGTTAAAAACAATTTCCACTTCACAAAGTGGGTGTAAACCGCCCGCAAAGCGGGTATAAACCGACATTTCTGCAGTAAAAAACAGAGGTAAAACCACAGGGGTGGAGAAAAAAGTTTGGAAAAGCATGGAATCAGACGAGCAGATGGATAAAAGCTGAACGCGAACTGACAGGATAACCGGAGGAGTTTGCTTGAGATGTATGTATACCGGTTGGGAGGGTGGGTGTGAAAAATGTCTGATAAATAAAATTATGGTATACTTATCTTTGCAATTGAGTACAAAGGAATGTTGGTTCTACCTGAAAGACGCTATCTTCGGAATTCTTCTGACTGACCAGTCGTCTGATTGGTCAAAAATATTTCAAGGATTCATTTCGGCTTGACTCACTCTGCTGCAGGCTTACCAGATGGGAAATTTAATCACTTTACCAGGAAACACCAGATATGAAATTTAATCACTTTACCATGAACTAATTTATCAAAAACCCCCTGGAAGAAGCATAAATCTCTTTACTTTGTAAATTGTATTTATGCTTCAACCAGTGAGGGTAATAACAGAATAAAACAAAGATGAAATTCCGGAACGGGCAACATAAGTTTCCGTTTTATTAAAAATTATATAATTAATATATGGTTATTATTAGCTGGTAATTGATAGATATAAGGTAACTATATTTGGACAAAACTGAAACTTGATAAATTATATACATAACGTTTAATACTGTTAAAAACAATTTCCACTTCGCAAACACTTCGTCACAATGCTATCAGACGGCATACACCCACAAAGAGAAGGGAAAAGTGTAAGAAGCACAGATGGAGATTGAAACAAATGCAAATGCTCCGATGATCATCATATAAATGCCTATACGGAATGCACTATGTTTGCAGAGAAAGTAAGATGATCATATAGACAAACAAAATTGAATAAATGTTGATTAAAATTATCGGAATATGCAACAAAATTGAGAATGTCTCTGGGAAGAAGTGTACTTAAGTACAAGAACCCACAGATGTCCATCCGCTATGAGTCCACATTGAGTGGGTTGATTGCCAACTAAATAAATGGGTTCCGATATGACTCTGCAAGGTACAAATAGGCTCCTAAACCTGTGAAGATGGGGTGCCATTGCTAACCCCAGAAATGTGTGATAATAATTACGCATGACAGTGGGCGAGAATACGTCTTAGTGCACTTCTTATTCTCTGTGGGAACCCTGGGAAGTGAAGCAGTGCATGTTCACTGTGGTAAACAGGCTCCTTTTTACTGGTAAAATAGGACTCAGTCACCTATGCTTGGGAGGTGCAAACCCTCTCTAAAATGAGCAACATGGCTTATTAACGCACACCCCTGGTCTTGAGTTCATATTCAAGTTGTGGTCATGATTAGCCATTATGCAAAAATATGTGACCTTAAACACCAATAAATAAATAAGTGCATTTTTTCCCCGAGACCCAGGATACAAAAGAGGATGGATAATCCAATGGCGAGAAAGATCATGCGCCCCTCTCAGATATTTAATATTAAACAGAAAACCCTGATCAAAATGCTCCCAGTGCCAGCAAGACACTGTGGGCAAAGCAAGTAGGGGTGCCATTGCCAACCCCAAAGCAATTATTTGTGACAAGTCATAGTGAGCAAGGGGATTGCCAATCCCCAACTTACATGTATTAACGGTGCGAGAATAAATGCACAATGAGACTGCAGAGCACTCGAGGTAACCAGACTAAACCTAACAGTTGTTATGAACATGATGGAAGTTGAAGTAGCATGCAGAGGTGCCATTGCCAACCCCTGAATAAAATGGTCATCACTCCTAGGTTGTTGAATGCAAAATAAAAGACGAAAGCGCCACTGCTAGCCTCCTAACAATCCAACTGAGGAGGGAGGGTGGACAAATATATTTTTTGAAGGCATCTGACTTCCAGCGGCCCATCATGCAAATTGTGCGTCAGAGAAACCAAGTTCAGCAGCGAGTGTAGCTGCCCCAATTCGAAAGGTATGTCCTATATAAACAGACACATTTAATAGACAAAAATTTAAAACTGACTTTAATAGTGTGCCGAATTCATGTTGTGGGACCCCGGAACTATCGGGATATGCAAATAACGGACCTGGTGAGTTTCCTCGTAATCGTAAAAATTGTTGCATCAAATGCACCAGACAGGAGGAATTGCCAGGCTGTTGATTAATAAGTACGACATGTGGATGACCAGAAATATGGTGCTTAAAATGGTTTAAGGAAATTGAAATCTGATCATCAGATAAGTGTATGTCCGAAAGTTGTAGCACATTTTTAGCTTAACTTGACATAGTCAAGATAAGCTATTGCCATCATGCATGCGGAAGTCTGTGAGTCTGTTCACATTTTCCTTTAGCAAGGGCTACACCCTGCAGTTCTTGTCTGATTGTCATGAAATTTCAATGCAGGTTTGGGGTCATGTCTAGATGAGAACGTCCCCTTTTGGTCGCGATCGGGCAACTGGTATGGCTGCGCGAGCCCAAAACCCGAAAATCATTAGCACAGTCTACAGGTCATATTTATGAAGGGATTTCATTGTAACTTGGTAGGATGCCTCTGTATAATGCCTAGATGAGAACGTCCCCTTTTGGGCATGATCTATCAACCGTGCTGGCTGCCCAAGCCCGAAACCCAAAAACTTTTAGCACAGTCTGCAGGTCATGTTTAATATGGAGGGATTTCATTGTAACTTGGTAGGATGACTCCTTATGATCTCTAGATGAGAATTTTCCCATTTGGGCATGATCTGCCAACCGTGATGACTGCCCAAGCCCAAAACCTGAAAACCTTTAGCACAGTCTACAGGTCATATTTATTGAGGAATTTCATTGTAACTTGGTGGGTTGACTTCATACAATGTCTAGATGAGAAAGTCACCTTTTGGTCCTGATTGGGCAACTGTGACGGCTACAGGGGCCCGAAGCCCGAAATCCTTTTGCACAGTCTACAGGTCATATTTATGAATGGATTTTATTGTAACTCGGTAGGATGACTCCAAATAATGTCTAGATGAGAACGTCCCATTTTGAACGCGATCATTCAGCCTTGATAGGTGCCCGAGCCCAAAAACCTTTAGCATAGTCTATAGGTCGTATTTATGGAAGGATTTCATTGTAACTTGTTAGGTTGACTCCATATAATGCCTAGATGATGACATCCCCTTTTGGTCGTGATTGGTCAACTGTGACAGCAACAGGGGCCCGAAGCCTGAAAATCTGTAGAGCAGTCTACAGGTCATAATTATGAAGGGATTTCATTGTAGCTTGGTAGGATGACTCCAAATAATGTCTAGATGAGAACATCCCCTTTTGGTCGCGATTATTCAGCCTTTATGGCTGCCTGAGCCCAAAACCCTTTAGCATAGTCTATAGGTCGTATTTATGGAAGGATTTCATTGTAACTTGTTAGGTTGACTCCATATAATGCCTAGATGATGACATACCCCTTTGGTTATGGTTGGTCAGCTGTGATGGCTACAGGTGCCCAAAGCCCGAAAATCTTGAGCACAGTCTACAGGTCATATTTATGAAGTGATTTCATTGTAACTTCGTAGAATCACTCCAGATGATGCCCAGATGAGAATTCTCCTTTTGGTTGCGATCATTCAACCATTATGGCTGCCCGAGCCGAAGCCCTTTAGTACTGTCTACAGGTCATATTTATGAAGTGATTTCATTGTAAGTTGGTAGGTTTGACTTTATATAATGTCTAGTTGAGAACGTCCCCTTTTGGACACGATTGGTCAACTGTGACAGCAACAGGGGCCCGAAGCCTGAAAACCTGTAGAACAGTCTACAGGTCATAATTATGAAGGGATTTCATTGTAGCTTGATAGGATGACTCCAAATAATGTCTGGATGAGAACGTCCCCTTTTGGTCACGATCATTCAGCCTTGATGGCTGCCCGAGCCCAAAAACCTTTAGCATAGTCAATAGTCGTATTTATGGAAGGATTTCATTGTAACTTGTTGGGTTGACTCCATATAATGCCTAGATGATGACATTCCTTTTGGTCGTGATTTGTCAACTGTGATGGCTGCAGGTGCTCGAAGCCCAAAAATCTTGAGCATAGTCTACAGGTCAAAGTTATGAAGGGATTTCATTGTAACTTCGTAGGATCACTCCAGATGATGCTCAGATGAGAATGTCCCCTTTAGGTTGCGATCATTCAATCATGATGGCTGCCTGAGCCCAAAGCCTGAAAACCTTTACCACAGTCTTCAGTTCATATTTATGAAGGGATTTCATTATAACTTGGTAGGTTGACTTCATATAATGTCTAGATGAGAACAGCCCCTTTTGGACACCATTAGGCAACTGCGATGGCCACAGGGGCCTGAGGCCTGAAAACCTTTAGCACAGTCTACAGGTGATATTTATGAAGGGATTTCATTGTACCTTGGTAAGATGACTCCAAATAATGTTTAGATGAGCATGTCTCCTTTTGGTCACGATCATTCAGCCTTGATGGCTGCCCGAGCCCAAAACCCCAAAATATTTAGCATAGTCTATAGGTCATATTTATGGAAGGATTTCATTGTAACCTGTTAGTTTGACTCCATATAATGCCTAGATGATGACATCCCCTTTTGGTCGTGATTGGTCAACTGTGACGGATTCAGGGGCCCGAAGCCCAAAAACCTTGAGCACAGTCTACAGGTCATATTTTTGAAGGGATTTCATTGTAACTTCGTAGGATCACTCCAGGTGATGCTCAGATGAGAATGTCCCCTTTTGGTTGCGATCATTCAACCATGATGACTGCCCAAGCCCAAAGCCCAAAAACCTTCAGCACAGTCTACAAGGTCATATTTATGAAGGGATTTCATTGTAACTTGGTAGGTTGACTTCATATAATATCTAGATGAGAACGTCCCCTTTGGACACAATTGGAAAACTGACGACTCCAGGGGCCTGAAGCCCGAAAACCTTTTTGGAATAATTTCAATGTAACTTGGTAACTTTCGTTCATATATGTTAACTGTGAGGGCCACATACATTAACTGTGAGGTCATATTAACCCACCCCTCAGCTCTTTAGTACAGTGTACACCTCATTATTTTTTTTCAAAAACATAGCATACAGGGAACAGAAATATTCCCAATTATCACAATTCTTATCTTATTTCATAATCCTTTCATAAACATTGAACATTATCCTTTTCATCAAACACAACACACAAGTTAAGCTACAGTGTCATTGACACCATTAAGATGAGCACCTGATGTTAAACAGTGTTCTCCAATGCGGGCAAAAGCATGAAAGGCCGTGGAAAACATAGCTTGGAATAGAATTTGACGATAATAACTATTACAACTAAGGGGAACTGCTTGCAATCAATGGAGTAACAAAGATAAGGTGATCGGCATCCTACAGCCCAAAGATGGGAGAAGCCTTTGATAGTCATCCAACAACTTTTGAATATAAAAACTCTGTGAAGGGTCAGCAAAATTGCGATTTTTATGGTAAAAGCTAATGGCTGACAGGAATGAACGAACAGTCGAAGTACTATACTTTGAGTGGAATAAATAAGCAATAAAAAGGCATAGGACTGCCGCAGAGGACAGTAAGGTACTGGGTATTGAATTGTGCTCACAAAAATGCTGAAACATCGTCCAAACGTGCTGATAGCTAGTTGTTGTGGTGGTAGCCAATGAATGGTGAATCAGGTGGTTGACCGTTTGAGCCAGAGGTCTATGCTCATCTCCCATGGAATGTTGAATGGCATTGCATTGGCCCATGGTGCTCTTTGTCTGAATTCTGAGACCTGCAACAAGAAAGGAGATCTTCTAAAAGGTTATCCTTTCCCGGTATGTGCACAGCTTTCAAAGGGATATTTAACTGCAAGGTGAGAAGAACGAGTCTGCGCACCAAGAGCAACAAGTGAACATCTTTGGATGACTGCTTGTTGATAATGGACACAACAGCTTCATTATCAGAGTGAATTACTATTCTCTTGTTCCGAAAGCTTGCACCCCAAATTTGTATCGCCAGAACAATCGGATACAACTCCAACTTGGCTATGTTCATTTGCTTAGCTGGGGGACCATTAGGAACAAAACCAAGACTTGCCGAATATTGCTGCAAAACACAGAGTTGTGGAAGCATTGGTAAAAATGGGGATGTGGCATTTGTGAATTGCAATCCACTGTAAGGCCGTGCTAAATGATTCGAAAATTTTACATGAGGATGAACAACCCATGGGCAAACACCTATCAAAGTAAAATGAGTCCTTCCATTGAAAGCCAAGTAGGTGATGGTCAGAGCTATGAATTGAGATGAGTCGAAATGCTGATTTGATGTCAGTTTTGGCTAAAAAACATCCGGGGCCCAATCGTTTAATTACTGCTATAGAATCCTGAATAGAAGCGTAGTGCTGTCATTAACGGATTGACCCTCAGGAAAAGAAAGATGGTGGATTACCCGATACTGGCCTGAAGCCTTTTTTGGAACAACACCTAATGGTGAGACATGGAAATTTTGCAAAGGTGGCGACGCAAAAGGACCAGCAATGCGACTGGCAGAGAGCTCTTTTTGAATGTGCAAATCAATAACGTGAGGGTTGTCAGAAGTGGACTGTAGATTAGGACTTTTCAAATGCGGTGTTGTAAGGGTGCACTGAAGACGAAATCCATGGGAAAAACCCTCGATCAAACAGGCAGACTCTGCCCTACCATAGCCCTGAAGCAAATACTGCAACACATGGATGTTGACTGGTGTGGTTGGTACCAGGCTTGGGGCGAATACTTTGTAAATGTATTCGAATACAAGTACTTTGAAATGTCATGAATACAAATACAAATACACAAATTTTCAAATGTATTTGAATACGAATACAAATACATTACAATGTATTCATGAATACATTTTTAATACTTGAATACTTTTTAAATTAGAAGTATTTATAGCAAGGCCTTTAAGTTTTTTGTTTGTTGGGTTAAAAGTCATTTTTAAACTGATGGTTCTTTAGCTGAAGCTTTAATTGTGCTTACCATGCTTTGTTGGAAAACTAAAGTAATTACCTGACGGGAAATCCACTCTATGGGTGTCATAGTAATTAGACTACTCTCCATGGACAACACATCACAAAATGTGAGTAGATTACCTCTAAAAAATCACAGGCTGGCGTTTCCTCCTGAATATTAAGTATCAATTGCAATGACGAATACTAGTCAAAACGTCCGATGAACAAAAACATCCGATCGACAAAAACGTCCGATAACCAAAACGTCCGAGACAAAACGTCCGATATTTTTGTACGAAACGTCCGATATTTTTGGACAAAACGTATGATATTTTTGCACAACATACAATTTTTAGCTCAACTTTGGCAAAGCCAAATTTGAGCTTATGCCATAGTCCGTCGGTCCGTCTGTTCATCAACAATTGGATACGGCTCGGGCTAGAGGCCGTATTTATGAACCGATCTTTACGAAACTTCTTGGGTACCTTTGTTATGACCATGGGACGAGAACGAGTGTTTTTGGGTGTGGTCCGAAATTCAAGATGGCTGCCAGCCATCATTTTGTCCCGACGATGCAGAAATCTGTTTTTTGTACAGAACTTCCATATGAAAGGTCTGATTTGAATAATTTTTTGTATGAATGTTTAGTACCATGGGATACATCACATATAATACGGGTTTTTTTCTCATGCGTAAATTATGCAAATTAGACTAACTTTGATGTATTTTGGTGTTACTTTCAGCACTGTAAGTGCAAATGCCAATACGGCTCGGGCTAGAGGCCGTATTTATGAACCGATCTTTACGAAACTCCTTGGGTACCTTTGTTATCACTGTGGGACGAGAACGAGTGTTTTTGGGTCCGGTCCGAAATTCAAGATGGCCGATGGCAGCCATTTTGTACAAAATTTGGTGCAATCAGATTTTTGCCCAGAACTTCCATATGAAAGTGCTGATTTGAATAATTTTTTGTGTGATTGTTTAGTACCATGGGATACATCACATATAATACAGGTTTTTTTCTCGTGCAGAAATTATGCAAATTAGATGAACTTTGATTTTTTCAGTGCTACTTACACACAGTAAGTACGCATGTCAATACGGCTCGGGCTAGAGTCTGTATTTATGAACCGATCTTCACGAAACATCTTGGGTACCTTTGTTATCACCTTGGGACGAGAACGAGTGTTTCTGGGTGCGGTCCAAAATTCAAGATGGCTGCCAGTGGCCATTTTGTACCGAAATTAGGTCAAATCAGTTTTTTGTACACAACTTCTATATGGCTCAGGCTAGAGGCCGTATTTATGAACCGATCTTTACGAAACTTCTTGGGTACCTTTGTTATCACCGTGGGATGAGAACGAGTGTTTTTGGGTGTGGCTCAAAATTCAAGATGGCCACCAGCAGTCATTTTGTACCAAAATTAGTGCAATCAGTCGTTTGTACAGAACTTGTGTATGAAAGTTCTGATTTGAATAAATTTTTGTATGAATGTTTAGTAACATGGAATACATCACATATAGTACGGGTTATAGTGTGGAAATTATGCAAATTAGATGAACTTTGATTTATTCAGTGATACTTACACACAGTAAGTACGCATGTCAATACGGCTCGGGCTAGAGTCTGTATTTATGAACCGATCTTCACGAAACATCGTGGGTACCTTTGTTATCACCTTGGGACGAGAACGAGTGTTTCTGGGTGCGGTCCAAAATTCAAGATGGCTGCCAGTGGCCATTTTGTACCGAAATTAGGTCAAATCAGTTTTTTGTACACAACTTCTATATGGCTCAGGCTAGAGGCTGTATATATGAACCGATCTTCACAAAACTTCTTTGGTACCTTTGTTATCACCTTGGGATGAGAACAAGTGTTTCTGGGTGCGGTCCAAAATTCAAGGTGGCTGCCAGTGGCCATTTTGTACTGAAATTAGGTCCAATCAGTTTTTTGTCACAACTTCTACACAGCTCATATTTGTGAACTGATCTTCACGAAACTTCTTGAGTACCTTTGTTTTCACCTTGGGACAGGAATGAGTGTGTTTTGGGGTGCCTTTGTTAACACTGTGCTATGAGAACAAATATTTTGGGGTTCATTCAGTTAGACCCACTCTGGGACTCAACGATTTTTTTCTAGTTTAGCATCTGACTGTCACCCACCTATACATATGTTACAGGCAACGGTCAGTATTTATGTACAGACCATTACAATACTTTATATGTACCTTTGTTATCAGGTCATTACCTAGATGTTTGTCACTGCTGTGTCACATACTATACATGTACATGTCTTTGTCTTGACAAGTTGAGCTACAGTGTCATTGACACTTTCATTTGGTTTTTTATGCATTTTGGTCAATTTTAAGAAGAAAAAAAAATTTTGGTCTGAAAATATTTTGTTTGGGAATTTCCAAACAAAAATAAAAAAAATCTGTTTTTTTATGCATTTATTTCTCAATTTTAGGACGTAAAAACGCAGGAACTGAAAATAGAAGGAAAATCCTGTATATTGTGTGGGCACAAAGGCTTCATCTAGTTGGTATATGCTTTTCTTAGGAGGGGCGTATGCAGCTTATTCAAGTCAAGTCCTTGGTTTGATATTTAGACTACCATGTCAGGTGAGCGCCCCAGGCCCTCTGGGGCCTCTTGTTTATATCGTGTTTAAGGTGAGTGCTTCAGGCCTCATGGGGCCTCTTGTTTTTTGAGAATCGGGTGAGGCTTGGTTCCAGTTTTCTCCACTGAGAACTGAGAAAACCCATAAAAATAATGTGTATACAGTACAAGTCAAAATAAGTTGTAGCATTACCACAGTAAACTAAGTATACTGCTGCTCCTGCACTGACAAGATCAGAATCAGACATTTTCTGGAAAGCTATCAGTGAGAGCTTTCCAGAAAATGATGTCAGCTTCTGGTCTTATCAGTGTAGGAAGAGAAATATACATAGTTTATAGTGGTTATCCTACAACTTTTTTTGACTTGTACTGTAAACATGTTTGCAGCTGTAATTATGTTAATATTACTCTCAAGTTACTTATCAGAAATACTGATTGATGACAGGTGTTTGGAAAACATCAAAGTTTTTTTTGTTTATTTTGTATACCATCATGTAGAGCTGACCAGTCAATTATGATATCATTTAAGATATGACAAATTATTTGAATAAAATGTTGTGCTTTCTGTAACCCTTTACCTATCCAAAGCTATTTGAAAGAGAGTACTGTCTGAAAAAAATTGTAATTTTCAAAATATTTAACCTTTTACAGATTTTTTTTATTGAAACAGAATTCATAAATGTGTGGATTTTCAAGAAATCTCCTTCGAAGCTACAAGGCCAAATGTTTTGAAACTTAACGTGACTAATGACTGGAACACCCTCTTCCAATGATCCTCATTTAATCTTGATCGGGTTGCAAATATATGGCTGCAGTTGCGGCTTACAATTACTATAGAAACCCTATGGGAAATCACATTTTCATCTTCTTCTCTGGAATTAGTTAGCCAATGTGAACCAAACTTGGCAGGCATGGTCTATGAGAGGTTCTCTACAACTGTTACTCATTTTATTTCAGTTGGATGAAAAACATGGCTGCCAGAGGCATTCTTTGATTCTGATTTGTCGATTTTTGAAAACTTTTCTCCTCTGAAACTATACTTTTCATGATTGAGGACTGGGACACCTTCTACCAATGATTCTCATGTAATGTTGATGTAATGTTGCAAACATGGCCACAATTGCAGCTTATAGTTACCTATGGGAAATCACATTTTTAGCTTAACTTGGCTACACCCCGTAGTTCTTGTCTGATCGTCACAAAATTTCATATGCAGGTTTGGGGTCATGTCTAGATGAGAACGTCGCCTTTTGCTCGCGATCGGTCAATTGCCTGAGCCCAAAACCCGAAAACCATTAGCACACTTTACAGATCGTATTTATGAAGGGATTTCATTGTAATTTGGTAGGATGCCTCTGTATAATGTCCAGATGAGAACGTCCCCTTTTGGTCATGATCTGTCAACCGTGATGGCTGCCAAGCTCGAAACCCCAAAACTTTTAGCACAGTCTGCAGGTCATATTTAATATGTAGGGATTTGATTGTAACTTGGTAGGATGACGCCGTATGATGTCCAGATGAGAACTTCCCCATTTGGTCGCGATCTGTCAACCATGATGACTGTCTGAGCCCAAAACCTGAAAACCTTTAGCACAGTCCACAGGTCATATTTATGGATGGATTTCATTGTAACTTGGTAGGTTGACTTCATATTATGTCTAGATGAGAATGTCCCCTTTTGGGTTGTGCGATTGGTCAACTGTGACAGCTACAGGAGACCAAAGCCCGAAAACCTTTAGCACAGTCTACAGGTCACATTTATGAAGGGCTTTCATTGTAACTTCGTAGGATCACTCCAGATAATGCCCAGATGAGAACGTCCCCTTTTGGTCGCGATCATTCAACCCTGATGGCTGCCTGAGCCCAAAACCCGAAAAACTTTAGCCCGAAAACCTTTAGCACAGACTACAGGTCGTATTTGTAAAGGGATTTCATTGTAATTTGGTAGGATGCCTCTGTGTAATGTCCAGATGGGAACGTCCCCTTTTGGTCATGATCTGTCAACTGTGATGGCTGCCCAAGCCTGAAACCCCAAACCTTTTTGCACAGTCTGCAGGTCATACTTAATATGTAGGGATTTGATTGTAACTTGGTAGGATGACTCCGTATGATGTCCAGATGAGAACTTCCCCATTTGGTCGCGATCTGTCAACCATGACGACTGTCTGAGCCCAAAACCTGAAAACCTTTAGCACAGTCCACAGGTCATATTTATGGATGGATTTTATTGTAACTTGGTAGGTTGACTTCATATTATGTCTAGATGAGAATGTCCCCTTTTGGGTTGTGCGATTGGTCAACTGTGACAGCTACAGGAGACCGAAGCCCGAAAACCTTTAACACAGTCTACAGGTCATATTTATGAAGGGATTTCATTGTAACTTCGTAGGATCACTCCAGATAATGCCCAGATGAGAACGTCCCCTTTTGGTCGCGATCATTCAACCCTCTAGGCTGCCTGAGCCCAAAACCCGGAAAACTTTAGCCCGAAAACCTTTAGCACAGACTACAGGTCGTATTTGTAAAGGGATTTCATTGTAACTTGGTAGAATGACGCAGTATAATGTTGAGATGAAGACATCCCCTTTTAGTTGCAGTCGGTCAACTGTGATGGCTGCACAGGTCTGAAGCCCGAAAACCTTTAGCACAGTCTACAGGCTCTATTTATGAAGGGATTTCATTGTAACTTGATAGGATGACTCGTTTTGGAATAATTTCATTGTAACTTGGTAACTTTTGTTGACATACGTTAACTGTGAGGGCCACATACATTAACTGTGAAGGCCACATTAACCCACCCCTCAGTTCTTTAGTACAGTCTACACCTCATATTATTAGCTCAACTTTGGCGAAGCCAAATTTGAGCTTTTGTCATGGCCCGTCGTCCGTCTGTCTGTACGTCAGCAGTTGGATACGGCTCAGGCTAGAGGCCGTATTTATGAACCGATATTTACGAAACTTCTTGGGTACCTTTGTTATGACCGTGGGACGAGAACGAGTGTTTTTGGGTGCGGTCCGAAATTCAAGATGGCTGCCAGCTGCCATTTTGTATCGACGATGCTGAAATCTGTTTTTTGTACAGAACTTCCATATGAAAGCTCTGATATGAATAATTTTTTGTATGAATGTTTAGTACCATGGGATACATCACATATAATACGGGGTTTTTTTGTGCAAATTAGACTAATTTTAATGTTTTTTGGTGTTACTTCAGCACTGTAAGTGCAAATGCCAATATGGCTCGTGCTAGAGGCCGTATTTATGAACCGATCTTTACGAAACTTCTTGGGTACCATTGGTATCACCGTGGGACGAGAACGAGTGTTTTGTGGTCCAGTCCGAAATTCAAGATGGCCGATGGCAGCCATTTTGTACAAAATTAGGTGCAATCAGATTTTTGCATAGAACTTCCATATGAAAGCGCTGATTTGAATAATTTTTTGTGTGAATGTTTAGTACCACGGGATACATCACATATAATACGGGTTTTTTTCTCGTGCAGAAATTATGCAAATTAGATTAACTTTGATTTTTTCAATGCGACTTACACTCAGTCAGTACACATGTCAATACGGCTCAGACTAGAGCCTGTATTTATGAACTGATCTTCACGAAATGTCTTGGGTACCTTTGTTATCACCTTGGGACGAGAACGAGTGTTTCTGGGTGCGGTCTAAAATTCAAGATGGCTGCCAGTGGCCATTTTGTACCGAAATTAGGTCTAATCAGTTTTTAGCTCAACTTGACAAAGTCAAGCTGAGCTATTGCCATCACTTCTCGTCTGTCGGCGTACGTACGTACGTACACGTACGTACGTACGTTAGTACGTACGTCCACAATTTCCTTTGGCACACCTCACAGGTCGCATTTATGAGCAGATTACTTTGAAACTTCTTATGCTTGTTTGGGGTGACCTCTAGATGGGAGCTATCGATTTTCTTCAATTTCCGTCAAAAAATGTTGCCGCGGCCAACGTTCTTAGAACTTAGTTTAGTCAAACCACAATATTTCCCTTTGGCACACCTACAGGGCACATTTATGATTTGATTGCTTTGAAACCTGGTACGCTTATTTAGGGTGACCTCTAGATGAGAGCTATCGATTTTCTTCAATTTCCGGCAAAAAATGTTGCCACGGCCAACGTTCGTAGAACTTAGTTTAGTCAGACCTCAATATTTCTCTTTGGCACACCCTACAGGGTACATTTACGATCAGATTGCTTTGAAACCTGGTATGCTTGTTTGGGGAGACCTCTAGATGGGAGCTATCGATTTTCTTCAATTTCTGTCAGAAAATGTTGCCGCGGCCAACGTTCTTAGAACTTAGTTTAGTCAGAAGACTCAATATTTCCCTTTGGCACACCCTACAGGGTACATTTATGATCGGATTGCTTTGAAACCTGGCATGCTTGTTTGGGGTGACCTCTAAATGGGAGCTATCGATTTTCTTCAATTTCTGTCAAAAAATGTTGCCGCGGACAACGTTCTTAGAACTTAGTTTAGTCAAACCACAATATTTCCCTTTGGCACACCCTACAGGGCACATTTATGATTTGATTGCTTTGAAACCTGGTATGCTTATTTAGGGTGACCTCTAGATGGGAGCTATCGATTTTCTTCAATTTCCGGCAAAAAATGTTGCTGCGGTCAACGTTCTTAGAACTTGATTTAGTCAGAAGACTCGATATTTCCCTTTGGCACACCCTACAGGGCACATTTATGATCGGATTGCTTTGAAACCTTTCATGCTTGTTTGAGGTGACCTCTAGATGGGAGCTATCGATTTTCTTCAATTTCCAGCAAAAAAAGTTGCCGCAGCCAACATTCTTAGAACTTAGTTTAGTCAGACCACAATATTTCCCTTTGGCTCATCCTACAGGGCTCATTTATGATTTAGTCAGAAGACTCGATATTTCCCTTTTGTACACCCTACAGGGCACATTTATGATCGGATTGCTTTGAAACCTGGCATGCTTGTTTGGGGAGGCCTCTAGATGGGAGCTATCGATTTTCTTCGGTTTCTGTCCAAAAATGTGGCCAATGATCGTCAATTTTGCCATTTCATTTATAACTTACCAAGTTCAAGTTTGTCAAGTTGAGCTACAGTGTCATTGACACTTTCATTTGTACACAACTTCTATACAGCTCAGACTAGAGGCCATATTTATGAACCAATATCTTTACGAAACTTCTTGGGTACCTTTGTTATCACCGTGGGATGAGAGCGAGTGTTTTTGGGTGTGGTCCGAAATTCAAGATGGCCACCAGCAGCCATTTTGTACCAAAATTAGTGCAATCAGTCTTTTGTACAGAACTTCTGTATGAAAGTTCTGATTTGAATAAATTTTTGTATGAATGTTTAGTAACATGGAATACATCACATATTGTAAGGGTTTTTTTTTCGTGCAGAAATTATGCAAATTAGATGAACTTTGATTTATTCAGTGCCACTTACACAATGTAAGCACACATGTCAGTACGGCTCAGGGTAGAGGCTGTATTTATGAACCGATCTTCACAAAACTTCTTGGGTACCTTTGTTATCACCTTGGGACGAGAATGAGTGTTTCTGGGTACTGTCCAAAATTCAACATGGCTGCCAGTGGCCATTTTGTACCGAAATTAGGTCCAATCAGTTTTTTGTCACAAGTTCTATACAGCTCGTATTTATGAACTGATCTTCACAAAACTTCTTGGGTACCTTTGTTTTCACCTTGGGACAGGAACGAGTGTGTTTTGGGGTGCCTTTGTTATCACTGTGCTATGAGCTATGAGAACAAATATTTTGGGGTTCAGTCAGACCCACTCTGGGACTGTAAAGATTTCTTTTCTAGTTTAGCATCTCACTGTCTCCCACTTTTTCAATACTTTACCCATACATTTGTTACAGGCTACGGTCAGTATTTATGTACAGACCGTTACAATACTTTATATGTACCTTTGTTATCAGGTCATTACCTAGATGTTTGTCATTGCTGTGTCACATACTATACATGTACATGTCTTTGTCTTGACAAGTTGAGCTACAGTGTCATTGACACTTTCATTTTTTTTTTGGACAAAACCTACGATTTTTAAGGCAGAAAAGTTGAAGGTCTACATACCAATTCATGGAGCTTTACAATGAAGGCACACAGTTTACTAGAAACAGATGCATTCTCCTGCCTTAAAGTTTTCGAAACAGTAATATCTGTTTAAAGTTGGATGTTATTGATTTGTTTGTTTGTTTTATTCGGTGAACTTTGATATTTTTTACTGCCTGATGCGGAATTGCCTTTTTGTGTAATTGTGTTTTGTTAGTCTCAATCGAGACGTTTGAAGATTGTGATCAAATACTTTTATTCTGCACTGTTTTCACTGCATCAACAATGTTGATTAATAATGTTCAGTGTTGCACTATATGTTTTGATAGTCCACTCACTTTGATGCTGACCATCAAAAAAGTATAGAATGAATGATCAAACAAATGTGTTTCACACATTTACATCCAAACTGTATATATATCAGGGTGGGTGAACATACTTGTCAGTACGGTTAGGTATCATGGAGAACCAAGTTGGTCATACTTTGTGCCTTTATTGTCATAGAGAAGTTAGGCCTAGACAAGAGGTCTTTCACTGCAACACATGCCACAGATGGCAACATAGAACATGTAACACCGGCATCCCTAGAGCAGATTATAGAATTCTGAAGCGACAAGAGCCATTTCCCTGGAGTTATAGTAACTGCCAGGATGAATCATTAACATTGATTCTTCCAGATGCTGAAAGTACCGGCACAGAAGCAGGAGACCCATCGGACGAGCATCGTAGTATTATAGAAACAAATGAGGGAGAGTTAGAAGTAGCAATGGAAGTGCAGGATGAGGCCACATCATTTAACATATCTCTTCCAGCAGAAAATATATCCGAACCACTGGAAAACTCATTTGAACTTCCGTTCCAGTTACTGATCAACCAGTTACATACGATATACTCCCAGATGCTTCTCAAAAAAGGAAAAGATATTCTTTTAGATTCAAATGAAAATGCGTACACCCAAAAGGAAGTTCAGAAAACGTCAACAATGTGGACCTGTAGTCGATGAACAAAAGATAAATCCAAAGCAACAATAATAAAAGCTGCTCCAGCCTGGAATATATCAAATAAAGTGGGCTAGCGACTGGTTCTCAACCATAAGTCCATTTCACATCTGAGATTTGCTCTTTTAATTTTATGAATGAGATTAGGTTAAGTTTAGTTTCCACCACGACCTGGTCACTATATTTGATATATTTCGGACTGGTGTAGTTTTTCTTAGCGCAATATTCTTAGAAATATGCTAGGAAAAGCTGCTCCGGTCTGGAATATATCAAATAAAGTGGCTAGCGAGTGGTTCTCAACCATAAGTCCATTTCATATCTGAGATGTACTTCTCTTTAAGTAGGTTCTGTTAAGTTTTCAACACTCTTTACTTGTTATATATGTATTTACTTGTTATATATGTATCTTATTCATTGAAATATTCTGTTTATTAATAAATGATAAAAACAGCTCAACTCCTTCATTTTCTGTTACAACACTTATGACCCCACATCTAGTGTTCATTTGGGCGGAACTGGTTTTCTGACCCATATCAGGTTTTTATTAACACTTGGTATGGATCGGACAAAATATATTTTCTTTCCATCATCACTCACAATTCATAAGAACAATCAGACGTTTTGTCCAAAATCATCGGACGTTTTGTCCAATTTCATCGGAAGTTTTGTCCAAAATCATCGGAAGTTTCGTCAAAACAAAAAATTGGACATTTTGTCCAGAAAATCGGACGTTTTGTCTCGGACGTTTTGTCCAGAACCCCGCAATGACACCACATAAGGACTAGTAAAAGTTTTAGCCAATGCACTTCATGGTTAAACCTGGAGGTTTGTTGGCAGAAAGTTTGCTAACAGCAGCAGTATTTTCTTTATGGGTCCAGGACCTTTTCCCTTAGGACATTTTCCCTTAGGACATTTCCCACCAGGACATTATCCCCTAGGGCATTTTCCCCTAATTATTCATCCCTGGACTTTTTCCCCTAGACTGATTACTCATAGATTTTTCACCCAGGATATGTTCCCAAAGATTTTTTTTAATTTCTCATGGAATAAAATAGAAAAAAAATTGGAAGAATAAAAATAAAAATGTAATTTAGGTTTCATGTAATAGTTTAGTCTTTTTAAAATAGCTAGCAAGTGTATGAGACAACGGTCTGCTGCAAAGATTGTTGTTTTTACATAAGCCCATGGTTTCAAAATAGTAGTCCAGGCACATTAGACATAAAAATGAGAAAGTAAGGAAAAAAATCGGAGAAAGCTGATTTTTTTATATGTTTCCGGGACACACATATAGGTATAAAGTGTGAAAAGTCCCCGCGAATCCGAGTTGAGCTTTTTTAGTTATAGCGTTTTTTTTATGAAAAAAAATTTTTTTTTAAAAATTCGACCCAGCTCCATATTTCTCATTCTTATTCGCCTTAGTAGGGTGAGAATCATAAATATCGTGCTGAATTATATTGAGAATACATATCCCCAACAGAAAATGCCAACTTTGTACCAATCCTCACACTCAATGGTGAAATATTCACGAAAATGTACAAAATTACGAAAAAAAAATTATTGTTTTCATACACACAACGGTACACAACGTCCATTAAATCAAATCTACGACTACGTTGGGAGTTAAAT
The DNA here is from genome assembly GCA_031216915.1 of Pictodentalium vernedei. Classification (NCBI taxonomy): domain Eukaryota; kingdom Metazoa; phylum Mollusca; class Scaphopoda; order Dentaliida; family Dentaliidae; genus Pictodentalium; species Pictodentalium vernedei. The sequence continues at coordinate 200,952,341 of CM062291.1, read as the reverse complement.
TATATATCAAAAATTGCAGAAAAGCAGTGGCTTTATAATGATATATAACAATAGTCATTTATTCCATAATGAACTGGTGAAACGTGTGAAATATTAACCATACCCCCTAAACTCAAATTCAAACGGGATCGACTTTTCTCATTCAAATACCGTATTATACGTTTGTCCAGTGACGTTTGACCAACCACTTTATATCAAAGCAGTGGAGATTGTGTCTTCGTCAGATAAGTTGACAAAAGTTTTCGTTAGACTCGGCGGCTTCCATATGATTATGTCATATTTAGGGGCAATTGGTTCGATCATGGCTGGTAGCGGCTTGGATGAACTTTGGGGGACTGTTTATGCTGGTGGGTCAATCCATCATTTGATCAGTGGTCATGCATATTCAAGAGCAGTTCGTGCCCATTTGCTAACACAAATTGCCATTACAAAACTTGTGTTTGAAGAAAGCCGAACACTAGATAACATAGACTGCACAGAAGTCAATGAAATATTCTGTGGACTTGCCAGAGGTGACTATACAACAGCTAACGCTGTCAATCAAGAAAGTGTCAACCATCTACTGTCAAAATTACACGAACTGCTCCAGAATATGTCCGTAGGACGCACAGGAAAGCTTTGGGTACAATACTACGAGCAAATAGGTCTTCTCCAGTTGTTCTTGAGAGCAGAGCGCACAGGCGACTGGGAACTCCACACATATTGTGTTCGCAATATGATTCCAGTATTTCACGCAGGTGGTCATTTTGCATACGCAAAAAGTTCTCATCTCTATTTGCAGCAGATGAATGAGCTAACAGAAATAATGCAACAGGATGATTTGAAGTTGTTCACTGAGAAAGGTTACTTTACCATAAGGCGCTCAGATAAATTCTGGGACGGGATATATTCTGATCAGACCATAGAGCAGTGTTTAATGAGAATGTTCAAGCTCCCTGGTGGTCTCACACATGGCAGGGGAATAACCGATAGCATTGTTGCGAAATGGGTACATGGACTACCTCTTTGCCTTCTGATATGTAATGCTCTCAAAAATTTTGTTCATGTTCACACTGGTCATGGCGAACAACATCGGGATCTCCGTCAAAGTTCACAATTGACTGATGCCAATGATATCACCAAATTATTGAACTGGCTCAGAGTGCATTCCCCCTTTCAGAATAGAGATCCACTACAATTAGTCTCTATAGTGACCGGGCTTGTGGCCTACGAAACTGTGAACTGTGACCAAGTTCGCAAAATTGGTGAATGTTGCATATCGAATGTTGTAAGCAAAACGTTCAACAGCATCAAACTACGACGTGTTGACACTGTGAAGTCTTTCGCATCGATGGCAACTAGCATCAAAGTCCGTGGAAGTAAGGTAGTGATTGAACCCACAATTCTGTTCAATCGCATCACATGTGTTATTCAGTCACAAGCAGAGATGGAAGAGTATCTCAAATATGAACTCGCCCCGAAACCACCAGCACTGTTTGATTCTGCTGGAATGAGGAAGACACAGAAAAGCACGCTCGGTAAGATCCTCAAAACATACGGTTCCGAGCAAACTAAAATCCCAGAACATTCTCTGTTTGTTGTAGATGGTGGATTTTTATTGAGGGCAGTTGTATGGCCTAAACAGTCGTCATATAAGGACATATGTACATCATATTCCAATTATCTAGTGAGACATTTTGGGGCGAACGTCGTGGTTGTTTTTGATGGTTATGCTTGTACAATGTCGACAAAGGGCATGGAACAAGCCCGTAGATCTAAAGACAGGTATTCCATTGATATCAATATCTCACCCGAGTTACCAGCCACCACACCCCAATCCGATTTCCTTGCAAATGCCAAGAACAAAACCCAACTGATCGATCTTCTAATGCAGGAGCTATCTGCTATCAATATTCAGTCCAAGCAGGCCGAGGCTGATGCTGATGTACTGATAGCCGAAACTGCACTTGACATCGCTCAAGATGACAACAATGTTGTCGTTGTGGGAACAGACACAGACTTCTTAGTCATTCTTACCTCTCGAGTTCAACCGGGATGTAATATTCACATGATGTATTCCATTACCCCAAACTTACTAGTTTCAGTTAGTGAAATAGCAACCAAAATGGGTGACCATAGAAGCAACCTCCTTGTAGCACATTCTGTAAGTGGTTGTGACACTACTTCTGCACTCTTTCGAGTTGGTAAGAAGAAAGTATTCAGTACAATTGTCTCCGATGTTACTAGCGACTCACAACAGTATGTCAACACAATTTTGGCGGATGACAGTACACCAAGTGCAGTAGCCGCTGCCGGGGAACAACTTCTCCTGATCTTATACGGGAGTAAAACTGTTTCCTCTCTCGACCAATATAGATATGTCACAAGCGTTATGTAGCAAAATCTAAACTGAATAAACCCATCGACCTAGCCTCACTCCCACCAAGCAGCGATGCTGCACAACAACATGTCTACAGATGTTATCTCCAGGTCCAACAATGGCTGGGCACTTCGCTTCCTCAGACGGAATGGGGGTGGTCGCTAGACAATGGACTTCTTGTACCGACTGCAGCCACAAAGCCATGTGCCCCCGATAACCTACTGAATCTGATCAGTTGTGGTTGCAAGAGTGCTTGTACAAAAAGGTGTGGGTGTAAGAAGGCAGGACTCTTTTGCTCAGGTTTGTGTAATTGCAGTTCGGATTCTTGTAACAACCACAGAAACACTGTCCTGTCGGAAATTTCTGAGTTCGATGAATAATATGTATATAGGTCATGTCATTTCTGTATATAGCGTTGATAATAGTCAATGTAACTTAATCCATGTTGATTGATTTGTACATTCTGTAAATATTATTTATTGATTTTTGTACATTCTGTAAATATTTATTGATCTAATGCTGCCAGACACAGACGTGTCTGTTCGGTCCCAAGCCCGAAAATAGTTGAGTTCTCATGCTGACGAATTTTATGCCAAAAGGGGAACTCGGCCAGAAGCAGAGGGGGTCTTCCATAATGTCTATTTTGTAAGCAATGATAAAAGTCTTCAAATGGTGGTGGATTTTTTATCGTCTGTCCAACTAACATCCCGTTCTGTACTACGACCCTTTGGGCAAATCCGTTAGGAAAATCGTCATTTTTTGCGTAAATCCGATACTTTTTTGTGAATTTTCAATAATTTTTCGCAGAAATTGTCACAGAATGCACATTTTCCTCTAGGTAAATGTATATTAGACATTATGTAGCTCGAAATACCCGTAAACAAAAAATACAGTTGGATCAATTCGAGGTTACAAAGTTCGTGCGATTTTTTAAAAAAATTTTCAAACGCGTTTTCGAAAAAAGGCTGTAGAAAAAAAAGCTCAACTGGGATTTTAGGGGACTTTTGTCTAATCGTTCAGTGACATGTACTCGACATTCCCTGAAAAAATCAGCTTTCTCCGATTTTTTTCCCTAGTGAAACCTAATGTTCTTGGGCTATAGTGCTGAGGTTTGTTTTAGAGTAAAGCCCATGGCTTTAAATTATCACCTCTTAGTGCTTATAGTACCATTAAAGTCTTCATCTCACAATATATCAAAGCACATATCATCCAGCTTACTGTTTATACAGCAATACAACTTGATATATCTATGCCTATTTTATTTTTATTTAGTACTTTGAAAATAGTGTGACATTAAATGGAACAACTTGGATTTGTTCAAGAGAAGTTTGTTGGGCTATATTTGGCGGCGTCATGGGAGGGGCAAAATTTTTGGCCCTACCCCAAATTTCTATTTTCCGAACTGAGAGGCTGATTTGAACCAAATTTTATGTGAGGGCTTATTGGGTCATAAGTACCTAATTTATACCGATTTTTTTTTTCCTGTAGCCCCGTGGGAACTGCAGGAGCTAAAAATAGAAAAAAATTAAAACGTCCATATCTCCAAAACTGCACGGCTCTGAGAATTTTTATTTGGTGTGAAGCTTCCTTTGGACCAACAGAAAGGATTGGTAAAAAAAAATTGCCATCAGTTTTATCATAGGGTACAGTTTCGGGACTTTGAAAAAGTGCTGAGTTGGCACTTTTTTACACTGTTGACAATGGGAAAAACATTAAAAAATCTACTTCTCCCGATCCAGCAGGCAGAATCTTTTGATATTTGGTATGCAACATTGTGGGGTGGATCCGATTCAAGTTTGTTCAAATCGGCTCCCTGGATTCATATTTGGGCTCACTTTAGAAGCTCTAATTCGAACTTGGTGCATGTCAGGCAAATTTCTTAAAAAATCTTCTTCTCCAGATCCAGCAGGCAGAATCTTTTGATATTTGGTATGCATCATTGTGGGTGGATCTGATTCAAGTTTGTTCAAATCGGCCCCCTGAATTCATATTTGGGCTCACTATAGAAGCCTGAGTTTGAACTTGCATTTCAGGCAAATTTCTTTGAAAATCTTCTCAAGATCCAGCAGGCAGAATATTTTGATATTGGGTATGCAGCATGCTTAGGGGGGGGGGGGGGGGGGGGGGGGGGGGGGGGGGGGGGGTGAGATTCAAGTTTGTTCAAGCCAAGTCTCTGGGTTCATATTTGGGCTCACTGTGGTAGCCCGAATTATAACTTAGTTCAAAATAAGGAATTTTCTTTAAAAATCTTCTTCAGATCCAGCAGTTAGAATGTTTTGATATTTGATATGCAGCATTCTTAGGGGGGTGAGATTCAAGTCTGGTCAAGCCATGTCCCTAGGTCCATATTTGGGCTCACTGTGGGAGCCCGAGTGATAACTTAGTTCAAAATGAGGAATTTTCTTTAAAATCTTCTTCAGATCCAGCGGTCGGAATGTTTTGATACTTGGTATGCAGCATCCTGGGGGGGGGGGGGGGGGGAGGGTGTGGAGGGGGGGGGGGGATTCAATTTGTTCAAGCCATGTCCCTAGGTCCATATTTGGGCTCACTGTGGGAGCTTGAATTTTCTTAAATATTTTTCTTCAGATCCAGCAGTCGGAATGTTTTGATATTTGGTATGCAGCATCCTTAAGGGGGTGAGATTTAAGTTGTTAAAACCAAATCCCTGGGTCCATATTTGGGCTCCCTGTGGGAGCCCGAATTATAACTTGGTCAATATGAGGAATGTTTCTTTAAAAATCTTCTTCAGATTCAGCAGTCGGAATGTTTTGATATTTGGCATGCAGCATCCTTAGGGGGTGAGATTCAGGTTTGTTCAAGCCAAGTCCCTTGGTTCATATTTGGGCTCACTATGGGAACCTGAATGACAACTTAGTTCAAAATGAGGAATTTTCTTTAAAAATCTTCTTCAGATCCAGCAAATAAATGCTTTTGATATTTTTTTATGCAGCATCCTTAGGGGGTAAGATTCAAGTTTGTTCAAGCCATGTCCCTAGGTCCATATTTGTGCTCACTGTGGGAGCTTGAATTGTAACTTAGTTTTTTTAAAAAATCTTCTTGAGATCCAGCAGTCGGAATGTTTTGATATTTGGTGTGCAGCATCCTTGTGGGGTGAGATTCAAGTTTGTTAAAGCCAAGTCCCTGAGTTCATATATGGGCTCCCTGCAGGAGCCCAAATTATAACTTAGTTCAATATGGGGAATATTCTTTAAAAATCTTTTTTTTTTTAGATCCACTGGTCAGAATCTTTGGATATTTAGTGTAAGGTTTTCTTAGGAGGAGCAGATGCAACTTGTTGAAATCAATTCTCTGGGTTGATATTTAGGTTACCATGTCAGGTGAGTGCCCTCAGGCCCCCTGGGGCCTCTTGTTGTTAAAAAGATCTTTGTCATGTTGGTGAGTAGAAAACTTGCGACGAGGGCCGGGAATCAAAATCCGAAACCTATGCAGGGCTTGACAAACAACAATTTCACGGCAGTGAACCACTTTTTTCCAAGTAATGGACAAAATGAGACGAAAAGACCGAGTCGGGGTCGGAAACTCACAAGTCATTGCCCCCGAACTGCGGAATAATAATATCAGGCGAAAAAACGTTGAATGTCCCATTGCATACCGCCGGTAAAATTGTCAACTAATAACCCCCTAATGCCATAAAAACGAACATCGACCACTGCAACGACGGACCTCAAACCAAGACCACGAGCAAAATTCGCCATCATTGGGGTACCGGCTTCTGCTAAATCGGGATAAATATCCTCTGGCAAATAAAGGAGGAACCAAAGACTAAAACTTTAACCATCACGATAACAAGCAAAGAATTACAGACAGAGTAATATAACTTACTACAAACCTGGAGAAAATGTGTGCAGAGAATGTGTGCAAAATGTCTGATGAATAAAATTATGGTATACTTATCATTGCAATTGAGAACAAAGGAATGTTGGTTCTCCCTGAAAGACGCTATCTTCGGAATTGTTCTGACTGACCAGTCGTCTGATTGGTCAAAAAATTTTCACAGATTCATTTTGGCTTGACTCACTCTGCTGCAGGCTTACCAGATGTGAAATTTAATCACTTTATCAGGAAACACCAGATATGAAATTTAATCACTTTACCATGAACTAATTTATTAAAAACCCACTGGAAGAAGCATAAATCTCTTTACTTTGTAAATTGTATGTATATATAATATATAATGAAGAAGGGTCAACTTTAAATATTTACACAGCCTCGTGCTAACTTCTGGGTTTTAGGTGGGTGTAACTGCCCCTCTACCAATGGATACCAATTACCACAAATCACTAACAATGCCAGCTACGATAATATACAGAAAGAGGGAGGGTGGGAAAGGAATTAACCTCTTCAAGCTGGCTACTCCACTGCTGCCAAACAATGGAATGATCCCATGGACTGTACATGTACATGTAGGAGACTTCAAACTCCAGCAAAACACAGCATCTGATTGGATGGAATCATTGATACTGTGTGTCTTTGAAACTTGATACTTGAAAGACTGCCTGTTAACTTGTTATCAATTTTAGACTTGAACTTTAGACTTGGTTGTAACCCTGAACCTTCCCCGTGGGAACCCCGGGAAGTAAGCAGCACTTGTTTACTGTGGTAAACCAGTTCCGCTTTACTAGTAAAATAGGACCCAGTCACCAATGCTTGGGGTGAAAGTCCTCTAAAATGGGCAACATGTAGATCAACAATTGACTAAACTTGACTTCATCTCCATGTTGTGTCACGATTAGCCATGGTGCATAAATATGTGACGTTAACCACCAACAAACAAACAAACAAACAAACCCTGAACCTAGTTCTACAGTTAGTTGCCAAATAAGTATACCTGACAGTCTGGCACAAATATCTTTACCAGTAAAGTTCATTTATGTTTCAAACTTCTGAGATAATGCTGTAAATCAACCCTAATAGGTTAACTGCAACACAAGGGGCCTTTATAAGTGTTAATATGAGGTGAAATCTGTGCTTGCCGCAGATGCTTTCGAAATCTGAACTGTCATACAGAAGGGCCATTGTGGACGGATCAAAATCTGCAGGTTGTAATTTTTTCCACACATATAATTCAGAGAAGATCCGCTATTACACCTATCAAAAATTCCACCAATGAAGCACCGGGATTCCCCGGTGCTTAATTGATAGAAATTTTGCTAGGTGTCTTAGCAGATCATCTTTGAATTAAATGCGTGGAAAAATGCCCACCCATAGATTTTGACCTGTCCACGATTGCTGTTTTGTAATCGGTCCTTTTTATTTTATCCAGATGAACAGTAAATAGGTTATCTCAAAATTCAAGATTTTATTCTTAGAACACTGGAAGATGGAGCAGTGAATATTTTGGTAAACACGTTTCACTTTGCTGGTAGTATAATACTTGTACTGGATTAGAGGTACCAAGGTTTTCGTCTTCTAAAGTAGGCTGCATTGGTAAAAACAATTGGCTTAATCCTCTGCACTCTAATTTCAAAACACGTAAATTTCAAATAGCCATTTTTCCAATAATGCAACCAAGCCTGAAAATAAGCAACCTGTCAATTGCAAAATGAGGTCCACAGAGGGTGAATTTGCTGATGCTATCCTATACATTGGGCCAGTTTATCCTCTGGGTACCTCGTTCTGTTTTGGTTTGAAGACCCCGATTCAGATTGAGGTTCACAGAGGGTAAATTTAGTGATGCTTCCCTGCTGTGCATGGTAGCATCACCAAATTCACCCTCTAGGGACCTCATTTTGCAGATGACAGTCTGCTTATTTTCTGGCTTGAATGCAACTAGGAATTTAACCAATTCAATCTTGATTGAGCTTGCTCAACACTGTAGATTTTCAGTTGACCAACTTTTAAGCACGATGTGTTCCGGTGTCCCAGTTTTTTTTCGCTCCCCCCCCCCCCCCCCAATAAATGTAGATTTTACAGTATTTTCCCACCCCCCCCTCCCCGATAAAATGTCCTGGGGGGGGGGGGGGGGGGGAGAGTAGATTTTACATTATCCCCCCCCCCCCCCTCGAGGGGGGGGGACTAGTTTTTTTGCCCCCCACCCCCACTCCACCCTGATTTTTATGCCCCCCCGTTTGAATTTTTTTATGTCATACTATTTGCTAATATGGCAAGAAAAACAAAAGATTTCTGTTATTTCTCCAATTTTGACAATGGTCATAGGGGGTAAATGCAGAACAGACAGTTAATGATGAGATTTATGGAGATGACAATAGATTATGACTCAGCCAAGCCAGTAATCTGTTGCTTTGAGGAGGATTATTGAATGCCAATTAGTGTGAGGATTAACATGTCCTGATTAGAATAACAATTATAACATAAGGTTTATGAATCCAGGACAAAATGCCTATCGGACAAAATGCCTATCGGACAAAATGCCTATGGATTTTTAAAAATTATTGTTTTCAATTAAATTATTCTTTTTTCAATCATTTTTAACATACCAAGGGATTTTTTAACTAAAAATGATTATGAAATTTGAAAATATGGACCAGGTGGATTGCATGTTTTGCTTTTACTGATACTTTAAAACCAGTGTTTATGCTGCAAAAAATGTCAATCAGATCTTATATTGAAGTACAAGTGACAAAAAAAAATAAGTGAATTAAAATTTTTATTGCTTCAAAATCATAGCACTTTATCTCACAATGTGTCTTTGAAAATTTCTCTAACAAATACATAACATGACAGAGCATAACATATGTACATAACTCACGCTTTGAAAACTTGCCCAAAAGGAAACAATTTTCCTAACAGAGAGAAGTTATTTTTTTAATAAAAAATTAGCACTCTAACAAAACATGCCTTGAATCCCCTAGGAAAAAAGCCCCCGAGTGAAAAAAAAAAACTTTTTAAAGTAAATTCTGCTAGGTGATATAGATCCTGTGAAGTCTATATTAATAAGGTAAATGAATCATATCTAGATACATGTATACACACAGTGTCTCTGATCACCGAATTGACCACACTTGGGGGATGATAAATATACCAGTGAGGTATATCTCTTATACCACGAGTGATGTAAAATTTGATGATTGGAAACGAACTATAAATTTCTAAGGAGTAATACCGATCCAGTGAAATGGATATTTATTTATTTAATAGTGTTTAATGACACTTTAAGCTGGAGTACCCAGAGAGCAGTACACGGCACAGAAGTGCATATACATAAGATCAATAAAGAATATTTAGATAATGTATACACATTGTCTTTGATTACAAAATTTCCCCCACTTATGGGATAAGATGTATAGCTGTGAGGTATATCTCTTATCCAACGAGTGTTTAAATTTGGGCACCAGAAACAAGGTATAGATTTCTACTAAATGATCCAGTGAAGTGTATAGTCATAAGGTAAATAAAGCAAATCCAGTTAATGTAGACACAGTGTCTTTGATTACCAAACTTACAGTGCTGTACTTGTGGCATAACTCTATGCCCAGTTACCCATATAATTCGTTATAAAAAATACACTGTTTATATAGAACTTAATCTGATACAATGGCCAAGTCCTTTCATAAACTCTTCCAAAGATTTGTCACCAATATCGTTTGAATGGCAAAGAGTTTGAAGTCTTTCTTGGTATTTTTTCACTTCCATGCGAATGCGTTTCACAGGTGGCTGACCCCTGGCATCTTGTAACATTTCAGTCCTTGCCAGAGCAGCATCCTCTTTCAAATTGCTTGGGATATACCAGTTAAAAGAGCATAGACACAAGTTACAGCAGACACACCCAACTTTGCTCGAATAATGTATAACTGACTGAATAAATGTGGTGCCATACTAAAATTACCATCCATGTACCATGTTTGGCTTGTAGCCAAATGTCTTAATGCTTCATCACGACCAAATATAATAATTCGTTTTTCTGAGTCAGTTCCATTGTCATAAATTAAGAAGTTCTGGGGTATTGCGTCATCAGTCTGGGTCCATTCACCCTCTAGTTTTAACTCTGATAATGTTGCTGGAACTTTTGGTAACACACCTTGCTGTACACGTCTTATTGATCGTTTTATGCTTTCTGTATTGCCAGCATTGGCACAAACATCATCAGATGAGTTGAATAATATTAGAAGCTAGTATTTGCCTGGGTTTGTTTTTTGATGTCTTTGCTTCCTCCCTAATAGATGCTTTTAACTTTGCAACCCTTATTGTTGTCTCATCTCTTTCATGACTATGTGGTGTACTTGCTTCGGGATTTTCCATCTGAAAAGAGGAGGATGATAAATCACATTAATAATAATAATAATAATAATAACTAGACCGGGTTATGTTCGCCTGCTACGCTGCGAAAATAAAAAGTCCCCAGTTGCCCGTCCCAGAGGGGCGGCATATAAACTGTCCCTTTTAAAGCAACTCCTATTCTGGACACAAAGTGATATGTACCCATAAAATTTCAAGATTTAAAAGTTAAAATTACGACAGCCACAAGTGCAAAAGGCTACATTTACCCGAAGCTTGACTCGTTACTTGGTGGTAGAAGTCCCCTACTTTTTATCAATGACCCCTTTTAGGGATGAGGCCTAAAATTGTCATTTTTTAAAAAATCGGGGTTACGTTTACCTAGTATTGTTTGCCATGAGAAGTGATGAAATTATCAAAAGTTTTAGGATTGAAAATCCAAATGTGACCAAGAAACGGCCAAAAATAGAAAATACAGAATAATAATAATGTTTCTCCAATAGGACAGTTAAGTTGAGCCCCCTACCATCTCTCAAAAATTAATCTTATTTTAAATTAGTTTAAATTAATTAACCAAATGCATCATCTTCATAATACAAGAAAAGAATTGATACTATAATCACTATCATAAATCTATTTTAGCATAATAAACTGATAATCCCCATTAATTATCTTGATGAGGTTTACTGTGATAACGCACTTTGACCATTGTAAGCTATTTGAAAAAAACTAGATTTGTGCAACTGTATAATTAATCAGCTTATAATTTCTAATTCAATGCCTTTACTGACAACACACTAATCTATTACACAGACAGCACACTAATCTATTTTAGTCAATGTGCCTCAAATCGGGGTCGTCTCGCTATGCCGGTTGCTATTGTTTAGTAAAAATGTGTGAAGATTAAGTACATCAAAGGGAGAAGGATTATAGTCCGTTTCTTATTCGTTTACTCATTTAATGATGAAGTTGGTTAACGCGACTGGACTTAATCACGGTAAAATGACATTTGATAACTATTTTTTGAGAGGAAAAGTTGAATGTAATTTTGTAAAAAATGAACCTTTTTACAAAATTACATTCAACTTTTCCTCTCAAAAAATAGTTATCAAATAAAATGACATTTGATAACTATTTTTGGAGAGGAAAAGTTGAATGTAATTTTGTAAAAAATGAACCTTTTGAGACAATAAAATTTATAATTATTCACAACACTATATATTCAATTAAAATCCAGTACTGTGCGAAACAGAGTCCAGGTACTGGAGTAGTCCAATTTCACCAGCTTGAAATATTCTTTTAAAATGTCCCAGAGAATTGTCAATTTTTCTGTACTTTTTTTTCCTGGGTGCCAGTTTTCCTACTGCACTTAGTTGAATTATTGTTGATTCCTGGAATGACTGTTCTTTTTTGAGGAAGTCTATCATTCTGAAAATGTTGGGATGTGACCCGGCGATGAATAAACTTAATTTCCGGTGCCAACCCTCGATATGGTTCGTCGTGCGTGGCCCAACCGTGTCAAAATGGTTCCACATTAACCGTCCGTGGTCACCTTCCACCCAATAACTTGTCACATAGTCAGTGAACTGTTCTACACTAGCATTTACAGGAGCCTCCTCGAGGGTTAAAAACCACGCATCGCTGACATGCTCAACAGGAACTAGCGGAAGAGCAATAGCCCTCCGCACCACACACTGAACTTCTTCGTCATCCTGGAACAATGTTTTCAAACCACTTTTCTGGGCATGTTTCCTCACAGCCTGCCCATAATGAAAGAAACATCCTTTGAGGGTCACGTTTGGAAAAGTTATTTGAATGTCGTTTTGAGATGCAGTTTCATAGTCCGTAAAAAACTTGTCTTGGTGTAAGGTTGATGCCGAATTGACTGGCTTTCTCTACAACAAGTCGGAAAAATCTTTCATAAGTTTGCTGAGTTTTATTAGGCAGTAGCCCAAACACTAATGGACACATCTTATTTTCCACAAAAGCATGAATAGTGTACAATTGATAAAAAAACATCAGGGCACTTGTTGAATGTTCCATCACAAAAATAAATTTCCTCACTTGATAAATGTCGTAGGTTGTTTTCAGTTCCAAAGATAAGCATCTTGTTGTTGTCCCCATCACATGCTATTAAAAAGTCCTCTCCAGTAGTTGTCTTTGTGTATATTTCTGGAAGATCTATATCGGATCGTTGACGTGGTAATGGTGGTCTTGATTTTGAACGGGTGCGGTAGAGTGCTGATCTCACACTGTAGAATGTGGGTATCTTGGCGATAAACCCTGGGTCAAAATCTTCTCTACGTAGGTCTGGAAAAAAGAATGAATGAATGAATGAATGTGACACGCCTCGGAAACAAAACGGTACTCTTGATTGAACAAAAATAAATACTTGGGATACTTACTTGCAATTTTTTCTTGGTAAATAGAGGAAGCAGTGTTGGATCCATCTATCATTTTACGTTTCAGCTTTGCCAAATATGCATCTACTGCTACTTGCTCTATATCTGCTTCATGATTATGCTGGTTGATTGTGTTGTTACAATGTCATTCATTGTGTTGATGGTCCCTCTACAACCTGTCTGGCAGCATGTCCAATGTATCCGGTCGTTGTTTCTAGATTTTATTCTGTATTTGAACCCTTCGAATATTAGATTTCTGCCCCCAAGTCTGTTGGGAATAAAGTTAACATTCACTTGAGCGTTAGCCATGCTAAATGATGTGAGTAAGTAAATAATGCTGCATATTTATACACTTTATACACGTGAAGTTTGGCGAGTACAAAAAAAAGACAAAAAAAAAAAATAAAAGAAACACATCTCCAAATTGTCGATGCAAAAATCACAACACAATCACAACACCGTTGAAAACTTCTAATCAAGCTAAAAATACACGGTTTTCATCAAAGATGTGTGTGTTTTTTTAATAAATTATGTTAAAAAAAACCCCAAAATACAAAAAACACATCTCAAAATTGTTGATGCGAAAATCACAACACAATCACAACGCCGATGAAAACTTCTAATCAAGCTAAAAAAACACACACATATTTGATAATAACTATACTTTGATTTTATTGCGTCAGTGGTGTTAATTAATTTCTGCCGACCGGCATAGCGAGACCAACCCCTCAAATCAATGTTTATGGTGAACCACTTTGCTAGATAAAGGCATTAACTGACGCAAGAGAACTTGTGTGAAATTTATATATTAGTAACTTACATTCAAGTCTGTAGACAGCCTGCCATTGCAGTGGAAAGCAATTCTCTGAGCACACTGCCAATGAATTTTTTTGGACGATTGGTTTTTCTTTGTATACATCCACCCATCAAATCAAAGTTTTACTCCTCCTTTATTGCTGGGTATCAACTCCATAGTTCTTGCAACAAGACATAGGTGATTGGAAATGACGCCGAATCAAATGGTTTTGCGCGTCGAAGGCACGCAGGGACGATATGGGAGCAAGCCCCTTTTGACCCTCATTAGCTGTAGAATTTGAAAGTGTCAGACCGTGGTAAAGGAGGAGAAGTTGCGGGTTGTTAGCGGCGCTTGTGTCTTTTCAGCTTCTTTTTCAGAGGTGGAGGTTTGGAAGGAGAGACAGTGGTAGTTGGTGTTGTTGGTGGGCTGCCTGATGGTGGTTGCTGAGTTTTGTAGGGTCTGGTCCTTGCCGAGTCTGGAGTGGTTGTGGTTGATTGCTGAGTCTTTTGTTGTTGTAGATTTCTGGCGTCTATTAGTTTTTTGGTTTCTTCGACTTTTTGCATAAATAATTCATATTGCCTGTCCATCTGTTGTCTGTGAAGGTCCCCTTGTACCTTGTTAGCCCGTAAGATGTTCTTTATCCTGTCATCCGCATCCTGGCATTCTGGTTTAGAAGGAAGAGGCGAGTGGGGATCAGGAAGAGGCGAGAGGGCAGCTTCCATTTCCACCTCAGTCTCCACAGACTCTTCCTCATCCGACAATACCGACTGGGAAGCCGGCATTTGGATGGGGCTGTCTGTGGGAGTGGGAGGGGAAGTGGTGACCGACTCTGGCTCTTTCTTTTCCTCACCTTTCTCTTTCTTCATCTCCAAGAATGCCTCCAAGCGTCGGGAATCCCTCCGCTTGGTGGACGGGCTCTTCTTGCTTCTCCTTCTCTTTTCAGGGCCTCCAGGCCTCCCCGGGTGAGGACCAGTGCGAGAGGGGATCCTCTCACCAAAGGTGCTACCTCTCCCCAAGGAGGGTGGTGTCTTGGTTGATTCCGCAGGTTCAATCTTGAATTCAAGATTCAGATGGACGTTCTCGCCCATTTCCTGGATGGTCCAGGAGATGGGGCAAGAGACGCCCAGAGCTGAGATGTATTTGACTAAACGAGCTGGTAATTCCAGGTTTTCCATTTCAGTTATTGGTGTTAATAATAATAACTCTTTGGCCAGCCGCTGATTTGTCGCGGTCCTCATAAGAGAAGGCCATCATTCCCCCTGCACCCCACCCCCTCTTCCCCTCCTCTCCTCCCAGCATTCAGATATAAACTGCTTAATAGTGTCCCTCACTTCCTCTTTTTCAATTTCTCCAATAAGCATTCCTACCCTCTCCCTCGTGTCCCCCTTCAGCCATCTATCCTTTGTTTCTTCACCCCACTTTTGCATTATTCTTCCAGTAAATTTTATTCTATGAGGTATATACTGTGGGCATTCCAAGAGAAAATGTTCCAGGGTCTCCATTACTCCAGAGTGGCACATTTGGCATCCCTTTTCTCCATCTCTCCCAATTTTTCCCCGAAGCTCCAGTGATCTTGATCTCAGTTTGAACAGCAGTGACCCTCCAAAGGTGCCATCTAGGTACTTCTCAAAAGCTGGCTTTTCTTTATATTGTAACCCCTGCAGTGATCTTTTCACGCTAACCCCTGCTCGCCAGTTTCGATTGCAATCTTCCATGACTCTCTCTTTGACAAACCTTTTGCCTTCTTTCATTCCTACTTCTATGTTTGTTGACACTCTGAGTTCAGAAGTGGTCAATGCACGAATCCAATGAATGACGAAATGTCCACCATCCCATCTATTTTATATTAAAATGTACTTAGATGTAATGATAAAAACAACACTTACTGTGAAAAAAAGCCACTCAAAGGAAAAGCCCATCAAGGCTTACCTCACACCCATGTTGTTTTAAAATAAACAACAGAAAGAAGTGATTAGCAATTTTCATTGAATTGTAAAAACAACAGGGGCTCTGATAAAAGCTTCTCAAAGAGATAGGCAAAGTCCACAATCCAAGCCATCTATCCATTATTGCAGCATAAACACTGTGATTTTGAAAAAGTATTCAAGAAAAAATTATTGAAAAAAGAATAATTTAATTGAAAACAAAAATTTTTTAAAAATCCATAGGCATTTTGTCCAGTAGGCATTTTGTCTGATAGGCATTTTGTCCGATAGGCATTTTGTCCATAGGCATTTTGTCCGACAGGCATTTTGTCCATAGGCATTTTGTCCGTACACCAAGGTTTATCCTGCACCTAATCCATCCAGAAACCAGTTTCTTTAATTTCTCAACTTCCTTCCCAACAATTTCCAACAATTTTCACAAAACATCAGCCAGTGTTATAGATAATGCTAACTGCAAGAAATATTTCAGTTCAATTATTTAAAGGTCTCAATGTTCACTTTTAATCCACTCTGCTCCTAATATGGCGAGAAAAACAAAAGATTTCTGTTTTTTTCTCCAATTTTGACAGTGGTCCAAGAGGATAAAATACAGAACAGATAGTTAATGATGAGATTTATGGAGATGACAGGCAGCAGGCCTGTTATATATTGCCCATATTTAGTGTCTTTGGTGAATATAAGACTTCAATAAATATTTCTAGTTTTTTTTTCCCTCCCCCCCCCCCACCCCGCCCTGTCATATACAAAATAGTCTGTTCCTCAGGGAATTCCTTGTCTTCGAGAACCCTGCTCCTCAAGCATAGTTATGACTGCTCAGAAACAAATACCTCATGTCTTGAATTCCTGAAACCCTGTAGTGTAACTTTAGACAGTGCTGAATTGGGGGCTGAGGTTTGATAGAATCATGCATTTCTTGCAATGATATGACATGGAAAAATTGCCCCCACCTGATGTTGGGCTTTCAACATCAGAATGAGAAAACAAATATCAAGCAGAGGGTTTTACGCCATATGAGCAAATCATGTGGCGCAAAAATTTTCTTTTTGGAGGTGGGGGTGGCCTATTGAAATTTCACACTTCCCCCCTCCACCAACCAAAGGTTAACCATGTCGAGATTAAAAAAAAAAAAACTGTGAAAGATAGGTTATCGTGGCAAATTAGCAAATAATACAATAATACGACATTGAAAACATTTCTTTACTGAAATGGGGGGAAGATTTCTTTGGCCTATGAAAATTGTCCCTTGCCTGACATTGACCCCCCCGGGGGGAACTTTGGCAGGGAGTAAAAAAAAAATCTGTTACACCAGTTATCATTTTCAAGTTAATGACCACCCTCACTATTTCTGATTTCCATTTTGACAACATGTTCTATTTAAATTTAGTGTATGTGATTTCAAGTGGGTTATAGTTTATAAATAACTTATACCCCCACCCTACCCCCCTTTTGTGAAGAGATTAGGTGTGGAATGGATTACATCTGTCTGTTTGTTCTGCTCATTTGTTCTTACATTAGTTTATTATTCTTTTCATTCTTCCCTTTGTATAACTTCACCACTAATTGTCAACCTGATGACCTGGCAGAGGAATAGAAAAAGTGAGCGCCTTCCATGCATCTGCGTTGTTGGTATCTTCGTTGTGTAATCAACTCCTGCAATCTTAAATGTCATGAAACATTTGGACATTGTCACCCACATATTCAAGATGTGCTTCATGTACAAAGATTGCCCTTTCTCAACATAGAAAATTTTGAATGTCTTAGCAAGATGGGTACCTTCATGGTGTAATTAACTCCTGCTACAGTCATAAACAAACACATGTGAATATGAACAAGTGCAAAAAAGTAATAATTTTCGAGTCTCTACTTTTGAAAATATTGGAGAAAACTGAAAGCCAATAAAATATTCAATGTTGTGGATTAATTTTAATGTGGAAGCGCTTGAGAACTGAAATCATATTTTGATCTTTGTCTTCATTGTAGCTTGATAATGCAGATAGTTGTACATCACAGAAGATAATATTGTGTGAACTTTGAGCTGAACAGTGTTGTAAAATATGATTACTAAAGTTGTCTGCAGTAGAGAGAAATCCAAACTTATCAAAAATTTATGTGCGTCAATTTTGTAACATTGTAGCACATTGGAACAGGTTGCAGAATTTCTAATTACTGTATCCTGAGACAACTTTGTGAAAAAAAATTTCAGATTGCAACACATAATCATTTTCATGTTAATAATGTTACTTTATTTCTGATACATTGCTGCACTCTGCATTTAGAGCTTCTTTCTTGGCCCACTAATTTGTTCATTAACTTGTGGAGTGCAAGAAACCACTATCAGTGCTTTAAAAAAAAATGAGGGTACCAGAGCAATAGCGAATATTTTCCTTGTTCGTCTTTCATATTCAGTCAAATGCAAATATGTATATATGCAAATCAATATGAGGAATATTCTTTGAAAACCCTCTTCAGACCCACCAGTCAGAATCTTGTGAAATTTGGTGTACAGCATCCTAACTGGGGTGAGATTCAAGTTTGAGAGAATAATAGACTAAAAGTCAGGTTACTAGAGCTACAACCAGGGTATAGCCTAACTATCCACTCTCTCGGGCTCACTAGAGCTTTTATTAAATATATGAGATTCAAGTTTGTTCCTATCAAGTCTTTGGGCTTAAAACTGTTCACCTATTGGACCTTCTTCTCATTTTCCCCTCCCCTGGTTAAAAATATGGCATTTACACATGGCAGGTTTTTGATTTTATTTGAATGCAACGTTTGCCACCTATCCCGAAAACTGAAAAATAGAAAAGACCAGGTCCTTGAAAAACAACCCTTTTTATGTGTACCCATACTATGTATGGTACACATAATGCCGGCATCCGGGGTGACCATCTGTCGTTCGTCTAACCTTTGTCAGTCCGTCCATCCGTCCGTCTGTCCATCTGTCCGTCCGGCATTCATATCCATTTCTTTGGCATTCGATAACTTGAAAAATATTGCTTGGATCGTCAAGTTACTTTATATTGGTGTTCAGGTTACTGATGTGCTGAGCTGTATAGTTTTTGGTGTTAATCTGATAATTTGATCCGGAGATATTAACCATTTATCCTTCAAATTGAAAATTCCTCCAATCCCTTTGGCATGAGATAACTCCAAAATGAGATAACTCCAAAAATATCAATCCGATTGTTATGTTACTTTATATATTTATTCAGGTTACTGATGTGCTGTTCTGTATAGTTTTTGATGTAAATCTAATAATTTAATCTGGAGATAACCCTTTATTCATCAAATTAGACACTCGCCTGTGTACGATATATGGGCATTTACCGAAACTTGGTTAAAACCAACGGACGATAGCTCTGATCTCGAAATATGCGGGTTCCAAACAGTCCTGAGAAAAGACCGCCCTACAAGGGGAGGAGGGATCGCAATATACATCAAGTCAGGAATCTCCTTCAATATACGACCAGACCTAGAAGTCTTTCCACTTGAAAGTATGTGGATTGAAGTCTATACTGCCAAACGATCTTTTCTGCTTGGTGTTTTTTATAGACCACCAAACAGCACTAACGATGCCTGGGATATGATTACTACATCCATTGAGAAAGCTAAAGACACTGGGATATCGGATATAATTGTTACAGGGGACTTTAACGACAACTCACTTCCACCCGTTAGTGGAAAATTCAGCGATATTGCTGATTATTTTAATCTTAGACAATTGGTGTCTGAGCCTACATTCTTCACAGAGACTTCGGAAACCTTATTAGATCTAACAGCCGTCAGCGACACTGTTGAAGTGATATCTTGCGAAGTAACAGACTCTTTTATTCCCAATTTAATACGGTATCACTGCCCTGTCTTTATTGAAATAAACTTCAAGAAAAATAGTGTTAAAAGCTTTAAACGTAGAATATGGAAATATGCCGAGGGCAATTTTGACGGGCTCAACAATGCATTAGCAAACTACCAGTGGAACACTATTTTCCATCATACGAACCTGGACACAATGGTGGAAGACTTTTGTTCCGCAGTCCTTGAGTTGGCCTCCGTATATATCCCAAATAAAATGATTACTGTCAGGCGAAAAGAACCCAAATGGATGCATAATGAAATTAGGTTACTTATTCGGCAAAGGAAACGTCTCTACCGTTTAGCCAAATCAAATAGCAGACCTGAGACCTGGGAAAAATATCGCTTAAAGCGTAATGAAGTTGTCTCTGTAATTAGAAAATCAAAGGCAAACCACTACGATAAAATACAGAAGACATTAAACAATAAGTCTACTCCCTCAGCATTATGGTGGAAAACGCTTAAACTGCTTCTGAGTAATAAAGTGACTGAAATTCCAAACTTACTCCACCAGAATAAAATTATTTCAAGTAATGTAGATAAAGCAGAGGCATTTAACAAGTATTTCTGCAATATTCTAAATCCACGTCTTTTGAAAGGGTGTATTGCCTCTCTATCAAGACCCCTTACAATTCTGTTTAATATCCTACTGCGCAATTCCCACTTCCCGACGCACTGGAAGAAGGCAAACGTAACCCCAGTTTTAAAAAAGGATCCCCCTAACTTGGTTTCCAATTATCGCCCAATATCATTACTTAGCTGTTTAGGGAAAGTTCTCGAAAGGTGTGTGTTCGAACAACTGTGGAACTTTATTGAGGAGAATAACATTCTTAGTCCTTTTCAGTCCGGTTTTACTCCGCGCGATTCAACTGTTCTTCAGCTTACGGATATATATGATGCGTTTAGTGGAGCACTTGATGAGGGAAAGGATGTAAGATTGGTATTCTGCGATGTAAGCAAGGCTTTCGATAAGGTTTGGCACAAGGGATTGATCTATAAATTAGATAAAATGGGAGTTTCAGGCGAACTTCTTGAATTCTTAAAATCTTATCTTACTGATCGTCAGCAAAGGGTAGTAATAAACTCGGAAACCTCGTCTTGGAAACCAGTTTCTTCAGGTGTTCCCCAGGGATCAATCCTAGGTCCCCTGTTATTTCTAATATATATAAATGATATAACACTCGATTTGACAAGCTGCATAAGACTATTTGCGGATGATACAACTCTATATTTAATTATTGAGAACCCTGACAGAGCCTCACGACTCTTAAATAATGACCTGCTGAAAATCGAACAATGGGCTAGTACATGGCTTGTTGAATTCAACCCTCACAAAACAGAAACAATGATTATATCACGCAAAATAGAACCAGCAGGACACCCAACTTTAAATATGGTCAATACTGCCATCAAAGAAGTCACAGAGCACAAACACCTCGGTGTTATTCTTAACTCGTGGTGTACATGGGATCACCACATCAACCACATTTGTAAAAAGGCCTGGCCACGATTAGATTTAATTAGGAAAAATAAATTCATACTGGATCGCAAAACTTTGGAAAAAATTTACTTTGCATTTATTCGACCTCTGCTCGAATATGCAGACACAGTTTGGGACAACTGTACCGATCAGGATGCAATGAAACTTGAAGGCATCCAAATTGCTGCGGCGCGTATTACGACTGGCGCTACTACTAGCGCCAGCAAACATTCATTGTATGTGGAAACTGGTTGGGAAACACTAAAAATAAGACGGGAGAAGCACAAATTGATACAGTATTTCAAAATGTTTCACAACTTGGTCCCCCCTTACATCTCGAATAGAATCACTCCCCCCATTTCGGCTGACCAATCTCGTGACATGCGCAATGCAAGCAATCGCCGACTTCCTTTCTGCAGAACAAAAAATTACCAGTCATCTTTCATACCCTCAACTACGAAACTATGGAACGACCTCCCACTGAACATTAGAGACAACACCTCTTTGGTTGCGTTTAAAAACTATGTGAATAGACATGTTTGTCGACCGCCACAATATTTCTTCCAAACCACCTCCCGAAAGGCCCAAATTTACCACTGTAGATTACGATTACGATGCAGCAGTCTAAATGAACATCTCTATGATAACCATTTATCTAACACACCGCTATGTGTCTGTGGTGAGCGCGAGACTACTGAACATTTCCTACTGAGATGCCCAAATTACAACCGTATAAGAAACGAAACAATAGGATCACTTCCGTGTACTCTCGACAATAACATCTTACTATTTGGCTGGGAATTTTATAGTAATGAGGACAATGGAGCAATCTTTGAAGCTGTTGAAAAATTCATTGTCCTTTCTGCGAGATTTAACCGAACCACCCAGTCTTAAGGAGATTATTTCCGACAAGAAATTTACTTATTAAAACTTCTTGCAATATTATCTCGAGTCTTTGATCGCACCTTGAATGTTTTAAGCGCACCACACATTCCATGAAAAACTAGTTGGAACTATAGACTCATGTAATTCGGAAATCTTAGCTTCAGGTTTCTGATGGTGCCTTCAATATTAAAGCACAACCCCCATCCCACGAATAAATAAGCTGGTCTTAAAGACTCATGCGTCTGGTATACCTTCTTTTTTTTTTCTTTTTTTTTTCTTCAGGTAGGCCCCTATGATCGTGAGTACATGAATGCATGGGTATATGAACGCACTGCTACCGGGGTCCTGGAAGCGGGAAGGACCACATGTCACACCCTAAAGGACATTCCTCCTATCTCCATAATTCTTATCATTAAAGTACGGCTACATTTCATTAACCTTATCGGTTACGGATGTTCACTTTGTGAGGTATGAGCGTGTCGTCCGTTCTCTACAGATTATCTGACGAGGCCCTTATGTGACTATATAGCCAAGTATGTGACATCGTCACACATCCGTCATTCATAGACTTCGACGTGCTGCTCAGAACGGAAGCGTGGCCTTTCATCATTTCTCACTCACTGCCTCGTTTTCTTTTTGGATATCGGTATTTTACCTACGCGCACTGATCTTCCTTTATGCTTCTCGGGGTCTAATTAAGAACTAATTTTTTCTTCACCATGAGCCAAATGTCCCAAACCCTCGGCCATTGCCTCCACTACCCACGTCCCTCCTGGAAGGTGGGAATTGGAGGTGATGACCGCGCTGCAGGGGCGGTTCTTCATTCATTTGGTATGCACAAATCACGGAGCCATGAGTTTGAGGTGGTATTATTGAGCATATCTCCGTCATTGGCAAGGAAACATCGAATAATCTCCCTTTAACCGATGCATTACAAACAACACACAATGAAGACGAAGAGAATCTAATGCACTCCATGCACTTACCGTCACGCGACGCCCCGGGGCACTTAATCCTAATCTTAACGAATTTTGAAATTCAAATGTGACACCCTCAGCCTATGTTGCCAACCAAGTAACCCACCACAGCCCATTCTCCGTTGTCATTTCAGGCCATGTCTTCCGTTCTGTGGAGTGTGGCGCTTTACAAATTGTAGCCTATCATTACTTAAATGATTACTATTTCTGGTTTTCTCTTTTATTTCTCTTCTTCTTCTTTCTATAATTTCAGAATTTCAGAAATGTGTTTCCAACCTATACCAAACCGTATTATTACTTAGTAAATTATTTACTGGTTTGGATTTAACATATTTTATAGCTGTTTCTCGAATATATTATAGGTAATTAATTAATGGTGTGGAAACGACCTTGTACAAGCCAACGGCTTACTGTCGAATCCACAAACATCTTCATGTTGTATACTGTACTCACTGAGGTTGGAAATAAATATTGTTTAAACTAAATTAGACACTCCTCCAATCCATGTCTATATGTACCCATACCTTGTATGG
The DNA here is from genome assembly GCA_031216915.1 of Pictodentalium vernedei. Lineage (NCBI taxonomy): Eukaryota > Metazoa > Mollusca > Scaphopoda > Dentaliida > Dentaliidae > Pictodentalium > Pictodentalium vernedei. The sequence goes on along the minus strand of CM062291.1, from coordinate 200,928,915 downwards.
TGTACCTAATATCGGCATCCGTGGTGGCCCTCCGTCATACAGCTTTCTACTAGTTGTGTGTATGGGTACACATCTGATGATTTTATCGGCCTATTTTTTTTTGCAATACTGGAAATGTGGTCATTATTTCTGTGTTAACATCTGAATATTGGTAGAAACATCTGACATAGACTACGTTTGCCACCTATCCTGAAAACTGAGATTTAGAAAAGACCAGGTCCTTGAAAAACAACCCTTTTTATGTGTACCCATACTATGTATGGTACACATAATGCCGGCATCTGGGGTGGCTATCTGTCGTTCGTCCATCCTTTGTCTGGCGTCTGTATCCATTTCTTTGGCATTCGATAACTTGAAAAATATTGCTTGGATTGTCAAGTTACTTAATATTTGTGTTCAGGTTACTGATGTGCCAAGCTGTATAGTTTTTGGTGTAAATCTGATAATTTGATCCTGAGATATTAACCCTTTATCCTTCAAATTGAAAATTCCTCCAATCCCTTTGGCATTCAATAACTTGAAAAATATTGCTTGGATTGTCAAGTTACTTTACATTTGTGTTCAGGTTACTGATGTGCCGAGCTGTATACTTTTTGGTGTAAATCGGATAATTTGATCCTGTGATATTAACCCTCTAGAACTCCTCCAATCCATTTCTTCGGCATGTGATAACTCAAAAAATATTAATCCGATTATCAGGTTACTTTATATATGCATTCAGGTTACTGATGTGCTGTGCTGTATAGTTTTTTATGTAAATCTAATAATTTGATCCGGGGATATTAACCCTTTATCCACCAAATTAGGTACTCCTCCAATCCATTTCTATATGTATCCATACCATGTATGGTGTACATAATGTCGGCATCCGAGGTGGCCCTCCGTCATACAGCTTTCTACTAGTTGCACGTATGGGTACACACCTGACGATTTCATCGGCCTATTTTTTTAGCAATACTGGAAATGTCATTATTTCTGTGATAACATCTGAATATTGGTAGAAACTTTGGACATAGACTACAGAGTTCTAAATAATAACATGACTTCCTTCTTCTGTAGTGTTAATTTGCCGTAGATACTGAATTAAATCTTGTCAGATGTGCCTCAGGGCCTCTGGGGTCTCTTGTTTACAAACAAATTTGAGGATGCATATGATGACTTTCTTACTAATTCTGAAACAGATGATGTTTTTCAAATGTTCACCCTGGAGAGCTGATGTATCCAAAATGAATTTAGGGGATTTCAGATTGGACTTGATAATATAGATTTAACACTGCTTACATGTGTGTGAGTGTGGGGGGGGGGGGGGGGGGGGGGGCACAGTAGTGCTGTGTACTAAGGCGTACTGCATGTCAATGGTGCACTTGTCTTCAACCAATGCTAACCCTGCTTGTGTAGAGGTAGTACATTGGGGAGTTAGACATTTGCTTGCTGCTGCTCATTGGTTCTCTCCAGGTACTTGGGATTCCTCCACTCGTAAAACTGTGTGACACAAGTGGACCCTTGCTGTCAAAAGGGTCATTAAACCCCAGTTAAAATAAAACATAATACTGCTTACAGCAGTACCTCTACTTTTAAAATGAGAAAAATTAAGGTTTTCAAGTAACAACTCTTGGCTCCCTGTTGTAACACCAGGCCAGAAAATTTGGAGAGCGATTTTATCATTCATCTGGCAGGAAAGGGTGGGGACATGAAATTTGCAAGACGTTATGTGTGGGTTGGGTGGGTCTTATGGTTGCGCTAAAAACGTACGTTCTCAAATAACGATAATTTCATGATTTTATGCAATATATCATTATTGATGTTCCAAACTTCCGAGATAATGCTGTAAATCAACCCTAATAGGTTAATGCAACACAAGGGGCCTTTATAAGTGTTAATATGAGGTGAAATCTGTGCTTGCCACAGATGCTTTCGAAATCTGTGAACTGTCATACAGTTGGGCCACCATGGACGAGTCAAAATCCTCAGGTTTTCATTTTTTCCACGCATATAATTCAGCATAAGATCTGCTATGACAACTATCAAAATTTCCACCAATGAAGCACCCGGATTTCCCAGTCATAGCAAAGCATTTCTGAATTATATGCGTGAAAAAATTCCCACCCATAGATTTTGACCCGTCCCTGATGGCTGTACTGTAATCAGTCGACTTTATTATATCCAGATGAATGGTAAATAGGTTATCTCAAAATTTTAGATTTTATTCTCTGAACACTTGGAGATGGAGCAGTGAATACTTTGGTAAACAAGTTCCACTTTGCTGGTAGGAGAGTACTTGTACTGGATTAGAGGTACCAAGAGTGTTAGTCTTCTACAGTAGATTGCATTGGTAAAAACAATTGGCTTAACCCTCTGCACTCTGATTAGAGATGAGCCGATTAGTAAAATGACCTATTGGACAAATGCCGATTATTTTAGACAACAATCGGCCAATACCGCATGCCGATGTCAGATGATTTCTTTATTATTCAAGCTTACTGCAGAAGCTGGCTGATTTACAGTAATCAGAATTTAATTTACTGGAAGATAACACACTTTTAATACTCACTTCAATAAGTTAAATAACACAAACAAAGGGTTAATCTCATGTCAATGAAGTACCATCAGTGCAATATATTTTACGATTAAAAATAAACATCTAACAACTGAGTCAAGAAGTTATCAAAAGCTGTCGTTGGAACCACACGTTTTAGAGTGGGAGTTTCTTTTCAGTAAACCCATATATAGGACACAAGAAAAATTGAGAGGCTTCGTGTTGATAAGTCCCCCCCCCCCTTTCATATTTGTGTTCAGGTTACTGATGTGCCAAGCTGTATAGTTTTTGGTGTAAATCTGTTATTTTGATCCTGAGATATTAACCCTTTATCCTTCAAGTTGAAAATTTCTCCAATCCCTTTGGCATTTGATAACTTGAAAAATATTGCTTGGATTGTCAAGTTACTTAATAATTGTGTTCAGGTTACTGATGTGCTGAGCTGTATAGTTTTTGGTGTTAATCTGATAATTTGATCCGGAGATATTAACCATTTATCCTTCAAATTGAAAATTCCTCCAATCCCTTTGGCATGAGATAACTCCAAAATGAGATAACTCCAAAAATATCAATCCGATTGTTATGTTACTTTATATATTTATTCAGGTTACTGATGTGCTGTGCTGTATAGTTTTTGATGTAAATCTAATAATTTGATCTGGAGATAACCCTTTATCCATCAAATGAGACACTCCTCCAATCCATGTCTATATGTACCCATACCTTGTATGGTGTACCTAATATCGGCATCCGTGGTGGCCCTCCATCATACAGCTCTCTACTAGTTGTGTGTATGGGTACACATCTGATGATTTTATCGGCCTATTTTTTTTGCAATACTGGAAATGTGGTCATTATTTCTGTGTTAACATCTGAATATTGGTAGAAACATCTGACATAGACTACGTTTGCCACCTATCCTGAAAACTGAGATTTAGAAAAGACCAGGTCCTTGAAAAACAACCCTTTTTATGTGTACCCATACTATGTATGGTACACATAATGCCGGCATCTGGGGTGGCTACCTGTCGTTCGTCCATCCTTTGTCTGGCGTCTGTATCCATTTCTTTGGCATTCGATAACTTGAAAAATATTGCTTCGATTGTCAAGTTACTTTATATTTGTGTTCAGGTTACTGATGTGCCAAGCTGTATAGTTTTTGGTGTAAATCTGATAATTTGATCCTGAGATATTAACCCTTTATCCTTCAAATTGAAAATTCCTCCAATCCCTTTGGCATTCAATATCTTGAAAAATATTGCTTGGATTGTCAAGTTACTTTACATTTGTGTTCAGGTTACTGATGTGCCGAGCTGTATACTTTTTGGTGTAAATCGGATAATTTGATCCTGTGATATTAACCCTCTAGAACTCCTCCAATCCATTTCTTCGGCATGTGATAACTCAAAAAATATTAATCCGATTATCAGGTTACTTTATATATGCATTCAGGTTACTGATGTGCTGTGCTGTATAGTTTTTTATGTAAATCTAATAATTTGATCCGGGGATATTAACCCTTTATCCACCAAATTAGGTACTCCTCCAATCCATTTCTATATGTATCCATACCATGTATGGTGTACATAATGTCGGCATCCGAGGTGGCCCTCCGTCATACAGCTTTCTACTAGTTGCACGTATGGGTACACACCTGACGATTTCATCGGCCTATTTTTTTAGCAATACTGGAAATGTCATTATTTCTGTGATAACATCTGAATATTGGTAGAAACTTTGGACATAGACTACAGAGTTCTAAATAATAACATGACTTCCTTCTTCTGTAGTGTTAATTTGCCGTAGATACTGAATTAAATCTTGTCAGATGTGCCTCAGGGCCTCTGGGGTCTCTTGTTTACAAACAAATTTGAGGATGCATATGATGACTTTCTTACTAATTCTGAAACAGATGATGTTTTTCAAATGTTCACCCTGGAGAGCTGATGTATCCAAAATGAATTTAGGGGATTTCAGATTGGACTTGATTATATAGATTTAACACTGCTTACATGTGTGTGAGTGTGGGGGGGGGGGGGGGGGGGGGGGGAGGGGGGGCACAGTAGTGCTGTGTACTAAGGCGTACTGCATGTCAATGGTGCACTTGTCTTCAACCAATGCTAACCCTGCTTGTGTAGAGGTAGTACATTGGGGAGTTAGACATTTGCTTGCTGCTGCTCATTGGTTCTCTCCAGGTACTTGGGATTCCTCCACTCGTAAAACTGTGTGACACAAGTGGACCCTTGCTGTCAAAAGGGTCATTAAACCCCAGTTAAAATAAAACATAATACTGCTTACAGCAGTACCTCTACTTTTAAAATGAGAAAAATTAAGGTTTTCAAGTAACAACTCTTGGCTCCCTGTTGTAACACCAGGCCAGAAAATTTGGAGAGCGATTTTATTCATCTGGCAGGAAAGGGTGGGGTGGGGACATGAAATTTGCAAGACGTTATGTGTGGGTTGGGTGGGTCTTATGGTTGCGCTAAAAACGTACGTTCTCAAATAATGATAATTTCATGATTTTATGCAATATATCATTATTGATGTTCCAAACTTCCGAGATAATGCTGTAAATCAACCCTAATAGGTTAATGCAACACAAGGGGCCTTTATAAGTGTTAATATGAGGTGAAATCTGTGCTTGCCACAGATGCTTTCGAAATCTGTGAACTGTCATACAGTTGGGCCACCATGGACGAGTCAAAATCCTCAGGTTTTCATTTTTTCCACGCATATAATTCAGCATAAGATCTGCTATGACAACTATCAAAATTTCCACCAATGAAGCACCCGGATTTCCCAGTCATAGCAGAGCATTTCTGAATTATATGCGTGAAAAAATGCCCACCCATAGATTTTGACCCGTCCCTGATGGCTGTACTGTAATCAGTCGACTTGATTATATCCAGATGAATGGTAAATAGGTTATCTCAAAATTTTAGATTTTATTCTCTGAACACTTGGAGATGGAGCAGTGAATACTTTGGTAAACAAGTTCCACTTTGCTGGTAGGAGAGTACTTGTACTGGATTAGAGGTACCAAGAGTGTTAGTCTTCTACAGTAGATTGCATTGGTAAAAACAATTGGCTTAACCCTCTGCACTCTGATTAGAGATGAGCCGATTAGTAAAATGACCTATTGGACAAATGCCGATTATTTTAGACAACAATCGGCCAATACCGCATGCCGATGTCAGATGATTTCTTTATTATTCAAGCTTACTGCAGAAGCTGGCTGATTTACAGTAATCAGAATTTAATTTACTGGAAGATAACACACTTTTAATACTCACTTCAATAAGTTAAATAACACAAACAAAGGGTTAATCTCATGTCAATGAAGTACCATCAGTGCAATATATTTTACGATTAAAAATAAACATCTAACAACTGAGTCGAGAAGTTATCAAAAGCTGTCGTTGGAACCACACGTTTTAGAGTGGGAGTTTCTTTTCAGTAAACCCATATATAGGACACAAGAAAAATTGAGAGGCTTCGTGTTGATAAGTCCCCCCCCCCCCCCCTCCCCCCCCCCCCCCCTTCATATTTGTGTTCAGGTTACTGATGTGCCAAGCTGTATAGTTTTTGGTGTAAATCTGTTATTTTGATCCTGAGATATTAACCCTTTATCCTTCAAGTTGAAAATTTCTCCAATCCTTTTGGCATTTGATAACTTGAAAAATATTGCTTGGATTGTCAAGTTACTTAATAATTGTGTTCAGGTTACTGATGTGCTGAGCTGTATAGTTTTTGGTGTTAATCTGATAATTTGATCCGGAGATATTAACCATTTATCCTTCAAATTGAAAATTCCTCCAATCCCTTTGGCATGAGATAACTCCAAAATGAGATAACTCCAAAAATATCAATCCGATTGTTATGTTACTTTATATATTTATTCAGGTTACTGATGTGCTGTGCTGTATAGTTTTTGATGTAAATCTAATAATTTGATCTGGAGATAACCCTTTATCCATCAAATGAGACACTCCTCCAATCCATGTCTATATGTACCCATACCTTGTATGGTGTACCTAATATCGGCATCCGTGGTGGCCCTCCGTCATACAGCTTTCTACTAGTTGTGTGTATGGGTACACATCTGATGATTTTATCGGCCTATTTTTTTTGCAATACTGGAAATGTGGTCATTATTTCTGTGTTAACATCTGAATATTGGTAGAAACATCTGACATAGACTACGTTTGCCACCTATCCTGAAAACTGAGATTTAGAAAAGACCAGGTCCTTGAAAAACAACCCTTTTTATGTGTACCCATACTATGTATGGTACACATAATGCCGGCATCTGGGGTGGCTATCTGTCGTTCGTCCATCCTTTGTCTGGCGTCTGTATCCATTTCTTTGGCATTCGATAACTTGAAAAATATTGCTTGGATTGTCAAGTTACTTTATATTTGTGTTCAGGTTACTGATGTGCCAAGCTGTATAGTTTTTGGTGTAAATCTGATAATTTGATCCTGAGATATTAACCCTTTATCCTTCAAATTGAAAATTCCTCCAATCCCTTTGGCATTCAATAACTTGAAAAATATTGCTTGGATTGTCAAGTTACTTTACATTTGTGTTCAGGTTACTGATGTGCCGAGCTGTATACTTTTTGGTGTAAATCGGATAATTTGATCCTGTGATATTAACCCTCTAGAACTCCTCCAATCCATTTCTTCGGCATGTGATAACTCAAAAAATATTAATCCGATTATCAGGTTACTTTATATATGCATTCAGGTTACTGATGTGCTGTGCTGTATAGTTTTTTATGTAAATCTAATAATTTGATCCGGGGATATTAACCCTTTATCCACCAAATTAGGTACTCCTCCAATCCATTTCTATATGTATCCATACCATGTATGGTGTACATAATGTCGGCATCCGAGGTGGCCCTCCGTCATACAGCTTTCTACTAGTTGCACGTATGGGTACACACCTGACGATTTCATCGGCCTATTTTTTTAGCAATACTGGAAATGTCATTATTTCTGTGATAACATCTGAATATTGGTAGAAACTTTGGACATAGACTACAGAGTTCTAAATAATAACATGACTTCCTTCTTCTGTAGTGTTAATTTGCCGTAGATACTGAATTAAATCTTGTCAGATGTGCCTCAGGGCCTCTGGGGTCTCTTGTTTACAAACAAATTTGAGGATGCATATGATGACTTTCTTACTAATTCTGAAACAGATGATGTTTTTCAAATGTTCACCCTGGAGAGCTGATGTATCCAAAATGAATTTAGGGGATTTCAGATTGGACTTGATAATATAGATTTAACACTGCTTACATGTGTGTGAGTGTGGGGGGGGAGGGGGGCACAGTAGTGCTGTGTACTAAGGCATACTGCATGTCAATGGTGCACTTGTCTTCAACCAATGCTAACCCTGCTTGTGTAGAGGTAGTACATTGGGGAGTTAGACATTTGCTTGCTGCTGCTCATTGGTTCTCTCCAGGTACTTGGGATTCCTCCACTCGTAAAACTGTGTGACACAAGTGGACCCTTGCTGTCAAAAGGGTCATTAAACCCCAGTTAAAATAAAACATAATACTGCTTACAGCAGTACCTCTACTTTTAAAATGAGAAAAATTAAGGTTTTCAAGTAACAACTCTTGGCTCCCTGTTGTAACACCAGGCCAGAAAATTTGGAGAGCGATTTTATCATTCATCTGGCAGGAAAGGGTGGGGACATGAAATTTGCAAGACGTTATGTGTGGGTTGGGTGGGTCTTATGGTTGCGCTAAAAACGTACGTTCTCAAATAACGATAATTTCATGATTTTATGCAATATATCATTATTGATGTTCCAAACTTCCGAGATAATGCTGTAAATCAACCCTAATAGGTTAATGCAACACAAGGGGCCTTTATAAGTGTTAATATGAGGTGAAATCTGTGCTTGCCACAGATGCTTTCGAAATCTGTGAACTGTCATACAGTTGGGCCACCATGGACGAGTCAAAATCCTCAGGTTTTCATTTTTTCCACGCATATAATTCAGCATAAGATCTGCTATGACAACTATCAAAATTTCCACCAATGAAGCACCCGGATTTCCCAGTCATAGCAAAGCATTTCTGAATTATATGCGTGAAAAAATTCCCACCCATAGATTTTGACCCGTCCCTGATGGCTCTACTGTAATCAGTCGACTTTATTATATCCAGATGAATGGTAAATAGGTTATCTCAAAATTTTAGATTTTATTCTCTGAACACTTGGAGATGGAGCAGTGAATACTTTGGTAAACAAGTTCCACTTTGCTGGTAGGAGAGTACTTGTACTGGATTAGAGGTACCAAGAGTGTTAGTCTTCTACAGTAGATTGCATTGGTAAAAACAATTGGCTTAACCCTCTGCACTCTGATTAGAGATGAGCCGATTAGTAAAATGACCTATTGGACAAATGCCGATTATTTTAGACAACAATCGGCCAATACCGCATGCCGATGTCAGATGATTTCTTTATTATTCAAGCTTACTGCAGAAGCTGGCTGATTTACAGTAATCAGAATTTAATTTACTGGAAGATAACACACTTTTAATACTCACTTCAATAAGTTAAATAACACAAACAAAGGGTTAATCTCATGTCAATGAAGAACCATCAGTGCAATATATTTTACCATTAAAAATAAACATCTAACAACTGAGTCAAGAAGTTATCAAAAGCTGTCGTTGGAACCACACGTTTTAGAGTGGGAGTTTCTTTTCAGTAAACCCATATATAGGACACAAGAAAAATTGAGAGGCTTCGTGTTGATAAGTCCTCCCCCCCTTTCATATTTGTGTTCAGGTTACTGATGTGCCAAGCTGTATAGTTTTTGGTGTAAATCTGTTATTTTGATCCTGAGATATTAACCCTTTATCCTTCAAGTTGAAAATTTCTCCAATCCCTTTGGCATTTGATAACTTGAAAAATATTGCTTGGATTGTCAAGTTACTTAATAATTGTGTTCAGGTTACTGATGTGCTGAGCTGTATAGTTTTTGGTGTTAATCTGATAATTTGATCCGGAGATATTAACCATTTATCCTTCAAATTGAAAATTCCTCCAATCCCTTTGGCATGAGATAACTCCAAAATGAGATAACTCCAAAAATATCAATCCGATTGTTATGTTACTTTATATATTTATTCAGGTTACTGATGTGCTGTGCTGTATAGTTTTTGATGTAAATCTAATAATTTGATCTGGAGATAACCCTTTATCCATCAAATGAGACACTCCTCCAATCCATGTCTATATGTACCCATACCTTGTATGGTGTACCTAATATCGGCATCCGTGGTGGCCCTCCATCATACAGCTCTCTACTAGTTGTGTGTATGGGTACACATCTGATGATTTTATCGGCCTATTTTTTTTGCAATACTGGAAATGTGGTCATTATTTCTGTGTTAACATCTGAATATTGGTAGAAACATCTGACATAGACTACGTTTGCCACCTATCCTGAAAACTGAGATTTAGAAAAGACCAGGTCCTTGAAAAACAACCCTTTTTATGTGTACCCATACTATGTATGGTACACATAATGCCGGCATCTGGGGTGGCTACCTGTCGTTCGTCCATCCTTTGTCTGGCGTCTGTATCCATTTCTTTGGCATTCGATAACTTGAAAAATATTGCTTCGATTGTCAAGTTACTTTATATTTGTGTTCAGGTTACTGATGTGCCAAGCTGTATAGTTTTTGGTGTAAATCTGATAATTTGATCCTGAGATATTAACCCTTTATCCTTCAAATTGAAAATTCCTCCAATCCCTTTGGCATTCAATATCTTGAAAAATATTGCTTGGATTGTCAAGTTACTTTACATTTGTGTTCAGGTTACTGATGTGCCGAGCTGTATACTTTTTGGTGTAAATCGGATAATTTGATCCTGTGATATTAACCCTCTAGAACTCCTCCAATCCATTTCTTCGGCATGTGATAACTCAAAAAATATTAATCCGATTATCAGGTTACTTTATATATGCATTCAGGTTACTGATGTGCTGTGCTGTATAGTTTTTTATGTAAATCTAATAATTTGATCCGGGGATATTAACCCTTTATCCACCAAATTAGGTACTCCTCCAATCCATTTCTATATGTATCCATACCATGTATGGTGTACATAATGTCGGCATCCGAGGTGGCCCTCCGTCATACAGCTTTCTACTAGTTGCACGTATGGGTACACACCTGACGATTTCATCGGCCTATTTTTTTAGCAATACTGGAAATGTCATTATTTCTGTGATAACATCTGAATATTGGTAGAAACTTTGGACATAGACTACAGAGTTCTAAATAATAACATGACTTCCTTCTTCTGTAGTGTTAATTTGCCGTAGATACTGAATTAAATCTTGTCAGATGTGCCTCAGGGCCTCTGGGGTCTCTTGTTTACAAACAAATTTGAGGATGCATATGATGACTTTCTTACTAATTCTGAAACAGATGATGTTTTTCAAATGTTCACCCTGGAGAGCTGATGTATCCAAAATGAATTTAGGGGATTTCAGATTGGACTTGATTATATAGATTTAACACTGCTTACATGTGTGTGAGTGTGGGGGGGGGGGGGGGGAGGGGGGGCACAGTAGTGCTGTGTACTAAGGCGTACTGCATGTCAATGGTGCACTTGTCTTCAACCAATGCTAACCCTGCTTGTGTAGAGGTAGTACATTGGGGAGTTAGACATTTGCTTGCTGCTGCTCATTGGTTCTCTCCAGGTACTTGGGATTCCTCCACTCGTAAAACTGTGTGACACAAGTGGACCCTTGCTGTAAAAAGGGTCATTAAACCCCAGTTAAAATAAAACATAATACTGCTTACAGCAGTACCTCTACTTTTAAAATGAGAAAAATTAAGGTTTTCAAGTAACAACTCTTGGCTCCCTGTTGTAACACCAGGCCAGAAAATTTGGAGAGCGATTTTATTCATCTGGCAGGAAAGGGTGGGGTGGGGACATGAAATTTGCAAGACGTTATGTGTGGGTTGGGTGGGTCTTATGGTTGCGCTAAAAACGTATGTTCTCAAATAATGATAATTTCATGATTTTATGCAATATATCATTATTGATGTTCCAAACTTCCGAGATAATGCTGTAAATCAACCCTAATAGGTTAATGCAACACAAGGGGCCTTTATAAGTGTTAATATGAGGTGAAATCTGTGCTTGCCACAGATGCTTTCGAAATCTGTGAACTGTCATACAGTTGGGCCACCATGGACGAGTCAAAATCCTCAGGTTTTCATTTTTTCCACGCATATAATTCAGCATAAGATCTGCTATGACAACTATCAAAATTTCCACCAATGAAGCACCCGGATTTCCCAGTCATAGCAGAGCATTTCTGAATTATATGCGTGAAAAAATGCCCACCCATAGATTTTGACCCGTCCCTGATGGCTGTACTGTAATCAGTCGACTTGATTATATCCAGATGAATGGTAAATAGGTTATCTCAAAATTTTAGATTTTATTCTCTGAACACTTGGAGATGGAGCAGTGAATACTTTGGTAAACAAGTTCCACTTTGCTGGTAGGAGAGTACTTGTACTGGATTAGAGGTACCAAGAGTGTTAGTCTTCTACAGTAGATTGCATTGGTAAAAACAATTGGCTTAACCCTCTGCACTCTGATTAGAGATGAGCCGATTAGTAAAATGACCTATTGGACAAATGCCGATTATTTTAGACAACAATCGGCCAATACCGCATGCCGATGTCAGATGATTTCTTTATTATTCAAGCTTACTGCAGAAGCTGGCTGATTTACAGTAATCAGAATTTAATTTACTGGAAGATAACACACTTTTAATACTCACTTCAATAAGTTAAATAACACAAACAAAGGGTTAATCTCATGTCAATGAAGTACCATCAGTGCAATATATTTTACGATTAAAAATAAACATCTAACAACTGAGTCGAGAAGTTATCAAAAGCTGTCGTTGGAACCACACGTTTTAGAGTGGGAGTTTCTTTTCAGTAAACCCATATATAGGACACAAGAAAAATTGAGAGGCTTCGTGTTGATAAGTCCCCCCCCCCCCCCTCCCCCCCCCCCCCCCCCTTCATATTTGTGTTCAGGTTACTGATGTGCCAAGCTGTATAGTTTTTGGTGTAAATCTGTTATTTTGATCCTGAGATATTAACCCTTTATCCTTCAAGTTGAAAATTTCTCCAATCCTTTTGGCATTTGATAACTTGAAAAATATTGCTTGGATTGTCAAGTTACTTAATAATTGTGTTCAGGTTACTGATGTGCTGAGCTGTATAGTTTTTGGTGTTAATCTGATAATTTGATCCGGAGATATTAACCATTTATCCTTCAAATTGAAAATTCCTCCAACCCCTTTGGCATGAGATAACTCCAAAATGAGATAACTCCAAAAATATCAATCCGATTGTTATGTTACTTTATATATTTATTCAGGTTACTGATGTGCTGTGCTGTATAGTTTTTGATGTAAATCTAATAATTTGATCTGGAGATAACCCTTTATCCATCAAATTAGACACTCCTCCAATCCATGTCTATATGTACCCATACCTTGTATGGTGTACCTAATATCGGCATCCGTGGTGGCCCTCCGTCATACAGCTTTCTACTAGTTGTGTGTATGGGTACACATCTGATGATTTTATCGGCCTATTTTTTTTGCAATACTGGAAATGTGGTCATTATTTCTGTGTTAACATCTGAATATTGGTAGAAACATCTGACATAGACTACGTTTGCCACCTATCCTGAAAACTGAGATTTAGAAAAGACCAGGTCCTTGAAAAACAACCCTTTTTATGTGTACCCATACTATGTATGGTACACATAATGCCGGCATCTGGGGTGGCTATCTGTCGTTCGTCCATCCTTTGTCTGGCGTCTGTATCCATTTCTTTGGCATTCGATAACTTGAAAAATATTGCTTGGATTGTCAAGTTACTTTATATTTGTGTTCAGGTTACTGATGTGCCAAGCTGTATAGTTTTTGGTGTAAATCTGATAATTTGATCCTGAGATATTAACCCTTTATCCTTCAAATTGAAAATTCCTCCAATCCCTTTGGCATTCAATAACTTGAAAAATATTGCTTGGATTGTCAAGTTACTTTACATTTGTGTTCAGGTTACTGATGTGCCGAGCTGTATACTTTTTGGTGTAAATCGGATAATTTGATCCTGTGATATTAACCCTCTAGAACTCCTCCAATCCATTTCTTCGGCATGTGATAACTCAAAAAATATTAATCCGATTATCAGGTTACTTTATATATGCATTCAGGTTACTGATGTGCTGTGCTGTATAGTTTTTTATGTAAATCTAATAATTTGATCCGGGGATATTAACCCTTTATCCACCAAATTAGGTACTCCTCCAATCCATTTCTATATGTATCCATACCATGTATGGTGTACATAATGTCGGCATCCGAGGTGGCCCTCCGTCATACAGCTTTCTACTAGTTGCACGTATGGGTACACACCTGACGATTTCATCGGCCTATTTTTTTAGCAATACTGGAAATGTCATTATTTCTGTGATAACATCTGAATATTGGTAGAAACTTTGGACATAGACTACAGAGTTCTAAATAATAACATGACTTCCTTCTTCTGTAGTGTTAATTTGCCGTAGATACTGAATTAAATCTTGTCAGATGTGCCTCAGGGCCTCTGGGGTCTCTTGTTTACAAACAAATTTGAGGATGCATATGATGACTTTCTTACTAATTCTGAAACAGATGATGTTTTTCAAATGTTCACCCTGGAGAGCTGATGTATCCAAAATGAATTTAGGGGATTTCAGATTGGACTTGATAATATAGATTTAACACTGCTTACATGTGTGTGAGTGTGGGGGGAGGGGGGGGGGGGGCACAGTAGTGCTGTGTACTAAGGCGTACTGCATGTCAATGGTGCACTTGTCTTCAACCAATGCTAACCCTGCTTGTGTAGAGGTAGTACATTGGGGAGTTAGACATTTGCTTGCTGCTGCTCATTGGTTCTCTCCAGGTACTTGGGATTCCTCCACTCGTAAAACTGTGTGACACAAGTGGACCCTTGCTGTCAAAAGGGTCATTAAACCCCAGTTAAAATAAAACATAATACTGCTTACAGCAGTACCTCTACTTTTAAAATGAGAAAAATTAAGGTTTTCAAGTAACAACTCTTGGCTCCCTGTTGTAACACCAGGCCAGAAAATTTGGAGAGCGATTTTATCATTCATCTGGCAGGAAAGGGTGGGGTGGGGACATGAAATTTGCAAGACGTTATGTGTGGGTTGGGTGGGTCTTATGGTTGCGCTAAAAACGTACGTTCTCAAATAATGATAATTTCATGATTTTATGCAATATATCATTATTGATGTTCCAAACTTCCGAGATAATGCTGTAAATCAACCCTAATAGGTTAATGCAACACAAGGGGCCTTTATAAGTGTTAATATGAGGTGAAATCTGTGCTTGCCACAGATGCTTTCGAAATCTGTGAACTGTCATACAGTTGGGCCACCATGGACGAGTCAAAATCCTCAGGTTTTCATTTTTTCCACGCATATAATTCAGCATAAGATCTGCTATGACAACTATCAAAATTTCCACCAATGAAGCACCCAGATTTCCCAGTCATAGCAGAGCATTTCTGAATTATATGCGTGAAAAAATGCCCACCCATAGATTTTGACCCCTCCCTGATGGCTGTACTGTAATCAGTCGACTTTATTATATCCAGATGAATGGTAAATAGGTTATCTCAAAATTTTAGATTTTATTCTCTGAACACTTGGAGATGGAGCAGTGAATACTTTGGTAAACAAGTTCCACTTTGCTGGTAGGAGAGTACTTGTACTGGATTAGAGGTACCAAGAGTGTTAGTCTTCTACAGTAGATTGCATTGGTAAAAACAATTGGCTTAACCTTCTGCACTCTGATTAGAGATGAGCCGATTAGTGAAATGACCTATTGGACAAATGCTGATTATTTTAGACAACAATCGGCCAATACCGCATGCCGATGTCAGATGATTTCTTTATTATTCAAGCTTACTGCAGAAGCTGGCTGATTTACAGTAATCAGAATTTAATTTACTGGAAGATAACACACTTTTAATACTCACTTCAATAAGTTAAATAACACAAACAAAGGGTTAATCTCATGTCAATGAAGTACCATCAGTGCAATATATTTTACGATTAAAAATAAACATCTAACAACTGAGTCAAGAAGTTATCAAAAGCTGTCGTTGGAACCACACGTTTTAGAGTGGGAGTTTCTTTTCAGTAAACCCATATATAGGACACAAGAAAAATTGAGAGGCTTCGTGTTGATAAGTCCCCCCCCCCCCCCGCCCCCCCTTCATATTTGTGTTCAGGTTACTGATGTGCCAAGCTGTATAGTTTTTGGTGTAAATCTGTTATTTTGATCCTGAGATATTAACCCTTTATCCTTCAAGTTGAAAATTTCTCCAATCCCTTTGGCATTTGATAACTTGAAAAATATTGCTTGGATTGTCAAGTTACTTAATAATTGTGTTCAGGTTACTGATGTGCTGAGCTGTATAGTTTTTGGTGTTAATCTGATAATTTGATCCGGAGATATTAACCATTTATCCTTCAAATTGAAAATTCCTCCAATCCCTTTGGCATGAGATAACTCCAAAATGAGATAACTCCAAAAATATCAATCCGATTGTTATGTTACTTTATATATTTATTCAGGTTACTGATGTGCTGTGCTGTATAGTTTTTGATGTAAATCTAATAATTTGATTTGGAGATAACCCTTTATCCATCAAATGAGACACTCCTCCAATCCATGTCTATATGTACCCATACCTTGTATGGTGTACCTAATATCGGCATCCGTGGTGGCCCTCCGTCATACAGCTTTCTACTAGTTGTGTGTATGGGTACACATCTGATGATTTTATCGGCCTATTTTTTTTGCAATACTGGAAATGTGGTCATTATTTCTGTGTTAACATCTGAATATTGGTAGAAACATCCGACATAGACTACGTTTGCCACCTATCCTGAAAACTGAGATTTAGAAAAGACCAGGTCCTTGAAAAACAACCCTTTTTATGTGTACCCATACTATGTATGGTACACATAATGCCGGCATCTGGGGTGGCTATCTGTCGTTCGTCCATCCTTTGTCTGGCGTCTGTATCCATTTCTTTGGCATTCGATAACTTGAAAAATATTGCTTGGATTGTCAAGTTACTTTATATTTGTGTTCAGGTTACTGATGTGCCAAGCTGTATAGTTTTTGGTGTAAATCTGATAATTTGATCCTGAGATATTAACCCTTTATCCTTCAAATTGAAAATTCCTCCAATCCCTTTGGCATTCAATAACTTGAAAAATATTGCTTGGATTGTCAAGTTACTTTACATTTGTGTTCAGGTTACTGATGTGCCGAGCTGTATACTTTTTGGTGTAAATCGGATAATTTGATCCTGTGATATTAACCCTCTAGAACTCCTCCAATCCATTTCTTCGGCATGTGATAACTCAAAAAATATTAATCCGATTATCAGGTTACTTTATATATGCATTCAGGTTACTGATGTGCTGTGCTGTATAGTTTTTTATGTAAATCTAATAATTTGATCCGGGGATATTAACCCTTTATCCACCAAATTAGGTACTCCTCCAATCCATTTCTATATGTATCCATACCATGTATGGTGTACATAATGTCGGCATCCGAGGTGGCCCTCCGTCATACAGCTTTCTACTAGTTGCACGTATGGGTACACACCTGACGATTTCATCGGCCTATTTTTTTAGCAATACTGGAAATGTCATTATTTCTGTGATAACATCTGAATATTGGTAGAAACTTTGGACATAGACTACAGAGTTCTAAATAATAACATGACTTCCTTCTTCTGTAGTGTTAATTTGCCGTAGATACTGAATTAAATCTTGTCAGATGTGCCTCAGGGCCTCTGGGGTCTCTTGTTTACAAACAAATTTGAGGATGCATATGATGACTTTCTTACTAATTCTGAAACAGATGATGTTTTTCAAATGTTCACCCTGGAGAGCTGATGTATCCAAAATGAATTTAGGGGATTTCAGATTGGACTTGATTATATAGATTTAACACTGCTTACATGTGTGTGAGTGTGGGGGGGGGGGGGGAGGGGGGGCACAGTAGTGCTGTGTACTAAGGCGTACTGCATGTCAATGGTGCACTTGTCTTCAACCAATGCTAACCCTGCTTGTGTAGAGGTAGTACATTGGGGAGTTAGACATTTGCTTGCTGCTGCTCATTGGTTCTCTCCAGGTACTTGGGATTCCTCCACTCGTAAAACTGTGTGACACAAGTGGACCCTTGCTGTCAAAAGGGTCATTAAACCCCAGTTAAAATAAAACATAATACTGCTTACAGCAGTACCTCTACTTTTAAAATGAGAAAAATTAAGGTTTTCAAGTAACAACTCTTGGCTCCCTGTTGTAACACCAGGCCAGAAAATTTGGAGAGCGATTTTATCATTCATCTGGCAGGAAAGGGTGGGGTGGGGACATGAAATTTGCAAGACGTTATGTGTGGGTTGGGTGGGTCTTATGGTTGCGCTAAAAACGTACGTTCTCAAATAATGATAATTTCATGATTTTATGCAATATATCATTATTGATGTTCCAAACTTCCGAGATAATGCTGTAAATCAACCCTAATAGGTTAATGCAACACAAGGGGCCTTTATAAGTGTTAATATGAGGTGAAATCTGTGCTTGCCACAGATGCTTTCGAAATCTGTGAACTGTCATACAGTTGGGCCACCATGGACGAGTCAAAATCCTCAGGTTTTCATTTTTTCCAAGCATATAATTCAGCATAAGATCTGCTATGACAACTATCAAAATTTCCACCAATGAAGCACCCGGATTTCCCAGTCATAGCAGAGCATTTCTGAATTATATGCGTGAAAAAATGCCCACCCATAGATTTTGACCCGTCCCTGATGGCTGTACTGTAATCAGTCGACTTTATTATATCCAGATGAATGGTAAATAGGTTATCTCAAAATTTTAGATTTTATTCTCTGAACACTTGGAGATGGAGCAGTGAATACTTTGGTAAACAAGTTCCACTTTGCTGGTAGGAGAGTACTTGTACTGGATTAGAGGTACCAAGAGTGTTAGTCTTCTACAGTAGATTGCATTGGTAAAAACAATTGGCTTAACCCTCTGCACTCTGATTAGAGATGAGCCGATTAGTAAAATGACCTATTGGACAAATGCCGATTATTTTAGACAACAATCGGCCAATACCGCATGCCGATGTCAGATGATTTCTTTATTATTCAAGCTTACTGCAGAAGCTGGCTGATTTACAGTAATCAGAATTTAATTTACTGGAAGATAACACACTTTTAATACTCACTTCAATAAGTTAAATAACACAAACAAAGGGTTAATCTCATGTCAATGAAGTACCATCAGTGCAATATATTTTACGATTAAAAATAAACATCTAACAACTGAGTCAAGAAGTTATCAAAAGCTGTCGTTGGAACCACACGTTTTAGAGTGGGAGTTTCTTTTCAGTAAACCCATATATAGGACACAAGAAAAATTGAGAGGCTTCGTGTTGATAAGTCCCCCCCCCCCCCCCTTCATATTTGTGTTCAGGTTACTGATGTGCCAAGCTGTATAGTTTTTGGTGTAAATCTGTTATTTTGATCCTGAGATATTAACCCTTTATCCTTCAAGTTGAAAATTTCTCCAATCCTTTTGGCATTTGATAACTTGAAAAATATTGCTTGGATTGTCAAGTTACTTAATAATTGTGTTCAGGTTACTGATGTGCTGAGCTGTATAGTTTTTGGTGTTAATCTGATAATTTGATCCGGAGATATTAACCATTTATCCTTCAAATTGAAAATTCCTCCAATCCCTTTGGCATGAGATAACTCCAAAATGAGATAACTCCAAAAATATCAATCCGATTGTTATGTTACTTTATATATTTATTCAGGTTACTGATGTGCTGTGCTGTATAGTTTTTGATGTAAATCTAATAATTTGATCTGGAGATAACCCTTTATCCATCAAATTAGACACTCCTCCAATCCATGTCTATATGTACCCATACCTTGTATGGTGTACCTAATATCGGCATCTGTGGTGGCCCTCCGTCATACAGCTTTCTACTAGTTGTGTGTATGGGTACACATCTGATGATTTTATCGGCCTATTTTTTTTGCAATACTGGAAATGTGGTCATTATTTCTGTGTTAACATCTGAATATTGGTAGAAACATCTGACATAGACTACGTTTGCCACCTATCCTGAAAACTGAGATTTAGAAAAGACCAGGTCCTTGAAAAACAACCCTTTTTATGTGTACCCATACTATGTATGGTACACATAATGCCGGCATCTGGGGTGGCTATCTGTCGTTCATCCATCCTTTGTCTGGCGTCTGTATCCATTTCTTTGGCATTCGATAACTTGAAAAATATTGCTTGGATTGTCAAGTTACTTTATATTTGTGTTCAGGTTACTGATGTGCCAAGCTGTATAGTTTTTGGTGTAAATCTGATAATTTGATCCTGAGATATTAACCCTTTATCCTTCAAATTGAAAATTCCTCCAATCCCTTTGGCATTCAATAACTTGAAAAATATTGCTTGGATTGTCAAGTTACTTTACATTTGTGTTCAGGTTACTGATGTGCCGAGCTGTATACTTTTTGGTGTAAATCGGATAATTTGATCCTGTGATATTAACCCTCTAGAACTCCTCCAATCCATTTCTTCGGCATGTGATAACTCAAAAAATATTAATCCGATTATCAGGTTACTTTATATATGCATTCAGGTTACTGATGTGCTGTGCTGTATAGTTTTTTATGTAAATCTAATAATTTGATCCGGGGATATTAACCCTTTATCCACCAAATTAGGTACTCCTCCAATCCATTTCTATATGTATCCATACCATGTATGGTGTACATAATGTCGGCATCCGAGGTGGCCCTCCGTCATACAGCTTTCTACTAGTTGCACGTATGGGTACACACCTGACGATTTCATCGGCCTATTTTTTTAGCAATACTGGAAATGTCATTATTTCTGTGATAACATCTGAATATTGGTAGAAACTTTGGACATAGACTACAGAGTTCTAAATAATAACATGACTTCCTTCTTCTGTAGTGTTAATTTGCCGTAGATACTGAATTAAATCTTGTCAGATGTGCCTCAGGGCCTCTGGGGTCTCTTGTTTACAAACAAATTTGAGGATGCATATGATGACTTTCTTACTAATTCTGAAACAGATGATGTTTTTCAAATGTTCACCCTGGAGAGCTGATGTATCCAAAATGAATTTAGGGGATTTCAGATTGGACTTGATAATATAGATTTAACACTGCTTACATGTGTGTGAGTGTGGGGGGGAGGGGGGCACAGTAGTGCTGTGTACTAAGGCATACTGCATGTCAATGGTGCACTTGTCTTCAACCAATGCTAACCCTGCTTGTGTAGAGGTAGTACATTGGGGAGTTAGACATTTGCTTGCTGCTGCTCATTGGTTCTCTCCAGGTACTTGGGATTCCTCCACTCGTAAAACTGTGTGACACAAGTGGACCCTTGCTGTCAAAAGGGTCATTAAACCCCAGTTAAAATAAAACATAATACTGCTTACAGCAGTACCTCTACTTTTAAAATGAGAAAAATTAAGGTTTTCAAGTAACAACTCTTGGCTCCCTGTTGTAACACCAGGCCAGAAAATTTGGAGAGCGATTTTATCATTCATCTGGCAGGAAAGGGTGGGGTGGGGACATGAAATTTGCAAGACGTTATGTGTGGGTTGGGTGGGTCTTATGGTTGCGCTAAAAACGTACGTTCTCAAATAATGATAATTTCATGATTTTATGCAATATATCATTATTGATGTTCCAAACTTCCGAGATAATGCTGTAAATCAACCCTAATAGGTTAATGCAACACAAGGGGCCTTTATAAGTGTTAATATGAGGTGAAATCTGTGCTTGCCACAGATGCTTTCGAAATCTGTGAACTGTCTTACAGTTGGGCCACCA
This sequence comes from Pictodentalium vernedei, assembly GCA_031216915.1. Taxonomy (NCBI): domain Eukaryota; kingdom Metazoa; phylum Mollusca; class Scaphopoda; order Dentaliida; family Dentaliidae; genus Pictodentalium; species Pictodentalium vernedei. The sequence goes on along the minus strand of CM062291.1, from coordinate 200,907,304 downwards.
TGGACGAGTCAAAATCCTCAGGTTTTCATTTTTTCCACGCATATAATTCAGCATAAGATCTGCTATGACAACTATCAAAATTTCCACCAATGAAGCACCCAGATTTCCCAGTCATAGCAGAGCATTTCTGAATTATATGCGTGAAAAAATGCCCACCCATAGATTTTGACCCGTCCCTGATGGCTGTACTGTAATCAGTTGACTTTATTATATCCAGATGAATGGTAAATAGGTTATCTCAAAATTTTAGATTTTATTCTCTGAACACTTGGAGATGGAGCAGTGAATACTTTGGTAAACAAGTTCCACTTTGCTGGTAGGAGAGTACTTGTACTGGATTAGAGGTACCAAGAGTGTTAGTCTTCTACAGTAGATTGCATTGGTAAAAACAATTGGCTTAACCTTCTGCACTCTGATTAGAGATGAGCCGATTAGTAAAATGACCTATTGGACAAATGCTGATTATTTTAGACAACAATCGGCCAATACCGCATGCCGATGTCAGATGATTTCTTTATTATTCAAGCTTACTGCAGAAGCTGGCTGATTTACAGTAATCAGAATTTAATTTACTGGAAGATAACACACTTTTAATACTCACTTCAATAAGTTAAATAACACAAACAAAGGGTTAATCTCATGTCAATGAAGTACCATCAGTGCAATATATTTTACGATTAAAAATAAACATCTAACAACTGAGTCAAGAAGTTATCAAAAGCTGTCGTTGGAACCACACGTTTTAGAGTGGGAGCTTCTTTTCAGTAAACCCATATATAGGACACAAGAAAAATTGAGAGGCTTCGTGTTGATAAGTCCCCCCCCCCCTCCCCGCCCCCCCCCCCCCCCCCCCCTGAATAGCCCAATAATAAACTTATTGCACCCAAACCTTTCACAGTTAACACGGATTACTAATATTCGGAATTATCTGTCCAATATTTGAGACGATGAGCGTAGTTGAAAGAAATATTGTGACATTTTGCAGAAAGCAGTACAGTTTGGGCAGTGAAAAGCGTCTGTATTCACATGATGGATAAAAAACAACTCGGTACATAGATACACAATCAAAATCTTTAATATAATATTCTGCCTTTTCTTTCACGAACCATCACTTATCTGATATCAATAACAGATGAGTGACGCACCGATCGCTTTCCACTGGTTGTCCCTCGAAGGGGAAGAAAGTTCATTACAGATCATCCATAACACACTCACTTTCACTGAGTTTCAGACAATCGGCGAGAGCCGGTGTTGAACCGATGGGCTCTTATCCTCCGAGTGACGATGTTCCCATAATGCAACTAGGAATTTAACCAACTCAATCTTGTTTGTCCGAGCTCAATGAGCTCGGTCAAACAGGAATGAATGGATTAAATTTCTAGTTGCATGATTTGAAAAATTTGTATCCTGACATTTAGATATTTTGACATCAGTATGCAGGGGGTTAATTTGTTTATTCTTGTGTTGTGGTTATGATGCGACCCAAGATTCTGAAATGGACATTAAACACCAAGAAATAATTAACAGTCCTTGGCTGTGTTGCCAGAAAATGGTGTTCATTAAAAATGTAAATGTATAGGTTAAAATTAGGGAGCAATGCAGAAACCTTCCTGAACAGTTCTTTTGATTTGTTGAAAAAATATTTTTATTTTCTACAACTGGATTCAATACTTCAAAAAGATAGGTGAAAAATATTTTTATTTTCTATAACAGGATTCAATATTTCACAAAGAAGGAAGAAAACAAGTAAAATTGGAAGCCGCCATAAAGTGAGCAAGGATGAAGCACTGAAGTGGTTTCAACAGAAAGTAAGTGTAGTGAAAATTGCAATTTCCAGCAGTTTTCAACTATGGGTAGGGGGTGCGTTGTCTTATTGGTACGGCATTGCATTTCAAACCAAAAGGCCCATGGTTCAATCCCCTTCAGGGCCAACTGCATTGTGTCCTTGGGCAAGGCACTTCATCCCTATTGCCCACGTGGGCACTGTGTACCAGCGATGGTGCACCTGTATTCAACCAGTGCTAACTCTGTAACTCTGCTTGTGTGGGGTTAGTACGTTGGGGAGTCTGACAGTTGCTTGCCATTGCTTGGTGGTTCTCTCTGGCTTCCTCCACCTGTAAAACTGTCCAACATGAGGTGACCCTGGCTATCAAAAGTGTCATTAAACCTCAATAAGTAAATAAATTTCATATTCCGGTATTCTGAAATGATGCAATAACTTGTTAGCACCGAGAAGCCCTGTTAACTCTTGGAAACCGGAAGTCAAGTTTTCTTGACTCTGACATAATATGGTAGGTAATCTGGCTGTGACGGTTCGGCTATATTTGGGCTGGGGGAGAATTAAACACTCATCAGGTGCTTTTAGTCAAGTGTTGTCTGTCTGAATAGGCAGACGACACTTGACTAGTAGAACCTGCTTATTGACTAGTAGAACCTGCTTATTGTAAGTTTTTCGCGGCATGTCATGTTCAGTAAATTCATTGATTCCCCGGTTTCTAAGAGTTAATTAAATGAATATTAATACTTTATTTCACAGCATAATAATTTAACAGTATACAAATATTTAAACAAAATGAACTCTTATACTGCAGGGAGAAGCATTTTTAGCTTAACTTGACATAGTCAAGATAAGCTATTGCCATCACACGTGCGGAAGTCTGTTAGTCTGTGAGTCTGTGACGTCTGTTCACATTTTCCTTTAGCACAGGCTACACCCTGCAGTTCTTGTCTGATCGTCACGAAATTTCATATGCAGGTTTGGGGTCATGTCTAGATGAGAACGTCCCCTTTTGGTCGTGATCGGGCAACCGGTATGGCTGCCCGAGCCCAAAACCCCAAAACCATTAGCACAGTCTACAGGTCGTATTTATGAAGGGATTTCATTGTAACTTGGTAGGATGCCTCTGTATAATGCCTAGATGAAAACGTCTCCTTTTGGGCATGATCTGTCAACCATGATGGCTGCCCAAGCCCAAAACCCAAAAACTTTTAGCACAGTTTGCAGGTCATGTTTAATGTGGAGGGATTTCATTGTAACTTGGTAGGATGACTCCTTATGATGTCTAGATGAGAATTTCCCCATTTGGGCATGATCTGCCAACCGTGACGACTGCCCGAGCCCAAAACCGGAAAACCTTTAGCACAGTCTACAGGTCATATTTATTGAGGAATTTCATTGTAACTTGGTGGGTTGACTTCATACAGTGTCTAGATGAGAAAGTCACCTTTTGGGCGTGATTGGGCAACTGTGACGGTTACAGGATCCCAAAGCCCGAAAACCTTTAGCACAGTCTAGAGGTCATATTTATGAAGGGATTTCATTGTAACTTGGTAGGATGACTCCAAATAATGTCTAGATGAGAACATCCCATTTTGATCGCGATCATGCAGCCTTGATGGGTGCCCAAGTCCAAAAACCTTTAGCATAGGCAAAAGGTCATATTTATGGAAGGATTTCATTGTAACCTGTTAGGTTGACTCCATGTAATGCCTAGATGATGACATCCCTTTTTGGTCGTGATTGGTCAACTGTGATGGCTACAGGTACCCAAAGCCCGAAAACCTTGAGCACAGTCTACAGGTCATATTTATGAAGGGATTTCATAGTAACTTTGCAGAATCACTCCCGATGATGCTCAGATGAGATTGTCCCCTTTGGTTGCGATTCAGGGTATTTTTTGTTTTTAAAAATTTGATTAGCAGTTTCCATCTTGGTTTCAAAAGGTGATGATAAATAGTGAATATAAGGCCAATATGAAAGAAAAATGGTTAGCATTTGGCCATTTTTGACTAGCATTTTGCGATGCAAATCCAGTCATCAAATACCCTGCGATTATTCAACCATGATGGCTGCTCGAGCCCGAAGCCCGAAAACCTTTAGCAAAGTCTACAGGTCATATTTATGAAGGGATTTCATTGTAACTTGGTAGGTTACCTTCATATAATGTCTAGGTGAGAACGGCCCCTTTTGGACATGATTGGCTTTTGGACATGATTGGGCTACTGTGACGGCTAAAGGTGCCCGAAGCCCGAAAACCTTTAGCACAGTCTACAGGTCATATTTATGAGGGGATTTCATTGTAACTTGGTAGGATGACTCCAGATGATGCCCAGATGAGATTGTCCCCTTTGGTTGCGATTATTCAACCATGATGGCTGCCCGAGCCCGAAGCCCGAAAACCTTTAGCACAGTCTACAGGTCATATTTATGAAGGGATTTCATTGTAACTTGGTAGGTTACCTTCATATAATGTCTAGATGAGAACGGCCCCTTTTGGACATGATTGGGCTACTGTGACGGCTAAAGGTACCCGAAGCCCGAAAACCTTTAGCACAGTCTACAGGTCATATTTATGAGGGGATTTCATTGTAACTTGGTAGGATGACTCCAAATAATGTCTAGATGAGAACGTCCCATTTTGATCGCGATCATTGAGCCTTGATGGGTGCCCGAGCCCAAAAACCTTTAGTATAGGTAAAAGGTCATATTTATGGAAGGATTTCATTGTAACCTATTAGGTTGACTCCATATAATGCCTAGATGATGACATCCCTTTTTGGTCATGATTGGTCAGCTGTGATGACTACAGGTGTCCGAAGCCCAAAAACCTTGAGCACAGTCTACAGGTCATATTTATGAAGGGATTTCATTGTAACTTCGTAGGATCACTCCAGATGATGCCCAGATGAGATTGTCCCCTTTGGTTGCGATCATTCATCCATGATGGCTGCCCGAGCCCGAAGCCTGAAAACCTTAAGCACAGTCTACAGGTCATATTTATGAAGGGATTTCATTGTAACTTGGTAGGTTGACTTCATATAATGTCTAGATTAGAACATCCCCTTTTAGACATGATTGGGAAACTTTGACGGCTAAAGTTGCCCGAAGCTTGAAAACCTTTTGCACTGTCTACAGGTCATATTTATGAAGGGATTTCATTGTAACTTGGTAGGATGACTCCAAATAATGTCTAGATGAGAACGTCACATTTTGGCCGTGATCATTCAGCCTTGATGGGTGTCCGAGCCCAAAAACCTTTAGCATAGGCAAAAGGTTATATTTATAGAAGGATTTCATTGTAACCTGTTAGGTTGACTCCATATAATGCCTAGATGATGACATCCCCTTTTGGTCGTGATTGGTCAGCTCTGATGGCTGCAGGTGCCCGAAGCCTGAAAACTTTGAGTACAGTCTACAGGTCTTATTTATGAAGGGATTTCATTGTAACTTTGCAGGATCACTCCAGATGATGCCCAGGTGAGATTGTCCCCTTTGGTTGCGATCATTCAACCATGATGGCTGCCCGAGCCCGAAGCCCGAAAACCTTTAGCACAGTCTACAGGTCATATTTATGAAGGGATTTCATTGTAACTTGGTAGGTTGACTTCATATAATGTCTATATGAGAACGTCCCCCTTTGGACACGATTGGGCAACTGTGACGGCTTCAGGGACCCAAAGCCCGAAAACCTTTAGAACAGTCAACAGGTCATAATTATGAAGGGATTTCATTGTAGCTTGGTAGGATGACTCCAAATAGTGTCCAGATGAGAATGTCCCCTTTTGGTTGCGATCATTCAACCATGATGGCTGCCAGAGCCCAAAGCCCAAAAACCTTTAGCACAGTCTACAGGTCATGTTTATGAAGGGATTTCATTGTAACTTGGTAGATTGACTTCATATAATGTCTAGATGAGAACGTCCCCTTTGGACGCAATTGGGAAACTGACGGCTACAGGGGCCCGAAGCCCGAAAACCTTTAGCACAGTCTACAGGCCGTATTTATGAGGGGATTTTAATGTAACTTGATAGGATGACTCGTTTTGGAATAATTTCACTGTAACTTGGTAACTTTTGTTGATATACGTTAACTGTGAGGGCCACATACATTAACTGTGAGGTCATATTAACCCACCCTCAGCTCTTTAGTGCAGTGTACACCTCTTATTATTTTTATCATAAACATAGCACACAGGGAACAGAAATGAACATATTCCCAATAATCACAATTCTTGTCTTATTTCATAATCCTTTCATAAACATTGAACATTATCCTTTTCATCAAACACAACACACAATTTAAGCTACAGTGTCATTGACACTTTCATTACAGAGACTCTTCCTACCATCCCCACATAAATGCTAAATTTAATCTTAACAGCAGATTTTGTTTACTTTTTTATTCAATGAAACATACCTATCTTAACCAGCATCTAGTAAAAAACAATGTGTATTGTTTGTCCTTATTGAGAACCCACCAAAGAAGCTCCCATGGTCCACCATGGTACAGCCCTGTGGTACCATTTGAAGAGAGAGTACCCTGGGACAGCACCATTGTATTACCTAATATTGGCATCCCTCAATTTAACACAGCAAGAGAGCAACATTAATTACTGGCATAATGATTACTTCGGTTATTATTACAAACTGGGTGTGCTGGACTACTACAGGGAGTATGAGCTAAGCATTCTTTTAAATTCAGACCTGGTGGAATTTTGAACCAGTGGTTCAATTTCATTCCACTTTCTTGGAAAAGAGGAAATAGTCATTTTACCAGTGAAAAACAAATTCAGTTAGCATGAGTCTTCCATCAACAGGTGTACAATAATTTTCATGTATTCTAGTGGCAATCTTAGCATTTATTTTAGTATATTTTGTTTCACAGAGCTCAGTTGTATTTCAGAGGTACCTTTTTTCACTGCGCACATAGATAATCTTTAAATTGAACTTTAAATTGTACATTCAACAAAATTCAATTTCTGTGTGTGTGTGTCTGCCCAAACACCAGTTCTTAAGAAATTAATACATTTTTATGCCTCTAGCCTCTTTGAAGAGGGGGCATTATGTTATCACCATATCCATCGTTGTCCGTCTGTTAACTTTTTGCATTCTGTCAATTAAGTTCTACCAACCGGATCTTTACCAAATTGTGGGTCAGGTATGATTAGTGGAAGAAGCCTATTTATTTTGATCATGATGTGCCAAAGTTCAAGATCACAGCAGGGCTGGGAGCAGTTAATTTTTTCCTTAACGCGTTAAAGAATTTCACGTTAACGTGTTCAAAATGGTTAAAATGCTCAAAAAGAACAACAAACCCAATTTCAACTCAATTTGTATGTTTCAACGAAACTTTATGTGCTGAAAGCATAAAACCATAGTCCATTGGTGCAACATAATCTAAAAGGTGAATTCTGAAGAGTTTCTATGCATGAAAAAAATAGTCGTCCATAGGTGCAACATAATCTAAAAGGTGAATTCTGAAGAGTTTTCGTGCAGGAAAATAATAGCAGATGCCGTTTCTCTCAGCAACGACATGCGGCGGTGCTCAAAAACTAAACCAAAAGCAGAAAATAGTCTCTCTGACGAGGCGGAAGTTGCCGGCACTGCTAAATAGGGCTTTGCTAGTTTGACTAATCTGGGGAAAACTGTCTCTCGATTCTTCCACCAGACTAGTGGATCATCGACGATGGACAGTGACCTTGACCTTTCATACTCCGCTATCTCATTATCAGTGTCTGCCCTTTCGCAGTTTTTACTGGACTCACGCCCGTCTCCAAGGAGTTCTTGTAAGAATGACTTGACCTTCGCCGGTGGTTCATCATTTGAGACAGAAACTGTAATATTACTTCGACAGGGCTCATTTTAGTTACTTCTTCTTTAATGATAGTTTTAACTGAGTACTGACGGAGAAATTTTAAAGAAGAACCTCATACGAAACATAACAGAATGACTTTAGATGGACGATGAGGAATTCCTAGGTAGCATGAGCATCCCCTTGATCTTGAGCTACCTGGACCCCCGATTCAAAAAACTTTCTTTTGTTCTGACCACTGTCTCTGACTCAGTTAAAAACTTGAGACAATGAGAAAAGAGACTAACGTGTGTATTTTCTAATATATGACGAATTATAATGGCGCCATGTTATAAAATCATATAGTCATAAATTTACACAGGCGAATTTAAGGGGGTGGCACATGGCCCCCCCCCCCCCCCCTTTTATCGGCCAGACAAAACACAAAACCCTTAAAATAGCTAAATTAGGTGGTTTAATCAATATTAAATGCACAAATTGGGCTTTGGGACAGGATGGCACATGTTATCCTAAAATCCTGGATCCGCCTCTGAATTTAACGTATTAAATGACATTAGAGAATTTTAACACGTTAAAATATTTTAACACGTTTAACGCATTAACAATTAACTTCTCCCAACCCTGGATCACAGTGATTCAATGTTAAATACACTTGTAATTGGTTTCCACTCTAACTAAAGTTCTACCATGCGGATCTTTACCAAACTTCATATGTGAGTTAAATATGATGAGTGGAAGAAGCCTATTTATTGTCTCCCGCTTTTTGAAAAAAAAGGGACATATTAAATTTGGGGTGTCCTTCTGTCCTGTCCTTCCGTCCTTCCGTGTTTTTCCTTTCCAGACTCTAACTTTCCTTACAATGACCGGATTTCGATGAAATTTGGGTAGTGGATCACTTTCATAAATTGTGGATCTAAGTTCGAGTATGGGCATTTTCTGCGCATATTTAATTAGGTTGCTGAAATTTGCTTGGCTGGCAGTTTCCAGATTCGTAACTTTCCTTAAAATCAACCGATTTCGCTGAAATTTCATATATGGATTACTTTTATCAATACCTAGGTCAAGTTCTAATGTGGGAAATTTTGTACTGAAAATCTGTCCGTCTGTCTGCCCCGTGCGTCAACGCACCTCGGACTAAAAGACGTATTTATGAACCAATCTTCACGAAACTTCTTGGGTATCTTTGTTATCATTGTGAGACCAGAATGTGTTTTGGGGTTTGGTCCAAAATTCAAGATGGCTGCCAGCAGCCATTTTGTTCTGAAATTGGGTGTAATCAGTTTTTTGTACAGAACTTCTATATGAAAGTTTGGATTTGAATAAATTTTTTGTATGAATGTTCAGTAACATGCAATACATCACATATAATACGGGTTTTGTTCTCCTGCAAAAATTAAGCAAATTAGGGAAAGTTTGATTTATTCAGTGCTACTACTAATACACAGTTAGTGCACACCTTCTGTGTTTTTCGTTTCCAGACTCTAACTTTCCTTACAGTCAGTCGATTTTGATGAAATTTGGGTAGTAGATCACTTTCATCAATTGTGGGTCCAAGTTTGAACATGGGCATTTTCCACGCATATTTACTTAGGTTGCTTAAATTTGATTGGCTGATGGTTTCCAGACTTGTAACTTTCCTTAGAGTCAACCGATTTCAATGAAATTTCACATATGGATTGCTTTTATCAATACCTAGGTCAAGTTCGAATGTGGGAAACTTTGTACCGAAAATCTCCGTCTGCCCATGCATCAACGCACCTTGGACTAAAAGGCGTATTTATGAACCGATCTAAACGAAACTTCTTGTGTATCTTTGTTATCATTGTGAGACCAGAATATGTCTTCATCATTACTTCTTTTGTAACTGTACAAAGTCAGACTCTCCCATACCATATATAGACCATATTATCTGGACATCACTTCCAAGGTTTCATTAACTTCCGATCAAAAGCTTTACAGGTTGGTGGTTAACACTTTTCACATCAGTTTAATGTAATATGTCTTATCACATAGTCTTAATTTTTAGTGATTCTCACAGTTATACTCCACATCAATTTACTTGCTTTGACAGTGACCTCCGTGAAAATAAATCTGATAACCACTGTCTGAAGCACTATCTGTTCTGTCTTCTAAATAACTTCCACTTGCAACTCAACTATATTCCACTGGATGCATTAATTCCCCTTGAAACTGCTGCCCAGCGGGAGACTTGAATTCACTGAGCTTCTTTTGACCATGATGTGCCAAATGTCAAGGTCACAGTGACCTCCAATGTTAAATACACTTGAAATTGGTTTCCGCTCTATAACTAAAGTTCTGCAAGACTGATCTTGTTTTTTTCTCGGTAATTCTCTCCATGATATCACAGGAGGGGGCGTATGCCATGCTTTGCATAGCTCTTGTTTTGTTATTGATGTTTTTATTTGCATTACGATATATTTACTCATTCATTTTCGGATGAATATTGTCACATTTCAGTTACTTTTTCCCCTTAAATTTTCTGACATTATAGATGCGGAACTTGGATTACGACATCGAGACATTAGTTCTGTAATTTTTATGTGTACCCATACTATGTATGGTACACATAATCCCGGCATCTGGGGTGACCATCCGTCGTTCGTCCATCCTTTGTTCGTCCGTCCATCCGTCCGTCCGTCCGTCCGTCCGTCTGTCTGTCTGTCTGTCCGTCCGGTGTCCGTATCCATTTCTTTGGCATTCGATAACTTGAAAAATATTGCTTGGATTGTCAAGTTACTTTATATTTGTGTTCAGGTTACTGATGTGCCGAGCTGTATAGTTTTTGGTGTAAATCGGATAATTTGATCCTGAGATATTAACCCTTTACCCTTCAAATTGAAAATTCCTCCAATCTCTTTGGCATTCGATAACTTGAAAAATATTTCTAGGCTTGTCTAGTTACTTTATATTTGTGTTCAGGTTACTGATTTGCTGAGCTGTATAGTTTTTGGTGTAAATCTGATGATTTGATCCCGAGATATTAACCCCTTTATCCTTCAAATTGAAAAGTCCTCCAATCCCTTTGGCATTCGATAACTTGAAAAATATTGCTTGGATTGTCAAGTTACTTTATATTTGTGTTAAGGTTACTGATGTACTGAGCTGTATAGTTTTTGGTGTAAAGCTGTTATTTTGATCCTGAGATATCCTGAGATATTAACCCTTTATCCTTCAAACTGAAAATTTCTCCAATCCCTTTGGCATTCGATAACTTGAAAAATATTGCTTGGATTGTCAAGTTACTTTATCCTTCAAATTGAAAATTCCTCAGATCCCTTTGGCATTCGATAACTTGAAAAATATTGCTTGGATTGTCAAGTTACTTTATATTTGTGTTCAGGTTACTGATGTGCCGAGCTGTATAGTTTTTGGTGTTAATCTGATTATTTGATCCGGAGATATTAACCCTTTATCCAGACACTCCTCCAATCCATTTCTATATGTACCCATACCTTGTATGGTGTACATAATGTCAGCATCCGTGGTGGCCCTCCGTCATACAGCCTTCTACTAGTTGCGCGTATGGGTACACATCTGACGATTTCATCGGCCTATTTTTTCTGTGATTGTCTGGAGCCTCCCCTCAATGATGTAGTACTGTGTCTCGGCTCCATTAATATATCATGAGGTATGAATTGCTTTCAGCAATACCTAAGTTTTTCAAGGTGTAAAGCTGGGGGTATCCGCCCACTCTTAATTATCCCTTTATCCAATGTAACAGTCAAAAACAGGCCAGCACTATTCACAAAAAACATTCAATTTTCGTTATTTTTAGCTTAACTTGACAAAGTCAAGATAAGCTATTGCCATCACACATGTGGAAGTCGGCGAGTCTGTTCACATTTTCCTTTAGCACAGGCTACACCTGGTAGTTCTTGTCTGATCGTCACAAAATTTCATATGCAGGTTTGGGGTAATGTCTAGATGAGAACGTCACCTTTTGGTCGCGATCGGTCAACCAGTATGGCTGCCTGAGCCCAAAACCCGAAAACCATTAGCACAGTCTACAGGTCGTATTTATGAAGGGATTTCATTATGTTTCCCCTTCCCAGAAGGGAGATCAGTCTTTTGTACAGAACTTTATGAAAGTTCTGATTTGAATAAATTTTTGTATGATGAATGTTTAGTAACATGGAATACATCACAGATAATACAGGGGGTTTTTGCTTGTGCATAAATTATGCAAATTACGTGAACTTTGATTTATTCAGTGCCATTTATATACAGTTAGTACACATGTCGATACGACTTGGGTTAGCGGCAGTATTTATGACCCGATTTTAATGAAACTTCTGGGGTACCTTTGTTATCACCTTGGGATGACAATGAGTGTTTTTGGGTGCGGTCCGAAATTTCAAGAGGGCAGTCTGCGGCCAATCAGACAACTTTGATTTATTCAGTGCTACTTATACACAATAAGTGCACATTTCAGTACGGCTCTGGCTAGAGGCATCTTACTGTCGCCCACCTTTACAATACTTTACCATAACATTTGCCACAGGCTACGGTCCATATTTATGTACAGTCCCTTACAATACTTTACATGTACCTTTGTTATCTGGTTATTACCTAGATGTGTGTCATTGCTGTGTCACATACTATACAAGTACATGTCTTATACAAGTTGAGCTACAGTGCCATTTACACTTTCGTTTGTCTCAGAAACATAGCTTGTGACCCTTCAGTATACCCCCACTTTCGAAGAAAATGGGGGTATACTGGATAACATGCGTCCGTCCGTCCGTCCATCCATCCGGGCCAACATTGGGGGTTTAGGGGATATTATATTATTAGGTAGTGTTAGGGTTAGGGGCGGGGTTAGGGGTAGCCCCAGAGTAGGGCTTAAGGTTGGGGAGTGTTAAGTCCTGGGGGGGGGGGGGGGGGGTAGGGTTGGGATCAGGGGTGGGGTTTTAGTATTAGTAGCCCCTAAACTGAAAAATAGCTCCTAATCCTATGGGTTTGACTAGGGTCAGGGGTGGGTTAGGGTTAGAGGTAGCCCCAGAGTAGGGCTTAAGGTTGGGGGGTTAGGTCCTGGGGGTGGGTGGGTGTTAGGGTCTGGGGTGGGCTTTTAGGGTGTAGGGTCAGGGTGGGATAGGGTTAGGGTGTGGTTTTGTGTGGAGGGGTGGGGTTAGGGTTAAATATAAGTTCTAGGGTGGAGGGGGTGGGGTTCTGGGTAAAATAAGGTTTTGGACATACAAAATGGTTTTTTGGTAGCCCATAAACCCGAAATGTTGGAGCGTTCATCCATCTGTCTACGTCTGTGTGTGAGTCCGTCCGAAAATATTCATAACTTAAGTAAATTATTATTTTTTATAATATTTGTTGGTCTTAGGTATGCCCACACTAGTTATTTTTTTTTTTATTAGTATTTTTTTTTATTATTTCTTCACTTAGAAATTGTGTCCGTCCGAGCCAAATTTTGTCTGTTCAGCCTGTATCGAATGTTCCTATTGCAATGAAATTCGCCATGAACACTGCTTATGGTATACGCTTTAAAAAAAGAATTCTTTCTCACATTCTCCTTTTTAGAGTTATCCCCCTTTTTTGACTTAGAAATTGTAGGAAATAGACATTATTTGTCTGTTCAGCCTGTATCTCAGGTATGGGTTATCGGATTTTGGTGAAATATGGCATACAGTTTGCCTATGACAAAGGCTTCTGCCTCATTGCATAAAACTTCCAAACACCAAACAATTTACCATACCTTTTGACTTGGAAATTGTTGAAAACTTTCGAAGAAAATGGGAGGTGGGGGGGGCGCATACTGGATTGGGGTTTTTGGATTTCAGTGAAATATGGCATGCAGTTTGCCTATGACAAAGGCTTCTGCTTCATTGCATAAAACTTCCAAACACCAAACGATTTACGATACCTTTTGACTTAAAAATTGTTGAAAACTTTCGAACAAAATTGCATTCGTCCATCTGTGCATCCGTCCGTCAGTCCGTACGAGAATATTCATAAATGATATTTGTTGGTCATAGATATGCCCACACTAGGTGGTACACCACGTGGGGTTATGCACCGGAGGAAAGTCCAGCTCTTGTTGGAATGAGCTCATTCCAATGAGGGGTCATAAGCTATGTTTTTGATGCAAAAAGTGGTCAACAACGAATTAGACCTGAGAAGACTCCAAAATGCTTGACTATTTTTAATCGAATTTATAGTTCTTCTGTAATTTGGATTCAAATTCCAGTACACTCCATAAAATCTTTGGTATATGTATTTTCGTCCTGGTTTATGTCCCAATTTTCAAAGAAATTGATGTCATAATCACTACCAGGCGTATATGAGGCTGCTCAAATTTTGGTATTTTAACAGTTTTCTGACAAATTATTTCTTTAATTCCAAATTCATATATTCATAGGATTAAAAAAAATTTTGTGCATCTTCCTAGGTTTATTGGCAAATTTTAATGAACCTCTTTAGACATGCTCATATTCTTCCAATGTGAACATATTGAAGTGGAACAGTTCTTGGTTATTGCAGTAAATAAGCGTTGCTTTGCAGATACAGTGGAGCTCACTTAAGTGGATATCTCTTAACTGAATGACCCTGTTAAATGAATATAATTTCCCAACACAAAACCATTTACAATACCTCCAGTACAGATTTGACCTGTTTATTGAATATAGGTTATAGAATAAGCTCCTGTTAACTGAATAAAACATCTTGCAACCTGTCGAGAAATTACCCTGATTCTCCCCAGTTTTCCTTTGTTTATAGACCTATTTGGTCTCAGTACATCCAACACAGGCATTTAATCTATTATATCTTGTGTGACGCAGCTCATGGAGCTCTGTCAAACAATATATAATAGAATAAATGCTAATTTTATCTCTAAAATACTGGAAAGTGACACAGTTCCTGTTAGCTGGTTGAGTGTTAGAAGCCATTATCAGGGCTTGCAGAAAAACGAGGGTACCAAAGCAAAAGCCAACATTTCCCTTGCTGAAGTTTCACGTTCAGTCAAACACAAATAATATTTTGTTTATGTAAGTTTGTTTTATTGCAAATTATTGGAGGGTGCCTGTAGGCACTCTCCGATAATTTGTAATAAAACAAATATTTTTATACTGTACCAATGACCCAGACTTAGCTGGTGCTAACTCTAACAAAACCAGGGCCAAACACAAATTTTGCCCCCCAATCCCCAAAATTTGCATCCAAAACAAAAAGAAATCATGTCCTAAAGGACCTCCATACTACGCCTCTACTGCGCAGTGACGCAGACGTCCCGAAATTGGCGCCAATTATCATTCTCTGTTTGGCCCTTCATCAGTCAACATCTCACTGATCTTTGTGCTTGTAAATCTCAGTTTAAAGGATGCCAGACACGTAATTTTTGGAGAAAATGTGATTCTAAGGAGGATAGAAGGAGGAGAGGAAAAAGAAGTGACAAAAAATAATCAGGGCTGTACTTAAAATTTTTTGATGAAATTATGTTAAGTTGCCTATTTTCGAGGCATGGGCCTCTTGTTGTCATTCTTGCTAAATGTTGCACTGCTTATTCAGTGTTTCCTCTCCCCTAGCCCTCTAAAGTCCCCCTTTGCAATTCTCCCACGCTTTTGGCATATTTTTGAGAAATTTCATTTCTAAAATTTCCTGGGAGAGTTGCTTGGTTACAGAATGTTTTCTGTTATTTTCCCCATAGTTACGTTTTCACCCATGGGTGTATAACGTTTGTGTTCTGCATCTTCCATCTGATGTTCTGCAGATTCTCCCCTGGGAGTCTCTATTTTGCATCAGATAGAGTGTAATTTGATGACTGATTCCGGGCCAGTTTTTTCAGTGCCTGGAGTCATGTTTTCTGGTGTTTTTACACTGTTTGTTTACATTGGCAACAGCCTTTTTTGAGGGGGGCTGTTTGCCTTTGCTGTAGTTTATCTCACTATAAGATACATTTATATTATCCGTAAGTGTCTCATTAATTATTTAATATAAATTTAAAATTTTTGACCACACTTTGCCATCGGATCCATCGGGGCTCAACGTTACTTTTCAGCAACTTTGGCTTCGCTGAAAAAATATTTTTTCAAAATTATTTTGATTTGTAATTGTTTTTTCATTTATTAATGGATCATGTTATTATGTATCTTTGTGTCAGGGGTTTTTGCGAGTAACTAGGACTTATTGTTGTTCTTTCACAATGAAGGGACATTGTTCAAATTGTAATAGGAAGAAATCTTCCTCTGACTTTCATGATCATTGTATTAATTGTAGTCAGTGTTCTCGCATTAATCCCTGTCCTATATGTGAATATTGGGATGAGAAACATTGGAAACGTGTGTCACGATATGTTGTTTCTGGAGAAAGGGCTATGCCGGCTCTTTCTCCGCAAGGTCACTCTACTCTCTCAGTTTCTATTTCAGAGGAACCAGAACAGGGTGATGTTTCCATGTTATCTTCTACAAGTGTGCGTCCGTCGTCACAAATGAATTCAGAGCTAGCGGCAAAAGTGCTCATGGAGATTAGACAAATGTCGTCCGCTAGCTCGCCCGGTGTAGCGTCCATTCACCGAATGGTTCGGCAGCCGGGTTCGTCCGATGCGGTCCAGGAGGAAATTTTGGGTGATGCGAGCACTATAAACATAATAGATGCACACCCAGTGACGGCGGATAGTAAGCGAGAACGGAGGAAGCCTTTGAGTCCGGTTCCTAGCTCGTCCAGGTCCAGCCGGGCCGCGAGCGAGAGAGGCCCCTCTCTCATACAACAACATCTGGGACCAGATGTTGTGGTACAAAATGTGTCTTTAGCGGAGCATACGTCCGTCGCTCGGGACGCTCCGTTGTATAAGCAGTCTGCGGAGACTGTTAAGGCTTCCTCTTCTCGTCAGCGCACACGACCGCACCTTGGCTGCGTGACCGCCGATATATTACCAGCTTCGCCGATCAAGGATTCTTCGGCGACCAGGTCACACCATCCGGCAGCCAGGGATTCGAGACCGATGGACTCCGGACGTTCGCATAGGAAAAGTATGCGGGAGCCATCTGATGCGGAGCTGCCCTCGGCGAAGCAGCGAAAGACTGCGCCTCCGCAGGTCTCGACGCCGGACATTCTTGTGCAGATAGCACAGCTTATCGCAGCATCCCAGCAGCCAACAGAAACGGTGTCGGATCGAGAATTATCCGACGGCGCTGGGTCGGTACGCTCCGCCGAAGCATCGGGGGCGGGTGACCGGGAACATCATGAAGTCCGACCGGATGGTGAAAGGGATACGGATGACTTGGAGCTATCCCTTTCGGAACAACATAAAGCTGCCGTGGACTTCATCCGGCACTTTCTCCCTCAAGTTGTTCCGTCGGGCCAGACTGCTGCGGTTCCGGACAAGAGAATTATAGCGTCATTGGACTCTGAATTTTTTGAGCGGTTCAGGGACATCGCTCCCGAGTTTCCGTCGCAGTCCAATAATGTTGCAAGAACTTTTGAATTATTGAACGACGCTATATTTAAACTTGCTTCCAGGACGGGGAAAGCAGGTTTCTTGTCCGCTAATACTCTCAACCTGCCTTTCATTAATGCAAGGAATAAATTCGATACGGCAGGACAGGGTATACCGAGAGTTCCTCTGCGTATGGACGACGAGGCGGAAGACTTAGAGCTATCATTACCGTCGTCGGCTTCTATTCCAACCGCGGTGTTGGAAACAGCTATTGCGTCTAACAGAGCCAATTTAGATGCCTTATCTTATGCAGATCACCTTACTAAGGCGTTATCACTGCGCCTTCAGGGGAAAGAGTTTCAGGATATACAATCCTCTTTAAGACTTCTTTCAAGGGCAGTAGCTTATTCCACGTGTAACTCCGCCCTTTCAGTGGCAAATCTGGAGTTGGTTAGACGTGACGCAGCCCTAGCTACATCCACACTAGTGGATACTAAGGTGAAGAACTCTCTTAGAGTCGCTTCGGTCTCAGGAGAACTTCTCTTTGACGGCAAGCTTTCTGCTATTTATGATAAAATTACAAAGAAAGCTAAGGATTCTCTGTTGTTCAAATCTGCTCCTAAGAAGTCGGATACAGCAGACACGAATAAGACAGGCACTTCTGGGTCTAATGCGCCCAAGAGAGGTTCCTATAGAGGTTCCGATGCGTCCTCTTGGTCTTATTCGAGAGACCGTCAGGGTAGCGACTCTCGTTCGGGACGTCCTTCAGGCCGGGACAATCGGTCGGACGCCCCGAGGTCGACGGGGCGAGGTGCGGGCCGTGGAGGACGTGGTTTCTCCTACCGCAGGCCTCGCAGGTCCAGGAGGTGATGGCTTAAACCTCTATCGCGTACCGGTTGGCGGAAGGTTGTCGAGCTTTTCACAAGAATGGGCGTCGATTACAGACGACCCTTGGGTGAGAGGAGTGACTTCGGAAGGTCTAAAGATATCCTTCAAACGAAAGCCTCCATTAACTCGAAGTCCAAAGTGGACTCATCTTCCGTCAAATCCGCAGAAAAGAGACGCTCTGTTATCAGAGGTGCAGTCTCTTTTAATGAAGAACGCGGTAGAGGTCGTAGAAAACCAGGAATCTCCGGGATTCTACAGCCATCTGTTTCTGGTTCCGAAACCAGACGGCTCGTTCCGTCCAGTCATAGATTTGAGCTGGATAAACAAGCTGATCGTCGCTCCGAAGTTTTATATGGAGACGATTCGATCGGTCAGAGCGAGTATTCGGGTGAACGATTATGCAATGAGCATAGGTCTCAAAGATGCGTACTTTCACGTCATGGTACATCCGACATTCCGAAAGTACCTACGCTTCGCAGTCCTAGGAGTGGTGTATCAATTCCAGGCGATGTGCTTCGGATTGAATCTAGCACCCTGGGCTTTCACTCGGGTAATGAACTCGGTAATGATCTATTTCGAGCTCATTCGTCTGCGGTAACGTCGGCCTACCTGGACGACATTCTTCAGAGGTACGGCAACGAGTTAACGCTTCAGAACGATGTTCAGAATCTTCTTCTATTGCTCCGACGTCTCGGTTTTATAGTAAACGAGGAGAAGTCGGATCTGGTGCCGTCCAAGTCATTCACTCATCTGGGAATGAGCTTCGAGACGCACAACAATCTCGTTCGTCTGCCGTTAACCAGAGCGAAATTAGTCAGTTGTTACGCTCGCTATTGTCTGCACGCAGACAAAGTCACGGCGAGAGAATTTATGAGACTGATAGGTCTGTGCGGAGCCGCCGCGGATCTCATTCCGATGGGGCGGCTACGCACACGTCCTCTTCAAATTTTCTTGACTCAGAATTGGAGTGTGAAAATTCATTCGCTCGATGTAGACGTTCTCTTGTCAGATCAAGTGAAACGAGATTCAGACTTGGGCAAACATTCAGTGGTTAACTCAGGGAGTTCCGCTGCAGTTGCCGGATCCGAGTTTTACCATTATGACGGATGCCAGTCAAACAGGTTGGGGTGCATCATTAATCCCAACGGATTCGAGATGCCAGGGTCTTTGGGATCCGCAATTCCTGTGCAAGCACATAAACATCAAGGAAATGATGTCAATTTGGCTTGCGTTACGTCACTGGATGGACATTATTCACAATGCTCATGTCCAAATCCTATCCGACAATACGACAGTAGTGGCGTATATACGGAATCAGGGAGGCACTCATTCAGTTCCGTTGTTCAATCTAACGGAAAGAATCCTTCTGTTTGCGCTAGAACATCACGTTCTTCTTTCGGTCCGTCACATACCGGGTCGTCTGAATGTGCTAGCAGACTCCCTTTCACAAAAGGGTCGCTTGTTGCCGTCGGAGTGGACTCTCAACAAACAAGTATTCAATCAGATTTGCTACCAATGGGAACGGCCAATGATAGACTTATTTGCGACACATCTCAACAATCAGTTGCAGACGTATGTGTCTCCGTGTCCGGATCCAAGAGCATTTGCAGTAGACGCTCTGTCGATCCCTTGGGACGGAATGATAGGATATGCGTATCCTCCAGCGCCGTTAATTCAACAAGTATTGCTAAAGATAAAACAATCTCAATGCAAGATTCTGTTGGTAGCATCTCTGTCGCCACAGAGACCGTGGATAAATCTACTCAGGTGTCTGTTGTGGGACCTACCGCGAAAGCTTCCTCCACGGGGGGATCTTCTTTCGCAGGGGAAATTGCGCCAACTCCATCACAACCCGCAAGGTCTCAACCTTCACGTTTTTCCGTTGTGCGGTCCTTCTTGCATGGCAAACACTTTACAGGACGAGCAGTGGACGCGATTTCTAACTGTAGGAGGACCTCCTCTTCGCTAAACTATGCGGCTAAGTGGAAGGTTTTTCGTCGTTGGTGTAGGGATCATTCTGTAGATATATTCGATCCCTCTATACCAGACATTGCAAACTTTCTAGTATACTTGTTTGACGAAATCAAACTGCAGCCTGTTACTATAAAGGGTTATAGATCTATGTTATCTGATACCTATGCACATCATGATAGTTTACAAATTGGATCTAATGTCTCTTTATCTAAGTTGGTTAGAAACTTTTCGATAAATAGACCCAGAACTCTTAGATTAATTCCTAAGTGGAATTTAGCTTGGGTTCTTCTTAAATTGAAGGAAAAGCCATTTGAACCTCTTGGGACAGTAGATTTCAAATTCTTATCTTATAAGACAGCTTTTCTCTTAGCTTTCTCTTCTGCTAGAAGAGTCAGTGAGCTTCATGCACTGTCGGTGGATGATTCTCACTATCGTAGTGTTGGGAACACTATCACCTTCACTACTAATGTGGGTTTTTTAGCTAAGAATCAGGCTCCTAATAAATATCCGGAACCTATTGTTATTAAGGCTCTTCCGTCTTCAGACGGGCGTAGGCCCTTACTCTGTCCTGTTAGAGCGTTACGTATCTATAAACAGAGATCTCAGTTTATCAGAAAGGGACGGAAACGTTTCTTTCTGTCTTTGATGCCTAATAGAAAGGACATTTCGGTCCATTCTATTGCTAGATGGATTCAATTAACTATCCGTACTGCTTATGAAAATTTATCTTCTTCTCAGCAGTCTGTGCTTAAGATTTCTGCTCATGAAGTAAGAGCTCTTTCTACTTCCTGGGCTTATGCTAATAGTGTTGCTATTACAGATTTAATGAAGGCTGCTTATTGGTCTCAGCCATCCACATTTACGAATTTTTATCTCAGAAATATTGAGTCCATTTCTGGAGACCTGCATTGTTTAGGTCCGTTATCTGTTGCTCAGAATGTCGTCCACTAAACAGTTGCAACTATAGTTATGCAGGCTTTCTGTTCCGGCAGTGACTCCGTCCGGCTGCCCTCTTCGCTCTGGGCTATTTGACCCAGGGCAAGGGGAAGGGGGGGGGGGGGGGGGGTGTTCCCTTAGGTCACCTGCTTTATAGTGAAAAGCAAGGGAATGCCTCCTCCAAGTCAGTATTTCTGAGTCGTTTCCGGGATGGTTTTAAAGTGTAATATTAATGTTAAAATTCATTCATGTCTTATTTTTAAAGTGTAGCTCGGTGTGAAGCATTTGTATATGTCAAGTGTCAAACAGGCTTTAATATACAATACTCGGACACTTTTAAATGACTATAAAGAGTCTCAATTCTCTGGACTACTTTATTTATTGGCTTGCTTTAAAAATAATTAGTATAAGGGATATACTGGATGTTAATAGAGAACATGAATGTTATTGTGCTCAATTATTAAGGGTAGTGTATCTTTCTAATTTAATATTAAATAAGAAAGATACATGTAAAGCCTAATACTCCTTTTCTCCTTAAGGGGTTACCTCTTTACTATATAGTTGAGCTTATTGGATTTTCCTCTATGTCCTAGGCCCTCCAGCCTGTTTACTATTCAGCTAAGTCTGGGTCATTGGTACAGTATAAAAATGTTAAAAAATTTATAGTAATTTATATATTTTTTATACTTACCAATGACCCAGATGGGGATGGCCCTCCCTGGAGTTGGGAACTCTTGCCTCCCCGCTGAGTACATAGTGCTGACCAGGCACTGCCAGTAAGAATGATAATTGGCGCCAATTTCGGGACGTCTGCGTCACTGCGCATGCACAGTAGAGGCGTAGTATGGAGGTCCTTTAGGACATGATTTCTTTTTGTTTTGGATGCAAATTTTGGGGACTGGGGGCAAAATTTGTGTTTGGCCCTGGTTTTGTTAGAGTTAGCACCAGCTAAGTCTGGGTCATTTTTCTTTTTGTTTTGGATGCAAATTTTGGGGATTGGGGGGCAAAATTTGTGTTTGGCCCTGGTTTTGTTAGAGTTAGCACCAGCTAAGTCTGGGTCATTGGTAAGTATAAAAAATATATAAATTACTATAAATTTTTTAACTTTCATGAACAAATTCAGACCACCAAAAATAATATAGCACTCAACCAGTTAATTGAATACTCCTGTTAATTGAATAATATTCATTGGCAAAGTGGCAATTCAATTAACAGGGTTCCACTGTATAATAGGACCTGGTTGCCAACATTATGGTGAAAGTTCTCTGAAATGTTGCTATTATCATTTTAACATAGATGTTAGGAAGTGGTAGACTGATGGATTTCTATGCCACCGGCCCCGAGTTGGATCCATGTCCGGGACGACCCACATTGTGTCTGTGCAATGCATTTTATCCCAGGTATCTACATGGGAGCACGATGACAGCGTGTGCTAAGGCGTACTGCATGTCAATGGTGCACATGTCTTCAACTGCTGTAACCCTGCTTGAACAGAGTCAGAATGTTGAGCTGACAGTTGCTCGGTGGTTCTCCCTGCTTACTCTTGCTTCCTCCACCTATAAAACTATTACCGTCACGATTAGCCATTGTGCATAAGTATGTGACCTTAAACACCAATAAATAAGTAACATAGATGTTAAGTGTCCGTAAGTACCTAAAAATGAATAGATATGCACATACTCTTTCTTTTTTACTTCCAGTTATCTCGACTTGAACTTAGATGTTAAAATCACATCGTTCTTTGGTACAGGTCCAAGCCTTGTGTACTGCAATCAATAGAATTTCACAAATATTGTTCCTATGAAGCAGTCATCAAGCATGTTGTCCTTTGTTCATTGATTGTATCAAATTAGGTCTCCTTGCAAATTGATTTTACATGCAAGTAGATAGGTGTGTTTGATTGCGAACAGATCTATGAATGTGGAAGGAAGGTTTGGAAGCAAGCTTTCGATTTTGATGTGAATGGCCCTCATGGGTGCCATCACGCCTGCAATTTTTAGCTCACCTGACTGAAAGTCAGGGTGAGCTTTTCTTATCACTTTTCATCTGTCGTCCGAGGTCCTGTGTGAAGGTGGTGTTTGAGCCTCTTTCTCCTAAACCACTGGCCACATTTTAATTAAATTTTATGTAAGTAGTGGTTATATAGGGGCATTTTGATTTTTATCCAAAATAGGTTTCTGCTCATATTGAGCAGAGGTGTGGGGAAAAAATGGCCAAATTTTTTGAAAATCTTCTTCTAATGAACCACCAGTAGCAGAGACTTGATATGTGGTATACAGAGTCCTTTTGAGGTTTAGAATCAAGTTTGTTCAAGAGAAGTTTGTCGGGCATTATTTGCCTTCGTTATGGGAGGGGCAAAAATTTTGGCCATGCCTAAAATTTCTGTTTTCAGAACCGTGAGGTCAATTTGAACCAAATTTGATATGAGATGATAATGGGTCATAAGTAGTTGATTGATGCAAAAAAAAAATGTTCTCATTGCCCCGTGGGAACCTTGGGAGCTAAATATAGGAAAAACCTTAAAACAGCCATATCTCCAAAACTACACGGCACAGAGAATTCTTCTTTTGTATAAAGCTTACTTTTATCCAGTATAATAGAATGGTTAAAAAAAATCCCTATCGGTTTGATCACAAGGTACTTTTTTCAGGACTTTGAAAAAGTGCTGAGTCAGCACTTTTTAACACTGTAGGCAATGGGAAAAAGATTAAAAAATCTTCTTCAGATCCAGCAGGCAGAATCTTTTGATATTTGGTATACAACATTGTAGGGTGGATCTGATTCAAGTTTGTTCAAATCGGCCCCCAGGGTTCATATTTGGGCTCAGTATAGGAGCCCAATTTTGAAATTAGTGCATTTCAGGCAAATTTCTTAAAAAATCTTCTTCTCCGGATCCAGCAGGCAGAATCTTTTG
The DNA here is from genome assembly GCA_031216915.1 of Pictodentalium vernedei. Taxonomy (NCBI): domain Eukaryota; kingdom Metazoa; phylum Mollusca; class Scaphopoda; order Dentaliida; family Dentaliidae; genus Pictodentalium; species Pictodentalium vernedei. The sequence continues at coordinate 200,883,598 of CM062291.1, read as the reverse complement.
ATATTTGGTATGCAACATTGTGGGGTGGATCTGATTCAAGTTTGTTCAAATCGGCTCCCTGGATTCATATTTGGGCTCACTATAGAAGCCCGAATTCGAGCTATCATATGTCAATTCAAGTTTGTTCAAATAAAGTTGCTACGCCCACAGGGGGCACCATAGGGGGCATAACTCTGATAGCACCGTATGAATTATAGAAAAATTATTAAAAAATCTTCTCCAGAACCAGTGGGCAGAATCTTTTGATACTTGGTATGCAGCATCTTGGTATGGGTGTGATTCAAGTTTGTTCAAATCGGCCCCCTGCATTCATATTTGGGGTCACTATGGAAGCCCAAATTCGAACTTAGTGCATTTCAGGCAAATTTCTTAAAAAATCTTCTTTTCCAGATCGAGCAGGCAGAATCTTTTGATATTTGGCATGCAACATTGTGGGGTGGATCTGATTCAAGTTTGTTCAAATCGGCCCCCTTGGTTTATATTTGGGCTCAGTATAGAAGCTCGAATTCAAATTTAATGCATTTCAGGCAAATTTCTTAAAAAATCTTCTCCAGATCCAGCAGGCAGAATCTTTTGATATTTGGTATGCAACATTGTGGGGTGGATCTGATTCAAGTTTGTTCAAATCGGCACCCTGGGTTTATATTTGGGCTCAGTATAAAAGCTCGAATTCGAACTTAATGCATTTGAGGCAAATTTCTTAAAAAATCTTCTTCTCCAGATCCAGCAGGCAGAATCTTTTGATATTTGGTATGCAACATTGTGGGGTGGATCTGATTCAAGTTTGTTCAAATCGGCCCCCTGGATTCATATTTGGGCTCACTATAGAAGACTGAATTCGAACTTAATGCATTTCAGGCAAATTTCTTAAAAAATCATCTTCTCCAGATTCAGCAGGCAGAATCTTTTGATATTTGGTATGCAACATTGTGGGGTGAATCTGATTCAAGTTTGTTCAAATCGGCTCCCTAGATTCATATTTGGGCTCACTATAGAAGCTCGAATTCGAACTTAGTGCCTTTCAGGCAAATTTCTTTGAAAATCTTCTTCTCAAGATCCAGGAGGCAGAATCTTTTGATATTGGGTATGCACCATGCTTAGGGGGGTGAGATTCAAGTTTGTTCAAGCCAAGTCCCTGGGTTCATATTTGTGCTCACTGTGGTAGCCCAAATTATAACTTAGTTCAAAATGAGGAATTTTCTTTAAAAATCTTCTTCAGATCCAGCAGTTTGAATGTTTTGATATTTGATATGCAGCATCCTTGGTGGGGGGGGGATTCAAGTTGTTCAAGCCATGTCCCTAGGTCCATATTTGGACACACTGTGGGAGCTTGAATTGTAACTTAGTTCAAAATGAGGAATTTTCTTTAAAAATCTTCTTCTTCAGATCCAGCAGTCAGAATGTTTTGATATTTGGTGTGCAGCATTCTTAGGGGGGTGAGATTCAGGTTTGTTAAAGCCAAGTCCCTGGGTTCATATATGGGCTCACTGTGGAAGCCCGAATTATAACTTAGTAGAAATATTTTTTAAAATTTCCAACAAAACCATATGTGACCCCTCATTGGAATGTTTTGATATTTGGTGTGCAGCATTCTTAGGGGGGTGAGATTCAAGCCAAGTCCCTGGGTTCATATATAGGCTCACTGTGGGAGCCCGAATTATAACTTAGTTCAATATGCGTAATATTCTTTAAAAATCTTTTTTTTTAGCTCAACTTGACAAAGTCAAGCTGAGCTATTGCCATCACTTCCATCACTTCTCGTCCGTCGGCGTACGTACGTTAGTACGTATGTACGTTAGTATGTTAGTACGTTAGTACGTACGTCCACAATTTCCTTTGGCACACCTCACAGATCGCATTTATGATCAGATGACTTTGAAACTTGGCATGCTTGTTTGGGGTGACCTCTAGATGGGAGCTATCGATTTTCTTCAATTTCCGTCAAAAAATGTATTTCCCTTTGGCACACCCTACAGGGCACATTTATGATTTGATTGCTTTGAAACCTGGTATGCTTATTTAGGGTGACCTCTAGATGGGAGCTATCGATTTTCTTCAATTTCCGGCAAAAAATGTTGCCACGGCCAACGTTCGTAGAACTTAGTTTAGTCAGACCTCAATATTTCCCTTTGGCACACCCTACAGGGCACATTTATGATCAGATTGCTTTGAAACCTGGTATGCTTGTTTGGGGTGACCTCTAGATGGGAGCTATCGATTTTCTTCAATTTCCGTCAAAAAATGTTGCCGCGGCCAACGTTTTTAGAACTCAGTTTAGTCAGACCACAATATTTAACTTTGACACATCCTACAGGGCACATTTATGATTTGATTGCTTTGAAACCTGGTATGCTTGTTTGGGGAGACCTCTAGATGGGAGCTATCGATTTTCTTCAATTTCCGTCAAAAACTGTTGCCGCGGCCAACGTTCTTAGAACTTAGTTTAGTCAGAAGACTCAATATTTCCCTTTGGCACACCCTACAGGGCACATTTATGATCGGATTGCTTTGAAACCTTTCATGCTTGTTTGGGGTGACCTCTAGATGGGGGCTATCGATTTTCTTCCAATTTCCATCAAAAAATGTTGCCGCAGCCAACATTCTTAGAACTTAGTTTAGTCAGACCACAATATTTCCCTTTGGCTCACCCTGCAGGGCACATTTATGATTAGATTGCTTTGAAACCTGGTATGCTTATTTACGGTGACCTCTAGATAGGAGCTATCGATTTTCTTCCATTTCCGTCAAAAAATGTTGCCACGGCCAACGTTCTTAGAATTTAGTCTAGTCAGACCACAATATTTCCCTTTTATACACCCTACAGGGTACATTTATGATTGGATTGCTTTGAAACCTGGCATGCTTGTTTGGGAGGCCTCTAGATGGGAGCTATCGATTTTCTTCGGTTTCTGTCAAAAAATGTTGCCACTGGCAAAAAAAAATGACATTGGTACCAATGATCTTCAATTTTGTCATTTCATTTATAACTTACCAAGTTCAAGTTTGTCAAGTTGAGCTACAGTGTCATTGACACTTTCATTTTTAGATCCACTGGTCAGAATCTTTGGATATTTGGTATAAGCTTTTCTTAGGAGGAGCAGATTCATATTTGGGCTCACTATAGAAGCTCGAATTCGAACTTAGTGCCTTTCAGGCAAATTTCTTTGAAAATCTTCTTCTTCAGATCCAGCAGTCGGAATGTTTTGATATTTGGTGTGCAGCATTCTTAGGGGGGTGAGATTCAAGTTTGTTAAAGCCAAGTCCCTGGGTTCATATATGGGCTCACTGTGGAAGCCTGAATTATAACTTAGTTCAATATGCGGAATATTCTTTAAAAATCTTTTTTTTTTTTAGATCCACTGGTCAGAATGTTTGGATATTTGGTATAAGCTTTTCTTAGGAGGAGCAGATGCAACTTGTTGAAATCAATTCTCTGGGTTGATATTTAGGCTACCATGTCAGGTGAGCGCCCTCAGGCCCCTTGGGGCCTCTTGTTACTTTTTGCGAGTAGACAACTGTGCATCCCGGTTTCACCAAGTGGGCAGTTAACCCTTACTTAATGAATCGGCTGCATCTCCGTAATATGCAAATCGGGTAGTAGAAATATTTTTTTAAATTTCCAACAAAACCATATGTGACCCCTCATTGGAATGAACTCATTCAAATGAGTCACATGATATGTTTTGTTGAATTCCCCCCCCCCCCCCCCCCTCTCTTCCCCTTATTTTTATTATCAAAAGACAAAGCTAAAAGTGACTAATCTGAATGTCATTGTTGGTGAACAGTGCTTGGATAAAAGGTAAAAAAAGAAACTGGAATTTGTAGTCTTTATAAATAAATTACTTGTGAATTTTTATGTACTAATCTCTGTTTCTTTTTTTTTCAGTATGATGGAATTATTCTGCCAGGAAAGTGAACATGGACTAATTTATTGTGTTACATGCAATAATAAAAAAAATGTTTAAAACTTGCCTCTTCCTCCTTCATGTGAATCATAAAAAAAGAATCTCAAACGAAGCATACACCTCCCCGAGTCTCCAACAGTATTTCCACATCAACATTTTGAGTGAATTTCTTTTGATGTTAGCCTTTTACCTACCTAACATGTGGTTGTTGACACTCGCAAAACTATTTTTCTTGATTAACTAAAAAATTTCATTTTTGGACTAAAAAACAAAGCATAGGCTCCACACTGGAACAAGCTCTTAAAGTTTCTTCCAATGAGGGATCATAAACAAATATTGAAAAATATTAAAACTTGAATGGCGGTTTTTGTGATACGGTTTCTATGTCAGGTTCTGTAAGATTCAACTCAACAGATTCTAAAGAGTTATAAATTGCAGAACTCTATTACTGTTTAATAGAAATGTTTTTTAGGTAAGCTGGGGGAGGGGTGTGGTATAATGTTTTGAGAAAAAAGTAAGAAAGATAAGGGTTTTACTGTAAATTTGGTTCATCTGTTGTGTGAAAAACAGTATCAAACTGCAAATGCCCTTTCAGAAATCTTCTTTTTAAATTCTTTCCCATTGCAAACAGCTGACGGCAATGTCCAGAAAATTCTTGGAACTAAAATCCTTTTAGGGAATGAGGCCGTTAGCGTGTGACTGCTAATCGTTGGTACCACGGGCCAACCATGGTTCGGCCCGTGATGTGAAAATTTTGAAATATTCCCGAATCCCAAACCCCCCATTTCCTTATATCTAAGAGGATATTTTGCGTCTTTTCACAGAGATATACCTCTTCAATTTTGCACATTGATAGCCAGTAATTTCCGATGAATAAGACGTAAATAAGAGAAAATGGTTACTCAACTGAAAAATAATTCGTAGTATACAGGACTTTCTATTCACCCAGGGCGTTTCGTCCCAATAAACCTGTCAAGCCTTGGCATTTTCATTGGGACTAAACGTCCAGGGCGAATAGAAAGTGTGAGTAGGAAGGGTCGATTCGCCCATAATTTAAAAATTCAATTTTATATTAGGGGTGAAATGACCCTTGTGAGATATTTTTACAGACACAAGCACTGCGCAACAATCTCATTGCATTGCACATGCTTGTTACAAATTTTGATGTTTGCGGCTACTGAAAACGAATACTCAATATTACTATCGTTTGATGTTGGAAAAACGTTTTGAAATCAATTACTCACCAGGTGCTGCGACAGAACGGTGAAATGGACGTGCGTTTTGTTTTCAATGAAATATGTGTATGGAAATCCGCAAAAGAAGTTTAGAAATGGCTATTCTACAAGCTAGGATCTAAATGTATTCTCAGGGATGGGCACATCATGGCGAATTTAAAAAATTCTGTTATGTCGAGAAGGTGATGTGGCAGGGAAATGTGGCCGTTTGACGGCCGCTGTACCAGTATAGCGGAAACCCTGCATCTGGGACAGTCACACCTCTAGTTGTTTTTTCCTCAAAACCATAGTTTATGCCTCCCCCTCGTTAGAATGAGCTCAACAAACTCGTTCCAGTGAGGAGTCATAAGTACGTTTTTTAGGCAAAAATGGAACAAAAATAAAATTAGAATGCAGAATTTGGGGAATAGCATGGGCCATCTTTGACAATTACATTAGATAAGGGGTTAATAAATGATATGTGGTATTGCATCGGTCAACTCAACCGTGACAGTATAGACTAGATTGCTCATTCAGAAGTCGTTTCCAGTAACTGATAATGGCTTCTATCAATACTGGAAACATTGAATTGATATATCCTGGCATTGCTCACCTAATCTGCACAAAACTTGGTATGAATGTTCACCACCATGGGAACCAGTGCACCTGCGATTATAGTTCCGGTTGGATTATTTTTGACAGAACTTTGTCCGGAGGTTTGTTCAGATGTTTATGGGTCGATTCCTTTGAAACTTGGTATGGATGTTTTCCTCCATGGACCCTGTGCACCTGCGATTATAGTTTTGATTGGACTTTTTCTGCTAGAGTTCTGAACCTTTTTGTCTTAAAATGCCCGAATTGCCTAGAATTTTGTCTGGAGCTTTTCTCAGATGATTGTGGGTAGATTTTGTTGAAACTTGGTAAGATTGTTCACAACCATGGGAACCTGTGCACCTGTGATTATAGTTTTGATCAGACTTTTTACCCAGAGTTATGCCCCTTTTCATCTTAGATTGCCTGAATTTTGTTTGGAGTTTCTCAAATATTTATGGGTCGATTTCTTTGAAACTTGTTAAGGATGTTCACTACCACGGGAACATGTGCACCTGCAATTATAGCTTTGATCAGACTTTTTTTTACCAGAGCTCTGCCACTTTTCGTCTTAGAATAATCATGGTGGCGGGGGTATGGGCATGCCCATCTGGGATAGTCACACCTCTTAGTTTATTTATTGGAAGGATCTGGTGTTGAACCCTTTTCCCAGTGCACATGATATAAAAATTTATTATACCCCCACGAACGAAGTTCAGGGGGGTATATAGGAATCACTCTGTCCGGCTCAGAACTTATGATGGCCTTGGAGGATATTAATGATACTTGGTATTAATGTTGCTCACCACCAGAGGGTGTGTCAGAAATAAGTTTGGAATGCCTGTCTATAAGGTCAAGATCACAGACTCATATCCAAATATACACAAATCGTGTCGGACTCCGAATTTTTGATATAGCCTTGATAGATATTAATGACACTTGGTTTTAATGTTGCCCATTACTGGAGGGTGTGTTGCGAATAAGGTTGGAATGCCTGCCTACAAGGTCAAGGTCACAGCCTTGGTTCAAGTTCACATACCCCCACATCTAAATCCAACTAGAACATGTCAGAACTTTTGATGGCCTTGAAGGATATTAATAATACTTGGTATTAATCTTGCCCACCACCAGAAGGTGTGTCGTGAAAAAGGTTGGAATGCCTGTCTACAAGGTCATGGTCACAGACTTTGTTCAAGTTAAGACCCCCCCCCAAGCCAAATTCAACTATCACAAGTCGTGAGAGCGGGTCAGAACGTTTTGATAGCCTTGAAGGATATTAATGATACTTAGTATTAATGTTGTGCCCCCCACCAGAGGGTGTGTCACAAATAAGGTTGGTATACCTGTCTACAAGGTCAAGGTCACAGACTTAGTTAAAATTTACATACCCCCACTTCCAAATCCAACTATAACAACTTAAGTCCGGTTCAGAACTTTTGAATGTCTCTAATGATATTAATGGTACTTGGTATTTTTGTTGCCCACTATCAGAGAGTGTAGGGGGGGGGGGCATTCTTGGTCCCAAGATGGGACAGGCCACTTCTAGTATTTAATGGGGTTTTTTTTCCAAATTTTTCCAAAAATGTTAACAAAACAATACCATGTGACCTTTCATTGAGGCGAGTTTGTTCCAATGAGGGGTCACATGATATTGTTTTGTTGAAATGTTTTGAACAAATTTTTTTGCTCAGAGACATACTTAAGGACTTACAGTAAACTTGAGTTAAGAGTTACACATGGTTTTGAGAACAAAAATTGATTTCTGTGTTCATTATCAGTTTGAGCCTTTAAAAGTACCGTTATGTCGTAAGAAATGGTACTGTATCAAATTATCAAAGTTGAAGTCAATATTGTATTGGGGAAAAAAAATTATCATGCATGTCTTTCCCCAAATGTCAATCACAGAAAACAAAACAATACTACTGTAAACTCCTCCCAGACTGGCAGCTCCTGTTATGAAGTCCATGTCAATCTTCATTTGATGAAGGAAAACACAGTTTGCAGCATACTTGGGCTATTTAAACTGAAAGTTGAATATTTGTAGGAAGCCAATTTGATCAACATTCCCACCAACACTCATTGTGAACTTAAAGAATATTAATAAGCTGTTCAATGGCAATGAGGACATGGGTTGGGCGCCCCCGTCACTTTTTGTCCCAGTTTTAAAACAATGACAACCAGCAATCTAAAACTTAACTATTTTTTAGTTCATCATGACAAAGTCAAGCTGAGCTAATCTCATCGCGCTCCGTCCACTGTCTGTCCGTCATCCATCAACACCATCTTTTGGTCTTCTCCAAAACCATTGGACCAATTCAAGGGAAAGTTTGTGTGAGTGATGGTCCTGAAGGGGCATTGCACTTTTGTTCATTTCAACATGCCCAGCCCCATGGGGGGGGAGGGGGGGGGGGGAATGCTCCAAAATAAAATCATCTCCTGAACCAGTGTTTACAATGACTTGATATTTGTTATGGAGCTTCCTTTTGAGGTATAGAATCAAGTTTGTTCAAACGAAGTTTGTGAAGCAATATTTCGCTTTGTAATGGGAGGGGTAAGATTTTTGGCCCTACCCAGAATTTCTATTTTTCTGAACCGATGGTCCGGTTTGAACCAAATTTCGTATGTGGTATTATTGGGAATTTGGGTCATAAGAACTTGACTCATTCAAAAAAAAAAAATTCCCGCATCCCTATGGGAACCCTGGGAGCTAAAAATAGAAATATTTTCAAACGCCCATATTTCCCAAACCACACATAGGGAAGCTGCTCTTCATTTTACATTATGATCAACTGAAGAAAAAGCATGATGCCCGGATTATTTTTGTGACTCCTGAGGGGCTCAAGGATTGACAGTGTATCCTATGGAAATGGATTGCTTAATGTAGACTCATTCTTGGACTCTATTTATATTGTGTTCTGTTCAAGATAAGCACTTCAGGCACTGTGGATCCTCATGTTTGTAACAGATGTTATCCCAGAAATTAATAATAATCTCAAATAAAGCTGGTATTTATATCGTAACCCTTTAAGGACTGTGCTAACCACACATCACATCAGGTGCAGTTTTGGGTTATGTACCTCCATACAGTGCAGGAATAAAGGGAAAGGGAAGCCTGCACAATAATAATCCATTCAGACATTAATAATGGCCCCTTGTGTGAATATTAACTGGTTGTGTGCCAGATTATTTTTGGTGTTCTGAATTTGTTATTCAAAATTGTTTTATTACAAATTATTGAGGAACCGTAGACACCCTCCAATAATTTGTAATAGAACAAATTCATATAAACAAAATACTATTTGCGTTTGAATATAAAACATGAGCAAGGAAAACATGCTTTAGCTCTGAACCCTCATTTTTAGCTCAACTTTGGCGAAGCCAAATTTGAGCTTATGCCATGGCCAGTTGTCCGTCTGTCCGTCAACAATTCAATACGGCTCGGGCTAGAGGCCGTATTTATGAACCGATCTTTATGAAACTTCTTGGGTACCTTTGTTATGACTGGGACGAGAACGAGTGTTTTTGAGTCCGATCCGAAATTCAAGTTGGCCGCCAGCCGCCATTTTGTACCGATGATGCAGAAATCTGTTTTTAGTCCCCTACGGGAACCGTAAGGGGACTATAGGATTGCACTCCGTCCATCTGTCTGTCCGTCTCTGTCTGTCTGTTTTTTATGTTACCACCTCTCCCTCCAACATGCTTTAAGCTACACCTTTCATATTTGGTACATGGATAAATGGTTCTGAGGGGATGATGCACGCTCAATATTTTTTTTTCAAAATCCAAGATGGCGGAATGGCGGCCATTTTTGTTGTGTTTTTTTATCTTTTTTTCTCTATTTACATGTTACCACCCCTCCCACCAACATGGTTCAAGCTACACTTTGCATATTTGGCACATGGATAGAGGGTTGGGAGGGGATGATGCACGTTCAATATTTTTTTTCAAAATCCAAGATGGCGGCATGGCGGCCATTTTTGTTGTGTTTTTTAAGCTTTTTTCTCTATTTTATGTTACCACCCCTCACTCCAACATGGTTCAAGCTACACTTTTTATATCTGGCACATGGATAGAGGGTTGTAATGGGATGTTGCACGTTCAATATTTTTTTTCCAAAATTCAAGATGGCGCCATGGCAACCATTTCTGTTGTGTTTTTAGCTCCCCTGAGCAAAGCTCAAGGGGAGCTTTACTAATCACTTTCTGTCCGCCCGTCCGTCCGTCGTAAACTTTACATTATCGACTTCTCCTCACAAACTACTGGACCAAATTCAACAAAATTTGCTGTGCATGTTCCCTATCATATGTCAATTCAAGTTTGTTCAAATAAAGTTGCTACGCCCACGGGGCATAACTCTGATAGCACCATATGAATTATAGAAAAATTATTAAAAAATCTTCTTCTCCAGAACCAGTGGGCAGAATCTTTTGATACTTGGTATGCAGCAATTTGGTACGGGTGTGATTCAAGTCTGTTCAAATCGGCCCCCTGCATTCATATTTGGGCTCACTATGGAAGCCCAAATTCGAACTTAGTGCATTTCAGGCAAATTTCTTAAAAAATCTTCTCCAGATCCAGCAGGCAGAATCTTTTGATATTTGGTATGCAACATTGTGGGGTGAATCTGATTCAAGTTTGTTCAAATCGGCCCCCTGGATTCACATTTGGGCTCAGTATAGAAGCCCAAATTCGAACTTGGTGCATTTCAGGCAAATTTCTTAAAAAATCTTTTTCTCCAGATCCAGCAGGCAGAATCTTTTGATATTTGGTATGCAACATTGTGGGGGTGGATCTAATTCAAGTTTGTTCAAATCGGCCCTCAGGATTCATATTTGGGCTCAGTATAGAAGCCTGAATTTGAACTTAGTGCATTTCAGCCAAATTTCTTAAAAAATCTTCTCCAGATCCAGCAGGCAGAATCTTTCAATATTTGGTATGCAACATTGTGGGTCGGATCTGATTCAAGTTTGTTCAAATCGGCCCCCTGGATTCATATTTGGGCTCACTATAAAAGCTCGAATTCGAACTTAGTGCATTTCAGGCAAATTTCTTCAAAAATCTTCTTCTCCAGATCCAGCAGGCAGAATCTTTGGATATTTGGTATGCAACATTGTGGGGGTGGATCTGATTCAAGTTTGTTCAAATCGGCCCCCTGGGTTCATATTTGGGCTCAGTATAGGAGCCCAAATTTGAACTTAGTGCATTTCAGGCAAATTTCTTTAAAAATCTTCTTCTTAAGATCCAGCTGGCAGAATCTTTTGATATTTGGTATGCAACATTGTGGGGTGGATCTGATTTGAGTTCGTTCAAATCGGCCCCCTGGATTCATATTTGGGCTCAGTATAGAAGCCTGAATTCGAACTTAGTGCATTTCAGCCAAATTTCTTCAAAAATGTTCTTCTCCAGATCCAGCAGACAGAATCTTTTGATATTTGGTATGCAATATTGTCGGGTGGATCTGATTCAAGTTTGTTCAAACCGGCCCCCTGGGTTCATATTTGGGCTCAGTATAGGAGCCCAAATTTGAACTTAGTGCATTTCAGGCAAATTTTTTAAAAAATCTTCTTCTCAAGATCCAGCAGGCAGAATCATTTGATATTGGGTATGCAGCATCCTTAGGGGGGTGAGATTCAAGTTTGTTCAAGCCAAGTCCCTGGGTTCATATTTGGCCTCACTGTGGTAGCCCAAATTATAACTAGTTCAAAATGAGGAATTTTCTTTAAAAATCTTCTTCTTCAGATCCAGCAGTCAGAATGTTTTGATATTTGGTATGCAGCATCCTTAAGGGTTAGGGGAGGTGGAGATTCAAGTTTGTTCAAGCTATATCCCTAGGTCCATATTTGGGGTCACTGTGTGAGCTTGAATTGTAACTTAGTTCAAAATTCGAAATGAGGAATTTTCTTTAAAAATATTCTTCTTCAGATCCAGCAGTTGGAATATTTTGCTATGTGGTGTGTAGCATCCTTAAGGGGGTGAGATTCAAGTTTGTTTAAGCCAAGTCCCTGGGTTCATATTTGGGCTCACTGTGGGAGCCTGAATGATAACTTAGTTCAAATTGAGGAATTTTCTTTAAAAATCTTCTTCAGATCCAGCAGATGAATGCTTTTGATATTTGGTATGCAGCATCCTTAGGGGGGTAAGATTCAAGTTTGTTTAAGTCATGTCCCTAGTTCCATAAAATTTGTCTCTCATGACTTCATTCCTTTGTAGTGTTGATGAACCATGTCTAACTGAATGTGACCCCAAATACTTCTTTGAACCACTTTGAATCACTTTGCTCGGTGAGCGATTAAGGCACCTTGGGGCCTCTTGTTTAAGCATTTTTCTCTATTTTATGTTACCACTACCCCCTCCAACATGGTTCAAGCTGCACTTTTCATACATGGTACATGGAATAAGGATGTTGTGAGGGGATTATGTACGCTCAATATTTTTTTTTCAAAATCTAACGTCTGCCTGCCTGCCTGCCTGCCTGCCTGTCTGTCTGTCTGTCTGTCGGTCCGTCCATCCGTCCGTCTATTTTTACCACCTCTCCCTCTAATATGCTTCAAGCTACACCTTTCATATTTGGTACATGGATAAATGGTTCTGAGGGGATGATGCACAGTCAATATTTATTTTTCAAAATCCAAGATGGCAGCCATTTTTGTTGTGTTTTTTTAAGCTTTTTTCTCTATTTTATGTTACCACCCCTCCCTCCAACATGGTTCAAGCTACGCCTTTCATGTATGGTACATGGATAAAGGGTTGTGAGGGGATTATGCATGCTCAATATTTTTTTTTAAAAATCCAAGATGCTTATATACTCTAGTGTCTTCTGTGACAAAAACACCTTATGTCACAAAAGCGCCGTAGGGGACTAATACCACTTCGGTGGTCAAACACTTGTTTGTACAGAACTTCCATATGAAAGCGCTGAATTGAATAATTTTTTGTATGAATGTTTAGTACCATGGGATACATCACATATAATACAGGTTTCTTTCTCGTACGTAAATTATGCAAATTAGACTAACTTTGATGCATTTGGTGTTAGTTTCAGCACTGTAAGTACAAATGCCAATACGGCTCGGGCTAGAGGCCGTATTTATAAACTGATCTTTACAAAACTTTTTGGGTACCTCTGGTATCACCATGGGACGAGAACGAGTGTTTTTGGGTGCGGTCCGAAATTCAAGATAGCTGATGGCAGCCATTTTGTACAAAATTAGGTGCAATCAGATTTTTGCACAGAACTTCCATATGAAAGTGCTGACTTGAATAATTTTTTGTGTGAATGTTTAGTACCATGGGATACATCACATATAATACGGGTTTTTTTCTCGTGCAGAAATTATGCAAATTAGATGAACTTTGATTTTTTCAGTGCTACTTACACACAGTAAGTGCACATGTCAATACGGCTCGGGCTAGAGGCTGTATTTATCAACCGATCTTCACGAAACTTCTTGGGTACCTCTGTTATCACCTTGGGATGAGAACGAGTGTTTCTGAGTGCGGTCCAAAATTCAAGATGGCTGTCAGTGGCCATTTCATACCGAAATTACGGCTAATCAGTTTTTGTACACAACTTCTATATGGCTCAGACTAGAGGCCGTATTTATGAACCAATCTTTACGAAACTTCTTGGGTACCTTTGTTATCACCCTGGGATGAGAACGAGTGTTTTTGGGTGTGGTCCAAAATTCAAGATGGCCACCAGCAACCATTGTGTACCAAAATTAGTGCAATCAGTCTTTTGTACAGAACTTCTGTATAAAGTTCTGATTTGAATAAATTTTTGTATGAATGTTTAGTAAAATGGAATACATCACATATAGTACAGGTTTTTTTCTTGTGCAGAAATTATGCAAATTAGATGAATTTTGATTTATTTAGTGCTACTTATACACTGTAAGTGCACATGTCAATACGGCTCTGGCTAGAGGCTGTATTTATCAACCGATCTTCACGAAACTTCTTGGGTACCTTTGTTATCACCTTGGGACGAGAACGAGTGTTTCTGAGTGCGGTCCAAAATTCAAGATGGCTGCCAGTGGCCATTTTGTACCGAAATTAGGTCCAATCAGTTTTTTGTCACAACTTGTATACACCTCGTATTTATGAACTGATCTTCACAAAACTTCTTGGGTAGTAAAGGGGTCAGACCCAGTGATTGTTGTACATGTGGGGACCAACATCAGGGAGAGAAAATCATTTCAGCTTATTGAGACTTACAAGGACTTAATAACTCAACTGAATGCCAAGAATGCTCAGGTAGTGGTTTCGGGCCTTCTCCCAGTACTAGGTGGTGGGGGGCGAGTGTAATTCGCGGATCATTGAGACCAACCAGGAATTGAGGGAGTATTGTAAGGAACTTGGGATACCCTTTGTAGACAATTGGGGATCGTTTTGGGGCAGAAATGACCTATATGGAAGGGATGGTCTCCATCTTAGACCAAGGGGTACAGAGGTTTTAGGAAGAAATATGTTGCAGGTGGTGGAGCCTTTTTAGTTCACCTGACTTTCAGTCAGGAGAGCTATAGTGATCACTCACCGTCCGGCATCCGTCGTCCGTGAACATGGTGTTTGCGTCTTCTCCTCCCAAACCGCTGAACCAATTTAATTGATATTTGAGATAATAGTTTGTTATGACATCGCAATTTGATTTTGTTCAAATCAAGTTGCCTCACTCGTGGGTAGGGCCATACCCAAAAAGTGTGCTGAAATCTTAAAAAATCTTCTTCTCATGAACCAGCAGTAGCAGAGACTTGATATTTGGTGTGCAGCTTCCTTTTGAGGTGTAGACTCAGATTTGTTCAAGAGAAGTTTGTGGGGCTATACTTGGCGACGTTATGGGAGGGGCAAAATTTTTTGCCCCGCCCAAAATTTCTATTTTCCAAACCGATAGGCTGATTTGGACCAAATTTTATGTGAGGGCTTATTGGGTCATAAGTACCTAATTTATGCTGATTTTTTTTTCCTGTAGCCCCATGGGAACCGCAGGAGCTAAAAATAGAAAAAAATTAAAACGCCCATATCTCCAAAACTGCACAGCACCGAGAATTTTTATTTGGTGTGAAGCTTCCTTAGGACCAACAGAAAGAATTGGTAAAAAAAAATTGCCATCGGTTTTATCATAGGGTACAGTTTCGGGACTTTGAAAAAGTGCTGAGTCAGCACTTTTTAACACTGTAGGCAATGGGGAAAACATTAAAAAATCTTCTTCTCCAGATCCAGCAGGCAGAATCTTTTGATATTTGGTATGCAACATTGTAGGGTGGATCTGATTCAAGTTTGTTCAAATCGGCCCCCTGGGTTCATATTTGGGCTCAGTATAGGAGCCCGATTTCGAACTTAGTGCATTTCAGACAAATTTCTTAAAAAATCTTCTTCTCCAGATCCAGCAGGCAGAATCTTTTGATATTTGGCATGCAACATTGTGGGGTGGATCTGATTCAAGTTTGTTCGAATCGGCCCCCTGGGTTTATATTTGGGCTCAGTATAGGAGCCCAAATTTGAACTTACTGCATTTCAGGCAAATTTCTTTGAAAATCTTCTTCTCCACATCCAGCAGGCAGAATATTTTGATATTTGGTATACAACATTGTGGGGTGGATCTGATTCAAGTTTGTTCAAATCGGCCCCTTGGGTTTATATTTGGGCTCAGTATAGAAGCCCAAATTTGAACTTAGTGCATTTCAGCCCAATTTCTTTGAAAATCTTCTTCTCAAGATGCAGCATGCAGAATCTTTTGATATTGGGTATGCAACATTGTGGGGTGGATCTGATTCAAGTTTGTTCAAATCGGCTCCCTGGGTTTATATTCGGGCTCAGTATAGGAGCCCAAATTTGAACTGAGTGCTTTTGAGGCAAATTTCTTAAAAAATCTTCTCCAGATCCAGTGGGCAGAATCTTTTGATATTTGGTATGCAACATTGTGGGGTGGATCTGATTCTATTTTGTTCAAATTGGCTCCCTAGATTCATATTTGGGCTCACTATAGAAGCTCGAATTCGAACTTAGTGCATTTCAGGCAAATTTCTTCAAAAATCTTCTTCTCCAGATCCTGCAGGCAGAATCTTTTGATATTTGGTAGCAACATTGTTGGGTGGATCTGATTCCAATTTGTTCAAATCGGCCACCTGGATTCATATTTGGGCTCACTATAGAAGCCCAAATTCAAACTTAGTGCATTTCAGGCAGATTTCTTCAAAAATCTTCTCCAGATCCAGCAGGCAGAATCTTGTGATATTTGGTATGCAACATTGTGGGGTGGATCTGATTCAAGTTTGTTCAAATCGGCCTCCTGGGTTTATATTTGGGCTCAGTATAGGAGCCCAAATTTGAACTTAGTGCATTTCAGGCAAATCTTCTTCTCAAGATCCAGCAGGCAGAATCTTGTGATATTTGGTATGCAGCATCCTTAGGGGGCTGAGATGCAAGTTTGTTCAAGCCATGTCCCTAGGTCCATATTTGGGCTCACTGTGGGAGCTTGAATTGTAACTTTTGTTCGAAATGAGGAATTTTCTTAAAAAATCTTCTTCAGATCCAGCAGTCGGAATGGTTTGATATGTGGTGAGTAGCATCCTTGGTGGGGGGGGGGGGGGGGGGGGTCAAGTGTGTTAAAGCCAAGTCCATGGGATTATATTTGGGCTCGGGAGCCCAAATTATAACTTAGTCAATATGAGGAATTTTTCTTTAAAAATCTTCTTCAGATTCAGCAGTTGGAATGTTTTGATATTTGGCATGGAGCAACCTTAGGGGGCTGAGATTCAAGTTTGTTCAAGCCAAATCCCTTGGTTCATATTTGGGCTCACTATGGGAGCCTGAATGACAGCTTAGTTCAAAATGAGGAATTTTCTTTAAAAATCTTCAGATCCAGCAGATGAATGCTTTTGATATTTTTTATGCAGCATCCTTAGGGGGGTAAGATTCAAGTTTGTTCAAGCCATGTCCCTAGGTCCATATTTGGGCTGATTGTGGGAGCTCGAATTGTAACTTGGTTCAAAATGAGGAATTTTCTTTAAAAATCTTCTTCTTCAGATCCAGCAGTCGGAATGTTTTGATAATTGGTGTGCAGAATCCTTAGGGGTGTGAGTTTCAGGTTTGTTAAAGCCAAGTCCCTGGGTTCATATATGGGTTCTCTGTGGGAGCCCGAATTATGACATAGTTCAATATGAGGAATATTCTTTAAAAATCTTTTTTTAGATCCACTGGTCAGAATATTTGGATATTTGGTTTCAGCTTTTATTAGGAGGAGCAGATGCAACTCGTGGAAATCAATTCTCTGGGTTGATATTTAGGCTACCATGTCAGGTGAGCGCCCTCAGGCCCCCTGGGGCCTCTTGTTTGGTATAGGGAGGGGAGGGCGGGTCAGTGAAGGGGGGGAATAATCACAGAAAATGTGTCACGAACCATAGGTGTAAAAAATGGTATAAGGGGGATAATGAAAAGGGACCAAAAATCCAAATCAATAGGAATAGCTTCCCAAGGAAAGCACAGGTTCACAAAGTAGGGTATACAAACATACAGGGACTAGATAATAATGGGACTAGTAGGCAGAAGCCAGTGAACCTTGACACCCTGAAAGTGGGTTATAGCAACATCCAGGGTCTCCACCGGAAAGTAAGTGAAATTGCTACATTGATTGAGGCAGAGGAGTTTGACGTCATGGGCCTAAGTGAAACGTGGGTAAGACACGAGGAACGGGTAGACCAAGTAAGGGGATACATATGGATAGATGTAGGGTGAACGGAAGGCCAGAAAAAAGGGGGAGGGGTAGGCATGTACATTAAAGAGGATTTAAAATCATCGCTATCACAGACCTGGAAAACATCAGCACCCCGGCTGAGGTATCGAAAGAAATTGGATGGGTAAGGATCAGTCTGAAAAACAAAAGTATTGCCCTTGGGGTTGTGTATTGTGCGGTGGAAGGAAGCAAACCCGAATGGAATGTTTCGATATACTCAACACTAAGGTCCAATATCACCGATTTACAAAACAAGGGGCTCGGTATAATTCTGGTTGGTGTCTTTAATGGCCACATAGGTAATGATGAAGAAGGCATAGAGGGTGGGGACAATAAAGTCAACAGGAATGGAAGGAAGCTGTTGAACTTCACAAACCAGCTCGGTCTGAAGATTCTGAACAGGGACGCGAGGTGTAAGGGGAAATGGACCTGGGAGAGGAACGACAGAAAATCAATAATCGACTACATCCTCACAGATATTAATTTATGGAGGGAGGTGATAGGGGTAGAAGTTGATGATGAGGGTAAAATGGAGGTGGATAGTGATCACAACTTGATTACAGTGACGATCAGGGCCAAAACTCTAGTAAAAAGCAAAGGAAGCGTTAAGGAGATTTGGGAGCTCAAAAAAGATGCTGACTGGGCAAAGTTCAATGAAAAACTGAAACCAAAACTTGCAACCGTACCCAAGAGGGGCAGTGTCCAGAAGATGGCCGACGTCATAGTTGCGAGCCTGGTGGAGGCAGGAAAGGAAAGTGTAGGAAAGGTCAGGGTGCCAACACGGGAACTTGGGTACAGAGTGAACGAAGAACTGAAAAGGCCATAAAGGGAAGAAAAGCTAAATGTGCTGCATACAGAAGTAGAAAATTTAAGGGGGCGGAAAGCAATGAGGCCACAGTTGCTAAGGAAGAATACCACCAAGCACGAAATAAAGTAAATAAGATTAAAGACGATAATAGGAGAGTACGAAATAGCAGTCTTATTAGGACAATAAGAACGACAGGGGGGTCGAATTCGAACGTATTTTGGAAATGGGTGAATAAACGTAACAAAGGAAGTAACCCACAGAGTATTAAAGTTGATGGCAGAGTTACAGACAAGCAAGATCAAGTCGCATCAGAACTAGTCAAGCACTGGGAAAAGGTAAACAATAAGCGATGGGGCATGGGGAGCCCACCAGAGTGTCCGAATCAGGTCAAGGAAAACCTATCGAGCTTCGTGTGCAGCAAAATTAAAACAGAGGAGGTGCGAAAGGTGATATCAAAATTAAGGGATGGAAAAGCAGGAGGAGTGGATGAAATTCCTAACGAGTTTATCAAAAAAGGGGGAGAGGAACTCGTGGAAAGCCTAACTGCCCTATTCACTCTTGCCATAGAAAATCAAGTGGTCCCAAAGGAGTGGAGAGAAAGTAAAGTGACATTTATTCACAAAAAGGGGGAAAAAGACGTTTTGGATAACTATCGAGGGATCTCTGTCAGTAGCAACATTGGAAAGGTTTTCTATAAAGTCCTGTATGGGAGACAAGAGGAGGTGATTGAGGAGCAGGGTTTTGTGGGAGAAATCCAGAATGGCTTCAGGAAGGGAAGGAGAGTTACTGACCATCTTTTCACACTATCCCAAATGATAGAATCCGCAAAGACATAAAAGAAAAAGATGTTTATGGCTTTTTTGGATATCAAAAAGGCATACGATAGAGTATGGAGGGAAGGTATGTGGCGCAAGCTGGAGGCTATGGGCTTAGGAGGCGAGTTTGTTGGAATTATGAAAGCATTATATAAAGATGTACAGAGTGAACTTAGCCTGGGAAACATTACAGTGAAATGTGTGCCTATGGAGATAGGCCTAAAACAGGGGTGTACCCTTTCGCCGATCCTGTTTGCATTTTACATCAAAGGTTTAGGAGATGAACTCCTGCGTAGCGAGGATGGGGTAGCAGTTGGGGACTTGAAGATCCCAGGGCTATTTTTTGCAGACGATATGGTTCTAGTGTCAGAAAGCGAAGAGGGGCTAACGAAAATGCTGGGACTTGTTGGGAAATATGGGAGCAAATGGAGACTCGAACTTAATGAAAGCAAGAGCAAAGTTATACCTGTGGGCCGCAAAGTGGACCCTACTCGAAGGTGGAGAGTGGGTGAGTTCTGCATTCCGGAAGGGAGCAGCAAACTTCTCAGTGTGGGAGAGACAGGTGATTACGAGTATTTGGGGGTAAATAAAAACATTACAGGAAGAGGCATCTACCAGAACCACACAAACTGATTCTGAAGGGGAAGCGAATCCTTAACCAAATGAAACTTATAGGGAGAAACAGTTTCAATAAGGTTTTCGTGGGGAAAACCATTTGGGAAATGGTGGGGCTGCCAAGTATAACATACGGTACGGAAGTGGTACCCCTAAACCAGACGGCCGTAAAGAGCTTGGAAATCCTGCAGAACGATGCAGGCCGATGGATAACGGGGTCGAGTTAAGCCCAATCAGGGTTGAGCTTGGGTGGATGAGGATCAAGGACAGGATAGACCTGTTGAAGCTCGGTTATCTTAATTATTTGGTAAATCTCCCCGACAGCCGATGGTGTAAAGTAATGTTACTGAGAATTTTCAACACAAATATCAAAACGGGGTGGATGGTCCAAGTGAGGGAGCTAGTAGAGAACTACTCATTGGAGATCTCGGACCTGCACGTTTGGGCCAACCAGGGCAAAAAAATCGTCAGAGAAAGGGTCATGGAGGATTGTAACCGTAATTGGCGAGAGGGGGTCAAATCAAAGAGGTCTTTGGGTGGTCTGCGTGATAAAGAGAAGCCTGGTTTTGAAGAGTACCTTGATGGCACCTTTGGGGGGGGTCACTGCTGTTCAAGCTGAGGTCGCGATCCCTGGAGCTGAGGGGAAAAATTGGGAAAGACGGTGAAAGGGAGTGCCAGATGTGTAACTTGTACATGGTGGAGACCCTGGAACACTTTCTTCTAGAATGCTCAAAGTATCAGTCTAAAAGAACAAGATACATGGGGAGTGTTTGGGGTGCCTTTGTTATCACTATGCTATGAGAACAAATATTTTGGGGTTCAGTCTGACCCACTCAAATTTCATGGCCCTGTGGGAACCCTGTGAATTTGCAATAATAAAAAAATTCCAACGTAAATATTTCAAAAACTGCATGGACCAAAATATTGTTTTTAGCTTAACTTGACAAAGTCAAGATGAGCTATTGCCGTCATGCGTACAGAGGTCAGTTAGTCTGTGAGTCTGTTCACATTTTCCTTGAGCTCAGGCTACACTCCATAGTTCTTGTCTAGATGAGCACGTCCCCATTTGGTCACGATCGGTTAAAGGTGATGACTGCCAAGCCCAAAAACGTTTCGCACAGTCTACAGCTCGTATTTATCAAGGGATTTCATTGTAACTCAGTAGGATGACTCTGGATTTCATTGTAACTTAGTAGGATGACTCTGTATAATGTCTAGATGAGAAGGTCCTCTTTTGGTTATGATCTGTCAACCATGCTGGCTGCCCAAGCCCGAAACCCAAAAACTTTTAGCACAGGTCATATTTAATATGGATGGATTTCATAGTGTCTCAATAGGATTACGCTGAGTGATGTCTAGATGAGAACTTCCCCATTTGGTCGCGATCTGTTAACCGTGATGGCTGCTCGAGCCCGAAAAACTTTAGCACAGTCTACAGGATGTATTTATGAAGGGTTTTCTTTGTAACTTGATAGGTTGACTCGTTTTGGGATAATTTCACTGTAACTTGATAACTTTGGTTGACATACATTAATTGTGAGGGCCACATTAACCCACCCCTCAATTTTTTAGTGCAGTCTACATCTCAAATTATTTTTATTGAAAACAATAGAATACAGGCAATAGAAATTAACATATTCTCAATTATCACAATTCTTGTCGTATTTCATAATCCTGTCACAAACAATGAACATTATCCTTTTCATGAAACACGGCACACATTCAAGTTAAACTACAGTGTCATTGACACTTTCATTTGGTATGCAGCTTCCTTTGGATCGGTGGAATCAGATGGACCAAAAAAATATCTGTTTTGTCATGGGGATGCCCATTTTAACACTGTTATCATCTTTCTTGTACTCAATCAACTAATTAGTCCCCTACGGGAACTGTAAGGGGACTATAGGATTGCACTCCGTCCGTATGTCCGTCTGTCTGTCTGTCTGTTTTTAGCTCATCTTGACAAAGTCAAGCTGAGCTAATCTCATCGCTCTCCGTCCATCGTCCGTCAACACCATGTTTTGCTCTCCTCCAAAGCCACTGGGTCAAATTCAAGAGAAAGTTTGTGTGAGTGATGGTCCCAAAGGGGCATTTCATATTTGTTCAACTCAGCATGCCCAGCCCCATAGGGAGGGAGTGGGGGAAAATGCACCAAAATATTTTAAAAATCTTCTTCTCAAGAACCAGTGTGTGTACAATGACTTGATATTTGCTATGGAGCTTCCATATGAGGTGTAGAATCAAGTTTGTTCAAATGAAGTTCGTGAAGTAATATTTGGCTTTGTAATAGGAGGGGTAAGATTTTTGGCCCCGCCCAAAATTTCTATTTTCTGAACCGATGGTCCGGTATGAACCAAATTTGTTTTGTGGTAGTATTGGGTCATAAGAACTTGACCCATGCAAAAAAAAAAATTCCCGCATCCCCATGGGAACCCTGGGAGCTAAAAATAGAAATATTTTCAAACGCCCATATTTCCCAAACCCCACGGAACAGAGAGCTTTTATTTGGTATGAAGTATCCTTATGACCAGTAGAATTGAATGGTAAAAAAAAAATTGCCATCGGTTATGTTAGGGTGTTCTGTGATGGGCATCGAAAAAATGCTGAGTCAGCATATTTGCAAAAATTTAAAAAAATCTTTTCTCCAGAACCAATCATCAGAATCTTTTGATATTTGGTATACAGCATTCATAGGGGGTCAGATAAAAGTTGGTTGAAATAAGGCTCATTGCTTCATATTTGGGCTCTCTACAGGAGCCCGAAGTTTTAACATAGGGTAATATGGGGAATATTCTTTCGAAATCTTCTTCAGAACCACCGGTCAGAATCTTTTAATATTTGGTATACATCATTGTTATGAGGGTCAGATTCTAGATTGTTCAAACCAAGTCCCTAGGTTAATATTTGGGCTTCCTACGGAAGCCCAGATTTTATCTTTGTTCAATATAGAGGGTAATTTAAAAAAATCTTCTTCAGATCCATCAGTCAGAATGGTTTGATATATGGTATGCAACATCTCTATGGGGGTCTGATTCAAGTTTGTTCAAATCAGATCTCTAGGTGTATATTTGGGCTCACTATGGTAGCCCAAATTTTTACTTAGTGCAATATGAGGAAATTTCTTTAAAAATCATCTTCTTCAGATCCACCAGTCAGAATGCTTTTATATTTGGTATACAACATCTCTAGGGGGGTCAGATTCCAGGTTGTTCAATTCGAGTGCCTAGGTTAATATTTGGGCTCCATATGGGAACATGAAATTTAACTTAGTACAATATGAGGGAATTTCTTCAAAAATCTTCTTCAGATTCACTTGTCAGAATGCTTTCACATTTGGTATACAACATCTCTAGGGGGGTCAGATTCAAGTCTGTTCAAATTAGATCCATAGGTTAATATTTGGGCTCGCTATGGTAGCCCAAATTTGAACTTAGTGCAATTCGAAGAAATTTCTTTACAATTTCTCTTCTTCAGATCCAACAGTCAGAATGCTTTCATATTCGGTACACAACATCTCTAGGGAAGTCAGATTTTACTGTGTTCAAATCAAGAGCCTGGGTTAATATTTGGTCTCTCTGTGGGAGCCGGAATTGGCCATTTTGCTGAAGAATTAAAAATTTTGTATTCAGTACCCTCTAGAGGTACTAAGATTAATCCACATAGGTTGTATCAAGGGGCTTCATAGGGGAGCTCTACATTTTACTTATGATCAACTGAAGAAAAGGCATAATGCCCAGATTATTTTTGTCACTCCTGAGGGACTCAAGGATTGACAGTGTAGCCTATGGAGATGGCTTGCTTAATGTAGACTCATTCTTGGACTCTGTTTAAATTGTGTTCTGTACAAGATGAGCGCTTCAGGCCCCGTGGGGCCTCTTGTTTATGTTACCACCTCTCCCTCCAAAATGCTTTAAAGCTACACCTTTCATATTTGGTACATGGATAAATGGTTCTGAGAGGATGATGCACGCTCAAAATTTTTTTTCAAAATCCAAGATGGTGGAATGGCGGCCATTTTTGTTGTGTTTTTTAAGCTTTTTTTTTAGCTCAACTTTGGCGAAGCCAAATTTGAGCTTATGCCATGGCCCGTCGGCCGTCTGTCCGTCAACAATTGGATACGGCTCGGGCTAGAGTCATATTTATGAACCGATCTTTACGAAACTTCTTGGGTACCTTTGTTATGACTGTGGGATGAGAACGAGTGTTTTTGGGTGCGGTCCGAAATTCAAGATGGCTGCCAGCTGCCATTTTGTACCGACGATGCAGAAATCTGTTTTTTGTACAGAACTTCCATATGAAAGCTCTGTATGAATGTTTAGTACCATGGGATACATCACATATAATACGGGTTTTTTTCTTGTGTGTAAATTATGCAAATTAGACTAACTTTGATGCTTTTTGGTGTTACTTTCAGCACTGTAAGTGCAAATGCCAATACGGCTCGGGCTAGAGGCCGTATTTATGAACCGATCTTTACGAAACTTCTTGGGTACCTTTGTTATCACCGTGGGACGAGAACGAGTGTTTTTGGGTCCGGTCCGAAATTCAAGATGGCCGATGGCAGCCATTTTGTATGAAATTTGGTGCAATCAGATTTTTGCACAGAACTTCCTTATGAAAGCGCTGATTTGAATAATTTTTTTGTGTGAATGTTTAGTACCATGGGATACATCACATATAATACAGGTTTTTTTCTCGTGCAGAAATTATGCAAATTAGATGAACTTTGATTTTTTCAGTGCTGCTTACACACAGTAAGTACACATGTCAATACGGCTCGGGCTAGAGTCTGTATTTATGAACCGATCTTCACGAAACGTCTTGGGCTCCTTTGTTATCACCTTGGGACGAGAACGAGTGTTTCTGGGTGCGGTCCAAAATTCAAGATGGCTGCCAGTGGCCATTTTGTATCGAAATTAGGTCTAATCAGTTTTTTGTACACAACTTCTATACGGCTCAGGCTAGATGCCGTATTTATGAACCGATCATTACGAAACTTCTTGGGTACCTTTGTTATTACCGTGGGGTGAGAATGAGTGTTTTTGGGTGTGGTCCGAAATTCAAGATGGCCACCAGCAGCCATTTTGCACCAAAATTAGTGCAATCAGTCTTTTGTACAGAACTTCTGTAGGAAAGTTCTGATTTTAATAAATTTTTGTATGAATGTTTAGTAACATGGAATACATCACATATAGTACGGGTTTTTTCTCGTGCAGAAATTATGCAAATTAGATGAACTTTGATTTATTCAGTGCTACTTATACTCTGTAAATGCACATGTCAATACAGCTCGGGCTAGAGGCTGTATTTATGAACCGATCTTCACAAAACTTCTTGGGTACCTTTATTATCACCTTGGGACGAGAACGAGTGTTTCTGGGCGCGGTCCAAAATTCAAGATGGCTGCCAGTGGCCATTTTGTACCGAAATTAGGTCCAATCAGTTTTTTGTCACAACTTCTACACAGCTCATATTTGTGAACTGATCTTCACGAAACTTCTTGGGTACCTTTGTTTTCACCTTGGGACAGGAATGAGTGTGTTTTGGGGTGCCTTTGTTATCACTGTGCTATGAGAACAAATATTTTGGGGTTCAGTCAGACCCACTCTGGGACTCGAAGATTTTTTCTAGTTTAGCATCTGACTGTCACCCACCTTTACAATACTTTACCTATACATTTGTTACAGGCAACGCTCAGTATTTATGTACAGACCGTTACAATACTTTATATGTACCTTTGTTATCAGGTCATTACTTAGATGTTTGTCATTGCTGTGTCACATACTATACATGTACATGTCTTTGTCTTGACAAGTTGAGCTACAGTGTCATTGACACTTTCATTTTCTCTATTTTCATGTTACCACCCCTCCCACCAACATGGTTCAAGCTACACTTTGCATATTTGGCACATGGATAGAGGGTTGGGAGGGGATTATGCACGTTCAATATTTGTTTTTCAAAATCCAAGATGGCGGCATGGCGGCCATTTTTGTTGTGTTTTTTAAGCTTTTTTCTCTATTTTATGTTACCACCCCTCACTCCAACATGGTTCAAGCTACACTTTTTATATCTGGCACATGGATAGAGGGTTGTAATGGGATGTTGCACGTTCAATATTTTTTTTCCAAAATTCAAGATGGCGCCATGGCAACCATTTCTGTTGTGTTTTTTAAGCCTTTTTCTCTATTTTATGTTACCACTGCTCCCTACAACATGGTTCAAGCTGCACTTTTCATATATGGTACATGGATAAAGGGGTTGTGAGGGGATTATGCACGCTCAATATTTTTTTTCAAAATCTAACATCTGTCTGTCTGTGTGTCTGTCTGTCTGTCTGTCTGTTTGTTTTTGTTACCACCTCTCCCTCTAATATGCTTCAAGCTACACCTTTCATATTTGGTACATGGATAAATGGTTCTAAGGGGATGATGCACAGTCAATATTTATTTTTCAAAATCCAATATGGCAGAATGGCGGCCATTTTTGTTGTGTTTTTTAAGCATTTTTCTCTATTTTATGTTACCACCCCTCCCTCCAACATGGTTCAAGCTACGCCTTTCATATATGGTACATGGATAAAGGGTTGTGAGGGGATTATGCACGCTCAATATTTTTTTTTCAAAATCCAAGATGCTTATATACTCTAGTGTCTTCTGTGACAAAAACACCTTATGTCACAAAAGGGCCGTAGGGGACTAATACCACCTCGGTGGTCAAACACTTGTTTGAAACTTTTCTTTAAAACCACTGGACCAAATTAATACATATATGGCACAGACTATCTTTGGAGTATACCCTTTCTTCTTTGTTCAAATGAAGTTGCTGGCATCCTCGTGCTTGGGTTTATGCCCAAAGAGCCTAAAAATGTTTAAAAAATCTCTCATGAACCACAGCAGAGAATGCTTTGATATTTGTTATGTAACTTCCTTTGGTGGTGAAGATTAAAGTTTGTTCAAGGCAAGTTGATAGGTCACTATTTGGGCTCTCTGTGGTAGCATGCCCATTTTGAGGTCCACCCAAAATTTGTATTTCAAGAACTTAATGGACTGATTTGAACCCAATTTCAGGCCCATCGATTTGAGGTGAACAGCCGTTTGGGTTGCGTGAAGGTTTCCAAAAATGAAAAACACATGAATGAAAAATGGGTCACGCCAAATTGGCACCATGTCCCGCAAAATTTTCATCAAGTTGAATGATCAAGTACGAATAAATGATGGAATGATGTTGAGCATCAACCAATCATCATCACAGGTGCTTGCATCTGCCTGAAGTATAGCTGCTCTGTTGGTCACTTATCAACAGAGCAACTACATTTCAGGCAGATGCAAGCATCTATGCTGCTGACTGGTTGATGCGCATTTTAAGCTGTTGATCATCTTAAGATGTAACATTGGTACAGAATCAGGAAATGACAATAATTCATGTCTCTGCCACAAGGAGTGATTATGGATGCCATACTCTTCTGCAGCATACCAGCCCATGCTAAAATTAGGCTATATTTGCAACTAATTTGTATCTGAATTGCTGCCACACAGCCACATTATTATTCCTAAGGAGTATTCACTATTCATCAGGATATTGTCCAAAGGAGGAAGAACTGCTATGATACACTTCATTTATCAGCATTGTTGCTATACATATATATTTAGGTTACCGAACAGGTTACTCTAATCAAGTAGAGGGGAATGAACAATAGGTTACCAAAGCTCAGACCAGGTGAACGATAAATGGGTTACGCAAAATTATGAAAACAGTAGGCCTGAATTTGGCATGCAGTATAATTTGGTCATAAATACTTGATGCCAGAAAAAAAAAATATCCACAGCCCCATGGGAACCCCTGGAGCTGAAAATAGAAAAATATTCAAATGCCCATACTTCTAAAACTGCATAGACCAGAATATTGTTTTTTGGTATGCAGCTCTGTTAGGACCAGTGGAATCAGATGGACCAAAAAAAATTGCTATTGATTTTGTCATGGGGCTCCGTAAGGGTATGTTCATTTCAACACTGTGGGCAATGGGAAAATGCCGAGTCATTATCTTTCTTGTCTTCCATCAACTTAGTCTTCTTCTTCAGAACCTTTTGGCGAAGTCTAAACTAATTTGGTACAAAACATCTTGGAGGTTTTCTCTTATGATTTTTTTTCTCAAAAATTTACTTTCCCCCTTGTGATGGTGCTAATGCCCCATAAACCTAAAAATCATCTCATAAGCCACTCACAGTAATGCTAAGATTTCTGGTATGGAACTTACTTTAGTGATACAGATTCAAGTTTTTTCAAACAAAATCAGTAGGTCAAAATTTCCAGAACCAATGGGCTGATTTGAACCAAATTTGTCATGCAGTATAACTGTGTCTTAAGTACTTGATTTATGCCAGAAAAAATTCTTTTGGGTGGGGGTAGAGAGAAACAAAAAAGATTTTATATGGACATCACTATTGCCATCACATGGAATCCATCGTCCACAATGTTTGCATATAAGTCTTCTTAGGACCAATGGACCAAATGTTGCACGCATTGTCTTAAGGGAACATCTTTCCCAGTTTGTTCCAAAGAAGTTACTGAGCCCACTCGGCTGGAAGTGCCCAAAGAGCCCTAAATTCTTTGAAAATCTCATGAATCACCATTACAGTGCTTTGAAATTTGGTATGAAACTTCCTAACAGGTTGAAAATTTGTTTCAAGAATATGTCTTTGGTAATAATTTGGCTCGTGCTAGGAGGGCAGATTTTTAGCAAAACTTGACAAAATCAAGATAAGCTATTGCCTTCACACGTGCGGAAGTCTGAGTTTGGTAGTCTGTTCACTTTCTTCTTTACAACAGGCTACACCCTGTAGTTCTTGTCCGATCATCACAAAATTTCATATGCAGGTCTGAGGCCATGTCAAGATGAGAGCGTCCACTTTTGGTCGTGCTCGGTCAACTGTGAAGGCTGCCCGAAACCCAAAAACCTTTAGCACAGTCTACAGGTCGTATTTATGAAGGGGGGAGTTCATGGTAACTTGGTAGGATGACTCTGTATAATATCTAGATGAGAACTTCACCTTTTAGTCGCTCTTGGTCAACCGTGACAGCTGTCCAAGCCAAAAACCCCAAAACTTTTAGCACAGTCTACAGATCATATTTAATATGGAGTGATTTCATTGTAACTTGGTAGGATGACTCCGTATGATGTCTAGATGAGAACTTCCCCATTTATTCAGCCATGACTGTTGCCCGAGCCCAAAACCTTTAGCACAGACTACAGGTTGTATTTATGAAGGGATTTCATTGTAGCTTTGTAGGACGACTCAGTATAATGTCTAGATGAGGACGTCCCCTTTTGGTTGGGATGGGTCAACCGTGATGGCTACACAGGCCCAAAGCCCAAAAACTTTTAGCACAGTCTACAGGCCATATTTATGATAGGATGACTCGTTTTGGAATAATTTCACTGTAACTTGGTAACTTTGATTGACTTAAATTAACCGTGAGAGCCATATTAACCCACCTCTCACTTCTTTAGTACAGTCTACACCTCAAATTGTTTTTATTGAAAACATAGCATACAGGGAACAAGAAATGAACATATTCTCAATTATCACAATTTTTGTCGTATTTCATAATCCTTTCAAAAACATTGAACATTATCGTTTTCATCAAACACAACACACAATCAAGTTATTGACACTTTCATTGAAAACACCCACAATTTTTATTTTCCCAGCTGGTTGCCCAGTTTGAGCCAAATATGTTATTCTGTATCAGGTGACATATATTTGATTTATGCCAAAAAGTTTGTTTCACACTCCCATGGGAACCTCACAAAGTAAAAATCAAAATCAAAAAAATTTCAAATGCCTACATTTCCCAGATTGCATGGAAGAGAGAATTATGTGAAATGAATAGAATAGAATGGGCCAAAAAAATTGTTGTGTTGGGGTTCCATTTTAATACTGTATTTAATGGGAAAACACTTAAGTCATGCTCTTTCAGGAACCACCAATCAGAATCTACATCGGGTATGCAACATTCATATCAGATGGGGGAGGGGGGGGGGGGGGTCAGATTAAAGTTTATTTGGTTTTCCAAATTTTAAGTAATAAAATGAGGAAAATTCTTTATATTTTGACACTTGGTATACAACACCCTTCATTGGGGCAGATTCAAGTTTTATTGCAATGTGAGGAATATTTGAATTCTTTAAGGATCATCTTCAGATCCACCAGGCAGAATCTTTGGTATACACCATTACTATGACATCTCTGACACCTGCATTAAAATTTGTTCAAGTGTTATGCTCGACTGATTTTGGGGGACACTAAAGTGTTTGAAATTCAACTTAGAATCCCTTCCCCACGGGAACCCCGGGAAGTGAATCAGTGCTGTAAACAGGCTATGTTTTACTGGTGAAATAGAACCTAGTCACCAATGCTTGGGAGGTGCAAACCCTCTCTAAAATGGGCAACATGGCTTATTAACTCTCACCCCTAGTCTTGAGTTGATACTCATGTTGTGGTATTGATTAGCAATTGTTCAAAAATATGTGACCTTAAACACCAATAAATAAGTATAACTTAATTCTCAGCGGGTAAGGAGTTGAAACTTAAAATAAAAACTGACTTTGTGCTGTGGTGGAGGGAAAGAAAGTAAACATTTTGCATAAGAAATGGGTGTTAGGTGATGAAGCTACGTACCAAATATGGTAGAAACCCTTTGAACATGTGATGTGAAGGTTCAGTGGTAGTGATGTGAACCATACTGTAAAAAAACGTTACGTTGCTGGTCCAAGGCTGACCATAGTCCATACCAGACCACCCCTACTGTACCGGTACTCCGACATACTTGACCACCCTAAGGTGGTCCAGGGGGCAGTTCTGGACCACTCAAACTGCCCCGTGGATAATTTAAATTTGATTTATCGCAAGTTCGGGATAAAACACATGTTCATATATTTCTCTTTGATTTGTAACTTGGAGACCAGCATAAAATCAGTTACAAGAACAGATTTCTCGCACCCTATCTTGGCACAATGAATCGTCAGACAAGGGGGTACAATTTGTGGGCACAAACTGTCATATGCAATTATACTTGTCTATGCTGTGTGTCTGTCTGATCAGAGAGGTCACTATGCTGACACTCATGCTAATCACATTCAGTTTAGTTCGACTAGGATTGTTTTGGTTTCAGTTAAGAAAATGCCAAGCGAAGCTGAATATAATTAGCAGGGCGTCTATAGAATGAGGTCCCTACTCCTTAATAGGTTACTTTGGCAAAACTAACTGGGTAGTCAGATAGATGAGCTATCGCACACCTCTGTACCTGCGTTGCAGGCAAAACGTTTACCATTTTAGGAACCTTAATCTGGAGCTGGGTCATTCAAATAGATAATTTCTCATTGACAGTGAGGTGTAAAGTCTACTAACATGACTCTGCTGTGTCGCAGGCAAACATCACTACAATAAATGTATACATTTAACGTCAGCCTAAACATACAGTATCTCCACCAGGGCATGTACCTTGCAAACACATAACATCAATACAACACATTAACGTAATGACGTTGTGTTTACGGGATTTTCTGTGGTAGCTAGGTACTGACTAGAAAGCTACCAGCACTTAACATGTTACATTTCCACCAAATTAATATCCTATATACCAGTTAAAATGGAAACACTTTATTTATTGGTGTTTAAGGCCACATACTTATGCACAATGGCTAATCATGACCGTGACAGTTTTACCGGTGGAGGAAGCCAGAGAGAACCACTGAGCAGCTGCCAGCTCCCCAACATTGTAACTCCGCACTGCAGCACAGACAGGGTTAGATATCGACGTCCTGTACACAGCGTCATTGTGCCCCCAATTGGACAGTGGGGGTTAAGTGCATTGCCAAAGGACAGCCCGGGAGTCCGAATCGATCGCTCAGTCACCCATCCGAGGACTAAAGCGGGCTCGTCGTTGCTTAACTTCGGTGATCTGACGCGAACCAGTTAGTTATCGCAATGCCACCACACCCCCCAGAAAACACTTTAATGGGCACTGGACCGGTCCACTTGGAAAAAATGGACCGTCTACCTATGTACTAGACTGTTTTTTTGACCGGACCAGATGGGAGTGGTGTGGTATGCATGTGATGACAGAAAAAAAAAATGATGAACTGAAAACTCATCTTCAGGTGTAAACCTGAAAGGGTGCATCCAAATAACTATCCCTCGAGAACACAATCATAAATACACTATAAGAAATGATGAGGATACCACCACCATAAGAATTCGTAACATCTTTATGTTGAATCAAAATGGATGCAGTATTGGGGAAAGCATAACCACATGTTGTTTATTTCATCCATGCATATGTATCAAGAGTTATAGCCCTTGTTACACTTGGAAAACATTGCACACAAGCATTATGACTCGAGCATCAGCTGTTATATTTTTATGTCCTTTATACAGTTACAAGACTTTCTGTTTGAACTTTTTGCCTTATAACTCAAGCATCATTTGTCAGATTTGATGTAGGGAGAGAGAACAGCATGAATGAAAGGATATCCAAATAGTCCAAACACACTTACCAGTGTTAAATCTCTTGTTATTCCCCACCAACCAAATTGGGAGGGGGATATTGAAATGGTGTCAGTCTGTCTATCACACATTTTTGTCTGCTTTACTTCCACATTTATCATCTGATTTGTACGAAATTTGGTGTGAAGTGTAGATGTGCATGTGGCCAGGCATTTGCAATTCCTTATTTTTTTCCAGAGCCTTTTTATAGTTGAATGTCACAAATGTGTGACTGCTTAAATCCTATGCCCATTTGTTTTGGATTCTGCAGTTTTTACCAGCATTATGGTCCATTTTTAGCTCACCTGGCCAAAAAGGCCATGTGAGCTATTGCTATCATTTGGAGTCTGCTGTCCATCAACTTTTCACGTCATCTTTTTCTCTGAGCCGGTGTGAACCAAACTTGGCAGGAATGGTCTATGGGAGGTCCCCTACAAACTATCCTCATATTGTTCCTGTTGGATGAAATGTTTCTAGAGTAACTATAAGCCACAATTGTGGCCATATTTACAACTCAATCAACATGAAATAACGATCGTTGGTAGAGAGTGTCCCAGTCATCAACCCTGCCAAGTTTCAAAACATTTGGGCCTGTGATTTCAGAGGAGGAGATTTTTCAAAACCCACCAATCAGAACCAAAGAATGCTTCTGGCAGCCAAGTTTTTCAATGCACGGTAACAAAATGAGGAGTGTTTGTAGAGGACCTCCCATAGACTATCCCTGCCAGGTTTTTTCTTCACGTTGTGTGATATCCCATAGGGTTTCTATAGTAACTATAAGCCGCAATTGTGACCATGTTTACAACCCGATCAACATTAAATGAGGATCGTTGGTAGAGGGTGTCCCAGTCATCGTTTATGTGAAGTATCAAAACATTTGGCCTTGCAGCTTCTTCAGAGAAAATTTTTGAAAATCCACCAACCAGAATCAAAGAATGCCTCTATCGGCCATGTTTTTCATCCGACAGGAACAATATGAGGATCGTTTGTAGGGGACCTCCCACAGACCATTCCTGCCAAGTTTGGTTCACACCGGCTCCGAGGTTCCAGAGAAAAAGATAAAAATGTGAAAAGTTGACGGCCAACAGACACCAAGTGATCGCAAAAATAGGGACCACGGTGCATTTCTTATTCAAGTTACTGCACGGACAAGCAAAAATGACAAAAAATCCAAGATTGCTGCCATAGGCAGAAAGCTGATTATTGAAGGAACATTCCTCTAATCACCACAAATCCACCCTAAAAGAAAATATGACCAATGGTGCATTTCATTTTCAAGTTTATTGCACGGACAAGCAAAAATTACAAAAAATCCAAGATTGGATATGGTATAAAACGGAATATTGAAAGGAACCGTCCTCTAGTCATCAATAATCCACCACAGAAAAATATGTTCCATGATGCATTTCATTTTCAAGTTATTGCATGGACAAGTAACAAGAGGCTCTAAAGAGCCTGTAACCACTCACCTGGCAGAACAGACAATGAAAATGTGATTTCCTATAGGATTTCTATGGTAACTATAAGCCGCAGTTGTGGCCATGTTTTGAAGCCGACCAAGATGAAATGAGGATCGTTGGTTGAGAGTGTCCAAGTCATCAATCGTGAAGTTTCAAAACATTTGGAGGTGAAGATTTTTCAAAATCGATCAATCAGAATCAAAGAATGCCCCTGGTAGCCATGTTTTTCATCCAACAGAAACAAAATGAGAAACAGTTGAAAAGAAACTCCCATAGACCATTCCTGCCAAGGTTGGTTCATATCGGCTCAATAGTTTCAGAAATGAAAATGTGATTTCCCATTGGGTTGCTATAGTAACTATAAGCTGCAATTGCAGCCATTGCAACCCAAGCATCATTAAATGAGAATCATTGGCAGAGGGTGCCCCATCATCAATCAAGTTACAAAACATTTGGCCTTGTGGTTTCAGAGGAGATATTTTAAAATCCACCCATCAGAATCAAAGAATGCCTCTGGCAGCCATGTTTTGCAACCAACGGGAACAAAATGAGGATCGTTTGTAGAGTACCTCCCATAGACCATTCCTGCCAAGTTTGGTTCACATCGGCTCAATAATTCCAGAAAAGAAAATGAAAATGTGTTTTCCCATAGGGTTCCTATAGTAACTGTAAGCCACTATTGTGGCCATGTTTGTAAACCGATCAACATTAAATGATCCCAGTCATCAATAATGCGAAGTTTCAAAACACTAAGTCTTGGACTTATAGTTTCAGAGGATATTTTTTCAAAATCCAGCGTCTGTCTGCCCATACAAACGTTTTGCATTGTAATTTCAAAGCCATCAGACTTTTTGGGATCTCCTTTGGTATGCTGATAGACACAGAAAGGGAAACGGATAGGCACAAGGAACAGGTTCCATCCAATACTATTTCCCAGAGTTATTGCCCTTTTTCACTCTTTCGAATATTTTTCTGTTTTCACTCTGTCCAACAATACCTTTAAGGCTACATCAAAATATGTCTGAGTCGGAGGCAGTGGCCCATGCTTTGCGTAGCCCTTGTTTATTTAAGTTATGCATCCCTGGTAAAATAGGACAACAGTCTGAAATGGAAAGCCACTAAAGTGGGCATCATAGCTGCAAACGATTGGTTAAACATGACTTCATACCTATATTGTGGTCATGAGATAACCAAAGATGATGAAAGTAACCTTAAACACCAATAGATAAATAAATTCTGAGCAAACAAGCCAATGTATACATCAAAGCCACCTGGGTGGTTTTCAGAGCTTTTCAATAGAGCCTTGACACTGGCTTCTAGTACTCAACCAGTTAAAGAGGGTAGTAGTATTCAACTAGTTAAAAGAGGGTAGTAGTATTCAACCAGTTAAAAAAGGGTAATAGTATTCAACCAGTTAAAAGAGGGTAGTAGTATTCAACCAGTTAAAAGAGGGTAATAGTATTCAACCAGTTAAAAGAGGGTAGTAGTATTCAACCAATTAAAGCGGGTAGCACAGGGATAGCCATTTTGTTAAACCTGACTTACACTTTTGTTGCATTCACGATCTGGCCACAGATCCTGAAAATGACAATAAATATCCCCCTCCCCATAGATCTGGCCGATATTGAGAATAAAAATCATTCAGCCCATTTGACAGGAGTCGGTTTATATTCTTTGTACATTTTGGCATCTGCTGGATTTCACATTAACTAGTAACACTTCCAAGGGAACCCCAGGAAGTATTTATTTATGGTGTACAAGGTCACATATTTCTGCACAGTGACTGCAACATGGATATAATATAATATATAACATGGATATAAAGTCAAGTCCAGCCAATTGTTTACACCCATGTTACCCATTTCAGAGGACTTCCTCCCTAAGCATTGGTCACAGGGTCCTATTTTACCAGTAAAACAATGTGTTTACCACAGTAAACAAGCACTGCCTCACTTCCCAGGCAGACAAGTTCTTCACTGGTAAAATAAGGCCTGATAACCAAACCAATGCCTTGAGTGTGAATCCTCTAAAGTGGGTGATATAATTATAAATAACTGGCAAAACTGACTTTATAATAGTTTTGCTATGGTTGCAATATAGCCACAGATACCCTTAACTGGTTGGGTGCTATAAACCACTATCATGACCCTATTAAAAATTGATGAAATCCACTTTAGTGGTTTTACACTGCACTCATTAGCTTGACGTTTGCTCGGCAGTAGAACAAAGAATGTTTATATGAAACTGTTTTGTTACAATTTATTGGGGAGTGCCAATAAATTGTAACAGATCAACAATTTATAAACAAAATCTTGCTGAACTGAGGTACTTCTTGCTGACAGCAATGGATACTAAGAAAAAGGTGCATGTTACAAAGCGCATTTGGAAAATAACTTTGGACTCAACCAGATAAACAATAAACAATCAAGCTGGCAATGCTTGTAGCCTAAGCTCCCAACCATTTGTAACTGTAATATATATCCTTCCCAGAAAGTGAAGCATTGCCCAATTAATGTAGTAATCAAGATCCGTTTTCCTGGTAATAGGATCTGGTAACCAATGCTAGGAGTGCAAGTCCTCTACAGTAGGTAGAATAGGTATAAATTATTGGTAACAATATAGCCATACACGCTTAAAGTGAT